>OX103975.1:21308960-21349577 GCA_944470395.2 Schistosoma turkestanicum | reverse complement strand
TGATAATATGTTAGTATCGGTAAATTTTTAATTTTTAATATACCTACTATTAGAGAAAGACTCTCTGTGGCCGTAGACTGTATATGAGTTATAGCCAGTTATATGCAGTTTTGGCTTTAGTGGGATAACATAAATTATGCTTACTACCATATTAGTTCGGAAATGAAATTTGACATTCGAAATCTCTTTAGGTTATCATGTATTCTTCAAGGATTAGAGCATAAAACCAACAAGTATATGTTTGCAGCTGGAGGTTAGAATTTTTTGTCATATATACGGCATGAAGATCCACCTGGAGCCCCTCTGGCGCTGTTGCCGATCCTAAACACAGACAAAGGAGGGGGTTTGTGTATGAGGTTAGCGACCTCATCTCGTAGAAAACTAACTCGCTAAAAAACGCTAACCAGGAAACATGATTCAAGCCCCTTTAACTCTGCCCTGCGGGTTAGCTCTTCATTCAGGAGAGTTATGGTGCCTCATGATGAAAGCCGAGTTCCTTCGGCAGTCAAGAGTCCGATACCCCTTCTGATAACCGGAGTAACCATTCTTTCAGATACATGCAATGTCTATGACTTTTTCAAGTTCCAGCAGAAATGAAAAGACATAACATGAAATGAACCCACCCAACATCGAAGCAGCACCTACGGACCTCCCAATCGACGTTGGTCCACCAACAGTTTAAGAGAACAGTATGGCCATCAGGCAAATCAAGAGCGATAAAGCAGTGGAAACAGATAACATTTTCCGCAGAGGCACTGAAAATAGAAGTAGCAGTAATTGCAAAAATATTCCACCTTCTCTTCAACAGGATCCGACATAAAGAACAAGTACCAACAGACTGGAAAGAATGAAACCTCATCAGAATACAAAAGAAAGGTGACCTCAGCAAGTGTGAGAACTACAAAGGCATCACTCTTCTCTCAATACCAGGGGAAATATTGAACGGGGTATTGTTAAACAGAATGAAGGACATCTGTAAACAGTGGACAGCCATGAGGCAGCTGGACTATCTGGACTTCTCAGATGATCTGGCTCTCCTATCGCACATACACCAACAAATGCAAGAGAATGTGGCCAGAATAGCAGCAGCCTAATCAACAGCAGGTCTCGACATAAACTGAGGGCAAGTCAAGATTCTCTGATATAACGCAACGTGCAAAAACCATATCGCTTTTGATACGGATGCCTTGGCGGACGTAAAAACTCTTACACATCAGGGCAGAATCACTGATCTGCTACGTAGTCTGATCCGAAGGCGAGCTACGAAACCGGTTCACGGATATAATTTCAAACCTTATCAAAATCATCTCAAGTCAAAGGATGTTTACCCGTTTCAGTATATTCCGTTCAGAGGTGGCTAAATAACTCATGGCATTCCGAGCACTCCCGACCATCCCCAAATGTTCTTACTTAAGCCCACTTCAGAGGAGAAATTTAAGGAAACCAGAGGCCAAGTATAGCAAAAGGAATCGTAGGAACACTTTCTGCTGCTTAAGAGTGGTAAAATCGTGGAATCAGTTACTAACTAAGGTGACTCTAGCGACTTCCTTGAGTCATTCCAGAAGAAACTTGAGATATATCATCATAGTTTAATAATATTTCTCCCTAATTCGTTGAATATACCTAAGTTCCTACCTGGAAGCATCAGTGACTAATTTATACTAGATGAGGAAGCCCACCAAGAGAAATCTCCACTTTCCTGTGCACAACCATTTCAGCCACTTGATAATTTGGATATATTGGAGTTCACATCAACTGCCGACTGACTAGAATTAGACAGTCGAGTGGCTAGACCCCCATTCATTGGACACTGCCTAACACCTGTGACCGTACCGAAAGAACAAGAATCGAGTACAAAGAAATCGATTGGTTTATACTAGCATGCGAAAAAGATATTGGATATTGGATTTGATATTAGATCCAAGGACAAATATAGAACCTGATTTAAAAATGAGCGCGAGTCCTGAGGGTGCTACTGCGTTACTCGTTGGGGCGGGGGGCATTGGGTGTGAGCTTTTGAAGAACCTAGTTTATAATGGGTTTAATGACATAACAATCGTATGGTTTTGCGTTTCGTCATTTTTGTGATTTGTTAGGTAGACCTTGATACTATCGATGTGAGCAATTTGAATAGACAATTCCTGTTCAATAAGAAACATGTAGGGCGTTCTAAAGCGGAGGTTTGTTTCTGATTTCAATACTATTTTTGAATCAGACTGCAAGAGAAAATGTCTTAACATTTAAGCCAACCGCTAATATTGTAGCTTATCACAAAAGTATATTCAGGTATTATCTGTTATCAAAATTCTTCATTCATAACCAGCTCATCGTTCGACTCTGAATTCTTCGGAAAGTTTGATATCGTTTTCAATGCTTTGGATAATCTTGGTAAGCAGTAGGTGTGTTTGCTTTTCTGCTTTTTTATGTTATTACTTTGAGGGTTAATTTATCGAGTACTTTTTTCATACTACTCAATGAAAATGTAGTCATTCCTAATTTTTATAGATAGATAGTACAATTTACATAGGAAAATTTATATATATACATATATAATGGGTTTAGTAAAAAGAGATGATCTATGAAGCATGTGATATAATATCAATTTTGTTTTAATAAGACAAGTAATTCGACTCCATATAGCGATTCCACTTGTTCTATTTTCTGTCTAAGTTATAAACGTCACTTAAATCGGTTTTAGTTCATTTCTAAATTTAATATACGTTAACCATTTTGTCGGTTTATACCGTTGTTATTTGTACTATTGTCACTCAATTGTTCCTCTTTGATTGACTTTTTCTCTATGCTAATCGAAAACGATCAATTTAAAATAACTTGTACATATTCTAGGTTTGAGACTTATTGTCGACATCGTTTTGTTCAGAACCAATGTAGTAATATCTAAATGTAACTAGTTTATTCTCCAAGTATTTGAGAATTAGCCACACTAATTGTGAAGATGAATGATATTACTCGTTTGCCCTGACTGAATTAGGTGGATTACTAGTTGTCAAACACTAAATTTGGTAGCTGAAAGTCTAATACCCTAATCATCTAGGCATTACACTTGAGTTAGTGATTTAACTAAGGTGAATTAGACAATCAGTGTAAGATTTTATACAAATGTGTTTTAACTCGTCTTTCTTTATCGAAAAGTGACAACGAATTGAGAAAAACAGCATCTAGTTTCACATCCATGTAGTTGGTTTTAAGCTACATTTTAAAAGGGGGGGCGACTTGTAATTGTATCTGGTTATCCATACTCAAGTTTGCTGTTTAAAGGTCAGACTAAAACCCAATTGTACTAACTTTTAGTCATGGTATCAAGGATGAAAAAACTAAGGATGGGGTATTCAGTCAGCTACAATGTAGAACTTCGTACGTACGTGCATCAGTTCAAGTTGCCGTACAACATTAGTATTAGCAATAATATCCCAAGAATAGGATATTAAAATTCACTGATCAACCGTATTTTTCAAGGCGATCTTTGAGGAGTCATATGGATCTTATCTAAATCCAAAAATAAAACAATTTTAATTTGCCACAACAGGTTATTAAAACTTAATGAAATTAGGAATTAAACTCTGAAACGACAAAATGAATTTTAACACACTCGAATTCGTAGTACTTTAGATTTCCTAAGCGTTTACCATTACCTCGGTTGGTGAAACAGTCAGTTCTAACTAATTTGTAGTGAAAGTCAATTTATAACGTGTATTTGCTTCAGCTTCTATATCCTCTTAGTTACGGAAATTTTTGTATGCATATCCTAAGTATGGACCATTTTTCTGTGTGAAATAAAGCCGCTTGTAATCACCAATCACCACAATTCTCATACAGTCTTGGCTACTCTGTGTTATTCCCAATCCTGTTAGTTATGATTCCTAACAGTTAGATGATATTACCAACTTTATTTTTAGCTCTGATAACAACAAAGTTTTATCCCTACTCTACATGCTTCGGTTTAGGCAGTTGGTTAGTATCATTATCCCGTACATTTACAGACAGATACAACACAGAACTTCGTACATGAGTACATCAGTTCAGATTGCCATACCGCGTTAGCACAGGTGGGTGTAGGAAGGATTTGATCTCGACCAGATTGGTCTCGTGCTGTTACGGGTATGAGGGCGGTTGTCACTTCCCGGCTGCCCACACCGTGGAAGGTTGTTTCTTGAGGGACCTGACAAGGAAGATAGATTAGTGTTGGTCTTAACGACCTGGGAGCGTGACCGCAGAGTCCAAGGGACAACTGCTTGATGCCGGTCACGCACGGCCTTTTTATGAAAGGTATTTTGAGGATTAGCTCCGTTCTTAAAGGCCCTTAGTGGGCACCCTAACCGCTGGAGACGGAAATCCGTGAGGTAGTGGAGGTGTGACGTTTTTAGGGCCGACCTATTCTAACCCTTCCTTCGTTGTGAGAAGGCAGCATCGCTGCAGATGCTGGTTGTCCGATGGAAACACCGTACTGCTGTCACACCCCTCCGCAGTCAGCAATACGACTTCGGCCTCAGACCTTGAGTAGCTGCTTTTAGTCTCATCGTTCTCCAATCGACCTGCCTAGCATGGTAGGACCTGCAGGAACATGTGTTCCAGCCAGTATAGCTCGATTGGGTCATCACGATAGTGAAGCCAGACCACCACGTCAAGGTAGCAGCTACGGTCGGGGTACATTTACAGTATAACTCATATCCAGGTACTTGGTTAGTTATTTGTTCAATGCTACTAATCAATTGTCCACACTTTAAGTTTGGCTACTAAAATTTAACTTGACGCATACAGACAATAACGCTTATCGCTAATAATCTTAAACTTCATCGTTATTACTGACTCAACAAACAGTTATTGTATTTGTATATATTATTCAAGAAGTTCAAGCCAATCTTAAAAAACAGTTGCAATTAAAGTTATCTAAATCCATTGAAATCGTATTCATAGTGTTGTATTTTTTCAGCTGGACGGTTTATACTAGTATTTCATGTATATACTACTTCGTAATAAGTCAGTCAGTTACAACATAGAACTTTGTACGTACGTACATCAGTTCAGGTTGCCGTACCGCATTGACGCAGAGACGCAACTGTCAGTTCAAATCCCATAGCAGAGGTATTACTGGTGATAGAGAAGATTAGGGTTCGGAGATATGGTTCAAGAAGTATAATTCAATGAGATAACTTTAGAAGGAGAAAGATAGAGATGATGATGAATTCAAAAGGTTAGAGTGAGAGAGAACACAAAGAGTGGATGCACCTGAGCCATTGCAAACGATTTTGAGTCATGTCTTTCAAGGTCTCTAACCATTGGTGACTTTCATCTCGCGGACCCCGACCACCTAGTCGACACCTACTGACATGACTCAGTCCACTTGTCAGTGACTTACTTCATGGATTTGTGATTTGTAGTAAAGTATTGAAGAGATTTGTAGACCGTGTTAGTTGGTTTTATACTACAAGACAATGCCTTTTAAGTAGATGAATCACATAGTGTCTTAAATTTTATGGTTTTCAAGCGAATGTGTTTACTGTTTCTTTTGATTCAGATATAATATGTGGTTTTGCACTGGCGCAGGTGCATCCACTCTTTGTGTTCTTTCTAATTCTAACCTTCTGAATTCCTCATAATCTCTATCTTTCTCCTAAATTTATCTCACTGAATTATACTTTTCGAATTATATCTTTGCACCCTAATCTTCTCCATTACTGCTAATAATTCTACTATCGCTAGCACTCTTGGATTTGAACAGTCAATCAATCAGTCAGTTGCAACGTAGAACTTCGTACGTATGTACATAAGTTCAGGTTGCCATACCACATTAGCACATAGACGCAAATGTCAAATCAAATGTCATAGTGATAAAGATAGTAGAGGTATTAATGGTAATGAAGAAGACTAGGGTTTGAAGTTATTATTCAAGAAGTATAATTCAGTAAGACAAATTTAGGAGGAGAAAGATAGAGATGAGGAATGCAGAAGCTTAGAATTTCATAGAACACAAAGAGTGGATGCACATGCTCCATTGCAAACGATTTTGAGCCATGTCATTCCAGGTCTCTAACCATCGGTGACTTTCGTCTCACGGACCCCAACCAGGTAGCCTACATCTACCAACATGACTCAGTCCACTTGTTAGTGACTTCATGGATTTTTGCCTTGTTTTGGTCTTTCCGCCCCTTGGATTTGAACTGACAGTTGCGTCTCTGTGCTAATGTGGTGGTATGGCAACCTGAACTGATGTACTTATGTACGAGTTTCTTCGTTGTATCTGTCTGTCTGTCCGTTTGATATCTTACCAATATTGACGGCAGTTGAAAAAGTAGAGCAGTTTTAAGATTATATAACATTTCTCTTTTTCAATGTGTAATATTTTGTGTCTATAAAGCATTGCACTCCTATTCCTGATTGTTCATTTTTCTTTTATAAAGCTGCACGAAAACATGTCAATCGTTTGTGTATCTCAGCTAAAGTTCCTTTAATTGAATCCGGTACAGCTGGTTACTTGGGACAAGTTGAACCATTGTTACCTATGATTGAAACAAACAATGAATCACAGACTGCTGACACGCAAACAAATGAAGCGTCAGTTCATCGTACCGGATGTTATGAATGTCAACCACGTGGTTTAGGTCAACGTCATTATCCAGCTTGTACAATACGTAATACACCATCGGAACCGATTCATTGTGTTATTTGGTCAAAGTATTTATTCAAGTGAGGAATGGGTTATTAAAAATGTTTGCTTTTTTTAAAGAAAAAAATTCTAATTAGTATTGTTTAGACTAGCGTCTATCAGACAGACAGACAGACAGATACAAGGCAGAACTTCGTATGTAAGTGCATCAGTTCACGTTGCCATGCACCATCAGCACACAGATGTGACTGTCAGTTCAAATCCAAGAGTGATAGCAATAATAGAAGTATTAGCAGTAATGGAGAAGATTAGGGAGCAAAGATATGATTCGAGAAGTATTATTCAGTAAGATAAATTTAGAAGGAGAAAGACAGAGATTATGAGGAATGCATAAGCTTACAATTTCATAGAACACAAAGAGTGGATGCGCCTGCGCCATGGCGAACGATTTTTAGCCATGTCATTCAAGGTCTCTAACCATCGGTGACTACGTAACACATGTCCCAACCACCTCAACTGATGAAGTTTCACTACTTCATCTATTGACTTGCCATTCCTAATGATAGGATTGCTCACACGGTCGTCCCATGATACACTAGCAATGCTTCGGAAACATCGATGATCGAAGACTAGTAACCTACGGAAGTCCTCTACTCTTAACGGCCAAGTGTCGCGTCCGTACAGTAGGACGGACCAAACTGCTGCACAGTACACTCGTCCTTTATTCAGCAAACGGATATCTCGCCTACGCCATAAGTGACGCAGGTTGGTAAAAGCCAATCGAGCCTTCTGTATCCTAGCTAAGATTTCGTCAGTCACCAGGCTATCAGCACTGATCAGACTCCCTAGATATGTGAAGCGGTCTACACGCTCGAATAATTCACTCCCTATCACTAGTTCAGGCGCCGATGCAACCCAATCTTGAAGCAACATTTTACATTTCGGTGGGGAGAACCGCATCCTGAACATGCTTGCATTGTTGCTTAGGGTAGTCAGAAGACTTTGCATTTTGTCAACGTCTTTACCAAGTAGTAGGACTATGTCATCGGCATATTCTAAGAGCGTCTATCAAAAAAATCTATATGACAAAAAGTATGCAACCTTGAACACTGTATCACCGACCTGTTTATTTGTGTCTTGTTACTTCATAAACACTCATCAACCATCGGTTTTCAAGTTAAAACTAAAAAATGAATTGTTAGATAGAAGATACATTGGCGTATATATATATATTTTTTGACTTCATTAGAAGTACTAACACAATTTTTGTAGAGTATTCACTAGTCATATAAACTATGTCTGGTCTTTTTGAAATTATCTGAAAGAATTTTCTTAATCTGAGATTATCATTGGTCTAAATTTATATGTCACGTGTTGTTATGATAGATGAGAGTATAGAGTGAAACAGTTCAACACATTAGACTACACTTACTCATTGATCATGTTTACTGTGAATGGAATTCATTCAGTATGTGAAATATTTTTTGTGTTTTTTTAGCAAATTTAATAAAAATAAATTTCATTGTCATGTTGTAACAAGCTTTATTTTTTGTGTAGAAAAAAATCACAAATTAAAAAAGGTCAGCTTGTTTTCATTGAAATTTGTAGAAACCAGTAATCGATGGTTGTGATTAAATCAAAGAATTTGTGGAGGGTTTTTAAGTGTTTTTGTTTGATATCAATTGAAGGAACGACATGGCTCAAAATGGTTTACAATGGCACTTCAGGTGCATCCATTCGTTGAGCTGTCTCAAATCCCAATTCTTCTGGATTCGTCAGCACCTCTACGTTTGTCTTTCTAATCTTATTTCACCTAATTATACTTCTTGAATAATATCTTCAAATCCTAGTCTTCTTCATTACCATTAATACCTCTACTATCTGTACTATCACTATGGGATTTGATTTGACATTTGCGTCTCTATGCTAATGTGGTGGTATGGCAACATGAATTTATGTACATACGTACGAAGTTCTACGTTGCAACTGACTGACTGAATTGAAGAAAAAAATGTTGAGCATGAATAGTCATGTCCAGTATTATTGTGTTCTGTGGTGCAATTCAATTATGAGAATATGTGTGTTACGTATGCCCAACAACCGGCTGACTTGACGAGCTATGTTTTGAGGTGTAGGAGTAGGTTGGAAGAAAGTTAGCGGCGGTCAAAGCATACATGGCACAAATCCATGAAATTGTGGTGAGAGCTACTTATAAGTAGTATATGATGTGAGTGAAAACGTAATGTCTGGCAGCAGAAGAGGATGGGGGAAGATCAAGAAAGGAAGAGTTCTAACACAATGGAATTTGTATGAAACACATGAATAGTGACAATGAATTGATGTTTGGCAACAGAAACAGTCCAGTTCGATATGATGAACTGATATTTTGCAAATTAACGATTTACGATATGGTTTTCCGATGATTCTACTGAGTAACTCTGTAATTTTCGTTAAACACGTTTTGGTCGCCCCACCTGCGTTCTCGTTCACTACAAAGTTACTGACGGGTGGACTGAGTCATGTTAGCACGCGTAAACTACATCCTAGTTGGAGTCCGCGAGACAATAGTAACCGATGGTTACAGATCTTGAATGACATGGCTCAAAATTGTTTAAATCGAGGCAGATGCATCCATTCTTTGTGTTCCTTCAAATGCTAATCTTTTGAATTGTTCATCGCTTCTATCTATCTCTTTCTAAAGTTATCTCATTGAATTATACTTCTTGAATCATATCTTCAAACTCTAATCTTCTCCATTACCAGTAATACCTCTGCTATCTCTACCACTATTCGATTTGAACTGACAGTCGCGTCTCTGTGCTGATTCGGTAAGGCAACCTGAACTGATGTATGCTTGTACGAAGTTGTATGATGTAACTGACTGACTGAATCTTAACGCTTAGGCTTTTGTATGGGTGCGTATATTTTTTTCATAATCTAGGCTTGTTCAACTTTTCACATCTTGCTAAAAAGTTTTTCCTATAATCCTTCAATGACGATGAGAGTGTACGTTAAACATTTCAAGCAGACTAAAGTTGGAGATATGGTGTATTAAATTACAACTCGTTGGTGGTGGTCCATTAGATGTACCAGAGAAGTACATTAACCTTATACAAGCTCTATACTCGAACACCACTGGTCGAGTGAGAGCTTAAGGCGAACTGTCACCGGAATTCTTCACTTCAAGTGGTGTCCGTCAGGAATGTCCACTTTCTCCATTCTTGTTTAATTTTATCATTGACATGCTCCTAGAAATAACCTTATCCTCGTCTGAATTTTAAGGAGTAGATCTATTACCGGGAGGCTCGCTTATCGACTTAGAATATGCCGATGACATTGTCCTACTTGGTGAAGACGCTGATAAAATGCAGTCTTCTGACCACCATAAGCAACAATGCAAGCATGTTCGGGATGCGGTTTTCCCCCTCGAAATGCAAAATGTTACTTCAAGACTGGGTTGCATCGGCACCTGAACTAGTGATAGGGAGTGAAGTAGTCGTGCGTGTAGACCGCTTCACTTATCTTGGGAGTCTGATCAGTGCTGATAGCCTGGTGACTGACGAAGTCTCAGCTCGGATAGAGAAGGCTCTATTGGCTTTTGCCAACCTGCGTCACCTATGGCTCAGGCGAGATATCCGTTTGCTGATTAAAGGACGAGTGTACTGTGCAGCAGTTCGCTCCGTTCTCCTATATGGCTGTGAAACATGGCCACTGAGAGTAGAAGATATTCGTAGGTTACTGGTTTTCGATCATAGGTGTCTTCGAAGCATTGCTCGTATATCCTGGAATAATCGAGTGAGCGACGTTGTTATTAGGAAACGGGTGCTAGGTAAGAATGGCAGATCAATAGATCAATTCATGAAGTCATTGACGAGTGGACTTAGCCATGTCGGTAGTTGTCGACTACCAGGTTGGGGTCCGCGAGATGAAAGTAGTAATCAATGGTTAGAGACCCTGAATTACATGGCTCAAAACCATTTGCAATCACGCAGGTTCATTCATTCTTTGTCTGCTCTCAAATCCTAATCTTCTGGATTCTTCAACCTCTCTAGTTTTGTCTTTCTAAATTTTTCTCACTGAATCATACTTGTTGAATAAAATCTTCTAATCCTAACCTCTCCGAATACTTCTAATACCTTTACTACCTCTACTACTATTGGACTTGAATTGACAAATAAATCTCTGTGCTGATGTGGTATGGTGACATGAGCTGATGTGCTTACGTACGAAGTTCTACGTTGCATCTGACTGACTGACTGGTGGTGGTCCAAGCACTGCTAGACCTGTGGGTTTCAAATGTTACTCTCTCTCTCTCTTTCCCCCTCTTAGGAATCTCAAATTAGGATGACGTAACTATACGAAAGTCGTTTTTGTAGTCCTCCACATTGTGTCCAAATTGTTTTTTCTTTTCTATTTGTTAGTCAATTATTTGGTCAACCCGACGCGGATGATGAAGACGTGTCACCAGATTTCACTGATCCAAATCTACACAATCACAATCATACTAATAATCATCAAGCAAATGACAAGGAGGAGTTATCCCCAGTTAAAAATAATCATCTTACTAATCAATCTGGTGATATACTCCATACAGAAGATGATGCAGGAGTTCATTCTGATTCAATGATGAAATCGAAACAAATTACTTTAAGAGAATGGTTTCATAATTTATGGTCTAATAATAATAATAATAATAATAATAATAATAATAATAATAATAATAATAATAATAATCATAATGGCAACAAAGATCAGTCTAATCTAGTGAAGGATCATCTATCATCAGCTGCCGTTTCATTAACATGGCGATTATTTCATCATGATATTGTTACATTAGTTAGTATGCGTGATTTATGGATCGACCGACAAGATCGTCAAGAACCAACACCGTTGGAGAAGACTACGCTAAACGATGCATTGGATAATAATTCAGGTGAATTGATAAAAAAAACAATTTTTTTCACATGAGTTTTCATCTAATATAAATTTGTGTGTTGATATTATCCAGATGGTTAGTGTAACTGCTCATTAGATTATACAAGTCTCGTGTGCCCCGACTGTAGCTGCTACTTTGACGTGGTGTTGGTTGGGCTTGCCTATGGTGATGACCCAACCGAGCGGTATATTGGCTGGAACATATGTTCCTGAAGGTTCTGCCATGCTAGGCAGGTCGATTAGGAGAACGATGAGACTAAAAGCAGCTATCCAAGGTCTGAGGGCGAAGTCGTACTGCTGACTGTGATGGAGGGGTGTGACAACAGTAAGGTGTTTCCCTCGGACAACAAGCAGCATCTGCAGCGATGCTGCCTTCTCACAACGAAGGAAGGGTTAGAAAAGGTCGACACTAAAAATGTCACATCTCACCCTACCTCACGGATTTCCGTCTCCTTGGGTAAGGGTGCCCACTAAGGGCCTTTAAGAACGGAGCTAATCCTCAAAAAACGTTTCATAAAAAGGCCGTGCGTGACCGGCCCCAAGCAGTTGTCCCTTGGACTCTGCGGTCACGCACCCAGGTCTCTAAGACCAACACTAATCTATCTTCGTCTTCAGGTTCCTCAAGAAACAACCTTCCACGGTGTGGGCAGCCGGGAAGTGATAACCGCCCTCATACCCGTAACAGCACACGAGACCTAATTGTTGGAAATCAAATCCTTCCTACACCCATACATACCTCTCTTCTCTCCACAACGAACTCTACTCATAGTCTCTTTTCTCATTGCCCCGCTAATGCAGACGAAGCGAGTTCACGAAACGTCTCGTGTGCTGTGAAGGGTACGAGGGCGGATGTCTTTTCCTGACTGTTCACACCGTGGAAGGATGTTTATTAAGGAACCTGTAAACGAAGTTGGATTAGTGTTGGTCTTAGAGACCTGGGAGCTTGACCGCAGAGCTCAAGGGACAACTGCTTGATGCAGGCCACACACGGCCTATTTATGGGTGGTTAGTAGAGTGTTAGCTCCGTTCTTTAAGTATCTGTACAGCCAGAGACGGAAATCCGTGAGATAAGGTGAGATGTGACATTTTTAGGGTTGACCTTTTCTAACCCCTTCCTTCCTTGTGAGAAGGCAGTATCTCTACAAATGCGGGTTGTCTGAGGGGAACACCTTACTGCCGTCACACCCCTCTACAGTCAGCAGTATGACTTCGCTCTCAGAACTTCAGTTGCTGCTTTTAGTCTCATTATTCTCCAATTGATCTGCCTGGCATTGTAGAACCTACAGGAACATAGATTCCAGCTAATATAGCTTGGTTGGGTGGTCACGATAGGCAGGTCCGACTAACACCACGTAAAGATAGCAGCTACGGTCGGAATTAAACTACAATAATGTTTGAAAATTTAACTGTTTAACTTTCATAAAGTTGTAGGAAAAATCAATCATCGTTTACATCAACATGTGTGCAATGTTTGCTGTTCTAGGTATTGTGTATTGGAATAGTGGCTCACTCGAACCAAAAAATTCGCATCCGTGCCACCATTAAACATAATTGCTCCCTCTTGATCTATTTTCTCTTCAAGTATACTTTTTCACATTGTCTTTTCAGACCGTATGCTTGAGGCTGTCTTCTTAAAATATCATTATTTGATAATTTTTTATCGCGTTATGCTAATATGATGTGAAAACTTGGGCTAACACACATATATGTGTCAAACCTCTATGTTGATGATGCGTGTCTGGTAGATGGAGACTACCTAGCTGGGTCGGGGTCTGATATGTTGATATGCTTGAAACTATTATGAGTTCACCCTACTCGGTAAACGGAACAAAGATCAACAATACAATGACATAATAGGCTATTCTGATCCGTTGTCCCAGTCCCGGCTAACTATAGTAAGTAGTCTTGATAAGGCGTAGAGACTGTATTGTACAAGCACACAGAAAATATAAGGTTTTTCAAGCACACAAGTCAAGGTTATTTATACAATGATAGCAACGTCCTTGGGAGAGCCACAAAAATAGCATACTAAAATAATCCATCAATCAAAGACAGTCAAGGGTTTTCCGAGTGAGAAATGTAATTTCAAGGTCAACTAAAGCAGCTTATGCGCGAAAACATGAAAAATTCAAAATTAGAACGTGTTCTAAGTGATTTCTGGGAGTCTGACGTCACCAAACACTATTATAACTAGTGCTTGTAAGATGTTGGTTGATTTGATTCAAACACGCGGACGCATTCACTCTTTGTCTTCTTTTAGATCCCAAATACCTTGTATCCAACGAATCCGTCATATATTGACTATTGATCTTTAGATAAAATATTGGGTATTTATAGGTCGCTAGCCATTCAATCGATCATGGGTATCTCCGAAAGCGCACTGTTGGTATATTTTTGAACCGCCGACTGAACCATTCTGAGGTTAAACACAGAGTGCTTGTTATAACGCTGCTACGTATAACTACTATTCAGTCCTAGCGGCATCCAATTCAAATATCCCAATACGACCCAAAATGCTATTTCCAAATCTCCTAGATATCAGAACGCAACACCGTTGGATGAAGTTGTTTATTGGGTCGAATACAGAAGAGAGAGGTAGGCAGGAAGAACGGATTTGGAATCCGCATCATAAAGTCTTACAGATAGTGCGTATTTATACATTTTTTGGTCGAATAGGAAAGAGCATCAAGTCTGTGACATTGACAGTTTAAGACGACGACCAATAGGAATGAACATTTGAAATGACATTGACAGTCCGGATGACTACCAATCAGAGACAACATTGAAGTATTTGACTTTGACAGTTAGAACGACCATAATTTCGACCAATAGGATTATACTTCCAAAAATAGTAGTATTCTTAGGATATTTGGTGAATATCCTAACAGTACTAAGTAAGTGTGATAAGTTGATTGAAAAGATATAGTGAGTGAGGCGATTGGAAGTTGTTCAATGTTGGTCGATGTAGGAATAGATTGTGAGAAAGATAGATATAGGAGGCCAAAGTAAGATATATTAAGTACATTAGTCCATGAAAATACTGACTATTTAGCTGATCCATATAGGTAGATGTGCATTACCTAGTTGGGATCCACATGGGGGGCATCATTGCCAGTGGTTAGAGACTTCAAGTGACATAGTTGAAATTAGCTTTTTCAATACGTCATCTCTCCTGTTACTACTAATATACTATTACTACCTTTATTAATCTGAGATTTATTTTAATAATTTCATCTCTCTGTGGTGGTGGTGTTTGGTTCTCTGAGCTTGGGATGTTTTGGTTGTGGAGCTTTCATTGTTCTTGTGAACAACATCATCAGCAGCGCCGTACGCTGCCGAGCATGGATGGGGGAGTCGGGGGCACAGTTGTTGGCGTCGCAATTTATCGAGAGTGTGCCTGCCGCCGTGTCCCAGCAGCGGGAACTAGTAAACGCTACACGTTGAATAGATGCTGTATCCATTCCAGACCAGCGGGCAAGAACAATTCGGTTGCCCCACCTGTGTTCTCCTTCACTACATTTGGTGTCGCTGCCTGCTCGAAGGAAGGAGTTCCCGTGGCCGAAGGAGTTGGAGGACGGAGATTTGCGGAGCTTCCTGGAGGAGTTTGAGGCCGCGGTGGAGCTGGTGGGTGTGAAGGGGCCCGGGGCGAAGTTGGTGGTGCTGGGGACGCTGCTGAGAGGAAGGGCGAAGGCCGTATATGACAGCTTGGACGGTGCTGGCGGGAAGACGCCATGGGAGACGGTCACCGGGCGGCTGATGACGGAGTTCGACAGCCCAGTGGACAGGGAGAAGGCGCTGCAGGAGTTCCGGTTGGCGAGGCTGTCGGCTGATGGTGACCCGTTGGTGCTTGCTGTGGAGCTCACCAGATTGTTGCGCCGTGCGCTGCCGAACATCGATGGGGAGTCGGAGGCACAGTTGTTGACGTCGCAGTTTATCGAGAGTGTGCCTGCCGCCTTGTCCCAGCAGCTGAGACTAGTAAATGCAGCATGACCTATGTATATCGGTGAACTGGCGAAGGTGACTCGTCAGCTGATGACACGAACAGTAGCTCCGGTCGGGTGCGAAAAGCAGGAGATAAATACTTTCGAGAAGAAGATTGGGGAGTTAGAGCGTGAGATGGCAGCATTACGAGTGGATCTTCTCCACCAACTCATCTCTCTGTAGTAATCAGATATGACAACTGGAATCGATATGCACATCTATTCAGTTCTACGTTGTTCATCATTGACACTATGTAATTCCTTAATAATGACATTTTTTAAATTTGTTTGCATAAACTCACCACACTGTATAAGCTGATTTCCATTTTTTTCAACTACAATTATAGATGAATGCGTGGATTCCACTTCTTCCAATGGATTACGTGATCAACGTACATTATCTACATCAGGTTGGCTTCGTATTTTCTTAAAATCTGTTGACAAACTACAAAAACGTATCGATGAGAATGTTAACAGTGGAGATACATATTTAGTATGGGATAAGGTAAGCATTTACAATAATATTTCAAAAAAGTTTTACTTATATAATACCTGTTACGCCCTAATTATGAAGCTTAGGCCGCGGACTAACAAATTATTATTCCTAATCAGTAATTTTTTTGTAGCCAGTTGGATTTTTACGGGATAGGGTCTCGCTAACCCCATGCCTAACCCTCTTCATTTATCTAGGCTTGGGTCCCGACAGTAACCCCAGAAGGGCTCTAGGCGGAGTTTTTTCCTAGAAGAAATAGTAATTTAAAATCTCCTGGGACACCCGAGTGAGCGACGCTGTTATTAGGAATCGGGTGTTAGGTAAGAATGACAGATCAATAGATGAAGTAATGAAACTTCATCAGTTGAGGTGGTTGGGACATGTGTTGTGTATGCCTAACCACCGACTGCCTCGACGAGCTATGTTTTGTGGTGTAGGAGTAGGTTGGAAGAAAGTTAGGGGCGGCCAAACCAAAACATGGCACAAATCCATGAAGTCATTGACGAGTGGACTGAGTCATATCGGTAGGTGTCGACTACTTGGTTGGGGTCCGCGAGATGATAGTAGTAATCGATGGTTAGAGACCTTGAATGACATGGCTCAAAATCGTTCGCAATGGCGCAGGTGCATTTATTCTTTGTGTCCTTTCAAATCCTAATCTTCTGGATTCTTCAACCCCTTTAATTTTGACTTTCTAAACTTTTCTCACTGAATCATACTTCTTGAATAGTATCTTCTAACCCTAACCTCTCCGATTACTTCTAATACCTTTACTATCTCTTCTACTATTGGATTTGAATTGACTATTACATCTCTGTGCTAATGTGATATGGTGACATGAACTGATGTACATACGTACGAAGTTCTACGTTGCATCTGACTGACTGGATTTAAAATCTCAACCGGTTAACTAATAGTTTTCTAGCCATTTCATTGATGTTCGACATTTTTTTCGGTTGAAATACAGATAGCTTTCAGTCAGTCAGTCATTTACAACGTAGAACTTTGTACGTACGTACATCAGTTCAAGTGGCCATATCACACATGAACACACAGAGTCGCAATTGTTAGTTTAAATCCCATAGTGGTAGAGGTAGTATAAGTATTAGCAGTAATGTAAAAGATCTAGCTTTCAATAAATAGGCTGTAAGTTTGTGTTATACTCGTCAATTGATATACTTGAATGCTATTACTTAGTTCACCTTAGTCGGTAAATGAGAGCGAAGATAAATGATCCAGTGATACGATTGGCTACTCTAATTCGAGCGTCCCAAGGACCCACTAAGTAAAGGGGTATTTCTGGAAGGTTATTTCTTGAGGAACCTGAAGAAGAAGTTTGATTGGTGTTGATCTTGGTGACCTAGGAGCTTAACCATAAAATCCAGGAGATAACTACTTGATACCGGAAGATTTTGAAATGTTAGTTCCGCTCTTCAAATGCTTTTACCACCGGAGACGGAAATCCATGGGGTATATAGTGAGCCGTGTCATTTTTAGAGTCGACCTTTTCTAACCCCCCTTCCTTTCGTTGTAAAAAGGTAGTATTACTGCAGATGCTGGTTGTCTGAGGGATACACCTTATTGCAGCCAACAGTACGAATTTGCCCTCAGACGTATGTACCATACGAACTTATACGTTGTAGCTGACTGATTGACTGACTGACTGACACGTTGGGAGGGAGTTTAAAGCCAGTCCTCATCATCATGATCATCAACACCACTGGAGGAGATACTTGCCACTGATCATCCTAGATCTACATTGCTGCTAGTCATAATGTGGTGCGAGCTACTTATAAGTAGTATATGACGTGAGTGTCAACGTAATGTCTGGCAGCAGAATATGGGGCAAGATTAAGAAAGGAAGAGTTAGAACACAAAATGGCATTCGTATGAAACGCATGAATAGTGAGTGACAATGGATTGTTGATGTTTTGCAACAGGAACAGTCCATTTCGATATGATGATGAACTAATATTTTGCAAATGAACGATTTACGATATGGTTTTCCGATTTTATTGAGTAACTCTGTAATTTTCGTTAAATACAATTCGATTGCCCTCACCTGTGTTCTCGTTCACTACATTAATTCATACTTATATATTACTACTATTATTACTACTCCAAGTACTAATCCCTTTTTTTTCTTAATTATAATAGGATGATCAAGAAGCTATGGATTTTGTTGCTAGTGCGTCGATTATTCGATCACAATTATTTCATTTACCTGATGCAAATGAATTAACACGTTTTATGATTAAATCATTAGCTGGAAATATTATACCAGCTGTTGCATCTACAAATGCTATTGTTGCTGGTCTAATGGTATTACAAGCTAGACATATTCTGTCAAAACAATATGAGGTAATTAGTATAGTATAGGTTTTCTTTTGTTGTTGTTGTTGTTGAGTGAATTTGAGAAAAGTGAGGCAATAAGCCGGCTTAATCAATACGCGATATCAATTCATGAAGTCGTCGGCTGTTCATTGATAAATGCAGACCATTTTGTTGAAAGTCTGCGTGATGAACTTGCGATCAGTTGCTGAAGACCTTATGTTTGTGAAATGATTGATTGATGATTTCAAATGTGTAAAAACGCAAACCTCCAAAACTGTGCCCCAAAATATTGTAACAGTACTCACTAGTGACTAGCTTCGTGAGTAAATTCTCGGAGTTCTAGTTAAGAAGATGTGATCAATGGAGTTCAACTCTGTCGGGTGTAGGCAGTAACTACCAAAGACAAATGGGTGAGGTCGCGCGAAATCCCTAGATCAATCAGAGTTAGACATTAACACCGTTGGATGCCTAACCACTGGACTACTGAGCCGGTATTCAACGGTGTTAATGTCTAGATTGGTCAATTCACTGTCTTGCGCAACATCATAGACTGTCTTCGGTAGTTACTGTCTACATCCGAACAGGTTGAACTTCACTGGTTAAGACTTCTCACTAGAACTCGGAGAAGATTCCTCACGAAGCTGGTCACTAGTGAGCACAGGTAATTTGCAATACGGGGTTATGAAGATTGTTAAGTTACACATTTTTGAAACCATGAATCGATCAATGTTAGACATTAACACCGTTAGATACCAGCTCAGTGGTCCAGTGGTTAGGCGTTCGCCTACAATGCCAAAGGTCCCGGGTTCGAATCCTACGAGGAGCAGGAGTCGTGGATGCGCACTGCTGATGAGTCCCGTACCAGGACGAAACGGCCGTCCAGTGCTTTCAGGTTTCTAATGGTGGTCTAACAATGATTGATTGATGATTTCAAATGTGTAAAAATGATTTAGATTTGTTCAATAATGACTCAGATGTACTAGCATCTAAATCAAAACATGTCACAAATCCATGAAGTCATTGACAAGTGGACTAAGTCATGTTTGTAGGTGTAGACTATCTGGTTAAGATCCTAACCAATGGTTAGAGACTTTGAATGACATGACTCAAAATTGTTTGCAATGGCGCAGCTGTATCCATCTTTTGTCTTCTCTTATTACCTCCGAATATTTTCATGGTTCTTTTTGAATTCATTTCACTGGATTATACTTTTTGAATAATTTCTTCGAACCTGGAAGCGCTGGATCTCCGTCTCGTCCTAGTATGCGACTTATCAACTGTGCTCATTCTCGACCCATCAAATGGGAATTGAACCCAGGAACTTCGTTCTCACGTATAAACATGTAATCTTCAGACCACTTAACCAGAATCCAACATTGCTATTGTATAACTTCAAGCAATCCACGATTTCGTGCAACCTCATCGCACTGATCACGGCTTCCCTCTAGAATTTCGATGATTTCTTAATAAAGCTAATCATTCCGCTTACGAGGGTTGCGGGTGCTCACTGATGATGATCCACCTATTTCGATGA
The DNA here is from genome assembly GCA_944470395.2 of Schistosoma turkestanicum. Classification (NCBI taxonomy): domain Eukaryota; kingdom Metazoa; phylum Platyhelminthes; class Trematoda; order Strigeidida; family Schistosomatidae; genus Schistosoma; species Schistosoma turkestanicum. Next base: position 21,329,676 of record OX103975.1, on the reverse strand, counting down.
AATGCCTCCATGTTTCTAATGATGGTAGTCTAACATTGATTGACGCATGAATACAATGAAACTCATCAATCTTTTACACAATCTTCATCATACTGACAAATGTGACTTTGTGTTGTACACTAAGCTCATTTTTTATTAAACACTTCAAACTTGTTGTTACACTCATCTCTAGATATGCTTAAAACTATTACTAGTTCACCTTAGTCGACTAACGAGAACAAAACAATGAACCAGCGTCCAGGTAGGCGACTGTGATCCCTTGACTAAATTGAACCAGCAACAAGTCTTGATATAGTGTAGAAATTGTATTCTACAAACACTCAGTCAGCACACAATGAATGCAAGCACTCAAATCGCGTTTATTTATACTCGCCATAGAGACATCCGTGGGACAGTCACAAAAATAGCACACTAAAATGACACAGTAACCAATCACAACCAAGGATTTTCCTGGTGGGAAACGTGATCTCAAGGTCAAGGTCAGATCAGTGAATGAATAAAATCCAAAATAAAGATATTTATCAAGCAAGTTCTGAGAATCTAACACCCCCAACACTTGTACACAGTAAAACAAGACTCAATTTTTATTCTGTAGCATGAAAAAGAGATCCAGGTTTGCTTGATTGTACGAAGTAAGTTACATTTGATAAAGTTCTTTCACGGTTTGTGTCGAATTAAAAAACGCAGACGCAAATGTCTTTCTTTTTTTTTCTCATGTAACCGGAATTTTCGTTTTATTTTTGGAAAGATAAGTCCAGTGGCACAATACATAAGCATCATAAATACATGGAAATTTTTCTTGGTCACATAGTCATAGCTATCTATGTCTACTGTTTTGACAGATATTTTGAAGATTATAGTTGTATATTACTTAATTACATTTTAAGTAGTAGTATTTTTGTTAGGTAATTTTTTTGTCAACAACAGTGGTTAATTTTGCTCTCTCTCTCTCTCTCTCTTCATAGCGTATTCGTACTGTCTATTTACATCGTCAACCGACCGCTGGTCGTCGTGGTAATCGTCGTCTTGTTGTACCTGTTGAACCGGCACCACCAAATCCATCTTGTTTTGTATGTAGTGATTCAGTGAGAAAATCTCAGTTACATTTACTTTGTGCACCGGAATTAATCACATTACGTATTCTACGTGATCGTATACTCAAACATTATTTAGGTATGCTTGCACCCGATGTAGAAATACCTGATCGTGGCATTATTTTGATATCAAGTGAAGAAGGAGAAACTGATGAAAGTTAGTTTCTTATTAATTTTTTCTATGTACAGTTGTTGACAGATAATCAGATGGGCGGTAAAATTTATTGATAATTTAAACTTTCGTCATTTTCTTTCGATAAAATGGTAAAACAAACTGAAAATCAAAGTGATTATTAGATGTCTACAGGCTGTTAAATGCTCTAGTATAGTTGAGAGTGAGGATAGTCAGCTCTCCCTGAGAAGACTGAGGCAGGCGCGGAAGATTGTATTTGGCAAATTTACACTTTTAATCAATTAAAAACGAAAACATTACATTGAACACCACTCTATTTGCACACCATCTTTGGGTGACCGGCTGACATGAGACTGCATTTCGTGACGTTGCTCTATTGTGTTATAGATTTGACCTGTAGATTGAGGGTTCGGAGAGTGAGTTCCCAAGAAAATGATGTGCTTTGGTTTAAGCATGCGTACAGTATCTCAGCCTACCTATAAATTTGTGTGAAGCAGAAATATTTCGATGTCTCTTTATGTTAATGTTTACGGACGAAATGAAATATTTACAGACTGTACAATTCACAGTTTATGTGATATTAATTTCTTGATGGAATATCTTTTCCCAGTAATAGTATCATCCTTGAACCTCAACACTAAATATAACTTACTCATGTACGCTTGTTACCCCATTGGTCGGCGATCAGCATTCCCCAACTTACTCTGTCCAGTGCCTTCCTTTCCAGTTCTAACCAATCGTTTTCAATTCTTATCGTACTGTGTGAGAATATGATGTAAGGGAAATGAAATAATGATAGGTACTGAGTTCGCTTTTCAATCCGATCAGTAACACTAAGATTCAGGTGTATTGAGCTGAAATGTTTCCGATGAGATGAGATTTACTACATAGATTATATTTCACTGCTAGTTTACGTAACTAATGTTCACTGTTCAACGTTCAATATTTGTATCATGGATGATTTTATTGTTTGTATCGATTGTCTCTTTTCTCTTCTCTGTTTATTCCAGCAACATTGAATAAAACATTAGCTGATTTCAGCCTAATCCATGGTACTTGTTTACATTGTGATGATTTTCGTCAAGATTTCACTATTCAACTGATTTTATCCTGTATTAGTGTTGAATTAGCTAATCAGTTATCGTCTACTACTCCTCCTCATTCATTGCCATTGCCATTATCCACTGCCGCATTCAATATGAATATCAGTAATGAAGAACAACAATTGGAAACATGGAGAATTATTGGTGATATGAATACTGTATTATCGAATTGTAAAGATCATGTATCAGTTGAGAAAAAAGCTAAATATGAGAATGATGAAAATGATACAGGTAAGGAAAGAAAGATAGATAGAGAGAGAGAACGTATTTATTTTTAGTTATGAACGAGTTCACCTTAGTCAGTAAACGAGAGAGTGAGCATGGAGGATCTGGCTACACACTACAGGCTAATCTAATCCGAGCGTTCCAACTCTCCACTGAGTAGAAGAAGAAGACTTGATAGATGAATTAGAACATGTATTCTACAAGCATCCAGAAATTCACGCGGTCCGAGTTCAGAAGATGATAAGGAATCCGGACTAGTATCAGGATCCTAGAGTCAGTCAGTCAGTTGCAACGTAGAACTTCGTACATATGTACATAAGTCCATGTCGCCATACCACATTAACACAATGACGCAAATGTCAGTTCAAATCCCATAGTGATAGTAGAGATAGTAGAGGTATATTAATAGTAATGAAGAAGACTAAAGTTTGAAGATATTATTCAAAAAATATAATTCAGTGAGATAAGGTTAGGAAAACAAAGGTAGATGTGCTGACAAATCCAAAAGATTAGGATTTGAGAGAGCACAATGAATGGATGCACCTGTAGTGCCATTGCAAACGATTTTGAGCCATGTCGTTCAAGGTCTCTAACCATTGATGACTTTCGTCTCGCGGACCCCAACCAGGTAGTCTACATCTACCAACATGACTCAGTCCACTTGTCAGTGACTTCATGGATTTGTGCCATGTTTTTGTTTGGCCGCCCCTAGAACGTTACAGACGATGCATTTTTATACAATTAGATCAAATAGGAAACAACATTTGAAGTATGTGACATTGGATAGTTAGTTAGCCCGACCAACAGGAATGAACCGATAGGATTAAACCTTCAGTATAATTGTCTTATGATATTTGATGAATATGCTAACATTTTTGCTTGTATACATATCGTTTTTCGGGAGGTATACATGTGAATATTACGCATGCTATTTTGTTGTGTAACGTTCGAAGAAATTCCGATCAAATGAAATGCATTTATATGTTTGGAGAAGAATATTGTTTATACTTACTTACATTTACAATACTAGCTCCTGCTTGTCTTCTTCCATATCAACTCTGATGTTCAATATATTTTGATCTCCTGACACCTCTCTCTCTCTCTGGTAGCAATGTCTAGGCGACGCTTCGCTCGATTCAAATCCCATAGTATTAGAGGTAATGGAAGTATAAACAGTAATCGAAGAGATCATGGTCCGAAGATATTATTCAAGAAGTATGTTCCAGTGAAATAGATTTGTAAAGAGAAAGATGAAGGTCATGAGGAGTTTTTTGACTAGAACCTGAGAGAACATAAAGATTGGATGCATCTGCGCCATTGTAAACAATTATGAGCCATATCGTTCACTTTCTCTAACCATCGATTATTATCATTTCGCGGACCCCAACCAACTAGTCTACACCTACCAACACGACTCAGTCCACTTGTCAGTGACCTCATAGATTTGTGCCATGTTTTGGTCTGGCCAACCCTAGTTTTATCCCAGCCTACTACAATTTCAAAAAATATTGGCAAAAAAAACCTTTAACTGAAACACTTTTCATTTCGCCACAATTTAGATTGGCTTTCAAATGTTCTTATATGGTCACACGTATAATAGCCACTTCCAACGAAGTCCTACTCATTTCCTTCCCATAGGAGAGGGGGGGCTTTATTTACAAAACTTAGGGGACAAAAAGCGAATGTCCATTAATTTAACCGGGTTGGTTTGTATATAGAGGAATTCATGTAGTTAGGGGATTGTTGGAAAAATCTGATTCTGTCCTGAAGTAACAAATAGCATATGAATTTATTGGTGGTGACTGGCTAACATTGGACTGCATCCCTTAACTTTACTACACTATGTGGTAAATTAAACCTGTAGGGTTAGGACAGTGGTTCTCTGGGAAATTCACTTGTATCTTTTCGGTCACCTTGACATCACCTTGCATCCCATACACAAATTTATTGATTTGTAAGACGCATCATCATCAACTGCCTAGATGAGTGATGTTTTGTGGTGTATGAGTAGATTGGAAGAAAGCTAGGGTCAACCAAACCAAAACATGGCACAAATCCATGAAGTCTCTGACAACTGGGTTGAGTCATGTTGACAGGTAAAAACTACCCGGTTGGGGTCCGCGAGATGTGATAGTAATCTATGGTCAGAGACTTTGAATGACATGGCTCAAAATCGTTTGAAATGACGCAGGTGCATCCTGTCTTTGTGTCCCCTCAAATTACAATCTTCTGAACTCCTACTCACCTGTATCCTTCTAAATATATTGCACTAAATTATACTTGACTAAAATTTTCGAACCCTAATCTTTATCACTGGCTAATACTGTTATTATCTATACTACGATGGGATTTGAATTGACAATTGCATCTCCGTGAGAATGTGGTATTGTTACGCCTGCACGTAAACACGTCAACTTGATATACTTGAACTATTACGAGTTTGCCTAGTCGGAAAATGGGGCCGAAGATCGAGGATCCGACTACACAACATACTACTCAAATCCGATTATTCCAACCCACATACTGAGTAAAGAATGAGAAGACATGATATGAAGTAGAACCCGTATTCTACAAGCATCCAGAAGACATGAGGTCCGAGTCCAGGAGAGAATCAGGATACCGGACTAAGGATCCGGGTCCTGGTCCTGGTCCTAAAATGTTACAGATAATGCGTATTTATACATTTTGTTCGAAGTTTATGACACTGACAATTAAGACGACCAATAGGAAGCAACATTTGAAGTGACATTGATAGCCAGGACAACCAATAAGAAACAACATTGGAGCGCGTGACACTGATATCTAGGACGACCATAAAATTGACCAGTAGGAATTAACCAATAGGAATTGGATGAATATCCTAACAGATATAGCTAGTTGAACCTATGTACGTACGTATGTATGTAGTAGGTACTAAGTTATAGGTGATTGATGTTACATAACTTTCATTGTCGTGTTGTTTTGTTCGATAAGAATAGTTCACTCTCGTCACTTTTAATCTCTAATTAGAGTATGACACCTTTTCATTCAAAATATGCTGTAAATACCAATCAGTACAAATATGCCTTGACCCTTATTCGGTTGGTTCAATGTAAGTTTGCTTTAGAAATCAAAAAATCCCATTCTCCACATTTATATCCTCATTTTCATTATATAATAATAACAATTATTTTTATTATACTTTTTATTTTATTTAGAAAAATCTATTGATAATAATGATTTAATTGAAATTGAAATAGAAACTCCTGAAAATTTAAACAATAATGATATTACTACTAGTACTACTACTAACAACAATATTATAAGTAGTATCACAACAAAGAGTGGTAAACGTAAATTTCTCGATACCACAACATCAACAACAACAACTGGTAGTAGTCGTAGTGATACTGAAGATAATTTTATGCCTAATAGAACGAAAGAGAAAAAGCTACGTCTGGATGAAGAGTCGAAAATAACAACGGCCACACCAACATCATCATCAGCATCATCATCTCCTATCATCATGATATCCATGGCTGACAATGACGCCGAGGACGATAACGACGATTTAATCCTTATTGAGTGAATAATGAATTCAATAACTGAAGTGTTGTCCTGTCATGTAACACTTAATCTGTACTTGGATGCATTTATGTATTGCGGGCCTTTGTGTGTGTGTGTGTGTGGGGGTGCTAGTGTGTGTGTGTACATGTCTTGTTATTTGGTTTTTTTTAATACAAAGTTTACATTTGTTACATTTGGTGAATTGCGCCTTTTTCTTTTTTGTGTACCGTGAGAAAACACAGATGACAGATTGAGATCCTCTCAGTTATTCTTCTCACTTATTAACTCACTCACCTTCGCTCTCCTTCACTCGCTCTCTAACTCTGTTTCCACTTTTTCTTCACTTAATTTTATCTCTCTTATTGACCGGTCTGTTACCAGTTTACTTCTGTGTTTTTATGTACAACTGTTCATTATTTTTAGTTTTGCTATGTAACTCGTATTTGAAATATGATTTTTGTCTGAGCTTGTATTTTGTACTACTATTCAATAGATACGATAAATATGTGTGTATGCGCATAAATACAAATAAATCGAACCATTCTAACTCTGATATTGTTTTGTTTTGGTTTTTATCACTGTCTACTTCTTCTCGTCCTGTTGTTTGCCGTTATTGTTGACTGTTTTGATGATTGTTATTCAAGTGTTATTAGTGAATGAGTCAGTAGTAGTGTGTATTGGTTTATTGACTTAGTGAGAAAAAAAAATACTGTGTTCCCATTAGCCATACTCAATGTATCATAGTATTCTTAGATTAGCATCAGTGTGGATTGTTGAAATGTCTCTTAGGTGTACTGAGCCATAGTGGTAGGTGTAGGCTACCTCCCTGGTTAGGGTAGGAGTAGGTTGGAAAAAAGCTAGGGGTGGCCAAACCAAAACATGGCAGAAATCCATGAAGTCACTGTCTAGTTGACTGAGTCATGTTGGGAGATGTAGACTACCTGGTTGGGGTCCACGAGACGATAGTAATCGATGGTTAGAGAACTTGAACGACATGGCTGAGAATCGTTTGCAATGGCGCAAGTGCATCCGTTCGTTGAGCTCTCTCAAATCCTAATCTTCTGGATTCGTCAGCACCTCTACCTTTGTCTTTCTAACCTTATCTCACTGAATTATATTTCTTGAATAATATCTTCGAACTCTAGTCTTCTTCATTACCAGTAGTACTTCTACTATCTTTATCACTATGGGATTTGATTTGACATTTGCGTCTCTGTGTTAATGTGGTATGGCAACATGAACTTATGTACATACGTACGTAGTCCTACGTTGCAACTGACCTGGTTGGGGCCACGCGAGATGATAGTAATTGATAGTTAGAGACGCTGAATGACATGCCTAAAAATCGTTTGTAATGGTGAAGGTGTATTCATTCTTGGGTTTTTCTCAAAATCTAGTCTTCTGAACTGCTCATCACCTTTATCTTTCTCAGGATTATACTTTTCAAATAATATCTTCGAATCCTAATCTTTCTGATTACTGACTTATACTTGTACTACCTCTACTACTATGGGATTTGATTTGACAATCGCTTCCCTGCGCTAACGTGATATAGCAAACTGAACTTATGTACGTTGTTTCTGACAGACTATTTGGTTAGCAAATGTATGAACCGTGTTAGTCAGTCAAGTGAACTACTGTTGAACTTGGCTGTGTATGGTAGTACAGATTATCTAGTTTTGGGGTCTCATGTAATCCTTATTACCTGTGCTACGTTATGCTAGCATCATTATACATCAAGACAATGTATTAATCGCTTGCTGTTCTGTTATTATACTAAAACTATCAAATCAACTGATACTTTGAGGTTACGCTTATGATCTTCGGTAAAATTAAGAAATCAGTTGTAATATTAGGCAGTGAATTTCAATGATACATTGGAATTGTTGGTATTTGTATCATAATTTACTTAACTACCATATACCTCGTTGTGTATTATTAATTTGGCTGAAAGAAAGTCAAAGGTGGACATACTCAAAAGTTGTATCTGTTTGTGAATTCACTAATTTTCATTATGGGGTTGTGAAGATTGTTAAGTTACACATTTTTTGAAACCATGAATCGATCAATGTTACACCACCATTCGAAACCTGGAAGCACTGGACTTCTGTTTTGCATGGTATGGGAGTCTTCAGCAGTGCACTTCCACGACTCCTGCCCTCCGCAGGACGAAACGGCAGTTCAGTGTTTGCAGGTTTTTAATGGTGGTCTAACACTGATCAATTCATGGTTTCAAAATGTGTAACTTAACAATCTTCACTACCCCGTAATGCAAATTACCTGTGCTCACTAGTGACTAGCTTCGTGAGGAATCTTCTCCGAGTTCTAGTGGGAAGTCGTGACCAGTGAAGTTCAACCTGTTCGGGTGTAGACTAACTATCAAAGACAGTGTAGGATGTTGTGCAAGACAGTGAATTGATCAAGTTATATACCGGCTCAGTGGTCCAGAGTTAAGCGTTCGTGCACAATACCGACGGATCGAGGTTCGATTCCTGCGGGATTCAGGAGTCGTGGATGCGCACTGCTGAAGAGGACTAAACGGCCTTCCAGTGTTTCCGAATTCACTGATTGTCGAAATGAGCCATTTGCACGATGGATGCTGACTATCCGGTTAGAATCCGCATAATTAGCCACTGACACGAAAGTCCTACTCACTATCACGTGACAAGGGTGTTTACGAGATTGACTGTATAAAAAGTGAATTTCCGACTAGAGCTTAAACCGGATCGACTTGGAGGATTTGGAAAACTGATTGCGAATCGCTGGTGCACATATATTTTCCATGATTATGAAAGAACAAATGATTTATGAAACATTTGTTGGTGACAGTCTACTATAGAACTACACCGCTGAACTTTATGTTGTGGATTAGAATTGCAGGTGAAAGGCTCGGCTATTGGTCTTTTAAGGAAACCACCTGATTCTTGTCGTATCCTATCTCACGCAAAAATTCAATTATTTGTGTGACAATAATATTTCGATCCATGTTTATACCGTTAAGTATGTGTTTATCAAGCTGTTCCACTATAGTCAGTATGATTAGTTTATCATTAATTAATCGTGATAACCATGCTTATCAGTTAACATTTACCCACTACAATATGATTAATATTCAATATTAAAGGGGTTATCTTCGTATTGTAAACGGTTATCAGAGGACAGTAGTGAAATGATGATATTAAAATCAGTCAGTATTTGATTGTGACGAATTCGATCTCGTGTGCGTTTACGGGTATGAGGACGGATGTTACTTCCCGGTTAGCAACATTGTGGAAGGATGTTTCTTGAAGAACCTGAAAACGAATATGCATTAACGTTGATCGTAGTGACTTGGGATCATGATTACAGAGCCCACGGGATAACTGCTTGAGGCCGGTCACACACTGTTTTTCTATGGGTACTTTTTAAAGTGTAAGCTCCGCTCTCCAAATAGCCTAACCACCGGAGACGGAAATCCGTGCGGTGAGGCGAGGTGTGAAAGTTTTAGGCCCGACATTTTCTTACCTCTTCCTTGTGAGAAGTCAGTATCTCTGCAGATACTGATTGTTTGAGGGAAACACCATACTACTGTGACACACCTCTACAGTCAGCAGTAAAACTTCGACCTCAGAACTTGAGTTGCTACTTTTAGTTCTCCAATCGACCTTCCAGGGATGGTAGAACCTACATGAACTTATATTCCAGCCAATATAGCTCACGGTTGGGTGGTCACGATAGACAAGCCCGACCACTACCACGTCAAGGTAGTAGCTACGATCGGAATTATACTGAAGTGGATTCACATCTTTGATCAATAAACTTAGAAAAATATCCGTTTATTTAAATGCTTTTATTGACATCTGATTTATAAATAACTAAATTAGTTTGCTTAGTTGAAATCACCAAATATTTTTAGTTAAATCGCTATTAAAGAGTAAGATTCACTGGATGGCTGTTTCGTGCTAGTATATAGTTCTTCAGCGTTGCACACCCTCAAGTGTGAATCGAATTTGGGGCTTAAAATCTTGTATGTGAACGCTTAACCTCTTTGTACTGATGAGTAATTCTATACTAGGACAAAACGACTTTCGATTGGTTCCAGGTCTCTAATGGTGATTTGTTTAAGATCAGTTCAACTATAAAAATAATCATCGGAAATTACCTTCTCCTTAATCTCTTTACTGTGATTAATAGTAAGAAAGGATGTAGTTCAGTCAAAATATTACTCACTAACGTTTTATGTCTTTATTAAGTGGATTAGCGTCTAGCTTGATGTGGAGCAATAAATAAGACAAATGAATTTTAACTAGCAGTAGGAGGCAGGATGCATGTAACTTCCAACCTAAGGACCTATCAGTGCTTGTGTTCACACTGACACTCAAGCCTAGTACCTTTCAGTCTAAACTTCGAACACCTCGTCCATCAAACCACTGGTTACCAAAGAAGACTGATTAAAATGTTTTGTTTTTCAATTCGCGAAGCTCGGCTTCCATCATGTGGAGTCATAACTCTTCTACTAAATGAAAACCTTCCAACTTCCAGGTCAGGATTTAAATTTTTTTAGTTAGTTAGAATCTATTTAACGAGTTGATTTTCTACAGGATGTAATCGCTAACCCCATGCCCAAACCTCCTCCCCTATTCCGGGCTTTGAATCGGCAGTAACTCCAAAAGGGCTCCAGGTGGAGTGTACTGGGACATTCGATTAAGCAATGTTGTTTTTAGAAAATGAGAACGAGGTAAGGATAGCAAATCAACAGATGAAGTTTTGAAACTTCATCAGTTGAGGTGGTTGGGATATGTGTTACGTATACCCAACCAACGACTGCTTCGTCGAGCGATGTTTTGTGGTGCAGGGGTTGGTTGGACGAAAGCTAGGGGCAACCAAAACAAAACATGGCCCAAATCCGTGCAGTCATGTTTGTAAGTGTAGAATACCAGGTTGGGGTCCGTGAGACGATAATAACCGATGATCAAAGACCTTGAAGGACTTGGCTCGAAATCGTTTGCAATGGTACAGGTGCATCCACTCTTTGTCTTCTCTGAAATTCTAATTTTCTGAATTCCTCATCACCTTTATCTTTCTCTTCTCAAATCTATTTCACTAAATTATACTTCTTGAATAATTTCTTCGAATCCTAATATCTCTAGCTTTATGGGATTTGAATTGACAATTACATCTCAGTATGCTATTATGGTATGGCAACCTCAGTCAGTCAGTCAGTTGCAACGTAGAACTTCGTGCGTACCTAGGATTTCAGAGAGCACAACGAATGGATGCACTTGCGCTACTGTAAACGGTTTTGAGCCATGTCGTTCAAGGTCTCTAACCATCGGTGACTTAGTCTCGCGGACCCCAACCAGATAGTCTACATCTACCAACATGACTCAGTCCGCTTGTCAGTGACTTCATGCATTTCTGCGATGTTTTGGGTTGGCTACCCCTAGCTTTCTTCCAACCTACTCCTACACCACAAAACATAGCTCGTCGAGGCAGTGTGGTTAGGCATACGTAATACATGTCCCAACCACCTCAACTGATGAAGTTTCACTACTTCATCTTTTGATCTACCGTCCCTACCTAGAACTCGTTTCCTGACGACAGTATTGCTTACTCGGTTGTCCCACGATATACGAGCAATGCTCCTAAGACGTCTATGATCGAATACTAGTAGTAACCTACGAACATCTTCTACTCCTAACGGCCATGTTTCGCATCCATATAGGAGCACGAAGCGAACTGCTGCACAGTACACCCGTCCTTTGGTTAGCGAACGGATATCTCGCCTACGCCATAAACGACGTAAATTGGCAAAAGCAAATCGAGCTTTCTGAATCCGCGTTGAGAAGTTCTGTATTGTAACTGACTGTCTAACTGATTTACCCAATACAAATACATGTATCCGCGTCCTCAAATCATATCCTCAATGTACAAGCTATTGATATCTGCCCAAATCGAGGTTGTGTTGGTTTGAAGTTCGAATCTTGGAATTTGTAGCACCAAATTAGTCAAATGCTTTAAATAAACTATGAAGTTATTACTACGAATCAGTAAAAAAATTTTGTAAAACTCTTACCGTGTTTTTCGCTCGCTATTTGACTGTTAAATTACTCAATCTATTGCTGAATACAGGAATTTGTAATTAGGATCTAAGATATTACGTCTTTTTTTCTGTTAATTACAACTGTACTTATTCATTTCAAACATTTTTAAACAATTTTCTGTTTTTTCTTTCTCTAAAATAAAAATTATCAAAGGCTGATAATAATAAATTGAGCAAAAAACTAACATCCAACACAACAGAATTCACTAGAATTTTACAACAATCTAAAGGTTATGCAAATTTATTCACTGATCAATATATTGATCAGTTGGTTGAGGATATTTTAGCCATTCGCAAAGAATACCCCAATTTATTGGTGGCGAGTACTAATCACGATCATGATGATGATTGTGATTCTGATGACAAGAAATCGATAAACACAATTCAGCCAAATCCTAATGAGACAACAATGACAACCATTCAATCCGCGCGTTTAAAATTAGATGAAATATTTGAACGAATTCAATGTTCAATTAATGCGCATTATGATGATTATGCGATGAGAAGAGAAGTGTTAGTATCGAAAAAAAAATTATTTGATGAATGTCAAGCGCCGATAGATGTAAGTTTTTTAATTTTTTTTTGTGTTTTTTAGATTAGGAAAATTGAATTTAGTGAAATCATTAGTGGGCACCTGAACGAGTGATAGGGAGTGAAATAGTCGCTTCACTTATCTGGGGAGTCTCATCAGCGCTGATAGCCTGATAGACTGACGAAATCTCAGCTCGGATACAGAAAGCTCGATCAGCTTTTGCCAACATGCGTCACTTATGGCGTAGGGGTGATATCCGTTGCCTAATCAAAGGACGAGTGTACTGCGCAGCAGTTCGCTCCGTTCTCCTATATGGCTGTGAAACATGGCCGTTAAGAGTAGAAGATGTTCGTAGGTTACTAGTATTCGATCACAGATGTCTTAGGAACATTGCTCGTATATCATGGGACAACCGAGTAAGCAATGCTGTCGTTGAGAAGCGAGTTCTAGGTAGGGACGGCAAATCAAAAGATGAATTAGTGAAACTTCATCAGTTGAGGTGGTTGGGACATGTGTTACGAATGCCTAACCACCGACTGCCTCGACGAGCTATGCTTTGTGGCGTAGGAGTAGATTGGAAGAAAGTTCGGGGTGGCCAACCCAAAACATGGCAGAAATGCATGAAGTCACTGACAAGTGGATTGAGTCATGTTGGTAGATGTAGACACCAATGGTTAGAGACCTTGAACGACATGGCCCAAAATCGTTTGCAATCGCACAAATGCATCCATTCATTGGGCTCTCTCAAATCCTAATCTTCTGGATTCGTCAGTCAGCATCTCTACGTTTGTCTTTCTAACCTTATCTCACTGAATTATACTTCTTGAATAATATCTTCAAACCCTAATGTTCTCCATTACCGTTGATACCTCTACTATCTTTATCACTTTGGGATTTCATTTGACATCAGCGTCTTTGTTTTAATGTGGTATGGCAACATGAACATACGTACGTAGTTCTACGTTGCAACTGACTGACTGACTGAAATCATTACTGTGCATTGTTTAACAGTGTTTATGTAGAGAGATCTCTTACTGTTTGGGGAAGATTAGATCCTTAGAATACATTTGGAAAAGGTTCTAATTTTGTAATTTTATTTCTGGAATTTTGAATTTTATGTTTTAGCGCCAAAAACGCTCATATTGATGACTACTCGGAAATTCTCGACTGTCATTGGTTGATGAATTATTTTAATTTCGCTATTTTGTGTCTCTCATCAAGGGCATTGTTTCTTTCACTGTATAAATAAGCTTGAGTTGTGTGCTTGTGGATCTCGTACTTTCTTTTTGCCTGTGGAATACATTTCTCTATGTTTTATCAAAATTTCTTCCTCTCGTTAGTGAGACCTAAGATGATCGAATTAGAGTAGCCTATCGTGTTGCGGAATTACTGATCTTCGTTCCGTTTACCAAGTAAGGTGGACTCGTAATAGCTGCAAGCATATCACTTAGTTAGTTATTTATATATGTCTGTTGTCCCGCATAAGCCGCCGCCTAGCATTCTCCAACCTGCTCATTCTTGGGTCTTCTTTTCTAGTTCTGTGCAGTTGTTGTTCATTCTTCTCATGTCTGTCTCCATTTCTCGGCGTGAGGTGTTCATTAGTCTTCCACCTTTCTTTTGGCCTTGACGATTTCAAGCGAGGGCTTGTCTTGTGATGCAGTTGGGTGATTTCATCAATGTGTGTTCTATCCACTTCCAGCGCTGCTTCCTGATTTCTTTCTCCGCCGGAATCTGATTTGATCTCCAGAGATCTTATCAGAGGTTTAACATTAGTTGTTTAAATGATGTGACCTCTGCAAACTCTTATTCTATGAATTATTTTAGATGGTAAATAGGTTATCTAAAATTTCCTCTTGTTCTCCACTGTCTAATTTTTAAGGTGTAATGGTTCACATTACTATTAATAATACTACTCGCAAGTCCAAATCAGTCAGTCAGCCAGTCAGTCAGATGCAACGTAGAACTTCGTACATAAGTACATCAATTCATGTTGCCATACCACACATTAGCACAGAGAAATGTGATTGTCAAATCAAATCCAATAGTAGTAGAGGTAGTAAAGGTATTAAAAGTAATCGGAGAGGTTAGGATTAGAAGATATTATTCAAGAAGTATGATTCAGTGAGACAAGTTTAGAAAGACAAAACTAGAGATGTTAAAGAATCCAGAAGATTAGCATTTGAGAGAACACAAAGAATAAATGCATCGGCGCCATTGCAAGCGATTTTGAGCCATGTCATTCAAGGTCTCTAACCATCGATTATTATCATCTCACGGACCCCTACCAGGTAGGTAGTCGACAACTAACGACATGACTCAATCCACTTGTCAATGGCTTCATGGATTTCTGCCATGTTTTCGTTTGGCCGCCCCTAACTTTCTTCCAACCTACTCCTACACTACAAAACATAGCTCGTTGGGGCAGTCAGTGGTTAGGCATACGTAACACATGTCCCAACCACCTCAACTGATGAAGCACAAGTCCAAATAGTAGTAAATAATATGGCGTTTCGAATCGGTGACTTACAAGATGAGAATCAACTGCTTTAATCTTTTTGGGTTGTTATTTCAAATTCGGTTCAACTAAAATCTTCCATGTTGTTGAAACTGACACCGATTTTGAGATGGTGGATAAAACTTGTAGCTCAGGTGGATGATTGTGGTGGTGTTTCGTTCTCTGAGCTGGTTGTTTTGGTTGTGGAGCTTTCATTGTTCTTCTGAACAAAATCATCAGCACAAACTTCGGATAGAAGAAGTGAAGTATTCGAATTTCCCCAGGTTTAACCTGTAGCTTGTTCTGCTAACCTCGATCTTGATTAGTTGCTGTTGACCTGAAACCGGTCGTTGTTTGCACATTTGTTTTGATTGTATTCCCCTTTTGATCTATTTCTTGATCCTATGTCGACTATGTTTTTTCTGATTGGTTGATAAATTGAGTCAATGTCGATCTGTTTGTTGATTGCAATTGATTGCAATCCATAGTTGCAAACAAAGACAAGTCAAAGGTCAACAACAACCAATCAAGATCGAGGTTAGCAGAACAAGCTACAGGTCAAACGTGGAGAAATTCGAATACTTCACTTCTTCTATCTGAAGTTTGTGCTGATGATGTTGTTCAGAAGAACAATGAAAGCTCCACAACCAAAACAACCAGCTCAGAGAACGAAACATCATCACAACTGACACTGATTGTTATACAGCCAAACAACTACGTCTGTAGTACAAAGGAAACATATCCGAAAATAACCCATATGAACTAGAAATTCTGTACATAATTTTAACTTGGAAGTCAACTGTTTCGATTGTAGTTTTTTCCTTTGACCTACGGTAAGTTAAGTGTTATTGTAGACAATATAATTGACTCTAACCTCATTTAAGATTGTCCATACCTTGGAACTCAGTACGTTCAGTTAATCTTTAGTCAGTTACAACGTAGAACTTGGTACTTACGTACGTCAGTTGAAGTTGTCAGACCACATTAGCACAGAGATGCGAATCCCATAGTAGTAGAGAGAGTAGAAGTATCGGCAGTAGTGGAGAATACTATGTTTCGACGATATTATTCAAAAAGTAGAATCTAAAGAAGTAAACTTAAAAGAAAAAGATAAAGCTGATGAGGAATTCAGAAGGTTAGGATTTGCGAATGTTTTGAAGGATCCCTTGAGTCCATAAGATTCAGTGCCTTTTGTGATTTTTTGGACAGCATCAATGCAACTCCTTGTATGTCTGTGTGTGGAGGGCACTTTCTTCTTCTTCATGGCCGGAGTAGTACATCAGCTCTCTTGAAGCTATTCTTAGTTGTCAAACCTGCGTCCAACGTGTTTCACTGGTTCCAAACACTTCCAGGTTGTATCTTTTTTTTTCTGCAACAATTTTGAAAAATCTTCCTGTCTCCTACAACGTTTTTACCTTACATGTACCCAAAAAGAATGGTTGCTCTGGTTGTCAGAAGGGATATCATCGGCCTTGTGACTGTCGAAGGAACTCGGCTTTCATCATGAGACGTCATGAGTGAAAACCTTCCAACTCCCAGAGCGGAGTTAAAATGATTTGAATTATTTTTTTTCTTGTTAGCGTTTCCTTAGCGAGTTAGTTTTCTATCCCACGCCCAACCCTCCTACTTTATCCGGGCTTGGGACTGTCAGTAGCCCAAGAGGGTTTCCAGGAGGAGTTTTTACTCTTTTAGCCTATTAAAAGGAAATCGCACCTTAGGTTTTGTTTTCCTTTTTCTCAAAACGAGTCATAACTTAATGTCTCACTTACTCAAATCTTATTCTGTTACATATTATACTTTATACTTGATTGTTGTTACGCATGCACGTAAACTTGTCAATTTGATAAGCTTTAGCTATTACGAGTTTACCTTAGTCGGTGAACGAGAGCGAGGATTGACGATCCGGCGACACGGCATACTGCTCGAATCCGATTGTTCCAACCTCCGTTGAGTGGAAGAAGAAAACTTGATATGAAATAGAACCTGTATTCTACAAACATCCAGAAAGTACGAGGTCCGAGTCCAGAAAACAATCAGCATCCCGGACTAGGGATCCGGGTCGGGCTCATAAAACGTTACAGATAATGCGTATTTATACATTTCTGGTCGAATAGGAAACAGCTTTGAAGTCTGTGATATTGACAGTTAAGACGACCAATAGGAAGTAACATATGAAGTGACACTGATACTCAGGACGACCAATAGGAAACAACATTAAAGTACGTGACATCGGATAGCTAGGACAACCTTAATACTAACCAATAGGAAATCGACCAATAGAATTAAACTTACAAAAAATAATTCTCTTAAGATATTTAATGAATATCTTAACCATTGGTATATTATATATATATATATATATATATATATATATATATATATATATATATATATATCTACATATATCAATCAACTGTCAATGTTACTACTACACTACTAACTTCCTTTTACCCCTTTCACTAATAAAATTAGCTCGAGAAATTCAAAGAATCATCTGGAAAAATTCAACAATTCATTGTAACATTATCTAAATTAATACCAATCTATGCAAATTTAACATTGAACACTTGTCCTTCATTGAATAAAGAAAATATTGAACATTGTACCACTACTATTACTAATACTACTACTACTGCTGCTACTACCACTACCACTACTCAATATTTTGAAACAATATATAAAGCAGTGAAAAATTTAGAAAGAATCACGCTAGCCAATGAAAAATTAGAAAATGGATTAAAACGTATCACACAAGTAAATATTGTGCTAATTATTTTGTGTGTATGTGTGCTGTTGTTGTAAATTTATTATTTGTCATTTATTGGTAAAAAGGGAAGCCATTATTTATGAAGTAACAATTCAACGGTAATATGGCCTGCGATACTCTGTAGGATAGAATAATGAGAACAATCAGTAGAGCATTCAATGAATGCAGCCAAACTTACGTCAGTCAGTCAGTCAGATGCAACGTAGAACTTCCTACGTAAGTACATCAGTTCATGTTGCCATACCACATCAGCACAGAGATATAATTGTCAATTCAAATCCAATAGTAGTTAGAGGTAGTAAAGGTATTAGAAGTAATCGGAGAGGTTAGGATTAGATGATATTATTCAAGAAGTATGATTCAGTGAGAAAAGTTTAGAAAGTCAAAACTAGAGGTGTTGAAGAATCCAGAAGATTAGGATTTGAGAGAATACAAAGAATAAATGCACCGGCGCCATTGCAAACGGTTTTGAGCCATGTCATTCAAGGTCTCTAACCATCGATTACTACTATCATCTCGCAGACTCCAACCAGGTAGTCGACAATTACCAACATGGCTAATTCCACTCGTCAATGACTGGTTTTCTCTAGTCTGCTCTTCCTTGAGGTTTCGTAGTATTATTGAGGCCAAAATTTTAGATACTATATTCCCCTGTGACAATCACAGGGGAATCAGTCTAACTTGCCAGTCTAACAGCGAAACTTGCGTTGACTTTCTCAAGTCGACCAGTGATGTCTATCCAAACGAAGGATATGTTACCTGAGTTGGCCTATTTCTATGTGTATTTACAAATCCAGTTGCTCCTGTGGAGATAGCTGTATTGGGGGCGTACTACTATCAAGCAACTTAACCAACGAATGAGTGAACATCTCCAAGCATGATTTAAGAAGGTTCAGTCAAATAAAGATAATACACAGTTCGATCTTAACACACCTGGTTGATAGTGGTCATATTGTAGATAAGTCTTGTATACCTCCATCATTTCCCAGCGGAGTTCGATTCCGTCTCCTACACATAGCAGAAGCCATAGGAATTCGTAAATTCAACACATAAATTGTGTTCAGATGAAATTCGTAACAGCCCTATCTCTTCTGTGGCCGGATATGACGTAACTAACGATTGACATTATATTTTTTAATTTTATTTCTATTTTTACACATTTGCTTATTATGTAATGGTTTTGATGTTTTTATTGATTATTTGAAGTCTATTTATCCACGAGGTTTGACCTACTATTGGAGAAAACTTTAGTTATCGTATTTTATAATCTTCTTACTACTACTATCAGTACACCTCTGTCTTCTTGCTATCGACTTGTACTTTTACCTGTTATGTGTAGTAGTGACGTAATAATCTATTTCATTTCATTGTGATTATTGACTCATAAATTGCCTTGATTGGTTTAACATTTTCATATGGATATTCATGTATATTAGCGAGTAAAGCCTGATGACGATCTAATCGAAAACAACACTATTGTTCGCTTATTATCTGTGTTGTTCTAATTTTCACAATGGCAATCTTTAATACTCTTAAATGTTTGTCCATTGAATTCGGCATGTAGTTCTCCAATACTGTAGCTTCAGGGCAAAGATTAGCATCATTTAAAATCAAACGTGTCGAAGTGATTATGTCAGTTGGTGGTGAAACCACAGAAAACTGTCAGAATACTGTGAAGGGAAATCAGAAACAGTTGGTTAGTTGTGTCATTGTAATACAGAGACCGTTCAGTACTAAACATTAATAGTAATCTCTATTGGGATTCAACCGCATCACCTTCTGATATGAAGTGCGAGCGCTTTCTCTTATAGACCATCCATCCATTCTTCGTGTTCTCCTAAATTCTAATCTGATTTCCTCATAACCTTCATCTTTCTCTACTCAAATTTATTTCAGTAGATGATACTCCTTGAATAACATCTTCAAACCGTAATCTTTTGGATTACTGCTCATACTTCTACTACTTCTATCACTATGGGATTTGAATTGACTATTCCATCTCTGTGTGCGAATGTGGTATGACAACTTGAACTTATGTACGTATGTACAAAGTTCTACGTTGTTGCTGATTGTCTGATTATCTTGTAGACCAATTAGCCGATATCCAATCATGTACATATTTAACTGTAATCGAATCTCAATGCTGAACAATGATTTACCGAAGCGTTTGACTGATAACTGCTTCACATCTGATATGTTTGAAATCGATTGGTCATAGTTTCTCATTAGAACTCCAGGAAATCGCATTTTTAAACTTGTCACTAGTCAACACATAATTATTGTTAGTATAGAAAGGGGGCGGAATTTTCATAGATTAATTTGTGCAACCTAAAGTTCAAAGTTTGATTCCTGTTAGCAGTCAGTCAGTTGCAACATAGAACTTCGTACGTATGTACATAAGTTCATGTTGCCATACCACATTATTAGCACAGAAACGCAAATGTCAAATCAAATCCCATAGTGATAAAGATAGTAGAGGTATCAACGGTAATGGAGAAGACTAGGGTTTGAAGATATTATTCATGAAGTATAATTCAGTGAGATAAAGTTAGAAAGACAAAGGTAGAGGTGCTGATGAATCCACAAGATTAAGATTTAAGAGAGCCCAGAGAATGGATGCATTGCGCCATTGCAAACGATTTTGAGCCATGTCGTTCAAGGTCTCTAACCATTGATGACTTTCGTCCCGCGGACCCCAACCAGGTAGTCTACATCTACCAACATGACTGCATGCAACATG
>OX103975.1:21281402-21308488 GCA_944470395.2 Schistosoma turkestanicum | reverse complement strand
GCTAACAACAGTTGCCAATAAACGTTTAAAAAAATCGATGCTTAAAATATTCACTTTAAGTAAAATTTCAACTGTTCATTAAAAGATTATTTACTCTGTGTTGATATCATAATGGACAGACAGTTCTTTGGAAACTTAAAACTCAACGTTGGATCTTCTTCGTTTATAAACTTGACGTATAATGTAGAATTTAGTAGATAGGTTGAATATCTTTGGAATGCAAATAACTCAATTTATCAAGGAAACAAGTACATTTAGGACTAACTCGTACTTAACTGTCTTGGTGCTTTACAACGGGATCTGTTGTTTGGGCGAGTAATGATTACGATGCGCTGGTGGGTAAAATATAAAACGGGTTCATCCAGTCAGTAATAACGTAGAACTTCGTACGTACGTACATCGCCAAACCACATTAGCACACGGAGACACAACTGTCGTTTCAAATGCCATAATAGTAGAGGTAGTGAATGTATGAGCAGGAATCGGAGAGATTAGAGTTCGAAAATATTATTCAGGAAGTATAACCAAGTTAAAAAGAGAAAGATGAAAATCACGAAGAGTTCATAAGACTAGAACTCCAGCAAAGAAATAGAATAGATACATCTGCGTCACTGTAAATGATTCCAAGCTACGTCGTTCAAGGTCACTAACCACCGACTACTATCATTTTATGGACCCCGACCAAGTAGTCTACATTTAACAACACGACTTAATCCACTTGTCAGTGACTGAATGGATTTTTGCCATGTTTCCGTTTGGCCACCCGCAGCTTTCTTCCAACCTACTTCTACACCGCAAAACATGGCTCGACGAGGCAGTCACTGATCGGGCTATACGTAGCACATGTCCAAACCCATCATAACCGATAACGATCCACTACTTTATCAACTGATTCGCCATCCTTACCTAGTACCCGTTTCCTAACAACAGCATTACTTACTCGACTGTCCCAGGATATACCAGCAATGGTTGGAAGATACAGAGGATCGAATACTAATATTCTGCGAATATATTCTACTCTTAACTGCTATGTTTCACAGCCATTGAGTTGGACGGAGAGAGTAGCCGCGCAGTGAGCCCGTCCTATCGAAGGATATCTCTCCTACGCCATAAGTGACGCAAGTTGGAAAAAGCCGGTCAAGCCTTCCGTATTCGTGCCCAGATTCAGCAGACAACAGGCCACCAGCACTAATGAGACTACTAAGATAGGTGAAGCGATTTTATTTCATTGTAGCTGCTACCTTGATGTGGTGGTCAGGTTTGCCTATCGTGATCACCTAACCGAGATATATTGGCTGAAACAAATGTCACTGTAGGTCCTAACTTGCCAGGCATGTTGATTGGAGAACAACGAGACTAAAAACAGCTACTCAAGGTCTGAGAGCAAAGTCTTACTGAGGACTTTGGAAGGATGTGACAGCAGTAAGGTGTTTCCTTCGGAGAACTAGTATCTGAAGCGATGTTGCCATCTCACAAGGAAAGGAGGGGTCAGAAAAGGTCAACCCTAAAAATGTCACACCTCACCTTACATCACGGATTTCCGTGATGTGACATCAAGCTTCCCTAGCTAAGACTCTGGAATCCCATGTCGTCAATGTGTGCTGCATCTCCGAAACGCGCACACAGGATCCGAGTAGGGTCATTTATTTGACCTCACTATATCGAAATAAAGAACCATCTCGATTAACGCTCTGTGTATATGGAAGCCCAACTGCTGTGTCTCGTAACCTCGCTGGTGTAGGTATAGCATTAAGTTCTAAAGCAGAAGTAACTCTGCATGGATCCCATAGGAGGTCAACTTGTGCGCTATCCGACTAAACGGGCTAATAAGGACTCGGAAAGATATGGGAAATCGCCGCTACCTCTTTGTCGTCTCCATATACGCTCAAACTGACTGCAGCTCAGATGAAAAATGCTCACTGTACTTAATATATAGTCGAAAAACCATACTTTATTTCTAATCGATGTACTGCAATCATTATTAAGAGGTTTAAACTATTAAGCTAGTCTCTTCAGTCAAGTTAGAGGGGCAAAAAAGTGAAACAAAGTAGATTCACTCATCGAATTGAAATTGCAGAATAGTAAGATGACACATTAACGTAATAACATGGTTGTCACTTTAAAAAGGGGGAGGTCTGAAAACCAAACCCTGTCACTCATACGTCAATTAAGAAAAAGCGTTGATTCTCATCAGTTAAGCTATAGACAAAAAGCACCTCGAATTTCTACGTTTAGTCGTGACTATCTACGATTTAAATACGATGATTAAACCAGCCATCCTATAATAGCTGTCGCCTTCAAGCAATGACTAGGTCAAGATACATTAAGTGAAAATCTATTCCCATAAGTTCTAAAACACAATTCCAGTTTGTTGGGGAACCATGAGCTTGCAGAAAATAAATAAACGTTTAAAGGGCGAAGTCTTACTGCTGACTATATGTGCGACAATAGTAAAGTGTTCTTTCCACTTAAACACGAAGGAAAGGTGAGAAGGGGTGGACAGCAAAAACATCAGAAATACAAGTATGCATGTGACGGATTGTGTATCTAGCTCTACGGACATTAAGAGGAATCTCGCTAATTAGGACAGCGATATTTCAACCTAACATATCACTTATTTTTTTACATTATTACCGGATAGGAGTTATATCATGACCAGCAGGCCATTCACCAAACACGACAGAGCCAACTCAATAGTTTCATTAAAAGAATCCTATTTATGCACTCAAAGAGAAGCTGCATTTGAGATCCACAGAACACATAATGTTCATGTAGTTCACAAGTGCATCAAAACTGAAACACTAAGGGGAAGATCCCATAGATATTGTTCAACAGAGGTAAATAAGTTATATAAAATGTTCCTTATCACAAAACACAATAAACTAAAACGACTCGATTAGAATAAAATGGGCCAACATGATAATTTACTGATTGGTAGTGTGAGTAATAACGAATAAGCTAATAATTTGAGCAAACAATAAGGTAACCTCCAGAAATAAAGGCTTTTGATCGCATTTAAAGTATTTAACATAAGAAAGGTTTATTTACCGAACGATGGTTATGTAGAAAAATTCGCACCCAAACTATTATAAAATTCAAAAACAATAAAGCCAAACCACACTAACCTGTGGCGCATTCAGTGAAATGCGCGCCTCTAATGTCCAATATCATTGTGATACTCGCAATTATGCTTCGTGATATGATATGGTAAATTCTCTCCACTGAGGATTTTCAAGTCAAACGGACTTAAATCTCTGTTCACAAAAACTATAGTTTAAATAAATTCATTTATATAATTCATTTATATAAATTCATTTATCTAAATCGATAATTCTCGTTATTGGAAAAATGTCTTGTTGATTTCTGTATTAGTGTAATATGAGAGAAGCGAGAATGGATGTCTCGAGAGAAGTATGAAAAATCATCCAAAAACTAATATGGGAATGAAGTTTAAAAGGAGAAGACAAGAGGAATTACTGCTAGAAAAGGCCGGTGCCGATAATTCTAATTTGAATGTGATACGAAAGTAGCGGTAGATAAATCATGTATACATTTGTAATCTGTCCTTATTGATTCCTTCATATTTACATCTTATTAGTCTGTTCGATTCTACTTGGGATGATAATATTTGTATTTTTACTGTAGTTTCTATTTTTTTACCTTCACCGAGTTATTATGTTTCTAACTGAACTGTATTTATGTTGTTTAAGCTGATACATAGTCAAGGCGAGAGCCGTATTGATTTATTTCTCTTCTGATTATGTCGGTTGCATTGACTGGAATTGTGTATTTTGACTGTGAATTGAAGCAGTCTTCTAGAATAGGAAACAATCTGTTATAAAGCAACCAAATATTATCTGTCGAACGAATCTGATCTATCCAGCAGGGATAGAATATCAGTTGTTTGTTGCTGTTAATTTGGTTAATTGACTAATTTTTGGTGGAATAACTGAGCTGTAATATTTTTTTTAGCAATGATCTATATTTATAATAATGATGAATATTAGAACCGTCGTTTACCTAAATCACTTGTTTTGGTTTCAAACTGGGCACGGCGCGTATCTAAACTACCTAGACAGTTATTCCTCAGTCCAAACTTCATTTTGGATCGTGCACTATGTGTATTTGCCAACAGCTCTCTTCCTAGTTGCTTCAGCAACAGACATTCATTCACTCACAAACACAGGTCTTACGTTCCTCGTGAAGCTGCTTACAGTCATGTTCAATCGTAAATTTGAGAATTAGGTGAATTTCAGGTTTTATTCATGCGTAGTTCATATTTACTCAGTCAATACTCTAGTTTTTCCCCCTATATCGCGTATCCTCTTCAAAATGTCTCATTTCACGTCCTTAAATCTCTCTGCAATCATGTTATTGCATTATAACAGCTGAGAAAACTTGTAGAGGTATTAATTCTGGGAATAGAAGTGGGTCGAAAATTCCAGTGTTGAACGACATATTAAAAAAGCCCAGAACGTCACCAGATGGGGTACCTCCAGGCGGAATCCAACAAAGAAACCAAGACGACACTCCTTCTTAGATTACTGCCCCTGATTTGATCAGTTCCTAAGCTTAGTCCTCAAGTATTCAGAAGATTTATGGCACATTTTTCGATCCTGATTTTTCACTCGTTGAAGCCTTTTGTGCATTGATATGCTGAACATAAATTTTATTTCGGGGCGCAACTATAGTGGTTTTATATGGTTGGATATGGTCAGAGGCTCATTTCGTCCTTAGGACATTTCATTTGCTACTTTTCATATATGTTATTTTGATTATATTTTATTCCTATCTGCATTGAAAAAACCCAACAGCCTCGACTACTACTAACAAGAACGTCATGGAGAGGCGACAGCCACTGAGACTGTGACCGATAGCCCCACGTATATGGTTGTAATGCCAATGTCGAGGTGTTCTTAAGTTTCGCAATTAGACAATCAGACAATCGTTACTAGACGGTTATAAATCAGAAGGTAAACTCGGAGTACTGAATACGTGTATTGTGGCACACCACAAAAGGATAGCAGACCACAAGCAGACCGAGCAGACACACCAGCGAGTGAATGTGCGAATGTACTGATAAGATAAAAATGTTCGTATATATACAAAGGAAGTTATCTGAGTCACCATGATATTTAAGAAATTAGTATTAAAGCGAATAGGATGAATATGTGCGCGGGTGTACACAATGTTCAGTCATACCAATACATACAAACCACACAATAATAAAGGCCAATGGTACATATGAGTTATTGTTGTACATACGACCTGGTTAAATAAATTAACCGAAAGGCTTAACCTAATAGAATGTAAGCGGATTCAAATATATGTGAGGTCACTACATGGTATACATACTGTCCTACCACTTGTTGCCGTGATCACACTGCATTCCATCGTCATCTAAAATCCTTACGCCCAAGTAAGTCACCAGGTTGTGACAAAATTCGCCCCATAGTCTTGCAACAATGTGCAGAAGTCCTCTGTTCACCGATATGTGACCTGTTCAGATATTCAGTGGAGTTACACCAATTCCCAGTTGAATGGAAACAAACTACTCTGTCTCTCCAATCTTCATAGGAGGAGATAGAAAGGACCAAGCCTTTTACAGACCAGTCGCATTACTACCAATATTATCAAAGTTTATGGAAGGGCTAGTCGAGGAACAAATGAGGGAGTACATGGATAAGAATAAAATACTCCATGAAGCTCAACACGGGTTTCAGAAAGGCAGGTCGTGTGCATCTAATCTTCCCATTTCATGGGACAGTTGGACATCCTGCTTGGACCGTAAAACACCAGTGCACGTAGTACTTCTCGACTTCGCAAAAGCCTTTGACACAGTGCCCCACGCACAACTGATCACAGAGGTTGTGGAAATGGGCTTCACCGACCCATTCCTCTCTTGGCTCGGAAACTACCTTGAGAATAGAAAGTTTCGCACCAAGGTAAACAGAGTGCACGCTAGTTGGCGAGTATCCACATCGAGAGTTTCACAGGGGACCATCCTAGGCCCACTTCTCTTCCTGATATTTATTAACGACCTGCTAGGCTCAGTTAGCTCACCGGCATTGATCTACACAGACGATGCGAAGATCTGGAGGTCCATTAGAAGCGAAGAGGATTCGACTGAGCTTCAAAAGGACCTTACATCTATTAAGAAATGGGCAGTGAAAAACGGTTTAAAACTCAACCAACCGAAGTGCCACGACATGCATATCCTGTCTCACGACGCAAACGATCTATACCCTCAATGGAATTTCGCTCCCTAATGTCTCCTCACAGCGCGATTTCGGTTAAATAACCACAGAAAGCCTCCACACGAGTCCGAACCATAGAGGGGACGCAGCCAATGCAACTCTTCACTTTATGCGAAGACAACTTGGTGCTACCACCTCGCAGTTATTTTTAACCCTATTTAAGACGTAGACGCGCCCACACCTGGGGGTTCACAATCTCATCGCACCTCCTCAGCTTAAAAGAGACATAAATCTCTTGAATCGAGTGCAGAGACGAGCAACCAAATGGGTGATAGTGTTGAAAAGTAAACCCTACGATGATAGACTCCAGCTCTTGTGATAATTTCCACTGAGTTACAGGAGAATCAGAGGTGATCTGATCATGGCGTACAACATATCAGGCACGCCAAACCATCCCAATGTGAGCATCCTACCGATGCATCACCACCACTCCCCTCGAGGCAATCCTCGAAAGATTGCACATCAAAGAGCAAATGCTCAGATTCGTGCACACTTTTTCTCATTGCGAGTCGTCGCGACTTGGAACGTTCTCCCAGCCGAGGTGACCGCAGCCACCTCAGTGGACAGCATTAGGAAGAGACTTGATAATAACGTACTCTCATACGGACTGTCATCTCCCTCTTGGACAAGCTGTTCATGGTGCATATCTTGAGACCTGCTAGTTGATATCACTGCCATCTCCTTAGATCAGTTACTTAATCTATCTCGCCTCTCATCTCTGTTCCCCCGTTGCTTACAATTCGGTCCTCTCTCACAATGTTCACTACTAATTAATAAACTAAATTCAACTATATATTACTCAGTTCTGAAATTTTATATATTCATATATTTTATACATTCATATTATCATTAGAATTTTATCCTTATTACCCTTATTACTCTCCACATTGCGACTAACTGATCTCCGGTTTGGTAATGTGACGGCTGCTAGTATCCAGAAACCCTACTGCCCTGAAACAAACGTTTCATTCAAATCCCGAGACATACAAACTCACAACCAACTGTTAACTGACGAGAATTAGACAGTCGAGTGGCTAGACTTCTGTAGAATCTATTTCGACGGCGGCTGTCCTAATCGCATCCAATAGAAACACTCCTGTACGTCACTCCTAGATCCAGGTTCCAGCCAAATTAAAAGGTCAAATTTCTAGGAGAAAACGTCTCTATATTGTTATAAAATGGAAATACAGAGGCTTACGGTATTTTTGTTTCTTCCAGGACTAAATTACTCCGTAGAGTATCTATTACAATAGCTAGTAAGTGACACTAAGTCCAGCAGCCACCGCGTCTATCCAAAAATGTGGCGGTAGCCATATTATATCAAATTTAAACAATATATGTACAGTTCAAAAGCAAACACAAAAACTTCAATATAAGTACAAAATATGGAAAGAATAACAACATACAATGGTAAAATCTCAAATTGGAATCAAATAAAATACCAAAAATGTCAAGAGAAAAAGTCCATCATGTCATAGCAAAAATATGTAAACATGGAGGGATTTTCCCAAAAACAAAACATTCAAAAAGAATTCTACACCGGCCCGCAAAATCCCTCCATGCAAAAACAGCAAGCGTTAATGACACCTTATTTAGGGTTCCCATGTTATCCCCTAATCCACACCGGAATAACGTGTAGGACTTACAGCAGTACGCCTACCCGCCATCCAACATGGATATGACCTATCGTGTTAACTAGGTTCCTATACTTTCCCATCAGGCCCTTGATTCCCCTATCTATCGTGGCATGACCTAACGGTAGTATAAACCTTACCCAATTAACCCATACGAACATGAACAACGCGTCGCAAAACTGGTCATATCCTATCCAAGGACTACATTCTCTATCGTGGGGACGAGTCGCCAATCCACCACCACTTGCTCCGATCAGCAGATACCATGAAGTCCGTGAAGCCAACTTATCAACAGAAGTTTTTGACCCATAAATAATATACAAGGGTGGGATCTCCAATTTTGACATTTCATCGTCTCCAGAAGACCTTAAGTAGCATGACGTAGGATCAATATTTATCCTTCCATCTCCTGATGCAGAGGAGGTTTGAACAGTGTTCATCATCGTCGGTAACTCATTTGTCACATCAGTGACATCCAGTTTATTATCAACGTCTAAATGATTCCGTTCTGCATTAGCATCCGTTTCCGCGGCACAAGACATATGCTCAACAATAGCATCGTCATCACACAGCACTGTAGACTGGCTGTTACCATCAAACATTTTCTTCTCATCATCACTCGACTGACAGTCAACCGGAATAGGAACAGTTACAGTTGCACAACCTTGTGCATCTTCAATCAACTTAACCTTCGTGACGAGGTCCGATGGCGTCGAAACACTAGGAGGCTCATTCGATGAAGTTGATAAACTAGTCCCTATAAGTGGACTGCTGACACTTTCTATCTCCTTATTATCAGTGTCACTACTAAAGTTCTGATGGCTACTATTTCCATGGCTAGTCGTAGCATCCGAAAGAGCATGAGGTTCAGGCTTCTTAGTAATAGTAGCATCATGTCTCCTAGGCTTCTTAGCCGTTACTGTACCACCATCACTTATCCTAGAATCTACTCTAGGTCCAGTTATATAATTTACCCTAACTGAAGGGTTCCGAAAATAAGCTTTATTCCGTTCAGTCAATCCTGCCTGGGCTTTATTCATATTTGCTGAACTCACTAACCTCTGATTACTCGAATCCAAATTACCGTTCCAGGCTTTTCGAGCAGCTAAGAGGCTTTTATCATCACACCCTTCGGATCCATCTTGATGCCTACACTTTTCGCCTTTTTCTTTCTTTTCTACACTTAGAAAAGCCATCTTATCTGTTACATCAACCGGCTTCTTGCTAGGACACGCATCAAGAGGCTTTACATCGTTACGGTCACATACTCGTCCTTCATCAGCGTATGCTTTCGTGATATAATTGACAAATCTCTTATCTTCCGAGCGTGCTTTAGGTAGAAACGAAAAATCCTCATGTCTCGCACGCAGACCACTAGTAGCTTCCGTATTATTTCCTGTTTTAGCCTGATAAGCTAATCTTCCAAACCTACTACTAGCTATCTTAGCACGAGACATAATAAATTCCGTCAATTCGTTAAAATTAGGCTCTCTCTCCTCTTCGTCCCACTTGAATACTAGCTCTGCCCACTGGGCTTGCATTCGACGAGGTAAGAGCCTTACTATTCGTTCTAAAGTAGCCATAGAGTTAAGTTCAGCTGTACAATTTAACTGTTCTAAAGTTAAAGAAGCATTCTGCATTTTAATGGCCAAGTTCGTCAATGATTCAGGATCATTAAATTCTACATTCCCAGTTCTAAATAAGTCCTCTAAGGTTTCTCGCGCTATTACATGCGTCTGTCCAAAGAGCTGTTTTAGAATGGCCTTAGCTCTCTTATATCCTGATTGTGGATCCATAAGAATACAGCCTTCAATCGCATTGTTTGCTTTTCCCTTACAATAATGAATTAAATACAATAAACGCACTTGATCATCCTTGATTCGAGGTTCTATAAACGTCTCTATCTGTCGTATGAACTTAAAATAGTCGCGAGACCTTCCATCAAAATATGAAAGTTCAACCTTAGGTAATTCTAAACCCTCTATCGATGACTTACAATAATAAATATCAGACATAACATGTGGGTTACCCATAAAAAGGTTATCATCAACGACTTGCCTAGAGCCCTGTGATCCGTCGAGCTCTTCCACCCTCCTCATGTATGATTTTTTTCGGTTTGACATCATAAATAAAGTTCAATAAAGACGGTAACGAATACAAAATAGAGTAAATCCGAATTTCAGTTCAAAATTAGGGATACGTAGTTCCAACTTCTTCCCCCAAGGAAGTCTAGTATGATAAACGATTAAAATTCCAAATGTTTCCTTGTAATTCTTAATAATCCAAATAGATCCAAATTATATGCGTTCTGGTAAATATTTCCAAGTATAATTCACGCAAGAAGAGCAAATACCAGACTGTAGAATCTATTTCGACGGCGGCTGTCCTAATCGCATCCAATAGAAACACTCCTGTACGTTACTCCTAGATCCAGGTTCCAGCCAAATCAAAAGGTCAAATTTCTAGGAGAAAACGTCTCTATATTGTTATAAAATGGAAATACAGAGGCTTACGGTATTTTTGTTTCTTCCAGGACTAAATTACTCCGTAGAGTATCTATTACAATAGCTAGTAAGTGACACTAAGTCCAGCAGCCACCGCGTCTATCCAAAAATGTGGCGGTAGCCATATTATATCAAATTTAAACAATATATGTACAGTTCAAAAGCAAACACAAAAACTTCAATATAAGTACAAAATATGGAAAGAATAACATCATACAATGGTAAAATCTCAAATTGGAATCAAATAAAATACCAAAAATGTCAAGAGAAAAAGTCCATCATGTCATAGCAAAAATATGTAAACATGGAGGGATTTTCCCAAAAACAAAACATTCAAAAAGAATTCTACAACTTCCATCCATTGGACATTACCGAACACCTGGAACCGTACCGAAAGAACAAGAATCGAGCGCAAAGAAATTAATTGGTTTACACTAGCTCGTTAAAGATATTGGAACCGGAAACACGTGAGTTTACCACAAAGAATCATTTGATGAGAGTGGACGCAGATCGAAGAAACTGATGCTAAACGTCAATAAAGATGGAGAAAAGCTGGATATCAACAGGTTTTTCATAGAGAAAATCAGGAGAATAAAAAGTTAGCTGTTAGGACATTTTTGTTAGTCTAGTCCAACCGGTCAATTCCTGTTGGTTATTTGCTACTGGTCAATATTATGATCGACCTAACTGTAATGTCGTTTCCCATTAGTCGTCCTAAATATCAATGTCATTTCAAATGCTGTTTCCTATTGACCATCCTAACTATCAATGTCATCGACTTCGATGTTGGTTCCTATTCGACCTCACTGTATAAATACCCATTACCTATAATGTTTTATAACACCGACCCGGATCCTTAGTCCGGGATCTTGATTCTCTTCTGGACTCGAATTTCGAACTTTCTGGATGCTTGCAGGACACATGTTCTACTTCATATCAAGTCTTCTTCTTTTACTCAATGAGGGTTTGAGATAATTGGATTAGAGTAGAATGTCGCGTCACCGGATCTTCGCCCTCGTTTACTGACTAAGGTAAACTGGTAATAATTGAAGCATATCAAATGACGTGTTTAAATGCATCCATAACATAAACAGAAAATATTACAATATCATACTAAAGAAAAGATTACGAGGCTATTTCACTAGTTAGCAATCTGATTAACGAATTACTATCCACCTAAAAAGTATTTCACACTCACAAAAGTAAATATTCTTCTAAATGTGAATTTAATTTAGTTAGAGCAAAGATATTTGCACATCACTGGTATACCTAAAACTATGAAGTTTGTTAAATATGGATAAATTGATCTACATTAACATCAACATCGTAACCCTAGAAAACTAACACTCAGTATGTAGGTTGTGTTTCACAATATACCTCTTTGATCTTATGAACAAATTCTCTTTCTACATCCGACTGCTTGATTTAATGCATTTCCGTGTCAAAAGTAGAGCTTTTTCTAACAGTGACACGAGTTCATGAAGTCATTGACTCAGATATGTCTTGATAAGTCGAAAAGACTATTTTGTTAGAATTTACAAGTCTATCGTAAACAATCATTGTAGACATTACTTGGAATTAATAACAATTCATCGAAATGTACTCTTAATTCTTACAGACAATTTTTCAGCTCACACACTACATTCAACATTATCTCTCTATTACAATATACACGTGTGTAGAAAAAGCTTCCAGTGGAAAATTACCAAAACGAACTGTCATTCTAGAATAATAAATCTATTTACATGTATAAGTCACAGACAAAAAAAAGCCAATAACGAAACACAGAAAATCTTAGTTGGATTACAAAATGAGTAAATCAAATATACCGGTGTTAGTTGTACAAAATTAAAACAACCGGTTTTTCTCAATATTGATGATTTAATATATAATGAGAAGACACGTAATAAATTATACAGTTTCAAGACTAGATTTTTACGACTTCTTTCACAAAATTATTAAAGTACAATAAAACATACATACATACACTTGTACATATTCAAACCTAAGAAATTAAACATGGATGATTTTCATAATTGAAATTAGGAAAGAAAAATTTGATTTCTTTCAATGCATTTTCTTGGGAATCTAATCAATATATAGAGAGAGCAAGAAAAAACAATTGAATAGAAAATTCACTCAAGGTTAGAACTAAATTGATTTAGAAAAACACATTATGTCAACGGATAGAGTGTTACGCATGTACGTTAACATGTCAATTTAATGTTGCTTGAACTATTACGAGTTTATCTTAGTCGAAAAACGAAAGTGAGGATCGAGGATCCGGCGATACGACATGCCACTCTTAATCCAATTGTCCCAAACCCCATATTTAGTAAAAATAAGAAGACCTGTTATGAAGCGTCGAGAAAGTACGAGGTCCGAGTCCAGAAGTAGGCAAGGACCCTGGACTAAGGATCCGTGTCATGAAACGATACAGATAATGTATATTTATACAGTTAGGTTGAAAAGGAAACAACATTGAAATCGGTGACATTGACAGTTAGGACGACCAATAGGAATTGACCAAGAGACGCTAAGCTGACCTATATTTCCCACTCGGAAAATCTTTGACTGTCATTGGATTATTTTAGTACGGCATTTTGTGGCTGTCACCAACGGCGTTTCTATTATGTATAAATAAGCTTGAATTGAGTGTTTAGAAACCCCAATCTTTCTGGGTGCCTGTAGAATACATTCTTTTCGTCTTATCAAGACTTCCTGATTTTTTTTTAGCGGGGCCTGGGACAACTGGATTAGAATAGCCTCTCGTGTCATTGCATTGTTGATCTCCGTTCCGTTTACCGAGTAAGGTAAGCTCGTAATAGTTCCAAGCATATCGATTAGCGAGCATATAACTTATAAAATCATTGTTAAACTATAATGATAATTATCGTGTAGTCACTTATGATTCTCAGAGTTATAGTGCGAAGTCATGATAAGTGGAGTTAAGCAGTGTTGGGTGAAGTATGACCTTGTCAGGTGGGAGGCGATTATCCATTGAAAACCATAAAAAGGTAGTCATTCAGTTACAACGTAGAACTTGTAATGTACGTACATAAGTTCAAGGTAGTGGTGCAATACCATAGACTGATTGCATTCAGACATTAATACCAGTTCAGTTGTCAAGAGTGTGTGAGTACGCTCACGCTCTCGGTTTGATTGGCGAAATGGGGATCACGAATATGCACTGTTAATGAATCCTATACTAGGAAGACATGACTACCTAATAATTTCAGATTCAAAATGCTTATTTAACACTAATCAGCTCATGATTTGCATCAAATTTAGAAAAAAAAACTAATCGTTATTTCATGACCGCTATAATCATCTTTCCATTCATTTATACGTCCTGACTGACGTCTTGCATTACTTCCAAGTAAGTGGAAAGTGTACTACCTCAACATTATTCCAATAAGAACATTTCAACCAATCTAATATGATACATCTATACCCTATATACATTGAACATTTATTTCTATATCGAAATGATCATACCCGTAAACTGGCATGAATCGTGTATCCATTATTTTCAGAATCTCGCTGTTTGAATACAAGAAGTACATTTGATGTCTACAAGTTTAACAGTATAGATCAAGGAATTGAAGGAACAAAGTGTAGAAATGAAAAGATAAAATTATACAATTACTCATGAAACACTGAGTCTTCCAAGTGTACTTTTGGCGAGTTCAACCAAACGCAAAAACAACATTACAAACCACCACAATAATTTTTTCAATAGAGAAGATGAATCAAACAGTATGTGTAACTACAAGTTAGTGATCAGTCGGTGAAAAAGGTAAATAATGCTTTGAATTGCCTAGTGGTAATCATAACACAAGACTGCATTATTGATAAACAAGTGTAATCTGTACAGGTATAGCAGCATGAATCGGCTAAGCAAGAGGAGAATTTCTAATACTGAAGAACAACTGGAACACTAAACGGTTGTCAGCCAACACCAAAGTCAGAATTTTCAATACATACGTCAAGGCAGTTCTACGTATATGGAGTAGAAACTTGGAGAATTCCCAAAACCATTAATTGAAAGATTCAGGTATTTCTAGAAAACTGTCTACGCAACATACTCTACATCTGTTGGCCGAAG
Organism: Schistosoma turkestanicum; assembly: GCA_944470395.2. Classification (NCBI taxonomy): domain Eukaryota; kingdom Metazoa; phylum Platyhelminthes; class Trematoda; order Strigeidida; family Schistosomatidae; genus Schistosoma; species Schistosoma turkestanicum. Next base: position 21,293,985 of record OX103975.1, on the reverse strand, counting down.
ACTATCAGCAACAATCTGCTGTCACAGGGGCAATCCAGTTTCCAGCTGAGGAATAAAATAAGGAAGCATTATAAAGGAGGATGAAATACACTTTGCCGAAATCCTTGATATGCATTACAGAGCAAGCTCTAACTTGGAAACTTCAAAATGAAAGCAGCAGAGCTAGACCACTGAATAAATTACATAGTGGAAGAGAGGCAGATATCACAATAATCAATAGCAAGCACTTGAGAACCTTTCGGAAGCTCTACATTTCTCAACAGTCATTGAATATACATGATGGCATCACAACTAGTCATCCCTTGAACCAATTACACCTGAATTTTATCAGTCAGTTAATTACAACGTAGAACTTTGCACATAAGTACAGCAGTTCAAATTGCCACACCACATTAGCACAGACACGCAATTGTCGATTCCGATCCCATAGTATTAAAGGTAGTAGAAGTATTAGCAGTAAGCAGGAAGATAAGGGTTCGACGATATTATTCAAGAAGTAGGATCAAGCGAAATAAGCTTAAAAAGAGGAACATAAAGGTAATGAGAAATTTAGAAAACTAAAATTTGAGAGAAGACAAAGAATGGATGTATCTGCACCACCGCGAACGATTTTGAGCCCTATCACAGAAAGTCTCTAACCATCGATTACTATGGTATCGCGGTCCCCAACCAGATAGTCGACACCTACCAAAATGACTCAATCCACTTGTCAGTGACTTCATGGATTTGTGCCATGTTTTGGTCTGGCCGCCCCTAACTTTCTTCCAGCCTGAACCTACACCACAAAACATTGCTCGTCGCGGCAGTCGGTGGTTAGGCATTCGTAACACATGTCCCAACCACCTCAACTGATGAAATTTCACTACTTCATCTACTGATTTGCCATCTCTACCTAGAACTCATTTCCTAACGACAGCATTGCTTATACGGCTGGCCCAGGATACACGAGCAATGCTTCGGAGACACCTATGATCGAAGACTAGTAACCTACAAAAGTACTCTACTTCTCCTACCGGCCATGTTTCGCATCCGTATAGTAGGTCGAAGCAAACTGCCACACGGTACACTCGTCCTTTGGTTAGCAAGCGGATATCTCGCCTGCGCCATAGGTGAAACAGGTTGGCAAGAGCTAATCGGGCCTTCTGTATCTGAGCTGACACAACGTCAGTCAAAATCTTTCAATCAAACCACATCACTGAAATAATAGTTCTGTGATGAACACAACTCACCTGATCCATGAAAACCATTTCTGGTATCTGTTAATCCAAAACGACCACGTAAACTATTCGGTTCAAAGACAACGGTTCTGAGTGAATGAATGATCAAAACACATCAAAGAGTTAAAAATGTATACACAATAGAATGAAGTCAGTGTCGGAGAAGCATAGAAAAAAAAAAAAGTCGTTATTTCAGAAAAACAGCAGGGTTGAAGAAGAAATAACGGTGCAGTTTAGCCAGGGAACCTAAATTTTATTTACCCACACATAAGAGACCTACCTGCTGACAATGGTTTTTAATCTACTTCGAAAACAATAAAGATTTTAGTCAGTGAGTAGTACAATCTTGTCAATGGATATATACGCGTGATCAAATGAGAGTATTTTGTAGAAGGAGGAGAGCAAACTCTCTCCACACTCGGTTGTACCGCGGCACTTATGGGCTCTCGTAAACTTTCAAGGAAAAAGTCCTTGTCGCATTTGTATCCCTGTTAGCGGGACATAGATGGATTAAAGTATGACTGAATTAGCTGCGCGCTGATTGGCTAGTTCTTATTCAATCAGCGCCTGGCCAATACTTGGAGAGCATTCTAGGAAATTCTCGCGTTGTTAGCCTCACGCTGATTGGCTAAATCTAATCCGATCGGCGTTAGTCAATACTTGGAATACATTCGAGAAGCTTCTAATATCAAAACTGTAGATATACCAACGTTGTCCGTATTTCGCCTTCGCTTCGGTTTCTTACTTTCATTGAACATTGCTGTTTGGAATATAATCTCTTTTCGTCTTCAACTGTGTTCTGATTTGTGGAAATTGTCGAGTATATTGTTGTCCGTAAATACTAAGCAATAAGAATAGCTGGGTTTATTAAGAGAGCGTTATAACAGTGGCGACAGGGATGGGATGACATTGATCCTTTGAGACTTGAATTATCACCCGAGCAGCAGTTGAACTAATGATGTTGATGGATACTAAGCTGCATCGTGACACGACTATAGTGGATCAAGTCAGTCTGATATTGTGTAGTGCAACCGTAAACTTACCAAAGTCGATATGCCCCCTGATACATCCAGCATACCTCACTTCAGCTCAATCCAATCTACAATTACTCCGTTTAGACTGGTTCAAACAGCTAACATTAGCAGTTGTCCCATCAAGCATAAGAAGAAACCAAACCGCTCAGAGAAATTTATAGCATAGAATAATGAGCCAATTGGAAGTGGCCAAATAAGGTTATTCGATAATCTTTAGTCAAGAAATAGACCCTTCATTTTCTAAGGTGAGGGGAATGTATCTATATATGAATATTCATGTATACTATTCCATAGCTGACCAGACATTCTCTTACACTCTTGCTTTCGAGTTCAAGTAGTCAGTTTGGAAGGGTTAGCACACATATTCATATTCAGATCTTAAACAACATCCATTTTAATAGTTGATTTCTAATTTCCTTTCTAGAAGCAATTATTCAAGTTCTCTCAACTAGATATTTGAACCGATTTTGTTGAGAATACTCTTATTCATTTTCATGTAGGATTCCTTTTGGCTACCACTATTTTATGCTAGAGGAATCGTTGATTATAAGGTTTCAAGTTGCAACATTTAAGGTACTCTGAATAGAAGAAGATAGTTCCATCTAATTGAATAAAATTCACTTCGTTAGTCCTGTGCATTGAGATCGAACAGTGGAATATTGTTAAGTACAGTTGATAACTAGGTTGATACTGAGAACTGTTTGAGTAAAATTAATGAAACTGTTATCTGAAAATATTGTATGGTGTATGCTACTCAAAAGAGTGCTTAAAAGTAGTATGCAACAAAGCATCGTATGGAAGTCACTACAATTATCAGCTGAAGATAAGAGTTTTAGAAGTTCAAGAGCATCGCATGCTCATACGACCTTGAAGACCAGAAAAGAAACAAGAGTGTACGGACTATAATCAAAGTAGATTGCAAAACACACAAAACAGATATAAATCATTGACAAGTGTGATTAGACATTTTCCTGCAGCGAATAACCACGTCGAAAGACATAAAACTATCGGGGATGTTAGATCCCCAGAACTCGCTTGATAAATGTCGTCTTAATTTTGGATTTTATTCATGGGCTGATCAGTTGACCTTGAGATCACATTTCCCACCAGGAAAAGCCTTGGCTGTGATTGGTCACTGTGTTATTTTAATGTGCTGTTTTTGTGACTCTTCCAAGGGCGCCTCTGTGGTGTATGAATAAACTGGATTTGTGTGTCTGAATTCATTGTGGTTGTTGGGTGTTTGTAGAATACACTTTCTACGCTATATCAAGACTTCTCGTTAGTTCCTCAAGGTCAACGAATCACAGTGACCTACCTGAACGCTGGTTCATTGTCTCGTTCTTGTTTATCGACTAAGGTGAACCCATAATATTTCCAAGCATATCTAGTGACGAGCATAACAAAAACTTTCTTACCTACATCAGTGTGACCAGCTGTAAATACTTACAGTCTGAAATAAAGTACATTTACATTTAGTCAAGCCGTTGTAAAGTTTGTTTAAACAGAACACTGTCAATCAACCAAAAAACAATAATCATCACTTCATTTCAAATATTTGTCAGTCAAATGTTAAAGTAATGAACACTTACTGATAAACTTTAGTTGAACCAAGTAAAGAACGCCATACAGATATTGCTTCAGGACCAGCTAGAATATATACTCCTAATGGGCCACTAGAAAAATATGAATAATGAATTCCGTTAGTTTATCGATCGGTTGAAGAAGTTTTAAAGAAGTTCCACAACGACGGCAACAACTACAACAACAGTAATTAATTTTACACATTTTTGAAACCATGTATCGATCAATGTTAGACCACCATTAGAAACTTGGAAGCACTGAACGGCCATTTCGTCCTGGCATGGGACTCCTCAGCAGTGCGCATCCAAGACTCCTGCAGCCCGCAGGATTCGAACCCAGGACCTTCGGTATTGTGCGCGAACGCCACAACCGTTTCTAATGGTGGTCTAACATTGATCGATACATGGTTTCAAAAATGTTTAACTTAACAATCTTCACAACCCCGTAATGCAAATAACTTATTTATCTAATAACCACTTGACGAAATGAAGAAACGAAACACGACTTAACAGTGAGGTGGATTTTGTTTGAAGACGAATAGTTATGAATAACGTACAGAATAATGCTTGAGAAATGTCCTGATTTACCGTATAGTAGTATTCTGATTAGCAGTCAGTCAGATACAACGTAGAACTTCCTACGTAAGTACATCAGTTCATGCTGCCATACCACATCAGCACAGAGATGTAATTGTCAATTCAAATCCAATAGTAGAAGAGGTAGTAAAGGTATTAGAAGTAATCGAAGAGGCTAAGGATTAGAAGATATTATTCAAGAAGTATGATTCAGTGAGAAAAGTTTAGAAAGTCAAAACTAGAGGTGTTGAAGAATCCATAAGATTAGGATTTGAGAGAACACAGAGAATAAATGCATGGGCGCTATTGCAAACGATTTTGAGCCATGTCATTTAGGGTCTCTAACCATCGATTATTATCATCTCGCGGACCCCAACCAGGTAGTAGTATTCTGATCAGCTTGGGAAAAATACGAACGTGCTTGGAATGCAATTTTCTCCATCTCTCTCACTCTTTAAGTATAAAAAACTACCTCAGAATTTGTCCCTGTCAGCTCTAAATAAATGTGAGTATAGCGTTATAAAACGTAGTCCATGACAATAGAGGGCATTTTGTATGGTTACAGGTGTTTTTTCGAAACCAAAGATGTCTGAAAATATACTCCTACTGTGTGTTGTGGCACCAAACTGTTGGGCTCAAGCTAGCCTCACAGTTATTAAGCAAAGAGATGCGAGATCAACTGACATGGTTGTGAATCCTTTATTTTCGAATAATGTGATTAGAACGTGTATTATATCAACACAAGCACCTCTCACAATGAAGAACAATAGGCTGGATAACCAGACAGACAGATACAACACAGAACTTCCTACATAAGTACATCAGTTCAGGTTGCCATACAACGTCAGCACAGAGATGTAACTGTCAGTTCAAATTCAAGAGTGATAGCGATAGTAGAATTATTAGCAGTAATTGAGAAGATTAGGGAGTGAAGATATGATTCGAAAAGTATAATTCAGTGGGATAAATTTAGAAGGAGGAAGATAAGCTGGATAACCAAAACAAAACATGGCCCCATCAGTCTATCAATGTACGGACTTTCATATTGTATGATGTGGACTATATTGTTAGGAGTTCGTAAGGTGATTCAAGACAAATGATTAGAGATTTTGGGTAACATGGTTGTGAAATACATACAGAGATAACGATACGTCCAAACATTATTTTTCTCTGTAAATTAAGCCTTGATAGAGTTTTGTAATTTGTATCAATCGAATTCATCTTCTCGTTAGGAATAATATTCTTTTCTAAACATCACAAGTACTACTGAGAAGACTGAGGCAGGAGCGGAAGATTGTATTATGCAAATTTACACTCTTAGTCAATTAATAACGAAAACATTACATTGAACACGCTCTATTTGCACACTATCTTTGAGTCGTGACTTCCAACGCTCCATCCTTCTTCTATTCCTGTTGTTGCTTCCTTGCCTTCCTCTGTTGGCACTCCATTTACTTCTTGCTTTTGCTCCATTTGCTTTCCGTTTTCCTCTTCTGACCGTGAGACTTCTTCTTTCACGTCCCTTCTTATACTACTTATATCGTTCGTATAAGTAGCACACACCACACTACTAATATTTCCTATCTCTAATTTGCTATTTTCGCTTGCTAATATGGTAGGGCAATGTGGATTAAGGTTTAGTTTTATTTAAACACAGAATTATTGCTGCAGAAGGGTATATGAATATTTATACACCACACATTATTGAACTTCTGGGTCGATTGGAATACTCTCTAACTGCCATAATCAAACTCATCAAGAGTTTCACTTACACGGTGAATGCAAAAATCTCTGGAGCAATGTTTCAGCATACAGTCACATGGCAGCTGGTCATCAACAATACGTCCAGAAGCCATTTGTCCCTTCTAAATTCTGGAACCAATGTGGACTATTCGTTTGGAGTCACGGTGAATCCTATGTACACGCTATAACCGCCGGTGGAAACTTCGCTTCCTTCTTCTCATTTACTGAAACAACACCGTGACCACGAGAAGGCCATGAGTTAGAATTCGTGGGCAGTGGCTAGATAATCATGGCCATATGATAGAATCTTGATAAAAAGAACAGACTCTCCCCAACTCTCAATCATACCAAGGTATTCGGTAGTTAGTAAACATTTGTCCTCAACTCTTAGATGACGACTATAACTAACTGACTAATCGTTGAAATATAAACGACTACAAAATACAGTGAAGAAATTACTATTTTTAAAAAAATGAGAATTTAGAACTTTTAATGAAAAAGATTATTTTAGAAAAACTTAACTACAAACTTACCAAATCATATGATTAACAAGTCGATCATAGAAAAATTTACCTAAAGTAAAAAAACAGTTTATTTTGAAAAATAAATTTATTTGGAATGCAAGTTTTGAGTATTTTTTTTCGCATTTTAGTATAAAAGAAAAAACGGAAAACTACTGGAATTTGATGATAACATGACTACTATGATAAGTGTTGTGTACTTAATTGTTAGGATATATTCATCCAATATCTTAAGAGAATTATTGGTCAATTCCTATTGGCCGATTTCTATTGGTCAAAATTATGGTCGTTTTAACTGTCAATGTCACGTGCTCCAATGTTGTTTCTTATTGGTTGTCCTGACTATCAATGTCACTTCAAATGTTGCTTCCTATTGGTCGTCTTAACTATCAATGTCACAGAATTCGATGCTGTTTCCTATTTCGACCAAAATGTATAAATACGCATTATTTGTAACGTTTTGTGACCACGACCAGGACCAGAGCTTGGTCCCGGATCCTGTTTCTCTTCTGGATTTGGACCTCGTACTTTCTGGATGCTTGTAGAATACAGGTTCTACTTCATATCACGTCTTTTTATTTTTACTCAATATGGGGGTTGGAATAATCGGATTTGAGTAGCATGTCGTGTCGCCGGATCCTCGATCCTCGCTCTCGTTTTTCCGACTAGGTAAACTCGTCATAGTTCAAGTATATCAAGTTGACGTGTTTACGTGCTGTCGTAACATTTATCTAACATGCATTAACAATGCTAGTGCGTTAGGAAAAAAATGGTACTCCGTACGTATGGCACACCAGTTGATGAAGTAGTGAATTTATATCAGTTGAGGTGGTTTGGACATGTGTTACGTATGCCCAACCATCGACTGCCTTGACGAGCGATGATGACCGGTGTACGGGTAGATTGGAAGGAAGCTAAGAGCGACCAGACCGAAACATGGCATAGATTCATGCAGTCACTGACAACTGTAGTGAATCATGTAAATAGGCATAGACTATCTGGTTAGAGTTCGCGGAACAATAGTTACTGGTGATAAGAGACCTTGAACGACATGGCTTAAAATTGTTTGCAATAAAGTAAATGCATCCATTCCTTGTGTTCTCCCGTATCCTAATCTTCCAGATTCTACATCACCTTTATCGTTTTCTTTGTAAGTTAATTTCGAAAACAGAATCAAAGTAAATAAATTGATCATTGAACATGAACAAATAACAGGGCATTTCGTTTAGTAGACTATTAAATTGTTACGAACACACATCAACACGTCAAATGATATGCTTGAACTATTACGAGTTCACCCTAGTCGGGGAACGAGAGCGAGGATCGAGAATCCGACGATACGACAGGCTAATCTATAGTCCAAGCGTCCCAACCTCTTACTGAGCAGAAGAAGAGAAGACTTAATAGATGAAGTCGAACCTGTATTCGACAAGCATTCAGAAAGTACGAGGTCCGATTCCAGAATAGAATAAGGATGGGGGTAATAAAACGTTACAGATATTGCGTATTTATACAGTTAGGTCGAATAGGAAACAACATTTGAGGTAGGTGACATTGGATAGTTAGGACAACCAGTAGGAATTGACCAATAGAATTAGACTTACAAAATTAATTCTCTTAGGATATCGGATAAATATCATAACATAAATGTATTCGACTATTCTGGACTCATCGAATGTAACTATTTGTGATTGTGTTTGTTGTAAAGTAAACTATTGTCTGTCACGAATTCCATTTCTCAACATTTTGTCCATGAATCGTGTATCTGGTTTACAATATGATCCAATATCTGGATTGCGTATCGTTCAAGTATTCAATTCAATGATAGTATAAACTGTGCTATTGTTAGGATATTCACCAAATATCCTAAGAATACTACTATTTTTAGAAGTACAATCCTATTGGTCGATTTCTATTGGCCGAAATTATGATCGTTCTAACTGTCAAGGTCAAATACTTCAATGTTGCCTCTTATTGGTCATCCGGACTGTCAATGTCATTTCAAATATTCTTTTCTATTAGTCATCCTAAATTGTCAATGTCACAGACGTTGATGCTCTTTCTTATTCGACCTTAATGTATAAATACGCACTATCTAAAAGACTTAATAATTGCGTTCCTTCCTGCCTACCTACTCTCTTCTGTACTCGATTCAATAAACAACTCCATCCAACGGTGTTGCGTTCTGATATCTAGGAGATTTGGAAATAGCATTTTGGGTCGTATTGGGATATTTGAATTTGGACGCCGCTAGGACTGAATAGCTAGCTATACGTAGCAGCGTTACAACAGTTATTTTATTGTATTACCGTGGGGTGACGTAGTCGGAGTAAATTAGCTCATAATAACTCATGATAATAGTAATAATAATAATAATAATAAGATGCACAGTACTACTAACCTTTATGTTCAGCATAAAATAATTCCGCACGATCACGTGTCATGTAAATTTCTTCATTATGAATAATTTGTAATTGTGCGCTGGACATTACCGATTCAACATACTAATAATTAAATTTTTTTTAATTAAAAATATAAACAAGAAATATTTTATAAAATTACAGATTTGATTGATTTTGACGAAGTGATTTATAAAGAGTGAATAAATTTGGTTGAGAATATTTTTTTTGGTGACTAGCAAAACAGTGTGATTAAGCCTTCACAGTTAAATCAGTCAGTCAGTCAGTTAACATAGAACTTCGTACGTACGTACATCAGTTCAAGTTGCGATAGACCACATTAGCACAGGCAGATGCGATTGTCAATTTAAATCCCATAGTAGCACAGATAGTAGAAGTATTAGCAGTAATGGAGAAGATTAGGGTGCGAAGATATTATTATTGAAGAAGTATAGTTCAATGAGATCAGTTTACAAAGAGAAAGATAGAGATTATGAGGAATTCAGAAGGTTAGAACTTGAGAGAACACAAAGAGTGGATGCACCTGCACCATTGCAAACGATTCTGAGCCATGTCATTCAAGGTCTCTAACAATCGAAGACTATTGTCTCGCGGACCCCAACCAGGTAGTCTACATCTACCAACATGACTCAGTCCATCTGTCAATGACTTCATGGATTTCTGCCATGTTTAGGTTTGGCCGCCCCTAGTTTTCTTCCAACCTACTCGTCGAGGCAGTCGGTGGTTAGGCATACGCGACACATGTCCCAGCTACCTCAACTGATGAAGTTTCAACACCTCATCTATTGATCAGCCATCCTTACCTAGCACCCCGTTTCCTCGGACGTCCCAGGATACACGAGCAATGCTTCGGAGACACTTATGATCGAAAACCAGTAACCTACGAATATCTTTTATTCTGACTGGCCATGTTTCGCAGCCAAATGCTTTCAAGAAGATGTAGAGATTCCATCTAACCAAAGTCTGATAGAATTTCTATAATACTGATGTGGCCAAAAGTGGTTGGACTATTCTGTAACATTTCTTTTTTGAGATTAGACGACGACGATGGTGTTTTCAGTCACTACGAAAAACTCGAAATGCCAATGATGTTCCGATAAATTTCTTCTAGCCTTTGATTTGTGACCGAAGGAAGGGTTGAAGGTCTATTTGTTCTCGTGCCAACGTTGCATACCGTATTAAGCCGTAATCAAGTAGATGACTTGACAACAAGATCTCTTCGTTCTCGATAGTGTGATCCTATTTCATATCAAACATGGAACCAAATGAAATGTCATAGCATTGGAAATAATAAGGCCGTACAGTTCTTTCTAATACCTTTATTCCTATCCTGAATACGTTTTAAGCCGCTGAAAACTTTCATTGGTAGATTCAGTCTATTCACTGAATTCTAGAGTTAGATCAATAAACAAAGTTGTGTGAAACTACAACAGTTGTTCCTTTACCAATTAACTGTAGTTCAGTAAGTTAAACTGCTATTTCATACATATTTCCTATGAACATAAGGTCCATCAAAGTTGATATTTCAAGTTATCAATGACGAAAATATAAAGCTATATTAATAAGTAGTAGGTTGAAAATTTTTGGCGACGTTAGATCCACAGAACTCATTTGTAAAAGTGCCTGATTTTGTAATTTTATTTCTGGAATTTTGAATTCATATATTTTCGCGCCAAGAGTCGCTAAGTTGACACATACAGCTTACATTCCCCACTCGCAAATCCCTTGACTGTCATTGGTTGATGGATTTTTTTAGTAGGTAATTTTGTGGCTCTCACCAAGTGTGTTGCTAATATGTATAAATAAGCTCGATTTCTGTGCTCAGACAGCTCATATTGTAGTGAAGGAGAACACAGGTGGGGCAACCGAATTGTATTTAACGAAATTACAGAGTTACTCAGTAAAATAGGAAAACCATATCGTAAATTGTTCATTTGCAAAATATCAGTTCATCATATCGAACTGGACTGTTCCTGATGCAAAACATCAACAATCAATTGTCACTATTCATGTGTTTCAAACAAATTCCATTGTGTTCTAACTCTTCCTTTCTTGATCTTCTTCACCCATCTTCTGCTGCCAGACATTACGTTTACACTCACGTCATATACTACTTATAAGTAGCTCGCACCACAATATTTTTGGGTGCTTGTAGAATACATTCTCTACGCCTGATCAAGACTTCTTGCTTTAGTTAACAGAGTCGGGGACAAACGGATTAGAATAGCTTATCATGTCACCGCATCAATGATCTCCGTTCCGTTTACCGAATAAGGTGAACTCGTAATAGCATTCAAGCATATCAAGATTTTGTGTTATATTAACCAATGAATGAAATAAAAAATATCTCTACTTTAAATTTTCTTATTTATATTACTACATAGTCATGAAAAATCCCATTGGATAATTCATTCTGCTTTGGGACCAATCAGATTAACTCATTCAACCATACAATTCCAACGTAATGCATATACACAGATGCATGAATTCTAAATAGTAACCTATGAGTAGATCATAGTGAAATAAACCCTGATTATTTATACTAGTCAATCAATCAAGTGTACGCTGGAGTTACATAATTTTAATTTGATCAATAATTTAATCAATAAATACTTGAGTAAAACAAATCCAGTTGAATGACGAACAGATAGACACAACACAGAACTTCGTACATAAGTACATCAGTTCAGCTTGCCATACCACATCAGCACAGAGACGCAACTGTCATTTCGAATGCAACAGTGATAGAGATAGTAGAAGAATTACTGGTAATGGAGAAGATTAGGGTGCGAAGATATTATTCAAGAAGTATAATTCAGTGAGATAACTTTAGGAAGAGAAAGATAGAGATGATGAGGAATTCAGAAGCTTAGAATTTCATAGAACACAAAGAGTGGATGCACCTGCGCCATTGCAAACGATTCTGAGCCATGTCGTTCAAGGTCTCTAACCATTGGTGACTTTTGTCTCGCAGACCCCAACCAGGTAGTCTACATCTACTAACATGACTCATTCCACTTGTCAGTGACTTCATGGATTTCTGCCATGTTTTGTTCTGGCCACCCCTAGCTTTCTTCCAACCTACTCCTACACCACAAAACATAGCTCGTCAAGGCAGTCGGTGTTTGAGCATACGTAACACATGTCCCAACCACCTCAACTGATGAAGTTTCACTACTTCATCTATTGATATTCAATCTTTACCTAGAAGTCGTTTCCTAACGACAGCATTGCTTCCTCGATTGTCCCAGGATACACGAGCAATGCTTCGGAAAGAGAAAATTCTTAGAGTTCCGATGACAAGGCAGTTATAGGCATTAAAGACAACAGATCATGGTTTTTACAATATCGTGGAATGTTTCAAGTTCAATATCAACACGATGGTCAAAGAGTTAAGCATTCGCGCGTGAATGACGGAAGTCTTAATTTCGATTCCTAAACGTGAGGTTGTGAATAGGCACACAACTGAGAAAGTCTCATACTGGAAAGGAA
>OX103975.1:21131493-21280904 GCA_944470395.2 Schistosoma turkestanicum | reverse complement strand
TGACTGAACTTAACTTATATTTTTCTGTCTATCTTATTTTACTGTTTACAGGGGCAAATAATCTCAACGTATCATCATTTTGTTTTTTGACAAGCCAAAAAATCAAACAATCAAACAGCCATGGATGAAGATCCAGTTATCGTTATCGTATGTTGTTATTATTTTTCACAATTATATATATTATCAATACTACTATTTTACTGTTCTAGGATGAACAAGATAGACCATTTGAAGAAGAACTTATTCGTAATCCACACAGCGTTAAATCATGGCTTCGATATATAAGTATGAAAGCGAAATCACCACCAAAAGTAGTGTATATGTTATATGAACGAGCTGTGAAACAATTACCAGGAAGGTAATAAATAATAACATTTTTCATATTTATACTGATTTTGATTTTCATGTAAATAAAGTTATAAATTATGGTATCGTTATCTACGTCTTCGACGTGTCCATTCACGTTCTCTTTGTCCTGGAAGTATCTTGCATGAAGAGACTAACAATGCCCATGAAAGAGCTCTTGTTACAATGCATAAAGTAATTAACTACTATACTATAAACAATTTTCCTTTCTAGATGCCTCGTATATGGATAGATTATTTGCTGTTTTTAATGTCACAAGGATTAATCACACGTACAAGACATGCATTCGACAGAGCATTGAAAGCATTACCAATTACCCAGCATGATCGAATATGGAATTTATATTTAAGATTTGCTGATCGACATGGTCATAAAATTAATGAGACTTGTGTACGAATCTATCGACGATATGTAAAAGTATGTGTGTAAATTTGCTGAAAATCACTTGATCCCGTTCATCAATTTTTAGTTTGCTCCTGATGATATGGAACGTTTTGTGAATTTTCTTATACAACACGGGAATGCTAATGAAGCTGCTGTTGTCCTGTCAGAAATTATTAATGATGATAGTTTTATGAGTCGTGAAGGAAAATCGAAATTTCAACTGTGGAATCAATTATGTAATCTTTTAGTGAAAAATCCATTGAAAATCACCTCGTTGAAAGCGGATCCAATTATTCGTCAAGGAATTCATCGTTATACAGATCAAGTTGGTGTTCTATGGAATTCATTAGCTGATTATCATATACGTTGTGAAAATTTATCACGTGCTAGAGATGTATATGCTGAAGCATTGAATAGTGTTTCAACTGTACGTGATTTCACTCAAGTGTTTGATGCATATGCTGAATTTGAAGAATCGATGGCAAAAGCGAAAATGGCTTCATTAGAACAATCTGAAGTGACAGAAGATGGTGAGATTGTCTATTAGTTTCCTTTGAATAGTTTAGTAATTCTACGGAAAAATATAGTGATATTTTAATGCCCGACCGAAGCTGTTACCTTGACGTGGTAGTCGGGCTTGTCTGTCGTCATGACCCAACCGAGCTATATTGGCTGGAACATACGGTCCTGAAGGTTCTACCATGCCAGGCAGGTCGATTGGAGAACGATGAGACTAAAAGCAACTACCCAAGGTCTGAGGGTGAAGTCGTACTGCTGACTGTGATGGGGGCAGCAGTAAGGTGTTTCCCTCGCACAACCAGCATCTGTACATGTACGTTATTAAGTAGTTGGTAGTAATGCGACATTATAGGCATTGAATAATGTCAGCATTATTTTCCTAGGGTTTTTTTTAGTCAATGGAGGTACTCTGGTGAGTTTATATACCGTGAGTCAATCAGTTTTAAACACCTGAACTTACTACTGTCAATTAGAATCAACATAGTATTGAAACTTCATCAGTTGAGGTGGTTGGGACATGTGTTGCGTATGCTTAACCACCGACTGCCTCGTCGAGCTATATTTTGCAGTGTAGGAATAGGTTGGACGAAAGCTTGGGGCGGCCAGACCAAAACATGGCAGAAATCCATGAAATCACTGACAAGTGTACTGAATCATGGTAGATGTAGGCTACCTGGTTGGGGTCCGCGACACGAAAGTCACCGATGATTAGAGACCTTGAATGACATGGCTTAGAATCGTTTGCAATGAAGCAGGTGCGTTCATTCTTTGTGTTCTCTCAAATCACACTTTTTAATTCTTCGTCACTTTATCTTTATCTTTTTAAGTCTATTTCACTAGATTCTACTTCTTGAATACTATCTTCTAATTCTAACCTCTCCGAATACTGTTAATAGCTTTACCACCTCGACCACTATTGGATTTGAATTGAAATTTACGTCTGTGTGCTAATGCGGTATGATAGCCTGCACTTATGTACTTACGTACGAAGTTCTACGTTGTGACTGACTGAATCAACGTAAAGCCTGACATAAATCGGTGCGTTACGCACTTTTTCCCATCTACTATAGGGATACTCTGCTGTCGAATTCAATCTATTTATGATCGTTTGCTCCATTCATTTTCTTTACTGATATCCCATTAATTTCTTCGTTAGATGAATTGGATGTTGAATTGTATTTGGCACGTCTTGAATCTCTCATGGATCGTCGTCCATTACTTTTAAACAGTGTCTTGTTACGTCAAAATCCTCATAATGTTGCCGATTGGTTAAAACGTGTTGAATTATTAAAAAGTCAAGGAGCACGTGAACAAATTGCAGCATTCATGGAAGGTATTACATCGGTTGATCCAGGTAAGTGTTAATTAATTTTTCCATAAAAACAACTGCAAAAAAATTGTTGTAAATAGTTAACGAGGATTTTTCGATTAGAGTTATGGAGATCAGTGTGTTTACACGTTGAAATCATCAATCAGTCACTGTTAGACCACAGTTAGAAACTTGGATGCTCTGGATGACGGCCATTTCGTTCTGGTATGGGACTACTCATCAGCAATGCGTATCCACTACTCCTGCTACTCGCAGTACTCGAACCCACGACCTTTGGGTCTGTGGCGCCTAACCTCTAGACCACTTAGCCGGCATTCAACGGTGTTAATGTCTAACTCTGATCAATCTAGAGATTTGGCGTGACCTGACCCATTTGTTAATTATTCGTTAATTATTGCCTATACCAGACACGTTTGAACTCCAGTGGTCACATCTCATTAGAACACCGAGAATGCCCTCACAAAACTAGTTACTGGTGAGCACTTAGTACAATTTTTTCAATTAGAGTTATGGACGAGATGGCCGTCCAGTGCTTCAAGGTTTCCAAACGTTAGTCGAACAATGATTGATTGATGATTTGAACCACTCATTGTTAGCTACTATTTTCTATGTACACAATTAGAATAACTAACTAACCCCTATTTTATCGACCAGTACTAAGTATATATTCCAATCATGTCTTAATTTGATCTATCCTGTTGTTAGGAATTGAGTACTAGGTAAGGATGGCAGATCAATAGATTAAATTGTGAAACTTCATCAATTGAGGTGTTTGGGAAAGGTGTTACGTATGCCTCACCACCGACTGCATCAAACCCTAATCTCTCTGATTACTGTTAATACTTCTACTACCTCTATCACTGCGAGATTTGAATTGACAATTCAGTCCCTATGTGCTCATGGGGTTTGGCAACATGGACGTACGAAATTATATGTTGTTTTTGACTGACTAACTGACTGAATCTTATTTTGATGCATTTACGAAGTACATGCTTTTCTTGTCCAACAATTAATTGTGTGAATCTGGCAAGTGCTATCTAACCTTCTAAACCTTATGTACATGTGTTGTTGTCGAGTTTTACTTCTACCTGCTAGTTCGAAATCTATGTGATTGAATTCAGCATCAATTATTCCGTGTTTCCCAAGGTGCATAAAGGAATAGCTGATTTAATTTAATTTAAAATCTTATATGAAGTGTAAATATTAATTACTCAGTGTCCTGTTTTAAGGATGATATAAATACTTCAAATACGATACACATTGAAAATCTTTAAAAAGAATTTCCTCATATATTGTCTACTTTGCATTGCCTTGTTTCTAAAACATTAGGTTATTTGATTACGAAAAAGGAATCAAAATATCTATGCACCACATAAATCAATGAATTTTCGTGTGGACAGGCAAGTAGCCCGGGTGCCCAAATTGAAGTCTTGTCGTTTTTGTGGAGGCTTCTCCCCGAGCCTTTGACTTAGAAGTCCTACTCCACATGTCAGTGAACATACCTTAGGAGGTTCAGTTCAATGATATCCAGTTACTAACAATAGGTTTATACACCTTTTGTCTCCTGAGAATTAGGAGCTGATCTATGTGCACGATCGGTTTGAAATCAGGATTTTATAACTATCCTAGATGGATCTTCTGTACGTACCAACCCGGGCGGTCAAGCCAAAACATGGCACAAATCCATGAAGTCACTAACAAGTGAACTGAACCATGCTGGTATGTGTCGACTGCCTCGTTGGGCCCGCGAGATGATAGTAATCGATGGTTACAGACCCTGAATGACATGGCAACTTGAACTGATGTACGTACGTTCGTACGAAGTTCTACGTTGTAACTAACAGACTGTAGAAGAAACTTAACTACTCTTTAAATTATATTTACAATTTATTACTATTTTTATTATTCTTGTTATCATGTTTTAGCTAAAGCAACTGCTGGTCGTCCATCATCTCTGTGGACTGGTTTATCACGTCTTTATGAAGAACATGGTCAACTGAGTGATGCACGTGTTGTGCTGGAAAAAGCAACTGGTGTTGCATTTTTACATGTTGAAGATTTGGCGGCTATCTGGTGTGAATGGGCTGAAATGGAAATGCGTCATGAGTAAGTGTGTTCACGCACACACACACACACATTATTATTATTATTAGTAATCCTTAGATTGACTAGAGCTAGATCTTAATACCGTTGGATTCCTGCTCAGTGATCTGGAGGTGTAAGCGTTCTCGTGTGAAACCGATAGTCCTGGGTTCAGTTGAAACCAAATACCTAATTTTATTCAGTGAATAACACTTCTCTGTCAGTCGTGGCTGTACATGTGTGGTGGTCATATAAGAGCATGCATTTGGAGAGGGAGGGTGAACTCTCCTCATTGTCGACCGTACTAGGGGGCATTTGGAACCCCTATGAATAATTATAATATTCTATCCATTTACTTGATTATTTACTCAGCTAACTACTTTAAAACAAAGCATTTGATTTTGACCAATTCGGTTTCGTTTGCTGTTACGGGTATGAGGGCGGTTGTCACTTCCCGGCTGCCGACACCGCGGAAGGTTGTTTCTTGAGCAACCTGAAAAGGAAGGTATATTAGCGTTGGTCTTAACGATCTGGGAGCGTGACCGCAGAGTCCAAGGGATAACTGCTTGAGGCCGGTCACGCACTGCCTTTTTATGAGTTTTTTGAGTGTTAGCTCCGCTTTTTTTGAAAGCCCTTAGTGGGCACCGTTACCGCCGGAGACGGAAATCCTTGAGGTAAGGTGAGGTGTGATATTTTTAGGGTCGACCCTTTCTAACCCTTCCTTCCTTGTGAGAAGGCAGCATCGCTGCAGATGCTGGTTGCTGTCCGAGGGAAACACCTTACTGCTGTCACACTTCTCTGCAGTGAGCAGTACGACTTCGCCCTCAGACCTTGGGTAGCTGCTTTTAGTCTCATCGTTCTCCAATCGACCTGCGTGGTATGGTAGAACCTTCAGGAACATATGTTCCAGCCAATATAGCTCGGTTGGGTCATGACGATAGGCAAGCCCGACCACCACGTCAAGGTAGCAGCTTCGGTCGGGTTAAAACTAAACAGTCTCGTAGATCCTAGCTGTTATGTTTTCTCTCGTCATGGAATAGTTAGATCATACTACGAAATGGTTGGAAGTTTCTTATCTCTCACATTTATTCATCATTAGTGAAGAGAGAAATCGAATCACAAACATTGCGCTGTTTCGCCGTATTCCATGTTACATTGAATGTGGACTAACTCAACAAGCACATTGTAGAGTGAATAGATTAAATTGACAGTGAAGCCTCTGTGTTATTTTTTCTTAGTTTGCCAAACTAATCAAACAACAGTGTGTAGACGATTGTGTAAGGCCTATAGAACAAGAGATAAGATCAAGAATGACTTATTTACTTATCAAGCTTTTTACTTGGTTAAACAGGGAATGTATTTGTCTAGTAGAGATTATATGAGGGAGCTAGTAAAGCGCGTACATACCTCATGGTCATAACCGTCCAGTGACGAGTGGAGTTTAATTCTGTCGGATGTAGGCAGTAAATACCGAAGATAAATGGGTGAGGTTGCGCAACAGTCATTAGATTGATTAGAGTTAGATATTAACACCGTTAGATGCCCGCTCAGTAGTCCGGAGATTAGGCGTTCGTGTACGCAAGATCGGAGGTCCTGGGTTTGGATCCTGTGAGTAACTGGAGTTGTTGGTGCGCACTGCTGATGAGTAGTCCCATACCAGGACGAAACGGCCTTCATCCAGTGCTTCCAGGTTTCTTCTAATTGTGGTATAACAATGACTCATTCATGGTTTCTAGGTATAAACGTCTTTTGGGACATGTGTTGGGTATGCTTAACCACCGACTGCCTCGAAGAGCTTTGTTTTGTAGTGTAGAAGAGAGCTAGAGCCAATCAAACCAAAACACGGCAGAAATCCATGAAGTTATTGACGAATGGACTTAGCCAAGTTGGTAATTGTCGACTACCTGGTTGTCGCCCGCGAGATGATAATAATCGATGGTTAGAGATCCTGAATGACATGGCTCAAAATCGTTTGGAATGGCGCCGGCGCATTTAATCTTTGTGTTCTCTCAAATCCAAATCTTCTGGATTCTTCAACACCTATAGTTTTGAATTTCTAAACTTATCTCACTGAATCATATTTCTTGAATAATATCTTCTAATCCTAACCTCTCCGATTACTTCTAATACCTTTACTACCTCTACTACTGTTATGGGATTTGAATTGACAATTCCATCTCTGTGTGTTCTAATGTGGTATGGCAATATGAACCGATGTACTTACGTACAAAGTTCTACGTTGCATCTGACTGACTGACTGACTGATAAACGTCTTAGTTAATCAAACAGACATTTCCTACTTAATACCTCACTTTTGACTTCGTTTTTAGTCTTTTGATTTGTTAAATTGTATATTATATTCATTCTATTATAATGATGTTCTTATATTTTTTCTTATAAAATATTTAGTCAACCTGAAACAGCACTACGTTTATTAGGCAAAGCAACTACAGCACCATCACGTAAAGTAGATTATTATGATCGATCAGAACCAGTTCAATCACGTCTACATAAATCATTACGTTTATGGTCATTGTATACAGATTTAGAAGAAAGTTTTGGTACATTTGAAACAACCAAGGTAAATTAATTCATCAATTAACCTGTGGTGTTTTTTTACTATGTGAGAGTAGTAGAAGATTGTACTGATTAGTTAGTGATTAACTTTGTGATGGATAATTTTTTTTGAGTTCTCATATGAGGAAATTGTGATCAGTGTAGTTCAACAATTGTGTGTTGGATTAGAGGAAGGTACCCTGTTAGGATATTCATCCAATATCCTAAGAGAATTATTGGTCAATTCCTATTGGTTAATGACTACTGGTCAATTTTATGGTCGTCCTGACTGTCAATATCACGTACTGCAATGTTGTTTCTTATTGGTTGTCCTGACTATCAATGTCACTTCAAATGTTGCTTCCTATTGATCGTCTTAACTGTCAATGTTACAGAATTCGATACTGTTTCTTATTCGACCAAAATGTATAAATACGCATTATCTGTAACGTTTATTGACTACGACCAGGACCCGGATCATTAATCAGGGATCCTGATTCTCTTCTGGATTCGGACCTCGTACTTTCTGGATGCTTGTAGAACACAGGTTCTACTTCATATCACGTCTTCTTATTTCTACTCAATATGGGGGTTGGGATAATCGGATTTGAGTAGCATGTCGTGTCACCAGATCTTCTATCCTTGGTCTCGTTTTTCAACTAGGTAAACACGTAATAGTTCAAGTATATCAAGTTGACGTGTTTACGTGCAGGCGTAACATACGCATCGGAAACGATTGGGAAATGGGCGCGTTATATCATGGAGTGATTGAAGTTAGGCTAAGAACACTGTTGAATGTTGACTCAGTGGACCAAAGATTAGGCGTTCATACTCAAGATCGAAGGTCTTGGGTTCGATTTTCCAATGTGGGGTTGTGGATGAGCACTGTTAATAAATACTATACTAAGATGAAACAGCCGTTTAAACGTCGCTTCCATGTTTCTAATGTCAGTCTACCATTGATCAGTACATGATTTCACTGAAACATTCCATTCTGTTTGTCATACAAAGTATCTAATTGAAATGACGAATATACTAGTTTATTTGTAATAACTGTAAACTTTAAATACTTAACTAGGAGATACATTCAGTAGAAATGAAAGTACCTTAAAATATTTGTCTCAAGATAAATCTTTTGCATTTGGTTAGTTTAAACATCTTTATACAGTTTTGAATTTATGTTTTAATGTTAACATACTTATTTACTTACGTACTCCTATCACCCCTAACGGAGCATAGATGTCTGATCAGCATCCCCCTGCCAACTCTATCCTCCGCTCTACTTTCCAGTTCTACTCAATCGCTTGCTATTCATTGTTTTCGTGTCTGTTTTTGATTCTTACCCTAATGTGTTTCTTGGTCCAGGAACCATTCGATATTGTGAAATATACCAAATGTAACACACGTGATCGCGACCAATTGATTATTGAATAATGTATACTGTCACATGTGTGTCAAGTCCTTCTTAGTGCTGGTATTTTGTTGACCGCTTCACTTATCTTGGGAGTCTTATCAGTGCTGATGGCCTGGTGACTGACGAAATCTTGGCACGCACACAGAAGGCTCGACTGGCTTTTAACAACTTACGTCACTTATGGCGTAGTAGAGATATCCTTTTGCTAATCAAAGGACGAGTGTACTGCGCAGCAGTTCGCTTCGTCCAGCTCTATAGATGTAAAACTAAAAGTAGAGTGTATTGGTAAGCGATTAGTACTTGATCATTAGTGTCTTCAAAGCATTGCTCATATATCCTGGGACCATCAAGTGAACAATGTAGTTTTTAGGATACAGGTACTAGGTAAGCATGGCAGGTCACTAGATGAATTATTGAAACTTCATCAGTTGAGGTGATTGAGACATGTGTTGCGTATGCCTAACCACCGACTGCAACGACGAGCAATGTTATATGGTGTAGGAGTAAGCTGAAAGAAAGCTGGGGGTGGCCAGACCAAAACATGGCAGAAATCCATGAAGTCACTGACAATTGGACTGAGCCATGTTGGTATATGTAGACTGCTTAGTTGAGGTCCGCGGGTAGATAGTAACTGCTGGTTAGAAACATTAAATGACATGGCTCCAAATCGTTTGCAATCGCGCAGATGCATCCATTCTTTATTTTCTCCCAAATACTTACTACCTCTACTGCTGTGAGATTTGCGTCTCTGTACTAATGTGGTATGGCAACTTGAACTGATGTACTTACGTACGTAGTTCTGCGTTGTTACTGACTGATTGACTCACCGAGTGCTAGTCAAATTTTATCAGTTAATATGTTCACGTGTATAAGTGACTTGACATCATCTTCACTATATTGAAATGTAAGTTGTTAGTTAGTGGTAGTCGATAGGAAATTTTGAACCCATGTTACGCGCTTTTCAGCACTTGTCAGCATAGTGTGAATAATATCTTCTAATCCTAACCTCTCCGACTACTGCTAATAATACTTTTACTACCTCTACTACTATTATGGGATTTGAATTGACAATCACATCTCTCTCTGTGTTTTAATGTGGTATGGTAACATGAACTGATGTACGTACATACGTACGTACATAGTTCTACGTTTCTATTGATTAATTGATTGATTGGCTGTTTACTTGATAATATTCTCTCTCTTTCATAATTCTATGTACTGATACATATATTTTCTCTCTCTGTTATCTCACATCTACACACAGGCTGCTTATGATCGAATGATTGATTTACGTATAGCCACACCTCAAATTATCATGAATTATGCTTTATTTTTGGAAGAATTAAATTATTTCGAAGATGCTTTTAAGGTGAGTTAGTTAAACAATTGTTGTACACAATGATTTTTTGTGTTTTTTTGCCCTGTTTTTATATTTACAGTACTGTCTATGATCAGTTGTCTAGTTGATGTAATCATTTCTCTAATCATTCATTTTGCATAGCCGATTGTTAAATATGTCGCTTCTCGATGAAGGTGAGTTGCAGCTCGGATAGCCTAGCTGAATGAATAACGCCTTAGGTTGTGTGTAGAGCTGAGTGACATTGACCAATTGGCTTTGACATTGCAGAGATTCGATTAACACAAATTGTAGATGAAACTTGAATTTCCTGTTGACTGATTGCCTCTAGCGATCAACATAGTATACTTAAACTTGAATAAGTTTTGTTCCTTGTGCAAAATTCTGATGAATTTACGTCATTTAGCGATTAATATGTAAGCTCAATTCTAAATTAAGTTTCAATGTAAATAATTATTTGGTATTAACGGGCCTTCTAAATTGAATTCGATGCTGTGTCTTGTATCTAGAGCACATTAATATTTGATACAAGGAGGCAGGTGAATATATTTATATGCGCCACACTTTTGTATGTGGCTTGAGTTACTTACTTCTCGAGTTCACAAACCAAGTGATTTTGTAGGTGGCCATCACACAAGTCTTTGAACTATAGGTCTGATCCATAACATAATGGAACGACGTTAGGATGGTAGCCAGTCATGAACAGTAGGTCCATACGCCATTCATTACTTCAGGATCCTTGAGCTCATGTGAACGATTGGTTTAGGATCAGAATTTTTCAATTATTCTAGATGGATCCTCCGTACTCACCAATCCGGTTTAAGCCCTGATCAGATATTTAGTTTTCACCCTCTTAATTTCTTAAGAAACACCGCTTTGAGAAGTGGAAGTGATAGTGGCTACACATGTGGTTTCTGCGAAATCCTTTTGAAAAGTAGAGCAAGCGCTTCTCACTGTTGGCCGTATCAGGGCATTTGGGAATCGAGCGGCGTCATAGTCGGCCATCTATTTATTTGAGTTCGTTCCGTCCTACTTTATGGCTGTGAAACATGACCAGTCAGAGTAGAAGATATTCGAAGGTTACTGGTTTTCGATCATAGGTGTCTTCGAAGCATTGCTCGTATATCCTGGGACAACTGAGTGAGCAACGCTGTTATTACGAAAGGGTTGCTAGGTCGGGATGGCAAATCAATAGATGAAGTAGTGAGACTTCATCAGTTAAGGTGGTTGGGACATGTGTTGCGTATGCCTAACCACCGACTGCCTCGACGAGCTTTGTTCCGCAGTGTAGGAATAGGTTGGAAGAAAACTAAGGGCGGTCAAGCCAAAACATGACAGAGATGCATGAAGTCACTGACAAGTCGACTGAGTCATGTTGGTAGATGTAGGCTACCCAGTTTGGGTCCGCGAGACGTAAGTCCCCGATGGTTAGAGAGATGGCTCAAAATCGTTCCATAGTGCTCAACTCTAGTGGATTATTGAATTAAACCATCTCTGTTGTATAATACATCCTTGCAGCTTATTTTTTTCGACTGATACGAATGTACGTTGTATATCTTAAAAATCAATCTTCTCTGCTGTCGCAGGAGTTAAGTGTATACCATACAAACATTTAGTAATTCAGGAATGTATAATAGAAACTCTTAATGACAACTTGACTATGGGTCGTAATGGTATGATATAATGAGTCAATCAGACCAGTCAATCAATCTGATAACCATTAGCAAATGTCCTACAGGATGAAATTCACGCCTAACCCATCCATTTGTGTTTAGTTAGAACTTTCAGAATATTCAGATCTCGACATCGCACTTTCTAACGCAGTGGTTTTATTCAGATAGATGAAACTTATTTTAAGTAATCCACTGCGACTATTAGAATCTGTGAAAATGGTTGTTACTTTTCGATTCATTGGTCTAGGTGAACTGTTCCATTTTTAAGGGTCAACCTTTTCTAACTCCTTTCCTCCGTTATTAGGAGACGTTATCCACTGTATACTCTACTACTATCATCAAACCCTTTAACTTGATAATAAACTGTATGAAGTCTTCCGTTCAATAGGGTTAGTAGGTTTGGTGAGTAAAGACAATAACGCAATGCACGCGAACACTTAACCACTTAAACCACTCAGTCGCGATCCAACGGTGCTAGTGTCTAGTTTTAATCATCCACTATCTTCTGTGAGCACATTGCTTCACACCCAACAGATTTATACTCCACTAGTTATGACTTCTCACTAAAACTCAGAGAAAATTCCTCTGGAGATTGTTGCCTTCGATTGAAGTTATTATAAATCGATCAATGTTAGTTAGATAGATATCACATCAGCATTAGAAACCTGAAAGCATTGAACGGTCGTTTTTCAGAATTTCAATCAAAAACTCAACCATCTCCACAGTCTTATAGTTAGAATTATCATTGGGATGTATTGTAACGCTACGCTTAAATAATTCCCAGCTAATTCCTATTGCTTAGTGTATTCTCTGACTACAAAACACTGAACAAGTTCCCAAGAATCAAGAACACAGTGGAACAGGAAAAGATTATATTCCAAATAGCAAGGTTAAATGGAAATAAGAAGCCAAAGGTGATGGCGAAGGCGAAGGCAAAGGCAAAAATAGATACAACGTTAGTCTATTTATAGCATTTACATGAGAATGCTTCTGGATAGTAGTAATTCACGTGATCGACTGGATTATAGATTTAGCCAATCAGCATGCAGCTAACAATACGAGAATTTTCTATTCTGTTCTCCAAGCTTCGATCAGGCGTTGATTGGATAGGAAATTAGCCAATCAGCGCGCAGCAACGTAGTCATGCTTTAATTCCATTTATGTCGCACTAACAGGATGTAACAACTAATATACAAGCAGCAATTAAGATTGAAATGTACATGTTCTCATTTTGACTATTCATAATTTTTTTTATTTTTTTAAAAAAAATATTTCATTCATATTTTTTCATGTGTGTGTGTTGTTCATTTTATCTTCTTTATAAAAAAGGCCTATGAAAAAGGTGTTGCATTATTTCGTTGGCCAAATGTTTATGATATATGGGCTACTTATTTATCGAAATTTATTGAACGTTATGTAAGTGAAAATTATATTTCGGTGTGTTAAAATGTAACTCTAGTGTTTTATAATTAGTTGTAACAATCAAAAATAATCTGTATCATTCTAATTTTGCAATTTCTCACTAACTAGTATGTACGCACTAATTATTGACTTATGCCTGTTAATATCTAATGGAGGATGATAGGCGACCGATTAGCATTCTGTGAAACATGGCCAGTGAGAGTAGAAGATATTCGTAGGTTAATGGTTTTCGATCATAGGTGTCTCCGAAGCATCGCTCGTGTATCATCGGACAACCGAGTGAGCAACGCTGTTATTAGGAAACGGGTGCTAGGTAGAGATGGCAAATCAATAGGTGAAGTAATGAAACTTCATCAGTTGAGGTGGTTGGGACATATCTTGCGTATGCCTAACCACCGACTGCCTCGACGAGCTTTGTTTTGTAGTGTAGGAATAGGTTGGAAGAAAGTTAGGGCCGGCCAAACCAAAACATGGCACAAATCCATGAAGTCATTGACGAGTGGACTGAGCCATGTCGGTAACTGTCGACTACCTGGTTGGGGTCCGCGAGATGATAATCATCGATGGTTAGAGACCCTGAATGACATGACTCACAATCGTTTGGACTGGCGCACGAGCATTTATTTTTTGTGTTCTCTCAAATCCTAATCTTCTGGATTGTTCAACACCTCTAGTTTTATCTTTCTTAACTTATCTCACCGAATTATACTTGTTGAATAATATCTTTTCATCCTAACCTCTCCGATTACTTCTAATACCTTTACTACCTCTACTACTACTATTGGATTTGAATTGACAATCATATTTCTGTGCTGATGTGGTATGGCAACATGAACTTATGTACTTACGTAGGAAGTTCTACGTCGCATCTGACTGACTGACTGATTCTCCAGCTAAATTTATCCTTCATCCTATTTACTATTCATTCTTTACAAGCCTGTCTCCAGTTCTCTGCCCAATGTATTTTTTTTTCGGTCTACCACCGTTGCTTTGATCTTGAGGATCCGAAGTTAGGACTTGCTTCGTGATCCAACTGAGTCCTATCTACCTCCGGCGCTTTTCCGTAATTTCTTCTTTATCTGGAATCTGGTTTGTTCTCTCCTGTAATAAAGAGAGAGAGAGAGAGTATCTTGTTTAGACAACTGTGAATAAACGCTTGTATCTTTTGGAGGATGGCTTTGATGATTCTTCAAGTTTCCGCTCCACATAAAAGAACTATTTTAATGTTTGTGTTGAAAATTGGGACTTTGGTGTTGGGTTGATTACTGTTTTGAGTTCCAGATGCTCGTCACTTGTAGAAATGCTACTCTGGCTTTGTCAGTCCATATTTTCACATCTTTTTCATCCATTATGCTGCTCAGTTATGTCAATGTTCCCACATCTTCAAATTCTTCTGCCTCAAGTATGATTTACTTAGCGTTTACTGTTATCATATCAGAGGATTTTGCTTTTTCTCTTGTGTATACTCAGACCTACTACTGCAAAGGCTGCAGCTATACTAACCGTCTTCACATTCATTCGTCGCTATCTGTGGGATAGAAGGGCCAGATCGTCTAGCTGCATCCAGTCTGTCCACTGTATACCTCACTTCCCCTGAAATGTGTTGAGGACTTCATCATGCAGCCAACCACTAGGATGAGAAGAAAGTATTAGAGTGAGCAGCAGCCTTGTCTGACACCTATCTTCACTTGGAATAAATCTTTGAGCTCTCTTACATGCCCAATTCATTGACAAGTGGACTAAGTCATGTCGGTAGGTGTCGACTACTTGGTTGGAGTCCGCGAGAAGATAATGATCGATTGTTAGCGACCTTGAATGACATGGCTCAAAACCGTTTGCAATGGCGCCGGTGCATTTATTCTTTGTGTTCTCTCAAATCCTAATCTTATGGATTCTTTAACACATCTAGTTTTGTCTTTCTAAACTTTGAGCTGTCTTTCATGCCCAATGTTGCTGTGTAATTCATCGTGCAAATCCCGTATGATGTTGACTATTGTCGCAGGTACACCTGTTGTGTCGAAGAAGCCTCCATAGTGTCATCTTGTTCACATCGTTAAACTCTGTCTCATAGTCGAGGGATTCGACGTATGGTGGTGATATTATAACCTTTTTAGCTATTGGTTATTTTAAGGAAGGATAGTGTTCCCTGATTGACTGATAGGTCGCTTAGGATTTTCAGTATCTTAAAATAGTTCTGTCTTGATAGCTCTACTCCTCGCCCTCTGCTATGCTTGAATCCATCAAACTCCATTCTGCATCATCCACTACAGTGACCTCATATGTGAACATCTCTTTCTCCAATCTAAATCATTTTGTGATAGAACTCGTAAAACATAGTTGACATATGTATATTTTGACTTGGAAAACATGATTTTTTATATAAAAATCAAAAGAAATTCAAACATATTCTCTAACTAAATCATTCACAATCCGTCAGTAGAAATGTAGAATTTTTGGTACGTACGTACATCAGTTCCGGGTGTCACATTTCACTTAACACACAGATGGCATTGCTAGGTTAAATCGTAGAATTTCAGAAATTGTAGGTTTATTATTGATATTAGGCGAAAAGCCATGAGAACTTCAAGAGATTAGACTTTGTAAGAAGTCAAAGAACAGATATGCATCTTCACCATCATAAACGATCTTGAGCCATAGCTCATTCAAAGTCTCTGATCACTGGGTTACCATTGTCTCGCGGACACCAACCAGGTAGTCTACATCTACTAACATGACTCAGTCCACTTGTCAGTGACTTCATAGATTTGTGCCATGTTTTGGTTTGTTCGCCCTTAGCTTTCTTGCGGACGATTCCTATATCATAAAACATCGCTCATCATCCTAGTTGATGAAGTAACATAAAATGACTACGTCCTTCCCGTAATAAAAGGAAAATTTGAAGTAGGATTAAAAAAGGCAATGCGCAGCTACATGAATTAAGAAATGTCAGTCTATCAAGATATTGAACTTTTGTGCCGAGCATTAAATACAAATCTTTGCATTAGTATCTAATCCCTAAAGTTATGGCCATGAGGGCGGATGTCACTTCCCGGCTGCACACACCGTGGAAGGTTGTTTCTTGAGGAACCTGAAAAAGAAGGTAGATTAGTGTTGGTCTTAGAGACCTGAGAGTGTGACCGCAGAGCCCAAGGGACAACTGCTTGAGGCCGGTCGCGCACGGCCTTTTTATTAGATGTTTTTAGAGTATTAGCTCCGATCTAGTTTAAAAGCCCTTACCGCCGGAGACAGAAATCCTTGAGGTAAGGTAAAGTGTGACATTTTTAGGGTCGACCTTTTCTAACCCCTTGCTTCTTTGTGATAAGGCAGATGCTGGTTGTCCGAGGGAAACACCTTACTACTGTCACACCCCTTTACGGTTAGCAGCAAGACTTTGTCCTCAAACCTTGAGTAGCGGCTTTTAGTCTGATCGTTATCCAATCGACCTGCCTGATATGATAGAACCTTTCGGAACATATGTTCCATCCAATATAACTTGGTTGGTTCATCACAATAAGCAAACCCGACCAACACCACGTCAAGATAGCAGCATCTAGAAAGTGCAAAATCCACTGTAAATACTCAGCTATATCGCTCCCAAACCTTCCGTAAGCCGAAAGCCATATGTAACCCTATAAATATTCTCACCTTTTTGTACATAAACTAACCTTGGAGTAAAGCGTTCTTCTCACACTTTTCGCCTATTCTCCATGTTGTGTTCAAGTGTCAGTGTCGATTTAGTCTGAATTGATTAGAATTGGATAGGAATTGAAAATTCTTGCATTCACTTAACAAACTTATTTATGGGTGAGGTCGCGCAAAATCCCTAGATCAATCAGAGTTAGACATTAACACCGTTGGATGCCGGCCCAGTGGTCCGATGGTTAGGCGTTCACGCACAATACCGAAGGTCCTGGGTTCGAATCCTGTGAGGAGCAGGAGTCTTGGTTGCGCACTATCACCAGGGGAGTCCCATATCAGGACGAAACGGCCGTCTTTCAGTGCTTCCAGGTTTCTAATGGTGGTCTAACAATGATTAATTGGTGATTTCAAATGTGTAAGAACTTATTTAATATTCATAAACCTCTCTTTTCTTTATTACTCATCGTATTCATCATAATTTATATTTCTTTTGTAAAATATTTAAGGGTGGTAATAAATTAGAACGTGCACGTGATCTATTTGAACAATGTTTAGAGAAATGTCCACCGAAATATGCTAAAGGTATGCTAAAAAAAATGTAATAGGAGTTGTCTATTTCTTATTGAATGTTGAATTCAAATTTTATGAAACATCCTTTTATTGCAATTGTATTGGTAAGTGTTATGCATGCTCGTAAACACGTCATTTGATGTTGCTTGAACTATTA
Organism: Schistosoma turkestanicum; assembly: GCA_944470395.2. Lineage (NCBI taxonomy): Eukaryota > Metazoa > Platyhelminthes > Trematoda > Strigeidida > Schistosomatidae > Schistosoma > Schistosoma turkestanicum. The sequence goes on along the minus strand of OX103975.1, from coordinate 21,263,435 downwards.
CGAGTTTACCTTAGTCAGTAAATAAGAGCAAGAATTGATGATCCTACGACACGACAGGCTACTCTAATCCGAGCGTTCCAACTCCCCACTGAGTGGAAGGAGAATACTTGAAATGAAGTAGAACATGCATTCTACATGCATCCAGAAAGTACGCGATCCGAGTCCAGAAGAGGATAAGGATCTGGGTCATAAAACGTTACAGATAATCCGTATTTATACAGTTAGGTCCAATAGGGAACAACATTTGAAGTATGTGACATTGGATAGTTAAGATGACCAATAGGAATTACGTGATAGAATTCAACTTACAAACAATTATCTTAGAATATTGGATGACTGACTATCTGTTATAATGCTGCTACGTATGGCTAGCGACTTCCGAATTCAAATATGCCAGTACGACCCAAATACTATTCCCCAAATCTCCTATATATCAGAACGCAACACCGTTGGATGAAGTTGTTTATTGGATCGAGTACAGAAGAGGAGAGGTAGGCAGGAAGAAACGGAATCATGAAGTCTTACAGATAGTGCGTATTTATACATTTAGGTCTAATAGGAAACAGCATCGAAGTCTGTGACATTGACAGTTTAGGACGACGACCAATAGGAAAGAACCTTTGAAATGACGTTGACAGTCCGGATGACCAATCAGAGACAACATTGAAGTATTTGACTTTGACTGTTAAAACGATCATAATTTTAACCAATAGAAATCGACCAATAGGATTGTATTTCTAAAAATAGTAGTACTCTTAGGATATTTGGTAAATATCCTAACACATTATCCCAACAAGTGTTCTTATTGAATTCTATCGATTAAAATTTAAATATTTTTATTAGTTTACCGTAATAGGGATATTAAAGATTGCTCTCTGTTGCGAATAAGTTTTAGAACATCACTTATAAATGAGCAAAAGTGTTTCCACTTAGATGATCGTCGTTTTTCATCAGTTAACTTATTATTAATTTCTTTCTGAACACTTTAATCTATCTTATTATGGTTTTTTATGCGTGTGTGTGTGTGTGTCTGTGTGTATTTTATTTTAGCATTGCATTTATTGTATGCACGACTTGAAGAACAACATGGACTTGCACGTCGTGCTATTCGTATTTATGAACGAGCTACAGAAGCTGTTCTACCAGAAGAAAGATTTGAAGTGAGTACCTGTTTGTTTTCTTTTTTTTTCAGACTGTCAATGAGAATTATCTTGGTATCTTCTGTTACGCTTGCATGTAAACACGTCAGTTTGATGGTGCTTAAACTATTTATTACGAGTTTACCTTAGTCGGAAAACGAGAACGAGGATCGAGGATCCGTCGACACGACAGGCTACTCTAATCCAAGTGTCCCAAACCCCTATTAGATAGAAGGAGAAGACTTAATATGAAGTAAGATGTGTATTCTACAAGCATCCAGAAAGCACGAGGTCCGAGTCCAGAAGAGAAACAGGGTCCTAGACTAGGGATCGGGGAGCTGGTCCTGGTCATAGAATGTTACAGATAATGCGTATTTATACATTTTGGTCGAATAGGAAACAGCATCGAATTTTGTGGCATTGACAGTTAAGACGACCAATAAGAAACAACATTGGAGCACGTGACATTGATATCTAGGACGATCACGAAGTCACGTAAAGTGAGAAGGTTATTGAAGGTCAAATAATGAATGGAATAGGACATTCCGCTTAATTTTGAAAGTCTCTGACAGTGTCTGCCTAGGGCATCTCTTTGGGTTATTGCTGATCTCAAGCCACGATAAAAAAAGGGACAGTCGAATATGTCAGCTAGTGACCCCATCCCTTATAAAACTGACTTGCTAAAAACATTGATGATTTCAATTCCTCTCATCTGTAACCCTATGATTGAAGTTTGAATACAGGTTCCGGCGTCTGAGTAGTTTTACAAACATTCACAAAATAAAATGTGATTGAAACCTGAGTATGTAAACATTTGTGTGGTGATGTCGAGTTATTCACAGAATTCCAGATCAAAGCTATAATATCAACTATTTTTCTGTTGGAAAGAGGTGATTTCCACCGACGGCTTTCGATCATAATCGTTCTACTATATTTGAAAGTTATACTGAAGCTAGAAGTGTAAACTATGTTGAACCTTAGCTCTGTTCTAAAAACACGGTACTTACCTGTTAGCCCCATTGAAGCATAGGCTATCGACCAGCAAATTACTTTTTCTGATTAGCTTAGTTTTAGTAAGTTGGATTTATACGGGTTGGCATTGCCAACCCCATACCCAACCTTCCTACTTTATCCGGGCTGGAGACCGGCAGTATCCCTAGAAAAGCTCCAGGGTGAATTTCATAAACACGTTACTATATTTGGTTTTGACCGATCTGGTCTCGTGTGTTGTTACCGGTATGAGGGCGGTTGTCACTTCCTGGTTGCCCACACTGTGGAAGGTTGTTCTTGAGGGACCTGAAAAGGAAGATAGATTAGTGTTGGTCTTAGAGACCTGGAAGCGTGACCACAGAGCCCAAGGGACAACTGCTTGAGGCCGGTCATGCACGGCCTTTTTATGAAAGGATTTTTGAGTATTAGCTTCGCTCTTGAAAGCCCTTAGTGGGCACCCTTACCGCCGGAGACGGAAATCCGTGAGGTAAGGTGAGGTGTGATATTTTTAGGGTCGATCTTTTCTAAGTCCTTCCTTCCTTGTGAGAAGGCAGCATCGCTGCAGATGCTGGTTGTCCGAGGGAAACACCTTACTGCTGTCACTGACAAGCGGACTGAGTCATGTTGGTAGATGTAGGCTACTTGGTTGGGGTCCGCGACACGATAGTCACAAATGGTTAGAGACCTTGAACGACATGGTTCAAAATCGTTTGCAATGGCGCAAGTGCATCCACTCTTTGTGTTCTATGAAATTCTAAGCTTCTGCATTCCTCATAATCTCTACCTTTCTCCTTCTAAATTTATCTTACTGAATTATACTTGTCGAATCAAATCTTCGCTCCCTAATCTTCTCCATTACTGCTAATACTTCTACCATCTTTACCACTATGAGATTTGAACTGACAGTTGCGTCTGTGTGCTGATGTGACATCACAACCTGAACTGATGTATTTATGTACGAAGTTCTGTGTTGTATCTGTCTGTCTGTTACTAACTTTAATCGCACTTGAGGACGTTCCACCTACTCATTGCTATATAAATACAGTCGTATATTATAGTGTAAACTAGCTCCTGAGTATAGACAGTAACTATAGCATAAACTTTGTATTGTATTTAATTATAAATTTTTTTCTAAAAAAAAACAAATTAAATTCTTTTCAGATGTTCAATATTTACATTCAACGTATTGCAGATCTTCATGGTGTGACACATACACGTTCCGCTTATGAACAAGCTATAGAACGTTTACCAGAAGAACATTCACGTAAAATGTGTTTAAGATTTGCTGATTTGGAAAGAAAACTAGGTGAAATCGATAGAGCACGAGCTGTTTATGCGTATTGTGCTCAAATGTGTGATCCACGAGTAAGTCGCGGAGCAATAATATTCATCGAGACAAATATACTACTAGTTATTTTATAAGTAGTTTGAGATTATTTGTAAATAATTGTGTAGTAAAAGCTGACTAGAGTAACATGTCATAAATACATTCTAAACCGGTTGGGAGCACAGTACACTGATGACCTTGAATGGTTTATCAGCCATTCAGAAAACACTGCCGTTCTTATAAAATACCCAACAGCTAGAAAGCCATAAAATTTTAGTGGAATAATCAACCCTCACATATCGGATTATTCCTTGTAGATTAAGTTTGCCTATTATGAGTTACCGTTATCACCCCACAGTGTTTTCGTCACTGAGTGAGACCAGGTGTAATAGAAAACGGTACGATTTTGGTACTAAAAGTAGATCTGGAGTTCTAAATTTGGTTGTGTTGGTGTTTCGTCCTCTGAGCTGGTTGTTTTGGCTGTGTCTTTCATATTAGGGTTAGAGTTATTTTTTATCACTAACTGTCACTAGATACGACAGATTGCTTTGTCATGCTGTTCTTAACAAACTTAAACCACTCATAGTTGAGATTTAGAGTAAGAGTTAGAGAAGGAGAGGATCTTATCTAATTTGATTAAACAATCTTGACGACTCATTGAATCACTACCTTAGGCGCAGTTATGTCTTGTGTTTTAGCTTAAGGTTCTTCCTAAATTCACGTTTTGGTTATGGAATGGAAATTTCAAGCATTTTAAGAACTATTTCATTGCCAACTTGTATTTTGTGAATACCAACAAACAGTTTATGAAATCGGTGCACATTTAAGTCCATGCAAAATACATGAAGTGTAATCTTGATTCTAATCGGTTCACTTAAGGCTGAGTGAGATTCAACAATTGATTTCAGTGAAATCATTCACTTTCATCAGTCAGTCAGTTACAACGCAGAACGTTGTACGTACATACGTACATCAGTTCAAGTTGCAATACCACGTTAGTACAGGGACGCAATTGTAACTTCGAATCCCATAGTAGTCGAAGAGATTGGAGTTCGACGATATTATTCAAGAAGTAGAATCTAGTGAAATAAACTTAAAAAGAAAAATAAAGGTGATGAGAAACTCACTTTCATGATTAATATAATTCGAAGTGTAAACCACCTTATCCAATGTGTAACATCTTCACACTGTTTAAACAACTTCTGTTGTGTAAAATGAGAACATGCCTACCCAGTGAAAGATTTCGAATCAATTGACTGAACTCTATGAACATTGTTACAAGACTAGTTAAACTTTGATAATTTTTTTGATTCAGGCCTTCTACGATAGAAATTCTTTTCAGATCATTCATTTAACGATATACTAACTGCTTTAGTCAATACTATTCACCATAATAATCATAGTAATGCTTTGAAAAAAGGATAAGTGTCTACTTTAAATTGAAGTTCTTTGATACGTTGCACAAAAACCGTAGATTGATCAGAATAAAACATTCACACCGTTGGATGCCTACTCATGGTGTCTCGTGGTTAAGTGTTCGTGCACAAGACCGAATGTCCTGTATGTTTGATTTCTACATGAATTCACACTGTTGATAAATTCCATACACTAGAATGAAACGGTCATCTTCACAGTTGCTTCCAAGTTTCTAATGTTAGTCTAACAATAACTGATTGATTCATAATTTCAGTGATATCTTTATTGTGTTGACCAATCTGTACGTGTTCTTAAGCTCGTTAATTAACTCGTTCAGACAATTGTTGCCAAATAGCGCCTGACGGTTGATAAATCAGAAGATTAATTCGAAGTAATGAATACGTTTATTTTTGGACACACCACAAAACGAAGTTGAAAAGCAACGAACAAAGCGTACGAAACGATGTGAATTGGAGAAGGCTGTTGAGCCAACTCCTAGGATTACAATGCGAACGAATAGGCGAAGCGCGTTGGAGAAGGCTAAGAGCCGACTCAACTCCAAGTGTGGAGCGATGTGGAGAAGCAGTGAATCAGACGAATGAAGCGACTTGAATTGGAGAAGGCTTCTGAGCCAACCCCCAGAGATAGAGCATGACAAAGAATATATATAGTCAGACACATATAAGACAGACATGCGACAAGCGAAATAGGCATGCTCACATGAATAAAAGCGACGAATGATTGACAAGATCAAATGACAAGTGAGATATGTCATGTAAGCTCATACAAACCAGACAATAATGTGAACGATTGGTACATATAAATTGTTGCAATACAAATGGCTTGGTCGGTTAAATAAATAATTCGAAACGGCTTAACCAAATTAAATGTAAGCGAACTCGAATGTACGTGGAGGCACTACATTTATAATTATTCACCGTAGTTGTCGAAGAGGTTAAGCTTTCGTGCACAAGTCCTAATATCCTGTGTGCTCGATTCCTACAAGTATAGCAGGTCGTAGATTCACACTGCTGATAACTCCCATATAGAAGTGTAGTAAAGGAGAACACAGGTGAGGGCAACCGAATTCTATTTATCTCAAATTACAGAGTTACTCAGTAAAATAGGGAAACCATATCGTAAACGGTGAAATTTGCAAATCTTCAATCCATTGTCTGACATTTCACTTATTCATGCGTTTCATACAAATTCCATTGTGTTCCCCTCACTCTTCTTTTCTTGATCTTCCCCCATCCTCTTCTGCTGCCAGACATTACGTTTTCACTCGCGTCATATACTACTTATAAGTAGCGCGCACCACAGTAGGAAGAAACGGTCATCATAACAGTGTTTCCAAGTATCTAACTGTTGATTCACGCGTTTTCTTCTCCCTCTTCCTGTTCTTCATTAGACTGAAACACAATTTTGGCAAATATGGAAAGATTTTGAAGTCAGTCATGGTAATGAAGATACACTACGTGAAATGTTACGTATACGACGGAGTGTACAAGCTACATATAATACACGTGTTAGTTTTGTTGCTAGTCAATTACAATTGAATGAAGAAAATTCCACCGTAAATGGTAAGTTAATAAATAATAAGAGTATGCTAAAATAAGATTTGTGTAATGGTTGAATTGAATTTTGATGTTGCTGGAATGCTATTATGAGTTCAGATGAGTCGGTAAGATGAGAGTTAACATCGAGGGTCAGGCGACACGACTGGTTACTCTAATTTGATTGTTCCAACCCCTCTCCCATTGAGTAAAAGAAGAAGAAGACTTGATCTGAAGTACAGCGTGTATTCTACAAGCATTCAGAAAGTAAGAGGTCCGAGTCCAGAAGAGAATAAGGATCTCGGACTAACGACCCGGGTGCGGGTCATAAAACGTTACAGGTACTGCGTATTTATACAGTTAGGTTGAATAGGTAAAAACTTTGAAGTCTGTGACATTGACAGTTAAGACGACCAATACGGAACAACATTTGGAGTGACATTGGATAGTTAGAACGACCATAATATTGACCGATAGAATTAGACTTACAAGCAATTATCTTAGGATATTCGATGAATATCCTAACAAATTTATTCAGTGGTGTAGCTGAAACCGATTGATTAAAACATAAATTTTGTTTGTACACATTTCACTGTAGCATGATATTTGAAATACCCGTGTTTGTAAATATTTAGAACAATGACAACTCTGTCCTGAACTCTCTCTCTCTTCTAGTTGTTCTTCATTGCTGTTCAATTTTTTTCATGTCTGTCATTTGTTCTTCTTTGTCTCCCTGCTTTCCTTTGACTTTGAGAATTCCAAGTGATGCAGTTGGTTGCTTCCCCCCCTCCATGTGTGTCTTATCCACCTGCAGCGTTTCTTCCTGTGTTTGAATCTGATTTGTTCTCTGTCATACAGCAGGTTGTTGCTAATGCTGTTCTGTTCTGAGCTCAATATTTTTCATGTCTGCTTCCTATTCTTGGCGTAATATGATCTTTTTCGTCCACCTCTTCTCCTTTGACTTTGAGGATTCTAAGTGACGGCTTGCAGTTGGTTGCTTTTCCCCCCCTCCATGTATGTCTTATCTACCTGCAACGTTTCTTCCTTTATTTGAATCTGATTTGTTATCTGTCATACTGTAGGTTCTTTTTCATGTCTTCTTATAGTTCGTTATGCATGTGAAAAACACTTAGATTGTATATACGCTATCGTTTACATCACAGCTTCAATCATTTGGTTTCTATTGATTTTGTTACTTCTCTGTAACAACATTGTACTGAGAAGACTGAGGCAGGCGAGGAAGATTGCATTATGCAAATTTACACTCTCAGTCAATTAAAAACGAAAACACTGCATTGAATACTCTATTTGCACACCATCTTTGAGTCGTGACTTCCAACGCTCCAGCCTTCTTCCATTCCTGTTGTTGCTTCCTTTACTTCCTGTCGGTACCCCATTCATTTCTTTCTTTTGCTCCGCCGGTCAGCATTCTCCTTCCTACTCTGTCCTGAGTCTTTCTTTCTAGTTCTCTGTAACTGTTCTTCATTCTTCTCATGTTTGTCTTCATTTCTCAACGTAATGTGTTCCTAGGTCTTCCCATTTTTCTTTGACCTTGAAGGTTCCGGATGGAAGGCTTATTTTATGATGTGTGTGTGTCCTATCCACTTGCAGTGCTTCTGCGTGATTTCTTCCTTCACTGGAATATCGTTTGTTCTCTCCCACAGTAGGTCGTTGCTGATGGTGTTTGGCCAATGAATCCTTAGTATCGTACGTAGATTTGTGTCTTATAGATGATGGCTTTGGTAGTTCCCTGAGTTTCCATCCCACACAGTAGAACTGTCTTGACGTGTGTATTAAAAAAAATTATGACTTTGGTGTTGGTTGATAGTTGCTATGAGTTTCAGATGTTCTTCAATTGTAGAAATGCAGCTTTTGCTAATCCACTCCACATCTGCGTTAGATCCATCTTGCTAATTCACGAGACTGCCAAGATTAGTAAAGGTTCTTACATCCTTCAATGCTGCCTGTGATGTTTTTTGAAAGTTGTTTTGAGTTCTAGATGTTCTTCAACTGTAGAAATGTTGCCCTTGCTCTGCCGATTCGCTCCTTCACATCTCTGCATCAGATCCACCTTCCCCATCAGTGATGCTTCCCAGATATCTAAAGTCTTTAACATCTATCTTCGAAAACTTCTACGTCATGCGTGATTCGGTCGGTGTATATTGTGTGTTGTGTCGCTAACCAGGATAAAAAATAATTCCACCCAACCAAAATCAGGATTTTCAATACAAATGTCATGACAGTTCTACTGTATGGAGCGGAAACATGGAGAACTACGAAAGCCATCATTCAGAAGATACAAGTGTTTATGAACAGCTGTCTACGCAAAATACTTCGGATTCGTTGGACAGACACCATCAGCAACAACGAACTGTGGGAGAGAACAAACCAGATTCCAGTGGAAGAGGAAATCAGGAAGAAGCGGTGGAGGTGGATAGGACACACACTACGAAAAGTACCGAACTGCGCCACAAGACAAACCCTCACATGGAACCCTCAAGGCAAAAGGAAAAGAGGAAGGCCAAGGAACACATAACGCCGTGAAATAGAGAAAGATATGAGGGGAATGAACAAATATTGGACAGAACTGGAGAAGGAAGCCTAGGGCAGAGTAGGTTGGAGAAAACTGATGGGCGGCTTATCCTCCATTGGGGGTAACACTCGAAAGTAAGCAAGTAAGTAAGTATTTCTCTATATATACTACTCAAATGGTTTTCATCCTATAGTAGTAGAATTGGTTCTATTTTTAATTTTCATATTTATCTTATTTGTTCTAATTTATATCGTAGCACCAAAAGATGAAATGCAAAAATTAGATAAATCACATACAGAAACTACTACTGGTACAACAGGGAAATCTAATTTAGCTGGTCGTCCTCTAGTACAATTTCAATCAGCTGGTATTCGACAATTGGGTTTGACTACTGACAAAGATGAACAACCACCGAAAGCTAGTGTTAATGCTGAAGAGATTGATATTAATGTGGATGAAGTCGGCGACGAGATGGATGCTGATGATGATGATTCGATGGGAGAACAAGAACTCGCAGAAGCAATCAATGATAATATTTCTAAACATACAGGGTCTAGTAAACGACGAAGGAAAGCTTGTGCAGACGGTGAGTGCTTTTTTTTATTAAGAGAAAGTGTAAAAATGAATGTATATATACATAGTTAAAGGTTGGTTGTGGAAATAAGAAAGTGATTAGAAAGTGTAGGGAGAATTTGATTGTAACTGATACTTGCGTCACATATGGAGTAGGCGAGATATCCGTTTGCTGACTAAAGGATGAGTGTACTGCGCAGTAGTTCGCTCCGTCTTACTTTATGGCTGTGAAACATGGCCAGTGAGTGTAGAAGATATTCGTAGGTTACTGGTTTTCGATCATAGGTGTCTTCGAAGCATTGCTCGTATATTGTGGGACACCCGAGTAAGCAACGTTGTTATTGGGAATCGGGTGCTAGGTAGAGATGGCAAATCAATAGATGAAGTAATGAAACTTCATCAGTTGAGGTGGTTGGGACATGTGTTACGTATGCCTAACCATCGACTGCCTCGTCGAGCTTTGTTTTGTAGTGTAGGAATAGGTTGGAAGAAAGTTAGGGGCGACCAGAACAAAACATGGCAGAAATCCATGAAGTCATTGACAAGTGGACTGAGTCATGTCGGGGTGGGTGTCGACTACCTGGTTGGGTTCGGCTAGATGATATTAATCGATGGTTAGATACCCTGAATGACATGACTCAAAACCGATTGCAATGGCTCCGGTTCATTTGTTCTTTGTGTTCTCTCAAATGCTAATCTTCTGGATTGTTCAACACCTCTAGTTTCGACTTTCTAAACTTTTCTCATTGAATCATACTTCTTGAATAATATCTTCTCATCCTAACCTCTCCGACTACTGCTAATACCTTTACTACCTCTTCTACTATTGGATTTGAATTGAAAATTACATCTCTGTGTGCTGATGTGGTATGGCAACATGAACTGATGTACTTACGTACAAAGTTCTACGTTGCATCTGACTCTGATTGTAACCGATCCGGTCTGGTGTGTTTTTACGGGGGTATGAAGGCGGTTGTCAATTCCCGGCTGTCTACACCGTAGGAGCGTATTTCCTGAGGAACTTGAAGAACCAATCGGGATAGCGTTAGTCTGAACAACCTGGAAGTGTGACCACAGAGCTCAGTTGATAACTTCTTGGAGCCGGTAACGCACGGTCTTTTTATGGGTTCACTGCTGGAGACTGAAATCTGTCGGGTAAGGTGGGGTGTGTTATTTTGAGGGTCAACATTTTCTAACCCCTTCCCTCCTTGTGAAAAGGCAGCATCGCTGTAGATGCTGGTTGTCCGAGGGAAACACCTTGCTGCTCTCACACTCCTAATTGAACATTGAATATTCGTAAACATGGCACAAATCCATGAAGTCACTGACAAGTAGACTACTGAGTCATGTTGGTAGATGTAGGCTATCTGGTTTGAGGTCTGTGAGACGAAAGTGACCAATGGAAAGAGACCTTGAACGACATGGCTCAGAATCGTTTGCAATGGCGCAGGTGCATCCATTCTTTGTGTTCTCTCAAATCCTAATCTTCTGAATTCCTCATGACCTTCACATTTCTCTTCTCAAATCTATTTCACTGAATTATGCTTCTTGAATAATATCGTCGAACCGGAATCACACTTTTACCACTACTACTATGGGATTTTAAATGACAGTTGCGTCTCTGGTTAATGTGGTATGGCGACCTAAACTGATATACGTACGAAGTTCTACGTTGTAACTGAATGTCTGACGGAATTCACGAAATGACCAATTTTAGATCATCATTAGAAGCCTGGAAACACATTGGACAGCTGTTTCGTTATAGTATAGAACTCATCAGCATTGTGTATTCCCTGTCTGTAGGAATCAAACCCAAAAACTTCCTTTTCGCGCGTGAACTCTTAACCTCTTGACTGCTGAGCTCACATATAACATCCATTCATGATCTTACACAACCATGATCCATTGTTTTCGTTGGGTAACTAAACTGCCTTACACCTGTGACCCAGCCGAGCTCTGCTGGGTGGAACTTATGTTCCTGAAGGTTATACCATGCCAGGCAGGTCGATTGGAGAACGATGAGAGTAAAAGCAGCTACTCAAAGTCTGAGGGCGAATTCGTACTGTTGACTGTGATGGAGGGTTGTGACAGCAGTGAGCTGCTTCCCTCGGACAACCAGCATCTGCAGCGATGCTGCCTTCTCACAAGGAAGGAAGTGTTAGAAAAGGTCGACCCTAAAAATGTCACACCTCATCCTACCCCACGGATTTCCCTCTCCGGTGGTAAGGTTTCCCACTAAGGGCTTTCGAATAGAGCGGAGCTAATACTCAAAATACCTTTCATAAAAAGGCCGTGCGTGACCGGCCTCAAGCAGTTGTCCCTTGGGCTCTGCGGTCACACACCCAGGTCTCTAAGATCAACGCTAATATACAATATCTTAAAATGAGAACAAGTTATTCAATATTCACACACAAATGTATGCCTCTTATCGTTTTTTTTTCTTAATGTAGATATTGACATAGAAAATCAACCTGTCCCATTGGAAGTATTTGGTAGTTTAAAGCGAGCTGACGATGACGAGGATGATGACGGAGATGCTTATGTTCATTGACATCCTGTGTACATTAATCTTCTTTATTTGTATTATTACTACTGACTACTACTCACACTACTACTCTACTACTACTACTACTACTACTACTACTACTACTACTACTACTACTGACTACCAATGTGTATAGTCGTCAATATGATTCTTCCTAACAGATAGATAGACAGACAGACAGATAGAGAGTGATAGAGAGAAAGATTACATGAATTAACTGTCTGTCTCTCTCTGTGTATGTGTGTACTTGTTTGTATATGCGCCTGTCGTGTTGTGTATCGCATTGTATTTATTATCTATCCTTTGATTATAATAGTGTATGTGTATGTGTATACTGATTGACTGACTGACTGATCTGTTAATAATTTGTGTTTTTGAAATTATAATTGTATTTATAATTAATTAATCAAATTCTATGAAATAAATAAATTTACTACTTACTGTATGCACATTCATTCTCCCCTACAATACAATTCCAGTCACAATAAACTTGAAATATCGGCAAGCAGGTAGTGAATAGTCAATTATAAACATTGGCGTTGATTTCATATCATCAAAATAAATTATATATTTGATTTTTGCATTACGGAGTTGTGAAGATTGTTAAGTTACAAATTTTTGAAACCATGAATCGATCAATGTTAGACCAACCACTATTAGAAACCTGGCCGTCTCGTCCTGGTATGGGACTCATCAGCGGCAGTGCACATCCATGACTCTTGCACCCCGCAGGATTCGAACCCAGGACCTTCGGTATTGTGCGCAAACACCCTAACCGTTAGACCACTGAGCCGGTATCTAACGGTGTTAATGTCTAACTTGGATAGTGTAGAATGATAGGAAGACAGAAGTTATCATCCGTATTACGTAATCTATATATGTTACACATGAACGTAAACATGTCATTTGAGATTACTATTACTATTACTATTACGAGTTTACCTTAGTGGGGAAACGAGTTCGAGGATCCGGTGACAAGACATGCTACTCTAATCCGAGTGCTCCAACCCCTATATTGAGTAAAAAATAAGGAGACTTGATATGAAGCAGAACATGTATTCTACAAGCATCCAGAAAGTACGGGGTCCGAGTCCAGATGAGGATACAGATTTAACTATCCGTGTCCTGGTCATAAAATGTTACAGATAATGCGTATTTATACATCTAGGTTGAATAGGAAACAACATTTGAAGTCTGTGACATTGACAGTTAAGGCGACCAATAGGAAGCGACATTTAAGAATTAGAACATGTATTCTACAAACATCCAGAAAGTACGAGGTTCGAGTCCTGAAGAGGATGAGGATACCGGACTAGGGATACGTTTCCGGGTCATAGAATGTTACAGATAATGTGTATTTATATAGTTAGGTCAAATAGGAAACAACATTTGAAGTGTGTGACATTGATAGTCAGGACAACCAATAAGACAGAACATAGGAGTATGCGACATTGATATCTAGGACGACTATATATATATATATATATATATATATATTAGTGCGATACAGAGTGTGTGGTGCATTTAAGGTGGGGTTTACTGGCAAGCCTTGATCATATGGAATTGTAAATCGTCTTTATATATTCGAAATAGAAAAAACAGATTGTTCTCACCCTGGACCTACCTCCAAATGCTTTCTTTGAATGAAGATAGTCTGTTATTCGTTCTCGTATGTATCACTACTGTTAGAGAAGACCTGCCCACTGATCTCTTGAGGGGTGTTGTTGTTTGGAAATTTAGACAAAGAGAAGTGAATTTTCTCGTCTGTGACTTAAGCAGTGTTGGTTGTTATGGCGGGTCCATCTAGGCAAGTTGGAAATGCTGATTCCACTGGTACACTTTGAGTCCATGATTCCCATGGAACCAATGCCAATCTTCTGAATTCCTCATCAGCTTTTCTCTCTTCTGTTTGCAAATCGATTCTTCTTGGATGTACTTCTCGAAAGATATCTTCGATCACTAAGTTTTTTGATTAACGCTAATACTTCCTACTACTATGGGATTTGAATTGACAATCTGGTCTCTGTGTGTGCTAATTTAGTATGGCGGATTGAACTGATTGATATACGTACTTTCGATGTTCTACGTTGTAGCTGACTGATGGAACAAATGATGTATGATCTTATATTATTGTTAATAACCGGAAACCATGGGACTGTACTTCCTCCAACGTTGCTTCATTACCTTATAGATCAATAGCTCGTGCAGTGTCTCCTTAAGAAAAAGTCACCTAGTTCTTTTCGGACACCTGAATTGGCGTCCTACCCCACACAGATTCAATGGTTTCTGTAGCACATAAGCATTCCTCTACCCCTTTTTACCAATAATTGTTTTTCTGTTACGCATGCATGTAAACACGTCAAATTGATATGCTTGGACTATTACGAGTTTACCTTAGTCGAAAAACGAGAGAGAGGGCCCGGTTACACGACATGCTACTCTAATACGAGTTTCTCAACCCCCATTGAGTGAAAGAAGTCTTGCTATGAAGTAGAACCTGTATTCTACATGCATCCAGAAAGTACGAGGTTCGAGTCCAGAAGAGAATAAGGATCCGGGTCATGAAACAGTACAGATAATGCGTATTTAAGTCGTATATGAAACAGCATCAAAGTCTGTGACATTGACAGTTAAGTCGACCAATAGAAAACAAAATTTGAGTGACATTAACAGTCAGGACGACCAATAAGAAACAACACTGGAGTACATGACATTGATTTCTAGGACGACCATAAAATCAACCAATAGGAATTGACCAATACTTCTCTTAGGATATTGGATGAATATCCTAAGCTAATTTTTATTAACCAACATAAGAAGTTTCAAATCATTTTCACTTACCGACTATTTTCCCCAGTTCACCTTCCTATTATTTCTATATTATAAATGTCCGTAACAAGTGAATAATATATCTGTCACATAGACAGACATATAGTCTGTTAGAAATGTATTCCGCCAACATTGACAATCTTTTACACATAGTTCTGATAATTTCTATCTTTGGATTACACGATTCAAAAAATTTATCAAACGGACTAATAATTGCTTTAAATAGATTTATTTTTTCTGTAACCTTAGAACAATAGTTTCATTCTGCTTCAAAGTTCATCAATAATGATATAGTGTGTTATTATTAGTAAAAATCGTTAAGTCTAATGTAACACACTTTTTATACTAATGACTTGAAATGTAATCTCATCCAATTTATCGGCTTGATTTAACAGAAACTTATCGATTTTTTTCTATTGGTATGATATTCCAAATGAGCTTGTCTATCTATCTATGTGTGTGTTGAATAAAATGTTTATTGTTAAAAGAGGGTTGTGGTGCGAGCTACTTATAAGTAGTATATGACGTGAGTGTCAACGTAATGTCTGGCAGCAGAAGATGGGTGGAAGATCAAGAAAGGAAGAGTTAGAAAACAATGGAATGTGTATGAAACGCATGAATAGTGACAATGGATTGATGTTTTGCAACAGGAACAGTCCAGTTCGATATGATGAACTGATATTTTGCAAATTAACGATTTACGATATGGTTTTCCGATTTTACTGAGTAACTCTGTAATTTCCGTTAAATACAATTCGGTTGCCCCACCTGTGTTTTCGTTCACTACACTGGTATTAAATTCACTCGATATGATCAACAGGAATTGTACATGAACGATATACTGTTGTAGTATTAATTTTATACTTCGTTGTTGAATAAAAATGACGAACAGCTAATTCAGAGTGGATATTTATTTAGCTTTATAAGAATAGTTTCCTGATAAACAGGACGTCGTAACTTATCAGTATCTAACAAATTAATGTGGACATTAGGGGTTAACATGTTACTGAGACTAGCAACAGAGTGCTTTTCTGGGAGTGAAGCTCTTAGCCCATTATTATGAAGGCTAGCGATTCAATTATCATGGAAGATGTTTGCGGAATATGTGGCGATTCTTAGATTCATCCGATTGGGTTATTTCCACTAACAATCAATAATATGGCGTAAAGTTTCAATCCGTAATGAAAACTCCATCTCATTATACACTAGTATGATAGGCCAATCAGAAGCGGCCAACCGAGAAGGTCAATAATGTCTTAAAGAATGAATGCATATGATTGGTTAAGAAATGACTTCCTTTCCTCAGGTGATATATATATATATATATATACATATACATATTATTCGGTAGCCAAATAGACTTCCTTTTCACTCTTGATTCACCACCAAAATAATGAATTTGGGAGGCTTATTGTCAGATCTCGGACACTGGCCATCATAAAGTATGCAACTGAAACAAATTGTGATTTGTCATTCTGAGCATTATGCCCTATAGTTTCACTTTACACCAGTTGATCGATGTTTACAAAATCACTAACATAATACTACTGCTTACTTGATAACTCTCCCACTAACAACTAAGTGAAGATTAGACTCCAGGAAAACAACTAAGCGAGGGGCAATCTTAAACCTTCAGTTTGATCATGCTACGATGCATACCTGTAACTAGTTTTCTAGGATTTTCATCAAAGAATAAAGCTCAGACAATAGCTGAAAACTAGGAAGCGCTTAATAACAGTATAATAATTCCTACAGCCCCCAGTACATACTGTCGAAGAGTTCCATTATAGGACAAAATAGCTGTTTAATGCTTCCTGATTTTTGAATAGTTATCTAATTAAAATCAGTTTTTGATGTAGGTGTCTTCGAACCATTGCTTGTATATCTTGGGACAATTGGGTAAACAATACTGGTGTTAGGTATTGATGGCAGATCAATTGACAAAGTAATGAATTTCCATCAGTTGAGATGGTTTGGACTTGTGCTACGTATGCCTAAACACTGATTTTCCCGAAGAGAGATGTCTTATGATCTAGGGATAGGCTGGAAGGAAGCTATGGGCGGCCAAACCAAAACATAGCACAGATCCACTAAGTCACTGACAACTGAATTGAGTCGTATTGGTAGGTGTAGACTACCTGATTGGGGTCCGCCAGATGATAGTTATCGATGGATCATTACCGTCATATTTCTCTTCTCAAATCTATTTCACTGGAATATAACTCCTTGAATAACTTCAAATCCTAAACTTTCTGAATTCTGCTAATACTTCGACTACATCTACCACTATGAGATTTGAATTGACAATTATATCTCTGTACGCTAATGCGGTTTGGCAACTTGAACTGATATACCTACGTACATATCGAATTCTACGTTGTAACTGACTGAGCTAAGCTGACTCATGATGTAAGAGCAATGAAAATTCCGACCCCATCATCAAACCAATCTTTCAAAATTAATCTTTTAGTTTCAAAAGTGCAGAAACAAAATACAGCTTTTATTTTCTGTTTACATTTTAAAAAGGAAATACAAAACTGGGATGACATGACATACACACGTACACACAAGTACACACACATACACACATAGTGATGCGCATGATTATGACATTACAAAATAATGAGAATAAAATTTGTTTTAAAAATTAATTTAGAGCATAAATGGTACAATTGCTTTACGTTGTTTAGGGAAATTTGCAAATTCACGACGATATGCTTTTAATTTATTAATAGCCCATACACTCATTTGACGAAATCCACATAAAGTGAATATGAGAGCTAGAAAAGAAAAAAAGGGGGGTAAGAAACACAGTATAATAGAGAATTACATGAATACTTTCTGGGGATAAGCAATAATCATGTATATATATATATATATATATATATATATATATATATATATCCGCTCGTTAACCAAAGGACGAGTGTACTACTGTGCAGCAGTTCGCTCCGTCCTACTGTACGGATACGAAACATGGCCGTTAGGAGAAGTAGAGGACTTCACTTATCTTGGGAGTCTCATCAGTGATGATGTCCTGGTGACTGACGAAATCCCATCACGGATACAGAAGGCTCGATTGGCTTTTGCCAACCTGCGTCACTTATGGCGTAGGTGAGATATCCATTCTCTAACCAAAGGATGAGTGTACTGCACAGCAGTTCGCTCCGTTCTCCTATATGACTGTGAAACATGGCCGTTAAGGGTAGAAGATGTTTGTTGGTTACTAGTATTCGATCATAGATGTCTCCGAAGCATTGCTCGTATACCGTGGGACAACCGAGTAAGCAATGCTGTCGTTAGGAAACGGGTGCTAGGTAAGGATGGCAAATCAATAGATGAAGTAGTGAAACTTCATTAGTTGAAGTGGTTGGGACATGTGTTGAGTATGGCTAACCACCAACTGCCTCGACGAGCGATGTTTTGCAGTGTAGGAGTAGATTGGAAGAAAGCTAGGGGTGGCCAAACAGAAACATGGCAGAAATCCATAAAGTCACTGACAAGTGGACTGAGTCATGTTGGTAGATGTAGGCTACCTGGTTGGGGTCCGCGAGACGATAGTCACCAATGGTTAGAGACGTTGAACGACATAGCTTGAAATCGTTTGCTATGGCACAGGTGCATCCATTATTTGTCTTTTCTCAAATTACAATCTTTTAAGTTCCTTATGATAGTGTCTTTTCTCTTTTTAAATTTATTTCACTGAATTATACTTCTTGAATAATATCTTCAAGCCCTAGTCTTCTCCATTACTGCTAATACTTCTACTAACTCTACTACTATGGGATTTAAATTGAAAATTTGATCTCTGCGCTAATGTGGTATGGAAACGTGAACTAATGTACGTACGTACGTACGTACGAAGTTCTACGCTGTAACTGACTGACTAACTGACTGACTGACTCTTCTTTTTTACCTGTTGTAAAGTAGTATTGATTGATATAGATAATAGTGTTCGTGAAAAACAATATTACTACTTGTATCTCAACTCATAATCAGTAGTATATTCATGTTTGATGATGAGATGATGTTATATCAGATACCTGATTTACGACCAAAAATAGAGAACCACAGTAAGCAATAAAAAAGAATTTATTCCACACAATTACAAACAATCACACTCAGTGAATTTAGAGTATAAATCTATAAAAAGGAAAGGTCATCACATATCTAATAATTAGTACACTAAGTGCCTGTTTGCCTACGCTTTAATGACCAATCAATCAGTTGGCTGACAAAACACATTAGCACAAACAGATGGAATAGTCAATTCATATTACATGATAGTGGTAGAGGTAGTAGAGATAGTAGCAGTATTAGCTGACATATATCAGTTTGCTTATAACTATTAACACAAATCCCAATGAATAATAGTATACTAAAGATTGAATATATATATATATATATATATATATATATATATATATATATATATAATAATTTCCATTGAATCATGAATCGATGATTGTTAGACCATCATTATAAACATGGAAGCGCTAATTGATTAAAGTTAGACCATTTACAGCGTTGGCCCAACCGTAACTGCTACCTTGACGTGGTGGTCGGGCTTGCCTATCGTGATCACCCGACCGAGCTATATTGGCTGGAACATATGTTCCTCAAGGTTCTACCATGCCAGACAGGTCGACTGGAGAACTATGAGACTAAAAGCAGTTACTCAAGGTCTGAGGGTGAAGTCGTACTGCTGACTGCAGAGGGGTGTGACAGTAGTAAGGTGTTTCCCTCGGACAACCAGCATCTGCAGTGATGCTGTCTTCTCACAAAGGAATGAAGAGGTTAGAAAAGGTTGACACTAAAAACGTCACACCTCACCCTAACTCACGGATTTCCGTCTCTGGCGGTAAGGGTGCCCACTAAGGGCTTTTAAGAGCGGAGCTAATACTAAAAAAACCTTTCGTCAAAATGCCGTGCGTGACCGACCCCAGTCAGTTGTCCCTCGGGCTCTGCGGTCACGCAACCAGGTCTCTAAGACCGATACTAATCTACCTTCTTTTTCAGGCCCCTCAAGAAACAACTTTCCACGGTGTGGGCAGCCGGAAAGTGACAACCGCCCTTATACCCGTAACAGCACACGAGACCAAATTGGTCAAAATCAAATCCTTCCTACACCCCCTAATACCTATCTTATCTCTACGACTAACTCTAGTCGCATTCCTTCAGTTCACTGCACCGCTAATGCAAACGATGCGAGTCTTAACAGCGTTGGATGCCGGCTCAATGGTCTAGGAGTCAATAATGTGCAAGCGAGACCGAGGGTCCTAGGTTCGATTCCCACGGGTGGAGGTCAAAAAGCCCCACTGCTGATAAGTACCATTGCTTTCAAGTTTTTAATAGTGGTCTACCAATCATCGATTCATGATTAGAGTTCAATGAAAGGTGGTAACAATCTTCATGAAACCCCTATAATGAAAACGAATAATTTACCTGGTAAAGTTTGTGTCATAATAGTAAAACCAATCCATGATATAATTTCATAAGTATAATTAGGACATGCTACTAAATTAAATAGACGAGTGAAACACCAATTAGGCATTGGATAAGGTATTTGTCGAATTGTTGAACCAGCTGGTCGAAGACGTTTCAATGCTAAATGACATGAAAAATTGCCCCATTCACCAATCTAAACAGTAGGATAAAATGTATGACAAATTAGTAATGAGTAATGTTATAAGTACAAATGTAGACATATGAACACTTAAACCAAAAAAACTATTGAAACTCCATTTAAAATGAGCTTATTCATCAGCTTGGGGAACTACCCTCAATTCAGTGGTCTCCCGACGTTGGTAAGTTTTGGACATTGAATACTGGACTTGCCTGTCCCAAAGTGCACCCACTTTACATTGTACGCTCAAAAAACTAGCTATATTATTGTAGTCTGATTAAAACTTAAGGGGGAAACTCCCATATGCCCTGGTTTGATCGAAAGTGAAGTGTCCACTCTATCTTTCTCACCAAATGCTCACACGTGGCCACGAGTAGATAACAACTGTCAGAGAAGTTCAACTAACTAACTTCTCTCATTGAAAGTGTGAATTATGAAATTAAGGGGGTTGAGAAGCAAATGTCTGACCAGTACTTAAACAGGAGAATACACCTAAAGAAGTTAAGGAACCTTGATTACAAACCAATAGTGCACATGGGCTTCAGGATCTTAAAGAAACAAATGTTACGAAAAACAATTTGACAATGTGACCTCTAAAAATACTATTATCATCACTTGTTGTCAGACAAGAACGAAATGAATAAAAACCTGATATAGTAACAAAAAAGATTGTCTAAGATTAAGAATGTAAGGAAATTCTATGAAATCGATCACCGGAAAAAAATATTGACAAAGTAATTACGACAAGACTTACCATGAAAAGGATGAAGCCAATTACTATTTGTGTATGACCAAATGCTGTAAGAGAAAGAATGATTGACCATAAATAAACGTTTAATCTGGCTCTAAAAGACGCTTTACATATGAAATCAATAGCTAAAATAGACTAGAAAGTTATAATGCAAAATTTTGCTTCAAGATTAGGTTGCATCGACACTTGAACTAGTGATAGGGAGTGAAGTAGTCGAACGTGTAGACCGCTTCACTTATCTGGGGAGTCTCATCAGTGCTGATGTCCTGGTGACTGACGAAATTTCAGCACGGATACAGAAAGCTCGATTGGCTTTTGCCAACTTGCGTCACTTATGGCGTAGGCGAGATATCCGTTTGCTGACTAAAGGACGAGTGTGTACTTTGCAGTAGTTCGCTCCGTCTTACTATATAGCTGTAAAACATGGCCAATCAGAGTAGAAGATATTCGTAGGTTACTGGTTTCCGATCATAGGTGCCTCCGAAACATTACTTAAGTATCGTGGGACAGCCGAGTAAGCAATATTGTTGTTAGGAAACGGGTGCTAGGCAGGGATAGCAGGTCAACAGATAAAGAATTGAAATTCCATAAGTTGAGGTGGCTGGGACATGTGTTACTTATGCCTGACCACCGACTGCCTCGAAGAGCTATGTTGTATGGTTTAGGAGTAGGTTGGCAGGAAGCTAGGAGCGACCAACCCAAAACATGGCAGAAATCCATGAAATCACTGACAAGTGGACTAAGTCATGTCGGGGTGGGTGTTGACTACCTGGTTGGGGTCCGCGAGATGATAATAATCGATGGTTAGAAACCCTGAGTGATATGGCTCAAAGTCATTTGCAATGGCGCAAGTGCATACATTCGTTGTGCTCTTTCAAATCCTAATCTTCTGGATTCGTCAGCACCTCTACCTTTGTCTTCCTAACCTTATTATACTTCTTGAATAATATCTTCAAACCCTAGTCTTCTTCATTACCATTAATACTTCTACTATCTCTACCACCATGAGATTTGAACTAACAGTTGCGTCTCTATGCTAATGCAGTATGGCAACCTGAACTTATGTACGTACGTACGAAGTTCTGTGTTGTCTCTGTCTTTCGAAAATTCAGAACTTCTTTATTACGCTCTCAGATTATTTGTAGTACAATAAAAATTATTATGATTTGATTTTGAAATGATTTACAAGTTCACACACCACAACAAGAAGTTACATATTCACATAATAAGGGTTAGTCAGACAATTATGGTCTATTTTGAATTGTGGATATAATTGTTGGCTACAAAGACCAGAATTCCAGTATATTTAAGAAATTGACTGGGAATAGTAAACAGCATTACAAACTCTGCGCTTCCCTCCTCATTTCAAAAACTAACTCTTTACACTTATTGATTAGCAAAATAATAACTGTTCACAGATTTTTGTGGATATTACGACGAAAAAATACTTTGAAATTAATCTAGATATAAACTGCTTACTAATATTAGTGCAGTTAGGTTACATGAATTTTCGTTGAATCTACTGGAGGTTATATTGCGAGGTCCTCACTGGCATACTTCAATCAACATCATGTACTTTTAGCGACAAACAAATCACATACACATTCACACTCCTTTATTCTCGAATTACGGTTTTATTGGCTTTAAGACCACTGAGTGAAATCAGAGATTTTGGATAGTAAAGTTGACAAATTCTGCAAAACCGTGATATTTTCATAGTGAATAACCATGTATTGATGTAAATTGATCAAAACCATGAGATATGCCACCATTTTTCACTAAATTTCAAGGTTTATGAAATTACATATTCTGCTTGACTTTCAACTCATCAGCAGTGTGCATTCAGAACACGGCATGAGAGGACCGAACACAGGAACTTCGTTATTGAGCACGAATCCTTCATCTCTTGACTACTGAGACAGCATCTAACGATAATGTCGAACTCCAATTAATCTACGACGAAACGACCATTCAGTGTTTCCAGATACTCAGTGGAGACCTAACATAGATCAGTTCTTGATTTCAATAATACTCAACAATTTTCAAACCCCCGTCATAGATATAAGAATGAACAAAAACTGGAAAGAACTAGAAAGGGAAGCCCAGGACAGAGTTGGTTGAAGAAAACTGGTGGGTGGCCTATGTTCCATTGGGGGTAACAGGCGTAAGTAAGTAAGTATTATTGAGAAAATAGTATGCAATTCACCTATAAACTATGAAAAAAAGCATTTTTTTCAACTGTTAATGAAACGGATTAGTAAAGCAAGGACAGCATTTCTACGATTGAAGGACATCTTGAACTCACAATAACTACCACCAAAGTCATAATTCCCAACACAAGCGTGAAGGCGGCTCCGCTGTATGGAGCTTAGACTTTGACAGCTACAAATGCCATCATCAACAAGATACATGTATTTATTAGCAACTATCTAGACAAGATATTTCAGATCTGTTGACCAGACACCATCAACAACAACCAACTGTGACAAAGAACAAACCAGATTCCAGATAAGAGAAAAATTAGGAAAAAGAGATGGAGGCGGATAGGACACATATTGAGGAATTGACCCACATGCAGCATAAGACAAACTTTAGCGTGGAATCCTCAAGGCTGAAGGAAAAGAGGTAGACGAAAGAACACATTGTCCCGAGAACTGAAGACAGACATGTAAAGAATGAATATCGGTTGGAGGGAACTGAAAAGGAAGGCCCAGGACAGAGTTTGTTTGGCGAATGCTGGTGGACCGCTTATGCTTCTTCATTAAGAGTAAAAGGCGTAAGTAAGTGAGTAAGTAATGAAAGTTAATGAAACTCACTTGGTGGTGTGTATAAATGATGATTTGTAAAATACCCAATAAACAAAGCGAATCCATAGTAATATGAACAATTGATGAATAAATTACGTAATGGCATTGTAGCATGAGAAAATCGGTGAATGAACACAGTTTCCAGTAGACGTTTAATATAATGTCCAGACCAACATACTAAAGCAACTTTTCTTAAATACAAATCAGATGAAATAGGAGGAAGTAGATTATTTTTTAATGAAGGTTGTCGAAGTAACCAAATGATAACATATATGACTAGTGGTCCTGTATACTCAACTAAAAATACAGTACGCCAACCAATTTGTGGTCCTATATCCCGTAAATATAAATTAACACATTCAGATTTATCTGTATTTTCAAATTCACATATTCGTTTATTGTCATTTAATGATTTTCCACCTATAAGAAATTAAAAATAAAAGTATTGTGAATGTTTGTGGGTTAATGAATATCTTTTAAAGATCTTATATAAATTACTAAGCATTCTCAAGAACAGTAATCGATACGGGAATTGAACGTGAGACTACTTACAAATATTCTGAATTAATTTCTTTTATTTACATAAATTTATAAGAATTTTATCTTTAGAACACTCAGGAGCATAGTAATTTCATATCGACATCCGGAAAGTTGATAAAGTTATGTCATTAGTTTACTTTGATGGTTCACTGTGTAATACACGATGAAGGATGTTGGACAAAACTATGATGGTAAATATCTTTTCTCACTGATAATACTTTATGAATAGTTTGTTATGGAAAATAAAAGGTCACAATATTCAGTAATTTATAATCTAAAATGTGAGATATGAGATGGAGTCCAGACAGGTGAAAGCCAAGCACTAGCAGACCAATTATTATCAACCAAGTAAGTTATTTTACAGAATGAAAACTGTTAAAACTGGGATAAGATACTTGTCGAGCTAATCACACAAATCAATGATACGATAGTATTGGTGCCTCAGAAAACCGACTTCGCAGAAAAATATGAAGCTTACTTCGTAACGCTTGATGAAGTGTATTTGCTCACATTTTTTAAAAGTTATTAGTAAAGAAGTACTTGACATTTGATTTTCAGAGAATAAAATCTCAAAACTTACGAGGTTCTACACGAATGCTTTGTCGGATTATTGAAACCTTTTTATCTGAAGGAATTATATTAACAATAACAAGAGAATTACTTTCTGAAAAAATTTTATTTTTTAGATCGAGAATTGTTGCGTTGTTTGGGACCTATGTAAAATATACAAACTTGATTTCAAGGAACGTACGTTCTCCCAAGTAAGCAGTAGTTTATCGGTTTTACACTCGCGAACAAAAACCTGAAAGTTTTAAAAAAACTTGCGAGAGCTTACTTTCATCTCTGACAGATGGATGCAATCTGCAGTCTAATTGACAACCAAGTGACCTTAAGCTTCCAAAATAACCCCCTTGACCTATCACACAATTTTCCAATATCCAATGCTGTTTTCATAAGGTATTACATGTAACTTCAGCCTTTAGTAGTTTGAATTTAGCCAGGAGGTATTTTGTATGCAATGAATATCTGAGGAGAAGTATGTGAGGTTATCTGGAACAGGAAACAGCAACAAGAAAATGTGAGCCGACGACTCAGTAAGCACACGAAGTGCATTTGCATTTAATTGAGAAATTAATAAAGAATAACTCGAAATAAAGAACTGAAACCAGAAGTTGTTAGAATAAGGTTTCGAATTCGTTAAATACAAGTCAATTGATTTCTTCGCGCTCGCTTCTTGTTGTTTCTGTAGTGAAATTAGACCAGTTTTGACAAATTAAACACTTTTCTGAAAAATCTAACTTATTATTGCTTTTAATTCACATCTGGGTAAAAAAGCATTCTTTTTGGTGATGGTAATGGGTTAATTATCATGATCTAACAGACATGTTTCTTAACAGTAAGGCTTACATTTTGAGCAGTTTCCTATTCAGTTTTCTGAAGAGCAATGCATAACATGCGAATTAATAGCATGGACACCTGTACTCACACTATCAATACTAGAACACTTAATAGAAGTCATAATTCAACACTTGTCTACACAATATACTGAGGATCTGTTTGTCAGACACTATCACCTACAACCTGTTGGGGGATATAATGAGCCAGGTTCTAGTGGAGGAAGAAATCAAGAAGAAGCTCTGGAAGTGGAAGGACAAACATAGAAGAAGTCATCTAACTACGTCAACAGGCAAGCCCTAACCTGCAATCTTCAGGGTGCGTCGCTTACGCTCCTTTAGAAGTAATAGACAAAAGTGAGGTAACTTGAAGATCGGGAAGCTTTCAATAAAGAACGGAAAGACAAACCCCGCATTATTCTCGAAACGGGTATCACTCCAGCCAAACAATGCTTCCTTCACACGCGTTTGCCACGAACCACCGCTAGTTGAAAGTCAAGGTTAGTTAAATTCAGGTCTGTAAATAACATGAAGTAATGAGGTAACTGTGTCCAGCTCTTGTTGATATTCACCAGATAAAAATTTGGCAGCTTCTGGGTAAAGCAGACAAGTCTTCAGCACAAAGAATGCTACTGTTTAAGGTGTAGCATGAGGTTATGAAGTAGGGAAATGAATAGAAAGGGACGAGGATTAGAACGGAAAATATTCTTGTTTAAAACTGAGTCATTACTCAACAGATACCTTTCTGGTTAAAACAAAGGAATGAAATACTGGAACCTTCTTTTTCTGTATTAAAGGTAAGTGAAGACAAGTCACCGGTAAGATAAGGAATAAGCAAGTGATTGCATGAGTAGAAGAGATTCCAAAGAATTAAACTGTCAGAAAATTTTTGGATTTACGTAATACTATCAAGAAGGCACTGTAATTTGATGGTTTGGTGATATTAGATTGATTGTTCTTTCATCAACGTTGCTTAAGAGGTCACGAGTGAGTTCTTTATCAACATAATTGCCCGGTTCAGCTTGTAATAGGATCTCTTACTAGGACGTGAGAGGAGTGCAAGGTAACATCAATATTGTTGGTTAGTTAAATCCTGCTATATCATAAGGAACCGTACAACCTGTTACAGACCATCAACATTTCTATCAATACTGTCGAAGGTAATGAAAGGACCAGTGAATGAGCAAATGTGTTAGTAGATGGATAAGAACAACACACTCCATGAAACTGATAGACGGGTCATGTGCATCGACACATTCTCATAGCATGGGACAGCTAGACGGCCTGATGAGACCAGTTCATATCATTATCCTTGACTTCACAAAAGCTTCCGACATAATGACTCGGGTATTCCTGACTGATACACCTCTTTCGACTCAGAAACTACCTTGAGAACTTAAAATTTCCTACCAAGGTTAACTGAATTCATGTGAGCCGGCGGATCTCAACATCGGGACTTTCACAGAGGACCCTCTTAGGTCCGATCCTCTTCAGAATGTTCATTAATTAGCTCAACGATATTGATCTATGTAGATCATGAAAAGATTTGGTGGACAATGAGAAGTAAAGATAATACAACGACCTTAAATAGATTGAGTTATGGGCAGGGGAAAACGCTTCAAGACTTAGCCAGCCGAAATGTCAAGTCATAAATATTCTACCACTTGCGATACAAACAACTTACGTCCTCAATGGAATTCCTTTTCCTAATACCTCTTCTGAGTGTCAACTCTTTCTAGTAACCAGAGTGCCTGAATATCACTTCAAACTTTATGGAGGATGATGTCAAGGCTAACGTAATTCTTTGTTTAATTCGGAGACACTTGGTCCATTTACTTCAAAATCGTTCTTAACTCTGTTTAAAACATACGGCCACATTTTGAAGTTCAAAACGTCTTCTCAACCCCTCTCCTTAAAAGATATGTGAGTCTGCTGGGTCGAGTGCAGAGAAGAGTATTGAAATGAGTGATAGAGTTTAAGAATAGGCCTTATGAAGACAGACTCCAAAACTTAAGAATACCCCTTTGGTTACAGGAGAATCAGAGGTGATCTGATAATGGCATACAACATATTAAGCAAGCCAAATCATCCCACCATGTGCAACTTATCGAATCATCACCACGCCGCTCGAAATGAAAACGAAAACCCAGTTTCGCGTATACCCTTTATTATTGAAGGATTTTACAATTTTTAATGCTTTACCAGCCGAGGTGACCACAACCCCTTCAATGGATGGATTCAAGTAGATAACTGATTATCATTTTTCTCTTGGACAAGCTGTGACTCATGCATGTCTTGAGACGTGTTAGTTGTTACTATTTTATTTACTCGGGTTACTTACTGAGTATTTCTCGCTTATTACCTCTGTTTCCTTTCACTCGCTCACACTGCGGTCCTCTCTCACTATCTCCACTCCCAATTAATTAACTTGTTTATCAGTTTAATTAATTAGTTCTCAAATCTTACTGGCATTCGAGTTTTATCATTATTCTCCTCATTGCGAGTAACTGATCTTCGGCCTGGTAACATGATAGCTGCTGGTACCCAAAAACCCTAGTGCCGTGAGACAAACGCACCAACTGAGATCATGGGACATTCTAATTCATCCATAACTGTCAGCTGACTAGAATTAGTACAGTTGAGTGACTAGACTACTGTTCATTAGAAACTACCGAGTACCTGTAACCGTACCGACAGAACAACAATCTAGCGCAAAGAAATCGACGGGCTTATACTAACTCGTGAATAGGATATTGGATATATTGGATGACCTTGACGAGCATGCTTTGAACAGTGGCGTTGCGGTGTATGTGTTATTAATGGGTTTTAGGATTCAGCCAGATTGGGATAAGGCATTAAAGTAAATATACATTCTTCCTTTTAAAACAGATAGTGAAAATTCGAAATACATATGGTTTCATCAGTATGACACTGGTGAGTCTAATAAGTTGCTAATTTGTAAGGTTCTACCAAGTATCACAAACTAGAGAACAGAGGGTTTTCTTTGGTACCTGATGACGAGCACTTCTCGTGCAATTTGATTTCACCTGTAGTTTTAAGTTGTGAAATAAACGTTTTTTTAGAAACTTCTACGGCTATCATCAAGAAATCCAGACATCAATAAATTCTTTCAATGTCCAGATACCTCGTTTGATATTTTAAGTAATAATCCTACAGATGTAAGTCTCAATTTCGCACCGAAGTATTTTTAGTCTCGTCCTCATTTATCTTCTTTCGATGTTAGTCCAAGCGGTGAACATTTTATTGCTTCTTTCACTGGATCATCTGTAAACTTGTATGAAACTCAAACGGGAACTATTCGGGTGTGTAATTATTTATAATATTGTTTTTTATGCATATTTATTTTTGAAAAGCTGTACTACTGCTGAATACCAATTCTTATACTGTTTACAGTAGCACTACTCGATGGCTTGGTCTTCAATAATGACGATAAGATATGAAATATAGCCTCAGACAGAGTACTAGTTAAAACGTTGTAATTAGGTTAATATATTTTTTGCCTCCTGACCCGTAAATACTAACTCTTTTGAGTTAGTCCAACCTTCAAAGTACAATAAAGCACTCATTCAGTCAGTCAGTCAGTTGCAACGTAGAACTTCGTACGTAAGTACATCAGTTCATGTTGCCATACCAACACATTGGCACAGAGATGTAATTGTCAATTCAAATCCAATAGTAGAAGAGGTAGTAAGGTTATTAGAAGTAATTGGAGAGGTTAGAATGAGAAGACATTATTCAATAAGTATGATTCAGTGAGAAAAGTTTAGAAAGTCAAAACTGGAGGTGTTGAAGAATCCAGAAGATTAGGATTTGAGAGAACACAGAGAATAAATGCGCCGTCGCCGTTGTGAACGATTTTGAGCCATGTCGTTTGCAATGGCACTCAAGTTTTGAAGTTAAAATTTGCATGTAAAATAAAAGGATAGAAAAACTGAAATTCTTTCCATTATTGGATCTATTTCATTGTTGCATG
The DNA here is from genome assembly GCA_944470395.2 of Schistosoma turkestanicum. NCBI lineage: Eukaryota > Metazoa > Platyhelminthes > Trematoda > Strigeidida > Schistosomatidae > Schistosoma > Schistosoma turkestanicum. Next base: position 21,233,415 of record OX103975.1, on the reverse strand, counting down.
TTCTGTCAAAACTAGGTCACATAATGTTTTTGAATATTACTAAATGGTATATCTTCTATCAATTACACTCAGGAGTAGCCACTGTTTTACGCGGTTTTCATAAAATGTTTGGGAATTTAATTCATGTTCATTTGGTTTGGTTTCAGTTATATTTAAGTTATTTTAACAAAATCCTCACCTTCAGACACTGCCATACCTATTGTATGCTATCAAAGCTAATTGATGTCAAGACTCTCCGAATCACTCAGCTAAATTGTGTTTTGAAAATGTATTTGGGAGGTTCATTAATATCTTTAAAATAGAACAGATATTCTGCCTACAAATTACTCAGCATTGAGTACGTCGCGATGTTTGATAAAAAGTGAGGGGTAGTCGAGTTAGTTTTCCTGCTAGCTGGTCACATTTATTTTCATGGGGTCATTAAAATCACACGAATTTATCGATGAGAGGTTTTTAAACAGAGCTGAAAATCAAGTGTGAAATGTTTATTCTGTACGTGACATTAACTTGTTTTTTTTTGACAGAAATCAAATTTGAAAACTTACTTTTTAATCGTTTTTACTTGCCAGTGTGTTTTTCACGTTTTCGTTTCTTAGGAAAAACGCTATTTTATCTCGTGTAGTTCACTTCTCAATATTTTGTGTCAAGACACGTACCTTTATACATATATATAAGAAATATATTCTTTGTTACATCTTATAAAATCGGCTTATTAGAATAATGAATCGATCAATATCAGACCACCACTAGAAACCTGAAGGCACTAGATAGCCTTCTCGTTCTAATTCGGAACTCGTCAACAGCGCGTATCCGCAACCTCGCAAACGGTAACAGGACATAAAACCTTTAGTCTGGCGCGTCAACGCTTAAAATATATTGACGGTGGGTTTAGGATGTTCATGTTAGTACTAGTGTCACTTGGCTTCCAAGTTTGCATTGACTTGATTTTTTCATAGATAGTCTAGATACATGCTATGTATGTGAAAACCTTGGGGAATACATTAAAACTGATGATGATGACCCAGGTATATTTATTCGTCATCTTTCTGTAATCTATAAAAAGAAATTATTCTATACTTTTTACTCGTGGATTTCATTTGTTCCACTGAATTAGTAACACTCATACGCTAATTTCTTGTTCCTTCCAATTCTTTTTTTTCATTGGTTTATATAAAATTTAGCAATTAGTCTAAGTACAAGGATTTATGCGTAGTTGTTTTCGTTAATATTCTGCTTAACATTTTTCTTGAATTCCCAAACGATATCCTCATTTCTATTGATCTCTGTTCCATTTTCTACAGCGTTCTCTTGAAGGTCATGTTGGAGATGTATATAATTGCAAATTTTTTCCATCTGGTGTAGTTGCACTTACAGCAGGTAGTGATATGCAGTTGAAAATTTGGTGTCTAATTACTGGTCGGTGTGCAGCTACTCTCGGTCCAAAATCTACTGATGGATCAACAGAACCAGGAGGTCATAAAGCTGCTATTTTGGACACTGCTATCATAGATCGTGGTCGTAATATTACTTCTATAGATCGATTAGGTTGGTTAAGGCTATGGGATGTATCGACACAAGTAAGTGAATTAAATTTGAATGATTACAAATACATGGATTTTAAGCCACTAATTTTGTAAAAAGTCTAATGACAAATACTTTTTTATGTCCCCTAAACTAGAGGAGAAGCATATTTCTCAAATAGAAAATTATCATAAAAACTGTCAAATAGGATTTTATTTATTATTCGCATTGATTTGATTTCGACCAATTTGGTTTCGTGTACTGTTATGGGTATGAGGGCGGTTGTCACTTCCCGGCTGCCTACACCGTGGAAGGTTGTTTCTTGAGGGGTCTGAAAAGGAAGATAGATTAGTGTTGGTCTTAGAGACCAGGGAGCGTGACTGCAGAGCCCAAGGGACAACTGCTTGAGGCCGGTCACGCACGGCCTTTTTAAGGGTTTTTTGAGTATTAGCTCCTCTCTTGAAAGCCCTTAGTGGGCATCCGTACCGACGGAGACAGAAATCAGTGAGGTGAGCTATAGCATTTTTAGAGTCGACCTTTTCTAACCCCTTCCTTCCTTGTGAGAAGGCAGCATCGCTGCAGATGCTGGTTGTCCGAGGGAAACACCTTACTGCCGTCACATCGAATAAAAAAAATTTACTTTAAATCTTACTAAAATTTCATTTCTTTTTTTGTAGACTTGTATATCAGCAATTCCAGTAACTCCAAAAGCACTTGAACCGTATACTACTACCATTAATTCTTCTTCAATGGTTTTAGAAGAAATCACTTGTTTAACTATTCGAAAACATTCTAATTTACCAATTCAAACAATGGATTTTATCAATAATACAGATTCTTGGTATCATGGTAAATTATTTATTTTAGTTATATTTTAATATTAAAATATTTATTGACATTATTACAACGGTAAAGTATGTGCCACAATGAAGTCAGTCAGTTGTTAGGGGTATGCGTGCGGATGTCATTGCCCGGTTGCCCCCACCGTGGAAGGGTGCTTCTTGAACGACCTGAAAGGGAAGTTAGGGGTGTGACCGCAGAGCCCAAGGGACAACTGCTTGAGACCGGTCACACACGATCTTTTTATAGGAAAATTTTAACGTGTTGGTTCTTCTATTTCAAAGTCCCAACAGCTGGAGATGCAAATCCGTGGGGTAAGGTGTGACGAGTGGACTTAGCCATGTCGGTAATTGTCGACTACCTGGTTGGGGTCCGCGAGATGATAATAATCGATGGTTAGAGACCTTGAATGACATGGCTCAAAATCGTTTGCAATGGCGCCAGTGCATTTATTCTTTGTGTTCTCTCAAATCCTAACCTTCTGGGTTCTTCAACAACTCTAGTTTCGACTCTCTAAACTTTTCTCACTGAATCATACTTCTTGAATAGTATCTTCTAATCCTAACCTCTCTCCTAATACCTTCACTACCTGTTCTACTATTGGATTCGAATTGAAAATTACATCTCTGTGCTAATGTGGTATGGCGACATGAACTGATGTACTTACGTATGAAGTTCTACGTTGCATCTGACAGACTAAAGGTGTGACATTTTTAGAGTAGACCTTTGATAATCCCTCCATTCCTTGCGAGGAGTCAGCATCGCTTCAAATGCTGGTTGTCCGAGAGAAACAACTTACTGCTGTCCAACCCCTCTACAGTCAGCAGTATAACTTCGCACTCAGACCTTGAGTTGCTGCCTTTAGTCTGTGTTCTCCATTCGACCTGCCTGAGATGCTAGAACCAGCCAATACAGTTTGGTTGGTTCATCACGATAGACAAGCCCGACCACCACGTCAAGATAGCAGCTACGATCGGGATTACCATTAAACATTATATAATATTTACCTATTAAACTAAAGTGGGTTACAGACGGTTGTATACATATATATACATCGAGAGAGAGAGAGAAATTCAATTTGATCTTCAACGTTAAGTTCGAACATGAGATTATCAATATCCAGCTGTTTTGTTTAACTGCTGACACTACATCCCAACCAAATTGTTGATTTAAATTCTTTTTAACAGTTCAAGAGACATCAACACCAGCGCAAGAAGTTGCTACATCAGATGCTTTAGTTGCTGTTGGAACTGGTACTAATGCCACAGTTCGTTTATATGAGCTGGCTGCACGTCAAAAAGGTTGTGTTATTCAATGTACATTACCAGGCGGTAATGGATCTGTGGAAGCATGTGCTTTCCCTGAAGATATACCATCGACACAATTTTCCAAAGAGATTCAATTTATTGATGTACCTAGAAGTTGTGTATCAAGCTTTATGGATTATGGACTATTTGCCGGTGGTGGTCAACAAGGAGAACTTGCTTCATGGGATATACGTCAAACAAAACAACCATTATGGCAATTAACATGTAAGTTGTTGACATCAACTTTTTAATGTCAAAGTTTTTAATAAATTGTTGTCAGTTTACTATGGAATATTTCATGTTTCTGATTGTTTAAAAAAAAAAACTACAGCTGAACAAAGTACTGTTCAACATATACGCGTATGTAGACGACCGAATTGTCAATACCTACTGCTTATTGTTAGTCGAAATGATGGCCGAACTATTGTCTATGCATATGATCCAGCAGCCACAGGACATGTGAATGACGTCAGCGGCAATGCACAAATCTTATCAACTAGTTTAGAACTTACAGGTGTAAATTGTGAACCAATACGTGGTCTTTCATTAGTACATAGTGAAGTAACAGGAGAAATTAATGTTTGGAATGCAGCACGAAGTGGAATTGTTAATCAATATAAAAAGCTGTTAGATGAGACAATATTTACAAACTGTTAATGAATAATTTACACGTTTTTTATTGTTGCCCGTTTTGGTGTAGATATAATAAATGGACACTTACATTTTTGTATTCAAAAAACCATGATATTATATTTGTTTATATTTTTTCAACAAGTTGTGAATACAAATTGTTCTCAAAGTAAAATCAGTTTGTGTTTTTTTTCAATCTCACTCACTCATACACACACACACACACACACTCATACAAAAGAAACAAATTAACGACGATCGGTTTTTCCAGTGCCTCGTTTGCCTGAAAATAAATGTTTCGGTTTCAATGTTGGAATATGACGATCTCCTTCACCTTTACGTGCTAATGTGACTACTTTACGTTGAGCAATTTTAGACATGCGTTTTACAGTATCCAACATTTTGTCATCACGTAAACCAGATCTAGATCGTGATACAGATGCACGTGCAATGGAAGCTTCCCGGTGTGGGTTTGGTGTGGAATTTCTTGATCTAACAGCTCGTTTGAGTGATCGACCACGTTCACCCTAAAATAAAAAAAAATCATCAAGAGGTAATTTATAACCAAAAATTAATTTATTGACCAAATTTATGAAATGTGAAAGAAAATGTTTAAATTAAGCGATAGATAGATAGATAGCAACGAAGAACTTCGTACGTACGTACATCAGTTCAAGTTGCCATATCAGGGTTAAATGTTATTCAAAGAGTACGCCATTCCAAACGATTCTGAGCCATGTTGTTCAAGGTCTTTAACCATTGGTGACTTTCGTCTCGCGGACCCCAATCAGGTAATCTACATCTACCAACATGACTCAGTCCACTTGTCAGTGACTTCATGCATTTCTGCCATGTTTTGGTCTGGCCGCCCCTAGCTTTCTTCCAACCTACTCCTACACCACGAAACACAGCTCGTCGGGGCAGTCGGTGGTTAGCCATACGCAACACATGTCCCAACCACCTCAATTGATGAAGTTTCACCACTTCATCTATCAATCTGCCATCCTTACCTAGCACCCGCTTCCTAACAACGGCGTTGCTTACTCGGTTGTCCCGTGATACACGAACAATGCTCCGAAGAAACCGATGATCGAAATCAGTAACCCACGAATATCTTTTACTCTCATTAGCCATGTTTCACAACCATAAAGTAGGACAGAGCGAACTACTGCGCAGTGCACTCGTCCTTTATTCAGCAAACAGATATCTCGCCTACACCATAAGTGACGCAGGTTGGCAAAAGCCAATCGAACTTTCTGTATCTATGCTAACTTGCCAAAAATCGCTAACAAGATAGATCCAACCTGATTGTAGGGCAAATATATGAAAAAACTATGTAATTTCAATCCCTACAATAAATTCACTCAACTTGACCTTTAAAAATGTTCATTGAGAGATAGAGGTAATGAAAAAGGTTACTTACCTGTTCATGCATATCCACTTCTAAGCCAAGTTCACCAAGATCTTGATGAATTTTATGCACACTGACTGAACGAGCACTACGAGGTACTTGTGGTCTACGTACTTGTTTACGAGCTCTTGATTCCAAAACACGCAATGCTCGTGCTTCTCTTATTCTATGGTAGAATGAGAGAGAGATAATTACATGTATTTTTAAACTTGATATATAATACAACAAAGCTTTTATAAAAAATCTATCCTCAAAGATCTATTTTGTAAAAATTAATGGTTACTTAGAAGGTAACAGGGCTGGAGTCAGTCAGTTACAACGTAGAACTTCGTACGTACATACTCATACCACGCACGATAGCGCAGAGATGCCATCGTCGATTAAAATCCCATAGTGGTAGACATAGTAGAAGTATTACCGGTAATGGACAAAGATTAGGGTTCGAAGATATGATTAGAGAAGTGAATTTAAAAGAGAAAGGTAAATGTGATTAGCATTTGAAAGAACACAAAGAATGGATGCACCTGCGACATTGTAAACGATTTCCAGTTATGTCAATCAAGGTCTCTAATCATCTGTTACTATCATATCGCGGATCACAAACAGGTAGTCTACACCTTCTGTATCTGTGCTCAGATTTTGTTAGACACCAGGCCAACAGACTTCCAAGGTAAGTGAAGCGGTCACCATGCTCAATTATTTCACCCCCTCTCAATAATTCAGGTGCCGACGCAAGCCAATCCTGAAACAACATTTTGTATTTTTCGAAGGGGAGAACCGCATTCCGAACATGCTTGCATTGTTGCTTAGGATGATCAGAAAACTCTGGATTTTGTCAATGTCTTCACTAAATAGAACAACAAGGTTGGAAGTAGAATTCTAGTCAGTGGTCTATTGCTCCAAGAGGGATAAAAAGCGTAAACGAATAAAAATCAACTCCTCTAAGACAAGAAGTTTACTATACTAATTAAAGCAGACATATCAAACTTATCACACTAACATGATAGCGTGCGGACAGAAAGCATGACAAATAATTTGAATTATTCTCACTTCCAAGTGGTATACTTTTGAATTTTATGCTGTTATGTTTCGTAGCTTTCACATTTTATCATGATTAAATCTCAGCACGGATACAGAAAGCTCGATTGGCTTTTGCCAACCTTCGTCATGTATGGCGTAGGTGAGATATCCATTTGCTAACCAAACGACGAGTGTATTGTGCAGCAGTTTGCTCCGTTTTCCTATATGGATGCGAAACATGGCCGGTGAGAGTAGAAGATATTCGTAGGTTTCTGGTTATCGATCATCGATGTCTCCGAAGCATTGCTCGTGTATTATGGGACAACCGAGTAAGCAATGCTGTCGTTAGGAAACGAGTACTAGGTGGAGATGGCAAATCAATATATGAAGTGTTGAAACTTCACCAGTTGAAGTGGTTGGGACTTGTGTTACATATACCCAACCACCGACTGCTGTGACAAGCTATGTTTTGTGGTGTGAGAGTAGGTTGGAATAAAGCTAGGGGCGGCCGAACCAAAACATCGCAGAAATCCATGGAGTCATTGAGAAACCGCACGACGTAAGTCACCAATGTTTAGAGACCTTAAACGACATGGCTAAAAATCGTTTGCGATAGCGTAGATGCATCTACTCTCTGTGTTCTCTCGAATTCTAACCTTCTGAATTCTTCATCGCCTCTATCTTTCTCCTTCTAAAGTTATCTCACTGAATCTTCTCCATTGCTGATAATACTTCTACTATCGCTACCACTATGGGATTCGAACTAATGTACGTAAATACGAAGTTCTGTGTTGTATCTGTCTGTCTGTCTTCTAATGATTATTTTTAGCATTAAAATACTGACCACTGAGTGCCGCAAAAAGATCAAGCTTCATCTCTTCCAAGTCCCAGCATTAAGTGAAGCAACAGAATAGAGTAAGTACTATGTAAAAAGCTGCTTACTTCGCTGCGGTTACTTTGATTTTTTTCATTTCTGGATCATTCTCCTGCTTTAACAATTCAGATTCATCATAAAATCCAGCATTTTCAAGAGCTGCTTCTTGTTCTTCCAAAGCATTCAGCTTCTCTTCGATTTCCGGATCGAATAGATCAATCAAATTATGTCCATTGAAAATTTCCGGGATGATATCATTCGCCTCTTCAGGATGTTTAATAGACCAATGCTCTCTTAGATTTAATATGAAACCTTCATCAGGATCAGCTTCTAATTCACGATCACGCATTGTACGACAACGTTTCGATGGATCATCGTCTTCATCATCATCGTCAACTTGAATGTGTTTGTTGGTTGGTAGTGAATCAGCAATACGCAAACGTTTTAACATACGTTTCCTTTGTTTTTCCAAAATACCGTCGGGAATTTTCGGTGGACGAAATGGTACTGCAGTCTATATATTCAATTTAAAAAAATTGAAAGAGAACTGAATAAGAAGTGTAGAGAAAAACAGGTCATTAGCTGATAGAAACTAGGTTAGTTAGTTAACCTGGGAATAGTGTGAAACATACCTACATTCACAGCATATTTGAAAACAAGCTGAACATGACTTACAACAAAACTAGTGATATTGCCCTGTTGGTTAGACCGAAGTGAAGTGAAGTTTGAGCTTATGAAAGTTAGAATCAGACAGACAGATACAACGCAGAACTTCGTACATAAGTACATCAGTTCAGGTTGGCATACCACGTCAGCACAGAGACGCAACTGTCAGTTCAAATCCGATAGTGGTAGCGATAGTAGAAGTATTAGCAGTAATGGAGAAGATTAGGGAGCGAAGATATGATTCGAGAAGTATGATTCGGTAACATAAATCTAGAAGGAGAAAGTTAGAGATGATAAGGAATTCAGAAGTTTGGAATTCGAGAGAACACAAAGAGTGGATGCACCTGCGCCATCGCAAACGATTCTGAGCCATGTCGTTCAAGATCTCTAACCATTGGTGACTTTCGTTTCGCGGACCCCAACCAGATAGCCTACATCTACCAACATGACTCAGTCCACTTGTCAGTGACTTCATGGATTTCTGCCATGTTTTGGTTTGGCCGCCCCTAACTTTCTTCCAACCTATGATCGAAGACTAGTTACCTACGAATGTCCTCTACTCTTAACGGCCATGTTTCGCATCCGTATAGTAAGACAGAGCGAACTGCTGCGCAGTACACTCGTCCTTTGGTTAACAAGCGGATATCTCGCCTGCGCTATAAGTGACGCAGGTTGGCAAAAACCAATCGAGCCTTGGAAGTCAGAATCACTGATGACTAAGCAAACGTACAAAATTAACACTCAGATAATAAGTAGTTTGATTGAAAACCTATGACAAAGTAATGTATCCACTAATATTTTATTCCGTATTATTCTTTATCAGTACTCAATATTTCCTGATGCGGGGATTCGGTAAAAAAGGAGGATAGGAGGTCAAGCATGCGACTCCGTACCATTGAAACAATTAGCGTTAGATTAGGATAAGTCACCGCATAATGACTTGTCAAAGTCTAAAAGATCGTAAAACTTAACGACTTCAAATTCTGTGACAATACTGGATTAGTTAAGGTCTAAATATAGTAAACTGTACAAATTATTGTACTTTTTGCAAGTAGATTAGTAAACAAGGACATTCGTGAATTATTAAGTAAGAAGTATTGGGATATGTGATACGTATGCCCAACCACCGACTGCCTCGAAGAGCGATGATGCCTGGTGTAAGGGTAGGTTAGAAGAAAACTAGGGGCAACCAGAAAAAAACACGGCACAAATCCATGAAGTCACTCACAAGTAGGTTAAGTCATGTTGGCAAGTGTTGACTACCTGGTTGGGGTCCGCGAGACGTAAGTCACCAATGGTCAGACTTTGAATGACGGCTCAAAACCATTTGCAATGGCGCAGGTGCATCCATTCTTTATGTGCTCTTAAATCCTAACCTTCTGCTGAATTCCTCATCACCTTTAACCTTGTATTTTTAAGTTTATTTCACTAGATTCGATTTGAATAATATCTTCGATTCCTAATCATTTTGATTACTGCTCATCCTACTGTGGTGCACGCCACTTATAAGTAGTATATGACACGAGTGTCAACGTAATGTCTGGCAGCAGAAGATGGGAGAAGATCAAGAAAGGAAGATTGGGAACACAATGGAATTTGTATGAAACGCATGAATAAGTGAAATGTCAGACAATGGATTGAAGATTTGCAAATGAACGATTTACGATATGGTTTTCCTATTTTACTGAGTAACTCTGTAATTTTCGTTAAATACAATTCGGTCGTCTTCACATGTGTTCTCCTTCACTACACTTCTACTACTTCTACCACTATAGGATTTGAACTGACAAATTGATGTCTCTGTGCTAGTGTAGTAAGTAGTATGGCAACTGTGATATACGTACGTACGAAGTTCTACATTGCAGTTCACTGAATTAACAGATATTAACACGTGAAAGCATGCAAAAGTTTACAGAAAAAAGTAACATATAATCCCAGCTAAAAAAAAACAAACTCGACACACACACAAATAACAAACAACATTACCTACCTCATTTTCATCGGATTTCGGTTTAGCTATATATAATCGACTTGAGATATCCGCTTTACTGCCTGGTAGATTTGCAGCACGAATTTTTGCTTGTACACGTTGAGCCAATAAACGATCACATGCAATTGAACGAACAGTCACTAAGCCAATTTCTGTTACAGTGGACATTTCTACAAACACTGGTCGATCTGGGTCGTTGAGTTGTTCAGTGTCATCATTATGCCATTGAACTAAATGATTAATTGATTGTTTATCTTCTTCGGTCAATGCTTCGAATGGTTTAATATCAATCTGAAAATAGGTAGAAATTGTATTTTTTGGTTTTTGAATCAATGGCAGATCAATAGATGAAGTGGTGAAAGAAACTTTATCAGTTGAGGTGGTTGGGACATGTGTGTTGCGTATGCCCAACCACCGACTGCCTCGACGAGCTTTGTTTTGTAGTCTAGGAATAGGTTGGAAGAAAGTTAGGGGTGGCCACACCAAAACATGGCACAAATCCATGAAGTCATTGACGAGTGGACAGCCATGTCGGTAATTGTCGACTACCTGGTTGGGGTCCGCGAGATGATAATAATCGATGGTTAGAGACTCTGAATGACATGGTTCAAAACCGTTTGCGATGGCGCCGGTGCATTTATTCTCTGTGTTCTCTCAAATCCTAATCTTCTGGATTCTTTAACACTTCTACCTTTGTCTTTCTAAACTTATCTCACCAAATCATACTTCTTGAATTAATATCTTCTAATCCTAACCTCTTCGATTACTTCTAATACCTTTACCACGTCTACTACTATTATAGGCTTTGAATTGACAACTACATCTCTGTGCTAATATGTGGTATGGCAACATGAACAGATGTACTTACGTACAAAGTTCTACGTTGCATCTGACTTGACTTGTTTTTGAATCGTTCGAATTTAGTGAGTGAGTGAATGAATTGAAATGAATTAATCAGTTGTGCATTTTTTTGTTGTTGGAAAAATGTCAATAAACCATTTGAAAATAAGATAGAAATGTGTGCTAATGAGGCCTATTTAAAATATAAAACTATTTTGAGGTGATGAGGATAATTTGTAGCTTAGGTGGATGATTTCATTATGTCAGGTGGGGATGTTTTTGATTGTAGGACGTTTTTATCTGAAGTTTATGCTGATGATGTTGTTCAGAAGAAGAACAATGAGAGCTTCACAAACAAAACATCCCGAGCTTAGAGAACGAAACATCACTACAATACAAAATTATCTTTATTTAACAGACAGTATGTCATATAGTTACAGTGATGATCGAGTTCTTGAGTAACGTATTGAAATGAAGATACGATGTCAAAGAAATCCACCTTGAGTATACATTTTACTACAGTATAGTTATTAGTTTCTATGCAGTAAAATGTCATATTTATTCTGTGACATACTTATTTCACGCCTCATAAAATTGAAATTTCCTTCGAGTTACCGCTTCTTAACAAAATTCCAAGAATTTACCTTTGAAGTTGGTCACTAGTGAGATTATGACTGTCAATAGTGTAGGCAGTGGAACGGATAACTTGCCTGCGTCACTTAAGGCGTAGGCGTGATATCCGTTCGCTGACCAAAGGACGGGTGTACTGCGTAGCAGTTCGCTCCTTTCTTCTATATGGATGCGAATCATGGCCGTTAAGAGTAGATGTTAGTAGGTTACTAGAATTCGATCATAGATGTTTAAGAAGCATTGCTCGTATACCGTGGGACAACCGAGTAAGCAATGCTGTCGTTAGGAAACGAGTTCTAGGTAAGGATGGCAGATCAGTAGATGAAGTAGTGAAACTTCATCAGTTGAGCTGGTTGGGACATGTGCTACGAATGCCTAACCACCGACTGCCTCGACGAGCTATGTTTTGTGGTGTAGGAGTAGGTTGGAAGAAAACTAGGGGCGGCCAGACCAAAACATGGCACAAATCCATGAATTGAGTGACAAGTGGACTGAGTCATGTTGGTAGATGTAGACTACCTGTTTGGAATCCGCGAGACGAAAGTCACCAATGGTTAGAGACCTTGAACGACATGGCTCAAAATCGTTTGCAATGGCGCAAGTGCATCCATTCATTGTGTTCTCTCAAATCCTAATCTTCTGGATTCATCAGCACCTCTACCATTGTCTTTGTAACCTTATTTCACTTAGTTATACTTCTTGAATAATATCTTCGAACCCTAGTCTTCTTCATTAGTATTAATACCTACCTCTACTATCTTTATCACTATGGGATTTGATTTGACGTCTCTGTGCTAATGTGATATGTCAACATGAACTTATGTACATACGTACGAAGTTCTACGTTGCAACTGACTGACTGCAGTGGAAAGCTGCGCAGTATGTGTTTAGTATTCATCAAGGCATCTCGACAAGCCCGTTTTGTGAGTGAAAGCACATAAAAATCAAATCTACGGGGATTGGCTTATTGAATTTTACAACAGCAAAGCAGAGAAACGAGAGTGAGGTAGTACCGAGGCACTAACACAAGGATGAAGATGTCTTTTCAAATGAAAGAACTGCGGCGCCCTTACATGGGCAACAAAAAACCAGTTAAATTATTGATCATGAATATTGTCAGATGGAAAAAATACAATAGCAAAGAATATTAGAAGTAGGAGAGGTGTTTACATTCGACACATAACAGAAGATTCGATAAGAAAATTATTGTTTTGATTAGGAACAAATATCTAATCAATTCAATATAGCTTCGGGGCAAAAGTTACTGTACCAAATGTGAGTACAGAACTGATCGTCGAAGCAAAACACAATGAACTAGTTAACAAAATTGAAAACTCTTGTTGTTATTTAACTGGGGCAATACCCATTAGGATTGTCACAATTCTCTAGTATCACTGATATTATTTGAATCAGCTTGGATTACGCAAGTAATATGGTTATGTTTACCGAAAACAGTGATGTCAAATCGAATCCGTTAACTGGTATAAACCATATGTCGTTAGCGAATTCTTTCTAGCCATTAAAGGGCAAATAAACTGCACAACAACTTGTTATGTATCAGGGTAAAGGGTGTGAAATAGACACACATACAGCTGTAAATATTCAGTCAGTTTTTGAAAGTATTAATTACACATGGAAGGAATGCCAAGTAAAAAGTACCGCTGTTGAGGGTATATATATATATTCATAAGTTGGAGTGACAGATTAGTTCTTACGGTTATAAATCTTTATTAGATAAGGTGGTTTTCTCCTATATGGCTGTGAAACATGGCCAGTGAGAGTAGAAGATATTCGTAGGTTACTGGTTTTCGATCATAGGTGTCTTCGAAGCATTGTTCGTGTATCCTGGGACAACCGAGTAAGCAATGCTATCGTTAGGAAACGAGTACTAGGTAGGGATGGCAGATCAATAGATAAAGTGGTGGAACTTCATCAATTGAGGTGCTTGGGACATGTGCTGCATATGCCGAACCACCGACTGCTTCGACGAGCAGTGTTTTGTAGTGTAGGAGTAGGTTGGAAGAAAGTTAGGGGCGGCCAGACCAAAACATGGCAGAAATCCATGAAGTCATTGACGAGTGGAATTAGCCATGTTGGTAATTTTCGACTACCTGGTTGGAGTCCGCGAGATGATAATCATCAATGGTTGGAGACCTTGAATGACATGGCTCAAAATCGTTTGCAATGGCGCCGGTGCATTTATTCTTTGTGTTCTCTCAAATCCTAATATTCTGGATTCTTCAACACCTCTAGTTTCGACTCTCTAAACTTTTCTCACTGAATCATACTTCTTGAATAATATCATCTAATCCTAACCTCTCCAATAACTTCTAATACCTTTACTACCTCTTCTACTATTGGATTTGAATTGACAATTATATCTCGGTGCTGATGTGGTATGGCAACATGAACTGATGTACTTACGTACCAAGTTCTACGTTGCATCTGACTGACTGAGATAAGGTGGTTTGGACATGTTGCACATATCAGGGAACTACTCACTCTTTGATGAGGATGAGTAGGAAAAAACAATATAACAGATGACTATAACATCAATCTCAAATACATCGCATCAACGTAAATAAAATTTGCTTCTCAGTCTTAGAGATAACTAAGAGAAATGATGCAGAAACGGTGAAAATAAACGAGAAAAGTGACAAAACATGAATTTTCGTGATATTATCATACGGATTAGTATAACAAAACATAACAATTATTTGGACATTTTAAGCTTACCTTATTAGCAGCTATTACAAGAGGTTTATTACGAAAAAGTGGTCTCAAGTTTTGAAATAATTTCAATTGTTGTTGTATAGTATAACCACATTGTTCCGATAAATCCATAATATACACAACAGCAGCTTGTAAATGTGCTAATGCTGTAATCGAGAGCATTTCAATGGTGTTATGTTCATCTAAAGGTCTATTTAATACACCCGGTGTATCAATTACTTGCCATCGTAAATTTTTATAATCTGTATGTCCAACAAATAAAGATTTAGTTGTAAATGGAAATGGTTGAACATCGACATCAGCTCGAGTTATCTGAATAATAAAATAAAGATATATATATATGGTGATCATAACTCTATGTATATATACATAAACGGAATAGCGGACTTTATTTATGGGAGGTATGACTCAGCATTATAGTAGAATTTATTTAGTAAATGCATAAATATGGAAGAATGTTTAAATTTTTCAAAAGTATAAAAGATTAGTTCAACAACTTTCTACAAGGCTGTGATTTAGCATGACGATTTAATCTCTACATTGACATAATCTGATAACTTGAACTGATGTACGTACGTACAGAATTCTACGTTACAACTGATTGACCGACGTAAAAAATTACTCAAAATCTATCTCTGATTTCAAATCCTTTTCATTCAGAAACCACTTTACGTACTTGTATCAACAGACCTCGAATGTTTACAAGTCTTTTTAAGTGGAATCGGAAGCCATATAAACGTAGATGAAGGCTAGTCGCTAAGGGAAATAATTACTCATACTAAGGGTTTGAAAGTACACTATAACTAAAATACCAATAGATGGGACCTGTAAGTAGTTTGGTCGCACGAAATGAAACTTTCCATGAGTAAATTATAAATAAGAGACAATAGGTTGCAAAAGTCTGAACCATAGTTTCGGAAAGCATTTGAATTTATGAACAAATGCTGACTGACGTCACACTAGTTTAGTCATTTGTAATAACTAAAGATCAAGCTATTTTCACTTAATTTGTATGTCAGTGAAGTAAATAAACACAAAAGTGTGATTATTCAGATAGATCAGTTATCTTAGGGAAACTTGATAACGAATTACACTGAGACTCGCCCCTGAATATCTACTTATTCGCTGTAACTAGTCACTGAACCGTCCCGTATATTGCAAGATTTAAGGGATATTCTGTGATCTAGATTAACAAACAGTTTCCTGATTCCCCCTTAGCTGCTTTTTAAACCTTATTCCGAAAGACTAGATCTCAGTTTGCCTACAATTAAGACGGGAATATAGTATACCGACCACAAACCCAGAGTAAAAATGAGACTGAAACTATTGCTACATAAACAGACACACGGCTTGTAGCTTTATGACAGTATTAGCAACAAGAGATAGCAGAACGGTAAACTCACTTTGTTTATGAAGCTTGACTTTCCAACATTTGGAAAACCACAAAGAATGATAGTCCGAGTATCTGGATCAATGCTCGGTAATCTGGACATATGCTGTCGTGTATCTTCCAAAAATTTCAGGTTATCTGCCTGTCTTTTTATTACCGTACACATTCTAGCCACCGATTAACAGTAATTTATTTAACTTGCCTCCCAAGAGCAGCTCGTTTGAGTGTTTTGCACTGGTACAAAGACTCCGCATACTTCAATATCTTTACCTGGTCTCGGCCAATTCTATAAATGATTCAGTGAAGTTAAAGATATTACCCATCAATCAGATTTTTAGCTGTATTAAGCTGACTTAGAGCAAGTTTGTAGTGATCTTTGGAATACAAGACATTGATGAGATCTGCATAGAATGGATGTATATTCTAAATCCTATCTAAAAAAAGTTACTCAGCTACCTCAACTTTAGGGAATTCTGTGAGAATTGTTTGAAGCTTATCATGGTAAAACTGCTGACATGTTTTAACTTTTCGCATATAAAAATGTCTAATACGTCCGATCGCATATTGCGGATGAATAACCGTCGGGGTTTTCCTTTGTGTTTTTGATAAAACAATGTCAATGAAGTCTTTGGACGATGGTACCACCGTAATACTCTTAAAATTGTAGCACGGCATGTCCGGTGTTCGTAATAAGTGAGTCAATTGTGACCTTAATATCTGACAGAAATAAACAACATATGGTTCCCTGACTGAAACCTCCTTAATAATACGTCGGCTGTCGTGTTTTGATCTTCACAGTAAAAATTACTTTTACTTTTATTAGGTTAGATCTTTAGCAATCTAGAGAGATAAGGATATAGGATAATCAAGACATATTGTTATCCAAGTAGATGTTTAATTTTATATAGAAGAACTCAGTTTATTACGCTTTTAATGTTATTCATGAATAAATTCTATATAAACCTCTGTTGAATTATTTGGAAGTTTTCAAATGTTTAATTTTGTGATAGGATGAGTGAGACTGTTAATTTTATCTTAAACAATAACTAACCTGAATATTGAGCAGTATATGGTTGTATAATGATGACATTTCGCTTGCATGTCCCTTATCCAAGTAAAGGGGTAGGATCTGCATGCGGTTAACAACCTTAGTCAGTTTAAAAGAGCTTTCGAAAAGAACTAACCAGGAAACCTCAACTACACTCTCCTATTTGTTGAAGAGTCTTTAAAAAACTGGGTTGCGACCTTTTACAGTGAAAATCAAGATTGTAAATCAGTCATCAGGCCAGTGATCATTCTGATACTTACGCCTATTTCCCCTCATGGAAATTAGTCCTCCGTCTAGGACTCTCCAAATGACTTGATCATTGGCTTACCTCCCTAATTGTTCGCACGTGTTGTCAATTCTTGCTACATCTGCCCCGATTTCTAGTGCCTTGTATTGTCCGGCCTGTCTCTTGTCCTTAGAACTTGAGGATTATAAGCTGAGGGTTTTCTTGTGATGCAGATTGGGGATTTCATCAAATTACTGGCGAATGCCCCGTATATTCAGGTTTGGACGACGCTTTTGTCCGTAACACCTTTCATAATGAATACATAAAACTTATTTCAGCCATAAATCATGTATAAGGAGGGTCGAAGGTACATTTGAACGATGGTTGGTTTGTCAAGGAATGAGTGAAATAAGCTTTCTGGCTGATTTAAAAATTCGGAAACTGATGTTGCAGCACAGGTGTACCAGGTGAGAAAAACCGCCAAGTGACGTTATCTAAGTAAGAGGACTAAGAAGCAAGCCCTTAAAAGAAATAAATAAGTGCTGTCATATGGATCTGAAGATCATAGTACCAACTGAATTGATCTTCCGAGGCACGACACTTTGACGATTAGATAAAACACACGAGATATGAGTAACTGGTGAATGAGTAGATGAGGGAGTACATTGATAAGAATAAAACTTAGCACGAAACTCAACACAGGTTTCGAATATTCTGAGTGTGTTTATCCAGTCTTCTCACCTGCTGGAACCTAAAAATACCGGCTAACGCAAGTGCCTTACATACTCCTTATTGCGAAGTTTGCGAAATTAGGCTTCACTGACCAAATTTTATCTTGGATCAAAAACTGCCTTAAGAAAATTAGGTCTCGTAGACGAGTTGGCTAGTCACAACTCCGAAAGTTTCAGAGGGGAACATCTTAGGTGCACTACTTTTCCTGATATTCATCAATGATATGTTAGCTCAGTGGCATTGATCTATCTAGACTATGCAAAGATATGGTGGTTCATTTAAAGCGAAGAGGATTCAACTGAGCTTCGAAAGGACCTTACATCAACTGAGGAATGGGCAGTGGAAAATGGGTACAAACTTAACCAGTCGAAATTTCTCGTTATTGACACTCTGCCCAACGTGACGCAAAAAACTTACATTCTCAATGATTGTCCGCTACCTAATGTCTCCTCAGAGCGTGATCTCAGTTTCATAACAACGGAAAACCTAGATGCTGCCAATGATAACGCAGCTCTTTACTTTATGCGAAGACGTCTCTGTTTCCCTTCCCTTGCTCACACTTTAGTACTCACACAATCTTTACTACCAGTTATTTTACTTGTTTTTCCATTAATTTGCTAAGTTCCGAAATCTTATTCTTATTCGATTGCTCCTGGCATCCAAGACCCTACTGCTGTGAAACAAACGTACTCATCCAAATCACAGGTCATTCAAGTTCACAAATAAATACCAAGTGACTAGAGATGGTGCCATCGAGTGGTTAGACTAAAATCCATTAATAACCTGAAACCATACTGAAAGAACAATAAAAGAGCGCAGAGAAATAATTAAGTTTATACTAGCTCATGAAAATATATGTGTATTGGAGATTGAAGGTGACTTACGTTATTCGTACTAACTAGATAGTTAAATGACCTTGACGCTTTTCTGCATGACGCGTGTTTTTAAATAGATTTGTTTTTGCCTATAATGTCAAATGAGGTACGTTTTACCCGATATTTTACTGGTCTATAATTCTGGCTTTTTATGTTATGTTTTTATACCGTTAAGGTGTTTTTTAATGAAAATCAGTAAACACGAGTCCGTTTTATAAATACACATCACAAATAGCTTGTTTCATTTTGAAAATGTTATCCTCAAATTTATTTAGTTTCAGACATTTTTCACTTCACATAATAGGATGAATCTATTTCCATTTTTTAAATTTTAAATCGTGCGATATGATAGTATAGTTCTTGGGGTCATTAAAAGTTAATGAATTTATGAAGCATATAGAAATGTTTTCGTTCTTTGTTGATTTAACTGATTTAATTCTTTCTATGTAGAATTTATCGGGCCCTCAAGTTTATATTTTTCAGATCATAGGATTGATTCGCATTTTCTTTATTTTTATGGTAATGAAAAGTGTACATTTTCAATCATGATTATGTTACGGTTTATGGTGTCTGGAGATAAGTATTTTCCTTGAAATGTAGAACCCTTATGATGAAAAAATAGTCGTAATCAGTTAGAGACAAAAAATGTTGTTGGTTGACGATTCATCTGCTTCTTGTGTTGTGTTTGATGTCTTTCATTCGTACTTTAACTTACAAGCACGATCTAATTGCATGCCATAGTAACTTAAATTTTATGATTTTTTGTTTTTTGTGTGCTTTTCTTCTCTTTTATAGAGTTACATTTTTATGAGTAGAGTGAGCTCGAATAGCAAATTATAGACGGTTTTGGTTTAAGTAGTATATGTAAGATACCTTTACATTAACACATACAAAGAATAGGTCTTAAAAACACGCGGTTCGCTTATCATACATTTTCTTCATACTCGTTGAGATATTTAACTGCTCGCTCTTGATGTCGGCAGTATTTCTTCCTATATTCTTATTTCTTTTCTCCCGAGGTTAATCAGTTAACTGAATTGCAAACAGACTGAAACTTATCAATCAAACTGAAAAAAAGATTAATTTATCAAAGTTTAATGTTAGACCTTTGACGATTTCCTCCTACTTAAAGTGTTCCATCTAATCAGGGTAAATTTTGGAAATTTTGCTTTGTTGCAACATACTTTAATTTATTGAAAGATCAGTCAGTGAAGATTTTTGTATGAGTTACTCGTCTAAGCATTCTAAATGTATGGAACTTGTTAAATACTACTATGTTATTTTGCTGCTACCTTTTTGATTTTATTTAAGCCTATATTTCTATCTTCCACAAATCATTATTTATTTAAGATAAGATGTTTAAGACTGTGACTGGAATTTATTGAGTTGACTAGAAAATCATTGACTATTTTGATGAAAATCAGTCTAGCACTATGGTGTTCATTAGACTTGTTTACGTACAATAAAAATTATAATGTGGAAATATATAGTGTTCAATTTTCGCATAAATTCAGGTATCTTGCTATGCGTTTGGACATATTTTACTGTTATACCAAACACTTCCGTGTACAGTAAATTCCAGCATTTCATATCTGTCAAGTTCTAGTAATAAAAAAACTAAGTTACTCAAACTATAGAAATTAAGTTAATGCTTTTATTCAACAACTATGTTCACTAATAGTTCAAGTGACTTTATACATCCTCATCTTATTAGATTCTTGGATTCTAGTTCTACGTTAACATTTTCAGAATAATTATTGATTTCTGAAAGTCTAGTAATTTATTTTATAATCAACTAAGTCAGTAATAATGAAAATTATGGGAAATTAGCTGTTATTGTGTCTATATGCTTTAATTATTTCAATTTTCTTAAATATATGTCACTATGTATAAACGAATCGTTATTTTTGATTGATCAAAAAGGTGATAATATCTAAAAGGATTATGACCCTGAAACCATTGATGTATGTAACTGAGCTATTCAACTCGAATGACATCCTATCTTCCATACTTTAATTGATTAGAGTTACGTTTGCCTTTATGAACATAAAAATTTGTATGTATACCACATTTCTGGATTACTTTTTACTTCAATTTTCCTAGAGCTTTTTAAAAGTTTCACGGTTGATTTATTTTTAAACTGTCACTTTGTTTTCTTGTAAACCTAGACTAAAATCATTCCTATAGTTGAAAGACTAATAGTTTTTAATGTTTAAACACTTAGAGTAAGAAATTACAACTCAAATTAGATTAACATGATTAAAATAATGACTTTCTGATCAAAACATTCGGTGAATCATACTTTAAGTTAAGAAAAACTATAAGTGCACTTCATTTTAAGGCCTATGTAACACTGTTTTGTTTATATCTAATTTTATTGTTTAGTATTACTCTCTAGTATAATTAAATGTTCAATTGCATTTTTAAGCTTTATTGCACTTTCCAACTTTGACAATTGAACAATATTTTTACCCTAATGAAATGCAAAGAGTTTACCGTTTATTTTTGATGTTGATCAATAAAATTACTATTAGCTTATATGTTTTTAATGAAGAGTACAATTGAAAAACCCGGACTTATTGACATTTTACTTAAATAGTAGTAGCATTTCTGTCATATTATGACATTTAAACAATTTTTTAATCTTATTTAATAGGATTCTGTTACTTTTATTGATCATGTACACATTAGAGCTCATGGATTTCATCATTCTCTTTAAAGTTTCAAACTATTTATTGATTGTTTTTCGGTTGCCATTGATGCATTTGAGATTCGCAGACACTTTTGTTTGTGAATTTTACGATGAACTGCAAGTATGAGATGATCTTTGGAAACTGTATATAAGTAAACGTTTGCCAGTTTCATCTCTTAAAGCACGTCAGTGACAAAGTTAAACAAGAATGGACAAAGGGGACAACCCTGATGGCCTTCACTTGAAGTAAAGGTAGTTCGGTGTAAGCTCTCGCTTAACCAGTAATGTTCGAGTTGAGAGCTTATACAAGGGTAATGTACTTTTTTGGTACACCTCACGATCAACACAGTCGAATACTGATTTAAGGTTAAGGAATACAAACTATTTTTGGACACCGAAATATGTGTCTATGTTTTATGACCTGTCAAAGTATGAATAATCTGGTCTATGCATCCACTTCCAGGTTTGAATGTAGCCTGATTTTTTCGAGTCTGCTCTTCACGAGCTCTAGTTAGACGTCTAAGTATTATCAAGGCCAAAGGTGTAAACACTATATTTTGTTGATCTGATTCCTCTGTGACTGTCACAAGAGGAAATTTGTCACGAGTACATAAAGTTCTATTGCCCAGCAATCATTCTATACTATTGGTAGAAAAGTTTTAATCACTTGACTCATTGTCATGCTTGTTAACTGCATAAAAAAAGCTATACTCATCATTTGAATTGATCGATACTCAGTCTATTTCAAAATCAGTTAATATTTCAATTATTTTTTTTAATGAACAAAATTAAACTTGTCATTTGTATGCTCTTATCGGTTGTTGTTATTTGAGGTTATGTATGCCTTTTATTGTATCTTCAAAACAGTTATGCTTTTGTCATTCAAAGCGATCTTGTGATCTTTTTCTACCCTGTCAGGAAGGTCCATTGGAGAACGTTGAGACTAAAAATAGCTGCACAAGGTCTTAGAGTGAAGTCGTACCGCTGACTGTAGAGAGGTGTGATAGAAGTAAGGTGTTTTTCTCGGGCAACCAGCATCTGCAGCGATGCTGCCTTCTCGCAAGGAAGGAAGCGTTAGAAAAGGTCAATTCTAAAAATGTCACACCTCACCTTACCTCACGGATTTCCGTCTCTAGCGTTAAGGCCTTTTAAACCAGAACGGAGCTAACTCTTTAAAAGGCCGTGCGTGACCAGCCTTAAGCAGTTGTTCCTTGAACTCTGTGGCCACGCTCCCAGGTCGTTAAGACCAACACTAATCTACCTTCCTTTTCAGGTTCCTCAAGAAACACCCTTACATGGTGCGAGCAGCCGAGAAGTGATATCCGTTCTCATATCTGTACCAAATTTGTCACAATCAAATCCTTTGATCTTCTTGATAGAATAAAGTCAAATTCTATACACTCTTAGTGTATTGACTTTGCAAGTTTTGAGTGCCACAGATTTCAATAAACATGCTTTTTATAATTGGAATTGTTTTCAAATTTATACCGCTAAGAGTTATCAATCCACTGACTTTTAACTTAATTATATCACGAATAAAGTTACCTAAAATATATCTGGGTGTAAATGACCTGATTGGGGTCCGAGAGATGAACGTAATCGATGGTTAGTGTCGCTCAATAATGTTTGCAATGGTGCAGATGCATCCATTCTCTGTCTCTTCTGAAATCGTAACTTTCTGAATTCCTTATCTACTCTATCTTTCTATTTCTAAAGCTATTTTTCACCGAATAACACTTTTTGAATAATATATTCGAACCCTAATCTTCTCCATTACCACGAACAATATGGGATTTGAACTGAAAATCGCATCTGTGTTCTAATGTGGTATGGCAACTTGAATTGATGTGCTTACGTAGGAAGTTCTATGTTGCGATTGACTGACTGACTGACTGAAACCTTATCTATACTGTTCATTTTAATAAATAAAACTACAACATATCTAGTAGGTATCGACTGCTTGTTTGTGTTACACGAGACCATTGTAACCGATGGTTGGAGACTTTAAATGATACGGCTCAAAATCGTTTGCAATGGTTCAAGATTTATCCCATTTTTTGTGCTCTCACAAATTCTAATCTTGTGAATTCTTCATGACCGGTTTTTTCTCTTTTTAAGTTGACTATACTGGGATAAACTTATTGAGTCATATCTTCGATTCCTAATCTGTTTGATCACCGCTAATACTTCTACTATCTCTACCTACTATGGGATTTGAACTAACCATTCCACTTCTCTGTGCTAGTGTGATATTTGGCAATTTGAACTGATGTATGTGCGTACAAAGTTCAACGCTGTGGCTGACTGGCTGACTACACCAAATCAACTCAGTGAGATAAAATTATCCATTCAAATCCTATAGTAATAGAAATTAGAAAATGTTTAGCATAAAAAATTTGATTAGCGAAGAAAAAAATGAATTTGTTTTAATGCAAACAGGGTATTAGATAATTTTAGAATTCAAGATATCAAAGGAAGATGAAGAGTGAATGACTACTGACTACAATCTTATATGAATGGAATAGTAAATTAATTGCCAGTTTTCTGTGTAGTATAAATCATCAAGCGAGTATGAATTTGGAAAACATTGTGAACCGATCAATGTAACTATCTGCTCGGCAAAGAAGACCCAAAGGAAGTGAAGTTCAAAACTACTTACTATTGATTGGAGGTTAAACGCCTTAACCATTAAACCATCTCAACAGAGATTGTATTTTGAGTTCAACATTACCTACTCTGATATAAGTTAGCTCAATAGCATTGTTATACTTTATATACAAACAATTTAACTCAAAGTTAGTTTTTTAAATCTGTACTCTGTAAATGATTTCTAACTGCATATGCTATAGCTTAGTCAAAGTAAATGAGAAAATGTATGGCCTTTTTAACTCTCTCTTTACTAACAACTTTATCTTCAGACTGAATACATTTACTAGATTTAAGAAAATACTTCAATGAAAATTTGTAAGCGTCTCCTTAAAGCCCTTCAACTCTCATAATTTTTGGATCATGGACTAGTGTTGTTTAGACGATCACCGGAAACCAGAAGGTAATCGATAGGACTACTAATAAACTCACATCCATAAGCAAGCCATTTTGGATAAAACCCTAGACCATTGATCTCGCGACCATTGAGCTAGTATTCATCATCATCTCATCATCACCACTGATGATGAGATCAATCAATATTCCGTAGCTAAAACTATCTCATATTCAACTTAATTCAATTCCACACTAGTCACAAGCTTTTTATAAGAATTTCTGGGATGATGTGTCAAAGTTTGTCACTGGATAGGCATATGATAACTGATAGTATGGGGAGTTTATTTCAAGGAGTGATTTCAAATTAAAGTAAGGCGATGAAAAAATGATCTTTTGACCTGCTCATCATAAATTTTACACATTGAACAATTGAAAAATCAATAGTTTAAAGGTTATTTTCCTGAATTTGCACTTGTTTGAATTAAGGAGATACTTTTTTCGTCAAGAGCTCATACTGATTCTGAGATGATGGAGGATCTTTGCAGCTGAGGTGAATGATTGATAACGGAAGAGTTTGATTCTCTTAGCTGAGTGGTTTTGTCATTCTTCCGAACAACATCAGCAAAAAATAACTTTAAGTAGAAGTGAAGTATTCGAATTTCTCCCCATCTGTCATTCCTATCATCTTGATAGATTGAAGAATGGCGAAAACTCCGCGACCAAACCATCCATATCAGAAAAGGAAACTTCATCATAAAATTGACTCTAAATAAATATTTTATCGTTAAACGATTGTAGGGGTTATTGAGTTTCATTGAACACATGAATCAATCATTGTTAAACCACTTATTGGAAATCTGGAAGAACTGGACAGCCGTTTTGACGTTGTATAGGACTCATCAACAGTGCACATCCATGATTCCTTGCTAATAGGAAAGTGATTCAATAATCTTTCTTAGAAGAGATCTTATGGGAAAAAATGGTTCTTTGAATTTTCCCAGTGACTGTAATTGATCGATCTAATTTGGTACATGTTCATCCTGTGCAGATTGTCTCTATAAGGCCATTAAGTCACACAAAGATTACGAAGAGAGATGGATGATGGCTAGCAGTAGAGTTCAGGACGCTTGTGTTGTCCTATTTGGGATTCGTCTTTATTTGGATGTACCTCTACATCACCGAGTTGATGTTCGTTGCGGGATAATATATTTTAAACTTGCACGTGAGATATTTATACTGACTTGTTTACGCCTGTTACCCCCAATGCAGCAAAGGTCGTCGACCAGTTTTCTCAGACCGATTCTGTCCTGAGCCTTCCTTCATAGTTCTGTGCAGTTGCTGTTCATTCTCCTCATGTCTGTCTCCATTTCTCAGAGTAATGTGTTCCTTCGCCTTCCTTTTTTCCTTTGTCTTTGAGGGTTTTAAGCGATGGCTTGTCTTGTGACGCAGCTGGGCGCTTTCTGCAATGTAGGTCCTATTCACTTTCAGCGAATCTTGCCCCGCCGGAATCTGGTTTGTTCTTTCCCACAGTAGATTGTTGCTGATAGTGTCTGGCCAACGAATCCGAAGTATTTTGCATAGACAACTGTTCATAATTACTTGTATTTTCTGGATGATGGCTTTGGTAGTTCTCCAAGTTTCCACTCCATACAGTAGAACTGTTTTGACATTTGTATTGGAAATCCTGATTTTGATGTTGACTAATAGATAGTTGTTTGTAGTTCCAGATATTTTTCAATTGTAGAAATACAGTCCTTGCTATGCCGATCTGCGCCCTCACATCTGCATCGGATCCACCTTGATTGTTGATGATACTGCCAAGATAACGTCCTGCAAGACATCTCCATCAAGAGTGATTTGGTTGTCATTTATACTTACTAGTGAATTACTATACAGTTTGAATAGTATACTTGCGTAAATTAGTGATATCGAAGTGTTTGATTTGTTATGTTGATTGAACTAGTCTTAACTTAATGTTTCAACGGTTTTTGAATTATCAAATGACAATTCTGACTTTGAACTTTTCTTCACGACTTTACCTTATAGACAGACACTTCACAAGGTTAAAATTTATCTGATATTTCATAGAAATAAGATTCTGTTTTAAAAAAAAGATTTTTGTCATAAGTCATCTATCTTGTCGCTTTGGGTGGAACTATAAAACTATATAACTCAATAATAACTTAATGGCTTACATGTTTTACTTCGAAAACAGAAAATAACGGGAAATCATTCAAAAACATTAAGACATTGACTGTACGATGATAATTGAGATAAGTTTTTCACATACTCAGCTATTGCCTACCTTAATGTTCAATGTTCACTTGAAATCATCCTTGACACAATCATAATCTTTTCACTATACACAGTTGTAGAGATTGCTGAGTTTCATTGAAATCATGAATCGATCATTGGTTAGACCATGTGTAGAATCCTTGAGGCACTGGACAGTTGTTTCATCCTTGTATGATATATGTCAGCCGTGCGCATCCATGACTCCCACAGGCTGGGATAGAACCCAAGACCTTCTATCTCGCACGTCAAATCTTCACCTTTAGATCACTAAGCCGGTATCCAACAGTGTTAATGTTTAACTTTAAACAATCAACGATATTGCGCAATTTCATGCATTGTGTTCATTGAGTAGCTACCGACCTACCGACGACAGTCGGTAAGAATGCGCATTACCTTGAATTGATTAAAGTTAGACATAAATAAGGATACAGAAGGATTGTTTGGCTTTTGGAAACTTGGCGCAGGCTAGATATCTGTTTGCTAATCAAAGGATGAGTGTAATGCGCAGCAGTTCACTGCGTCCTACTATATGGATGAGAAACATGGCCCTTAAGAGTAGAGGATATTCATAGATTGTCAGTATTAGATTATAGATATCTTCGAAGCATTGTTCGTACATCCTGGAACAGCCGAGTAAGCAATGCTGTTGTTAGGAAACGGGTGCTAGGTAAGGATGGCACGTCAATAGATGAAGTAGTGAAACTTCATCAGTTGAGGCGGTCGGGACATGTGTTATGTATGCCTAACCACCGACTGCCTCGACGAGGTATGCCTTGTGATGTACGAGTGGGTTGGACGAAAGCTAGGGGCGGCCAGACCGAAACATGACAGAAATCCATGAAGTCACTGACAAGTGGACTGACTCATGTTGGTAGATGCAGGCTACTTAGCTGGGGTCCGCGAGATGAAAGTCACCGATGGTTAGAGGCCTTGAACGACATGGCTGGGAATCGTTTGCAATGGCGCAGGTGCATCCACTCTTTGTCTTCTCTTTTAAATTTCTCATCACATTTATGTTTCCCTTTTTAAGCTTATTTCACTAGTTTCTACTTCTTGAATAATATCGTCGAACCCGAATACTGCTTATACTTCAACTATCTCTACTACCAATTGATTTGAAGTAACAACTGCATCTCTGTGCTGATTCAGTATGGAAACCTGAACTGGTGTACGTACGTACTAAGTTATACGTTGTAACTGACTGACTGAAGACATAAACATCGTTGGATGCAAGCTGAGTTGTCTAAAGGTATAAGCGTTGGCGCGCGATAACCAGTGTACTGTTACGGATATGAGGTCTGATATCACTTCCCGGCTGACCACAACATGGAAGGGTGTTTCATGAGGAACTCGAAAAAGAAGGTAGATGATTGTTGGTCTTAGAGACCTGATAGCGTGACTGAAGAGTCCAAGGAACAACTGCTTGAGGCCGGTTACTCACGGCCTTTTTATGAAAGGTTTTTCGAGTATTAGCTCCGCTCTTTTAAAGCCCTTATTGGGCAGCCTTTACCACCAGAGACGGAAATCCGTGAGGTAAGGTGATGATGTGTGACATTTTTAGGGTCGAGCTTTTCTTACCGTTTTCCTCCTTATGAGGAGGCAGCATCGCTGCAGATGCTGGTTGTCCGAGAGAAACACTTTACTGCTGTCACCCCTCTCCACAGTCAGTGGTACGACTTTGTCCTCGGGCCTTAAGTTGCTGCTTTTAGTCTCATCGTTCTCCAATCAACTTGCAGGAACTTACGTTGCAGCCACTATAACTCGGTTAGGTCATTACCATTGGCAAGCCCAACCACTAGGAAAAGGTAGCAACTGTGGTTGGCAAAGCGTGTTACAGGAGAAACTCGAACTTTTAATAGGGTACTTTCTAATGACTAGACTGAATTCACTAGTCAATCACTAGATAGTAATCAATATAATGTTAATTTTCAAACTGATCTTGATAACTGATCAATAATAATATTAGTTATGGCGTTAAAGGATTGATCAGTCAGTAGTCAGCAACAATGTATGACTTGGTACATACGTAGATTAGTTCAAGTTTCCGTACAACATTAGGGCAGGCAGATGGGATTGTTTATTCAAATCATAGAGTCGTAGATGAAGTAGAAGTATTAGAGGTAATCAAAAAGATTAGGATTCGAAGAAATCATTCAGGAAGTACAGTTACTCGGAGTCAATTTAAAATAGAGGAAGAAGGTCGTGCGGATTTCACAAGATTCAAATTTGAGGGGAGACAAAGGATGGATGCGCCTACGCCATTGAAAACGGTTCTGAGCCATGTCTTTCAAAGTCTCCAACCATCGGTTACTATCGCATTGCTGACCCGAACCAGGTAGTCTAAACCTACTAACATGGCTCACGCAATTAGTCAATGACTCCATGGATTTATCCCATGATTTGGTTTGGCCACTACTAGCTTTCTTCCAGCCTACTACTACATTACAAAACACTGGGCATTCAGTGGTTGGGCATATGTAACACATTTAACAACCACCTCAACAGATGAAGGTGTAGTGCTTCACTAACTGATTTTCTATCCTTACCTAGTATCCTTTTCCTAACAACAGCACTGCTTACTCGACTGTTGCCCAATATATGAGTAATGCTTCTAAAACACCTATGGTCGAATACTAGTAACCTACGAATATCCTCTTTTCTTACTGGCCACTTTTCCACTCGTTTAAAGTAGGACGGAGCCAACTGCTGTGCATTAAACTCATCCTTTATTTAGTAGACAAATAACTCACCTTCGCCGTAAGTGCCACAGAGAGCTATACACTTGACTGTCAAGTTTATTTCTTTGTCAGATAACTGACTACATAGGAAATCAGATTGATATTTAATTCGTTCATCATAAATATAATCTGTTTGAGAATAGTTAATCACCGATCGATAAATTTTCTGCTTTTGATATTGGCTCTTGGACATTTTACGTTCAAAGATCAACATTTCATGATAGAAATCCATAAATCAACATTTTCCAATTGTTTCAGTCAGTCGGTCAGTCAGTCAGTTACAACGTAGAACTCCTAACGTATGTACGATCAGTTCAGGTTGCCATACCACGTTAGCACAGAGATGCAACTGTCAGTTCAAATCCAACAGTGGTAGCGATAGTAGAATTATTAGAAGTCATCGAGAAGATTAGGGTTCGAAGATATTATTCGAGAAGTATAATTCAGTGAGATGAATTTAGAAAGATAGAGACGATGAGGAATTCAGAAGATTAGGATTTGAGCGAACACAGAGTGGATGCACCTGCGCCAGTGCAAACGATTTTCAGTCCCGTTGTTCAAGGTCTATAACCATCGGTTACTTTCGTCTCATGGACACTAACCAGATAGCCTACATCTACCAACATGACTCAGTTCACTTGTCAGTGACATCATGGATTTGTGCCATGTTTTGGTTTGGCCGCCCCTAACTTTCTTCCAACCTACTCCTATACCACAAAACATAGCTGATCGATGCAGTCGGTGGTCACGCGTTCGTAACACATATGTCGACCGCCTTAACTGGGAGTTTCACAACTTCATCTATTGATCTGCCATTCCTACCCAGTACTCATTTCCTAACAATAGCATTGCTTACTCGGTTGTCCCATGATACACAAGCAATGCTTCGGCAACACCAATGATCGAAGACAATAATTATTTACTTAGTGTCATTGGGCATACTATTTTTTTATTGAAACATTGAACCAAAATCCATTCATTCACTCCACAACCATTGAATATTGATTCCAATGTTCAGTGTTCAACATTCAATAAACAAATTCCAATCAATTTAAGTTTTTTACAAACAAATAATACCTCCGATTAATTATTCAAACGTTAAAATGTGAACTCGCTTTTTTTATGTAAAATAAAAATTATATTCAACTCATCAGTAATTAATTAGTGAATTCATTTAAACAAATGTTTATTTTCTTCTAGAAATCTCTTTTTTTCTTCAAATTTTTTGTTGAAATATGATTTCGTCTAATTAGTCATATGATTCATACATATATATAAAGTGTAGTGTAGTAGTGGTGTAGTGTAGTAGTACTAGTATTTGATTATATGATTCCCCCTTCAAAAATGTCGATATTTGAATATTAGTAGTATAATATTTATTATTATCATACTCGTGTTACTTACTTACTCTGTTGGCGTGCACTACTTTACTATATAGAATATACGTTTCACTGATCACATGACTTAAAAGTGGTTTTTTATTATAGAGAGAGAGAGAATAGAAACTCACGTTTTTTGAAAATAAATATATTATTGAAAGTATATAATTTGACTGGAAATCAATATAGAATAAAAAAAACCTTGAGGAAGACAATTTAAGTGGAAGGTGTAAAGAGTTGTTATTACTGACGTCTGGTTAGCGTTAATGGAGCATAAGCTGCTGACCGGCATTCACCAACTAACTAACTAACTCTGTCCTGACTGAGCCTTGCTTTCTGGTTCTATTAGATTGCTATTCATTGTTTTTTATGACTACCTCTAATTTTCGGCGTTGTGGGTTCCTTGATCAGCGTCTTTTCCTTTGGCCTTGAGGACTTCAAGTTGGGGTTTGTTTCGTAATGTAGTTGAGCGGTTTCCATAATATGTGTCCTATCCTGCTCCAGCGTGTTTATCTTATTTCTTCTTCAACTGGAATGTGGTTTTTTCTCTCTGCTATAGTAGGTTAGTGCTGACAGTGTTTGGTCAATAGACCCTCATTATCTGGAGGATGATTGCTTTCGTGATACTTCAAGTTTCCACTGCATACAATAGAATTGTCTTTACGTTCGTGTTGAAAATTGTTATTTTGGTGTTGATTGACAGACAGTTGTTTTGAGTTCCAGATGTTTGTCAACTGTAAAAAAATTGTTGCTCTTGCTTTGTTAATCCATATCTTTAGATCTGTATCAGATCCACCTTGTTTATGGATTATGCTATCTAGGTTATGCAACGGTTTGCATATCTTCCAAAGCTTTTCTGTCAAGTTTGATTTGATTAGTGCAATGTTGTGTTGTATCGGAGGATCTTGCTTTTCCCCTTATGTATGTTGAGACTAGCTACTTCACAGTCTGCTGCTACAACAGCAGTCTTCTCCTGAATTTGTTGGTGGATGTGAGATAGAAGGGCTAGATCATCTGTGAAGTTCAAATAGCCTAGCTGCATCCGAGCTGTTCAGTGTTTTCCGTGCTTCTCCTGAGATGCTGAGGTCTTTATAATCCAGTCAACAACCGAATGATTTTATATAGCACATCTTAACTTTTATAACTTCAAATTAATATTTTTGGAGATTAAATCGTTGAATATCATAGTCGAGTGATTTTATAGGCGATGCTAAAAAGCAGAGACGAAATATTTACACAACACACATGTTATAGAATTTGCAGATGGTCTAGGATACTATCCGGTCGCAAAAACCAAAGCAGGTAGTTTTCTTATAAGGCCATTCTTTAAGCCGTTAACGAACGGACTCAATCGACGAGACAATGAATCAATGTCAGGAGAAGCATCTCTCTGTTAGCTGATCACCAACAATAAGCTCGAACGCCACTTTGTACCTCAGAATCGTGGAGTTCATGTGCATTATTGGTTTAGAATCAGGATTCAGTTTAAGCACTGATAGGATATTCACCCTTTTCGTTCAGGAACTAAATAGGACTTCAATGTTAGCAGCTATAAGCTAGTGTCAGTAAGAACGAACTCTCGCCCATTCAACTGTACCAAAGTATTTTTTATAGGCCAAAGTTTGTAAGTCGTTATGAGAAAGTTGTTAGTGAGTATTTGTACATTACTTGTGAAATAATGATTTCACTATGATAAATAGCTAAGCGTCAGGGATGTTAGATCCCCAGAACTCACTTGAAAAATGCCTTAATTTTGGATTTTATTCATGGGCTGATCAAATGACCTTGAGATCGCATTTCTCACCAAGAAAATCCTTGGCTGTGATTGGTTGATGTGTTATTTTAGTAGTAGCTATTTTTGTGACTCTCCTAAGGACGTTTCTATCATGTATAAATAAACGCGATTTGTGGGCTTGAGATTATTATATTTTCTGGGTGATTGTAGAATACCCTTTCTACGCCATATCAAGACTTTTTATTCAATTAGTTAGGTCAACCGATCAGAGTAGCCTACCGTGTCACTAAGTCATTGTCTCATTCTCGTTCACCGGCTAATGTGAACTCGTAATCCTCTCAAGCATATTCATTGACGAGCATAACACTAAGTACCAATATACTGAACGTACAAATGAAATTGATCGCTCTATGAATTACATTCATCAAAAAACATCACTGTTTAAGTGAATATATATCTAATTTCACAAAATGGACAGACAGACAGACAAATACAACTCAGAACTTCGTACGTAAGTACATCAGTTCAGGTTGCCATGTCCCATCAGCACAGAAACGCAACTGTCAGTTCAAATCCAAGAGTGATAGCAATAATAGAAGTATTAGCAGTAATGGAGAAGATTAGGGAGCGAAGATTTGATTTGAGAAGTATAATTCAGTAAGATAAATTTAGAAGGAGAAATGTAGAGATTATGAGGAATGCAGAAGCTTAGAGTTTCATAGAACACAAAGAGTGGATGCATTTGAGCCATTGCAAACTATTCTGAGCCATGTCATTCAAGGTCTCTTAACCATTAGTGACTTTCGTCTCGCGGACCCCAACCATGTAGCCTACATCTATCAACATGACTCAGTAGTCTACTTGTCAATGACTTCATGGATTTCTGCCATGTCTTGTTCTGGCCGCCCCTAGCTTTCTTCCAACTTCTCATAAAATAGTCACTTGATATTATCATTTCTTAGTGCATATAGCTCATTAGAGTTAATCAAGGTTATCTATTCATTAACACAGAAGAACAAAATTAATGAATGAATCACTGTTACAGATTTTATTTGTGATTTGATTAGATATTGAGTAGCAGTAAGTAGGTAAGTAAGTAGGTTATTAATTAGGAAGAGTAATTTACTCAGTTAATTACACGTGACAATAATAATAATTAGTTCATAAATAATAAGCCATCATGATTGGAATTTTAATTAAAACAAAAGCAACATTAGTTTTAAAGTGAAATGATTGGTTGATGAACGTGCATCACAACAACACCTATGGATGACCTTCAATGACCTATGGATGAATCAGTTAATCAAGGAGGGAGGGGGGCGCCACATCCAGGTCGGAAATCAGCTTGATTCTCTCAAGTCGACAACTCTTCATGAGGTCGGTCTAATTAGGCGTCTGAGTATTATCAAGCCTAACATTTACGTCTCTGTGCTGATGGGGCATGGCAACCTGAACTGATGTACTTATGTACGAAGTTCTGCGTTGTATCTGGCTGTCATTTAGACAATATATATATTAGTTAAACTACTTCCTCTGTGATAGTCACAAGAAGACTTTTGTCCTTTCTTATGAATTGGGACAGTCAGCAGCGACTGAGATCAGTCGGATGGGATTACGTCCAGTTTCCAGATCCTACCTCAGATCTCAGTCAACTTACATAAATAATCTCATGGGTCAATCTATCAGAACCCTCTGCTCGCCTTCGCTTCAGATTTCCTATAGCTTTCTCAAATTAATAAAGATTTGGAGGACTTATGTCGGTTTCCCATTCAGGATGAGTGGAGATTGTGGGGAAACTAAGTGTGACTGAGGGCCAACTGAACTGATCCCTAAAGTGTTCTGTCCATCAATCTAATCTCCTGGATTGAGAATGGATGATAAGACCATCTTTTTCCGAAATAGTCTCAGTCATATTTGGGTTTCTAATACCGGTTTCCTTGATGAGTCTAAATAGTTGCCTACTGTTGCCTATCTCTGCTGCATTTTCGATCTCTCTCGATTTCGCTACCCACCACTGTAAAGAATATCTTGAATGTTCATCTATTAAAAATTTAGCTCGTGTTCTAACTGAGCGTTAATGCCACACAAGTTTCATCGCCAACTGATACCAACTGTAATACTGAGAACAGCCAGTGCTGATGTTATTAGGAGATATCGATTGCTATCATGAAATGATATCCGCTGTCGCATGATACTTTATCATGCTTTTATTTACAAACTCAAGAAACTATGTGTTGATATTTAGGGTAAAATTAAGAACTTACTTACTGACTTTCGCCTGTTAACCCCAACGGAGCATAGGCCGACAAACAGTTTTCTCCAACCAACTCTGTCCTGAGCCTCTCCTTCTCCAGTTCTGTCCAATTTTTGTTCATTCCTCTCATATCTTTCTCTATTTGTCGGTGTAATGTATTCTTTGGCCTTCCTGTTTTCCTTTTACCTTGAGGGTTCCATGTAAGGGCTTGTCTTGTGACGCAGTTAGGTGTTTTTCGTAATGTGTGTCCTATCCACTTCCACCGCTTCTTCCTGATTTCCTCCTCCACTGGAATCTGGTTTGTTCTCTCCCACAGTTCGTTGTTGCTGATGGTGTCTGGCCAACGAATCCGAAGTATTTTGCGTAGACAACTGTTAATAAACACTTGTATCTTCTGGATGATGGCCTTTGTAATTCTCCAAGTTTCCGCTCCATACAGTAGAACTAACTGTCTTGACATTTGTATTGAAAATGCTGATTTTGGTTTTGGTTGAAAGTTGTTTGGGGTTCCAGATAATTTTCAATTGTAGAAATGCAGCGTTTGTGCTTTGCCAATCCGCGCCCTCACATCTGCATCGGATCCACCCTGATTGTCGATGATGCTGCCAAGATATTACTTTCTCACATCAATGAACACTCTTGACTGGGGATTAAATCACTAAGAGTACTTTAACATACCATCTGTCTTGACTGCAGTTATGGTTGGTAACTTTTAACTGAAGCACCTTCTTATATTCACTTTCTGACTTCATTAATAGTGATGTCTATTGATTTCAAACAATTTAAGGATGATCTATTGCCAACTTTCATTTCTATTTACCATCACTGCACATAAAATTTCATACAATTTACATAAAGTTTAATTCTTATTCTGATTGGTTCGCTCAAGGTCAACAATACACTGTATATGTTCACCGATTTACAGTTCCCTGATAAAAGCGATATTGTGGCCATAGATAATAAAATATGTACCATTCAACTTAAAGACTTCATGATCATCGGAGTTCACTCAGTATCGGATTCAAACCGTTAACAAACGATAATAATAATATTATCAATTAGAGTTATGGAGATAAGCGCTTTCACACTTTGAACTCATCAATCGATCATTGTTAGACCACCATTAGAAACATGGAAGCATAGGATGACGGCCATTTCGTCCTGGTATGGGACTCATCAGTGGCAGTGCGTATCCACGAATCATGCATCTCGCAGGGTTCGAACCAGGGACCTTCGGTCTTGCGCGCGAACGCCTAAACTCTGGTACACTGTGCTCGGCATCTGACGGTGGTAATGTCTGTCTGTGATTGATCTAAGGATTTTGCTCAACTTCACCCATTTTTCTTTGGTAGTTACTGCCTACACCCGACAGGGTTGAACTCCACTGGTCACGTCTTCTCACTAGAACTCAGAGAATTACCTCACGAAGCTACTAGTCACTAGTGAGCACATTTTAAGATTTTCAATTAGAGTTATTGCAATTAGTGTTTTGTTACACATTTGAAATCATCAATCAATCATTGTTAGATCATACTGAGAAACCTGTAGACACGAGTCGTGGATGTGTACAGTTGATGAGTCCGATACCATGACGAAACGGCGGTCCAGTGCTTCCAGGTGTCTAATGGTGGTCTAACAATCATTGGCAGATGATTTCGATGTGAAAAAATTATAATCAGTCAGTTGAAATGAACATATCAGACAGAATTAATCATCATATTCATAAGTGTCCCTTCATTTCGTTACTCTTTGTCTCAATAATGATAATAATAATAACCATAGTCTGACCGACTGAATGATTACCGGATGTAAATTATCTTACGTCATTCAAGGAGTCGACAGTTGTTTTTGATATTTTTTTCACATAACCTAACATCAATAGACATGAAAATTTCACATTTATGTTGTAAAAGCAATCAGTAACAATTTCCGACTTAGTACAAGTTCAGTTTTTGCATGTGTTCAATAAAATACATCAGATTTTATCAGAATTCCGACTGGTTTACTCAAGATTGTCAACACTAGTAGCCGAAGCATCGTTTCACAATTTCCTCTTCAGATGGAAGAGTTGGTTTTACTCTCTCCACCACAATAGGTTATCATTGATGCCGTTTGATCGAATTCATGAATGAAACAATCTTAAAACGCCAGTTCGTCAATATATTTATACGTAGCATACTTTTCCCGATTCACTCCATTTATTTATCAAGAGTAAACAATCTACTGAATGACTAGTCACGACTTGACATGCACAAATTATCTGATTCAAATTGATTATTAGCAAATATTATTGAAAGATATTTTTCATTTCCATAGTTGTAAGCTCATCTATTCACTCATTGAAAATACATGATTATTATTATTGTTGTACACAGTGCGGATGCAACGATGACGTAATCAATTTGACAATCGATGTAGAATAGTTGACATGATATAAGTGTATATATACATATATATGAATAAGTCTGTAAAAATAGTTAGTTCGTAAACACAATAAAGTGAACACATATGCTTGTCACTTATCATATTCATGATAGATTAATCTCTCTTTCTTTAGTAGTTGTGTAAATGAAAATTGCATTGGATTACTTTGTAAGCCGAGATGAATGAATTTCGATAAGTGAGATGCATGTTTATTATGTTGCGTAACTACTTACTTACTTAATTACTAACTCACGCTCTTTCATCTGTTATCGTTTGTGTAGGTATGGTTACAGACCAAAAGATCTATAAATTAACCTGTACTTTATTCCGTCTGAATCTCTTACATTTGAATTGAGAATTCCAAATTAGTGATTAACTTGTGATGTCTTACTTATACTCAGTTTCGTTTCCTAATTTCCTCGTCAGGTGGAAGATGGTTTTGCTCTCTCTGCCAAAGGACGTTATTATTGATTGTGTTCGATCAAAATCATGAATCGATCAATGTTAGACCTTCATTAGAAATCTGTAAGCACTGGACGACTGTTTTGTCATAGTATATATGCCTCATCAGCAGTGAGCATCAACAGATCTTGTACGTGAGAATCAAACTCAGAACCTTCGGTAGCGCACAAACGCGTCAACATCTAACGGTGTTAGTGTTTAACTTGAATCAATCGACGGTATTCCGTGACGTTGCCCATCATCTCAGGTGGACAGTTGCCTCACACTCGAAACGATTGAACTCCACTGTGTGGGCAGTCGATGTGCGCTGATGATAAGTTCCATACTAGGACGAACCGGTCGTCCAACGCTTCCAGGTTTCCAATGATGCGCTAACATTGATCGATTCATGATTTCAACGAACCCAAGAATAATGAATAATATGGTCATAGTTTAGAGATGAATGAAAAGTGTATGATAAAAGGGAATTTTCTTTTTCTTCTCTGCCATGGTACATTATTATCGATAATGTTTGATCGAATTCACAAGTGTTGATCAATGTTACAATACTATTAAAAACCTTGAAGCACTGAAAGGCCGTTTCGTTCTAGTTTAAAGGTTTCATCAGCAGTGCTCACCCATCATCACCAACGTAGGCAGGAACCAAGCAAACCTATGACGTTCGGTCTCATGCTCAGAGAAACGTATTCATTTATCGTTATAATTCTATTGAACACTGACCGACTCAATCGTATTATAAAATTTAATTATCTACAAAACACTTTTAATGGAGATGAATTTCTAAAAGAAACAATTTTAAAAAATGATAATTTCATAACGATTAGATTAATTCCGATCATTATAAACCATTTCAAATAATGATTTCGCAGTAATTAAAAATCTTTTAAACCAAATAACTATTTTTATGTACAATTTAATATAATATAAGCTCAACTTCTTTGAATGTTGTGCTTTATTCCGCAATCAAATCAAAAATAGTGGCGAAAGCGGCTATTGATCATTGAGCACAATTAATTTACTAAAAACAACTGATTTTATTGATAATAATAATTATTGTTTTTTCTAAAAAAAATGGCATCATCGAACGCTACGTGAAATACTGAATTCTGACATAACTATTATAAATATATGTACTACTAATGATTATTTATGTCAAGCCTACATGGGTTGTTCTGGTTTTTGGATAGATGAACCAATTAACCCGAATTAATAATTTTTTTTACAAACATTTTGACCTTGTTAATCATTCATTCTCTGATCATATTGATTTTTACGTGTTGTGTGTTTGTGTGTGTGCGTGTGTGTGCATTGCTCTTACTTCGCTGAGCACATATCTTTAGCTTACTTCGATCAGACTTGTTTGGGACGTTAAATCTCCAGATCTCGCTTGATAAATGCCTTATTTTGGTTTTCGTGTTTGAGAGTATGGACTGATCAGTTGACCTTGATATCGCATTTCCCACCAGGAAAATCCATGGCTGTGATTGGCTGCTGTGTATTTTAGTGTGTGATATTTTTGTGACTGTTCCAAGGACCTTTCTATGATGCATAAATAAACGAGAGTTGTGTGCTTGATTGAATGGTGATTGCTGAGTGTTAGTAGAATATACTTTCTACGCTTACCAAGACTTCTCCTTAGCCCTTTCAAATCAGGATAGCCTACATGGACTCTCGTTAATTGTCTCGTTGAGCTTCTGATTACCGCCATTGCACAAAGGGGAGTTCGCCTAAAAATGTTTAGCTGGCTGCGTTAGAATTAGGCGTTGGGGCACGCCATTTTTAATGCCTGTGTTGAACTCGAAGTAGGGCTTACTACTTCACAATGGCCCGTGATCCAATATGGATGAATAGTCGAATATGCTTTGTAATAAATATCTCCCCTTCAGTCTCTGTATGTTATACCTAGGTGAACCATGTTTGTCCAACGGTCATAATCAGAAGCCACATATAGACTCGGTTAGATGAGTTTATTTCATGCAGATGTAAACAGATAGGAGAATATATAGCTTGGAAGCAAACCGAAGCGAAGTGGAGAAGGAGGGCGAGCCAACTTCTATGTCATATGGCA
Organism: Schistosoma turkestanicum; assembly: GCA_944470395.2. Lineage (NCBI taxonomy): Eukaryota > Metazoa > Platyhelminthes > Trematoda > Strigeidida > Schistosomatidae > Schistosoma > Schistosoma turkestanicum. Next base: position 21,193,653 of record OX103975.1, on the reverse strand, counting down.
TGCCGAAGCATTTATAGTCAAACAAAACTAAGAGAAGTAGGTCAATGCACACACATTCTCGAATCGAAACAATCAAGATAAAAGCGAATAGTTGGTAAGGTCGGAGGATATGTGTAAATAATAAGGGATGAGATAAATTGTCCAAACGCTGAGACAAGCCTTGTAGACTTGACATATCAGTATACATACTAGAAGTGATATACAGAAATCAAAGGAAAGATTTATTTCATTTCGTTTGAAGACACTAAAAATGTAACTATAATATCAAATTGATAAATTCCTTTCATCCTGAACTTTTCGTTCATCTACAAACTATTACCATAATATTCGCTATTTTTGGGTTCGTTGAAATCATGAATCGATCAATGTTAGCGCATCATTAGAAACCTGGAAGCGTTGGACGACCGGTTCGTCCTATTATGGATATTATTAGCAGTGCACACCGATTGCCCACTCAGTGGAGCTCAGTCGTTTCGAGTGTGAGGCAATTGTCCACCTAAGATTATGGACGACGTCACGCGAAATCGTCGATCGATTCAAGTTAGACGTTAACAATGTTAGATGTTGGTGAGTTTGTGCGCTACTGAATGTTCCAAGCTTGATTCTCGTGTACGACATCTGTGGATGCACATTACTGATGAGGCATATATACTATGACAATACAGTCAACCAGTGCTTACAGATTCCTAATGATGGACTAATATTGATCGATTCACAAATTCGATCAAACACAATCAATAATAACCAACCATGGCGGAGAGAAAAAACCACCCTCCAGATGAAGAGGAAATTAGGAAACGAAACTGAGTGTGGAAATAATCAAACTGCTTTACAAGTTATTCACTAATTTGGAATTCTCAATCCCAATGTAAGAGAGTCAGGCGGAATAAAGTACAGGTTAATTTACAGATCTTTTGGTCTGTAACCATACCTACACAAACGATCACAGATGTGAGTGCGTGATTAAGTAAGTAAATAGTTAGCCAACGTAATAAACATGCATCTCACGTATCGAAATTCATTCATCTCGGCTTACAAAGTAATCCAATGCAATTTTCGTTTACACAACTACTAAAGAAAGAGAGATTAATCTATCATGAATATGATAAGTGACAAGCATATGTGTTCACTTTGTTGTTTTTCCGAACTAACTATTTTTACGGACTTATTCATATAAATATATATACACTTATATCATGTCAACTATTCTACATCGATTGTCAAATTGATTACGTCATCGTTGCATCCGCGCTGTCTGCAACAATAATAATAATCATGTATTTTCAATGAGTGAATAGATGAGCTTTCAACTAGGAAATGAAAAATTATCTCTCAATAATCTTTGCTAATCATCACCTTGAATCAGATAATTTATGCATGTCAAGTCGTGACTAGTCATTCAGTAGATTGTTTACTCTTGATAAATAAATGGAGTGAATCGTGAAAAGTATGCTATATATAAATATATTGACGAATTGGCGTTTTAAGATTGTTTCATTCATGAATTCGATCAAACGGCATCAATGATAACCTATTGTGGTAGAGAGAGTAAAACCAACTCTTCCATCTGAAGAGGAAATTGAGAAACAATGCTTCGGCTACTAGTGTTGACAATCTTGAGTAAACCAGTCGGAATTCTGATAAAATCTGATGTATTTTATTGAACACATGCCAAAACTGAACTTGTACTAAGTCGGAAATTGTTACTGATTGCTTGTAGAGCATAAATGTGAAATTTTCATGTCTGCTGATGTTGTTGATTTGTGCATAAGACAAATCAACTACAACAACAACAACAAATTTCGATTGCTCGAATGACGTAAGATAATTTACATCCGGTAATCATTCAGTCGGTCAGACTATTGTTATTATTTTCATTATTATTGAGTAAAAGAGTATTGAAATGAAGGGACACGTATGAATATGATCGTTAATTCTGTCTGATATGTTCATTTCAACTGGCTGATAGTAATTTTTTTCACATCGAAATCATCTGTCAATGATTGTTTGACCATCATTTGACCCTAACTTTTGCGCATTATTACTGCTGGTCACAGTCGGCACTCAAAAATTTCTGAACTGTTAGTTTTAACTCATGACATGAAGTCTACTTTGAATGCACAAGCTTAATCTTTTTCGTCCACTTCAAGGAATATTTCGACATGTGGTTGTTGATTCAATCAACCAATCAACAGCAACGTGGAACTTTGTACATACGTACATCAGTTCATGTTGCTATACTGCACATCACCACTGGGAGATGGAATTGTCAATTCAAACCCCCATAGTAGTAGAGGTAGTAAAGGTATTAGCAGTAATCGGAGAAATTAGGATTCGAAGATATTATTCGAGAAGTAGAATCTGGTGTAATAAACTTAAAAAGATAAAGATAAAGGTAATGAGGAATTCATAAGATTAGAATTTGAGAGAACACAAACAGTGGATGCACCTGCACCATTGCAACCGGTTTTCAGCCGTATCATTCCGGGTCTCTAATCATCGATGACCATCATCTCGCAAGCCCCAACTAGATAGTCGACACCTACCGATTGTCAGTGACTTCATAGATTTGTGCCATCTTTTGGTCTTACCGCCCCTGTAGTGAACGAGAACACAGGTGGGGCGACCGAATTGGATTTAACGAAGATTACAGAGTTACTCAGTCAAATCGCAAAACCATATCGTAAATCGTTCATTTGCAAAATATCAGTTCATCATATCGAACTGGACTGTTCCTGTTGCAAAACATCAATCCATTGTCACTCACTATTCATGCGTTTCATACAAATTCCATTGTGTTGTAACTCTTCCTTTCTTGATCTTCGCCCATCTTCTGCTGCCAGACATTAAGTTGACATTCACGTCATATACTACTTATAAGTAGCTCACACCACACCCCTAGCTTTCTTCCAGCTTATTCCTACATCAGAAAACATAGTTCTACGAGGTAGTCGATGGTTAGGCATTCGTAACACATGTCCCAACCACCTCAACTGATGAAGTTTCACTACTTCATCTATTGATCTGCCATTCTTACCTAGTACTTGTTTCCTGTCAACAGCGTTGCTTACTCGGTGGTCTCAGGATAAACGAGCATTGCTTCAGAGACATATATGATCATTGATTATTTAAATCAAGGCTACTATCTCCCTTTTATTGTATTACTGTATACTCTGTTCAGTTTCCTGAAATCATGAGTCGATCATTGTTACATCACCAAACTTGTTGAGTTCGATTACAGCTAGCAAGGGTCATGGATACACACTGCTGATGAGTTCTATCCTAGCACAAAACCGTCATCCACTACTTCCAAGTTTCTAATCATGCTCTTACCATGGTCGATTCGTGATTTCTATACAAAAACATAACAAACTCCATAACTGTATGATGAAAAATACATTTCTTGTGTTTCTTGAGTAAAAGGATAGTTTGACAGGTATTTAATTTGCCTAACATAACTATATATTTCCCGCCCACTGTTTTGTTAACTGATTTAAACACATTATGGTTAGACTAATTACATGTTTCCCATGTATGTGTGCGTGTGTTATGTTCAATTCTAACAATATGAGCTTGGTATTTTAGTGTACAGAGAAATTCAACTGTCATAATATTAATGAGTTTTTTCCTGTCAACATTTACTTATTCATGCGAATATATAATCTTCTTCAGATTATACGATTCGTTCATTGTTCAATGGTTAGTTTTCTCTCTCTAATCTCTCTTCAAATATCATAAGAATCCTCACTTTTTTCATGTATTATATTTCAAATATCTCATTAAAGTTAGTAGTAGTCATTTACAATGATAATAATCTGATGTAAGGAGTTGACGTGTGTGTAAAAAAAATTTCTCTCCACAAAATATACATATGTATGCATATATATGTGTGTGATTGATGGTGTTTTGTGGTGGATGTATATTTCGTTTGTGGGGTTTAATATGTATTATGTAAATTACTTTGGAAAAATTTATCAGTTAAACAAAACTCTCACTTCTCTTTTTAAAGTTTTCATTTGTATGTTGATATAGATCGTGTATTTTTTGTATGGCGAAAATTAATGACTTCTGATTGGAATTGAGGATTACATGTGATTTTATTGATCGACCATAGTTGCTACTTTGATGTGGTTGTTGGACTCAACCGGGACTGTATTAGCTGGAACATATGTTCATGTAGGTTCTACCATGCCAGGCAGGTCGATTGAAGAACGATAAGACTAAAAGCAGCAACTCAAGGTCTAAGGGCGAAGTCCTACTGTTGACTGTAGAGGGATGGGACAGCAGTTAGATGTTTTCCTTCGGACAACTAGCATTTGCAGAAATTTTGTCTTCTGACAAGAAAGGAAGAGGTTAGAGAAGGTCGACCCTAAAAATGTCACACCTCAACCCACCCCACGGATTTCCATCTACAGCGGTTAAGCTATGCCGATGACATAGTTCTATTCGGTGAAGACGCTGACAAAATGCAGAGTCTTCTGACTACCATAAGCAACAATGCAAGCATGTTCGGGATGCGGTTCTCACCCTCAAAATGCAAAATGTTGCTTTAAGACTGGGTTGCATCGGCACCTGAATTAGTGATAGGGAGTGAAGTAGTCAAGCGTGTTGATAGCTTCACTTATCTGCGGAGTCTCATCAGCGCTGATAGCCTGGTGAATGACGAAATATCAGCACGGATACAGAAGGCTCGATTGGCTTTTTCCAAGTTGCTTCACTCATGGCGAAGGCGAGATATCCGTTCACTAACAAAAGGACGTGTGTACTGCGCAGCAGTTCGCTCCGTTCTCCTATATAGATGCGAAACATGGCCGTTAAGAGAGTAGATGTTCATAGATTACTAGTATTCGATCATAGATATTTAAGAAGCATTGCTCGTATACCGTGGGACAACCGAGTAAGCAATGCTGTTGTTAGGAAACGAGTTCTAGGTAATAATGGCAGATCAATAGATGAAGTGGTGAAACTTCAGTTGAGGTGATTGGGACATGTGTTACGTATGGCTAACCACCGTCTGCCTCGACGAGCGATGTTCTGTGGTGTAGGAGTAGACTGGAAGAAAGCTAGAGGCGGCTAGACCGAAACATGGCAGAAATCCATGAAGTCTCTGATTAGTGGACATGAGTCATGTTGGTAGATGTAGACTACCTGGTTAGGGCCTGCGAGACGAAAGTCACCAATAGTTAGAGACCTTGAAAGACATGGCCCAAAATCGTTTGCAATGGCGCAAGTGCATCCATTCTCTGAGCTCTCTGAAATCCTAATATTCTGGATTCGTCAGCAGATCTACCTTTGTCTTTCTTACCTTATCTCACTGAATTATATTTTTTGAATAATATCTTCAAACCCTAGTCTTCTTCATTACCATTAATACCTCTACTATCTCTACTATCACTATGGAATTTGATTTGACATCTGCGTCTTTGTGCTATTGTCGTATGGCAACATGAACTTATGTACATACGTACGTAGTTCTACGTTGCAACTGACTGAGTGACTGCGGTAAAGCCTAAACGAACACATTGAAAAGCTCCGGTCTGAAGGAGTTTTCCCTTGGGTTGTGCAATCACGCTTCCAGGTCACTGAGACCTCAATCACTGTCTCCGGTGGGTATTCTTGGATTGATGAAAGTTAAACATTACCACTGTTAGATGCTGACTTAGTGTTTTAGAGATTATGAATTCACGTTTAAGATTAAAGCTCCTGGGTTCGGTTTCCGCTTGCAGGGTTGTTGATGCACACTGTTGATAAGTTCTATACTAGGACCGAATGGTCGTTTAAATAATGATTCTGAGTTTCCAATGTTAGTCTCTCGCCATCGATCAGTTCATGAGTTCAGTCAAATAATTATTTTAACAAGGAAGATTAGTGAAAATATCAACTCTATTTGTAGATAATCTTTCATTACAGATTTGACTTGTTTTAGAGAGAAGAGAGTTCTGAACACTTCACACATCTTTAAGAGTATATTTACCTACAATCTCTTCAACGAACAAACACAGAATGATTTCAAATGTATAAAAACGCAAACCTACAAAACTATGCCCCAAAATATCGTAACAGTGCTCACTAGTGACTAGTAGCTTCGTGAGGAAATTCTCAGAGTTCTAGTTGAGAAGACGTGACCACTAGTGGAGTTCAACCCTGTCGGGTGCAGTAGGCAGTAACTAACAAAGACAAATGGGTGAGGTCGCGCAAAATCCCTAGATCAATCAGAGTTAGACATTAACACCGTTGGATGCCGGTCCCTATGGTCCGATGGTAAGGCGTTCGCCTACAATGCCAAAGGTGCCGGGTTCTAGTCCTGCGAGGTTCAGGAGTCGTGGATGCGCACTGTCACTGATGAGTCCCAATGATTGATTGATGATTTCAAATGTGTAAAAATACAAACCTCCAAAACTCTGCCTGAAAAAAACACAGAATCGTCAGATAACGTAATAAACCCTATTACTATTAAGATTATTTGATATGTTGTAATGTTGGTTTTCACATTGATTGATTGACTCATTATTTCAACAATAAAAGCATTGATCATAAACTTTCTCTGTTTCCAAGTTCATTGATCAATAAATAACTACGTCATCATCAATTACTCTAAACACATCAATATTTATAATATGATAAATCTGTTAACTATTACTGTTTATTAGTTTAAATAAACAACACAACTATACCATCATAAAAAGCAAATGAAAATCATTGAACATTGAATATCACTTGTTGTTTTGATTTTAATGATGATGCTTATGGTTATTGTTGTTGTTTTTAAAAAAACGTTACATCCATTGGTAGTAATATTTACTTACTTACTTACTTACTTACTCACGCCTGTTACCCCCAATCGAGGAGCATAGGCCGCCAACCAGATTTCTACAACCAAATCTGTCCTGGGCTTCCCTTTCCAGTTCTGTCCAATCTGTGTTCATTCCTCTCATATCTTTCTCTATTTCTCGGTGTAATGTGTTCCTTGGCCTTCCTCTTTTCTTTTGGCCTTGAGGGTTCCATGTAAGGGCTTGTCTTGTGACGCAGTTTGGTGCTTTCCGCAATGTGTGTCCTATCCACATCCACCGCTTCTTCCTCATTTCCTTCTCCACTGGTATCTGGTTTGTTCTCCCCCACAGTTCGTTGTTGCTGATGGAGTCTGGCCAATGAATCCGAAGTATTTTGCGTAGACAACTGTTAATAAACACTTGTATCTTATGGATGATGGCTTTCGTAGTTCTCCATGTTTCCGCTGCATACAGTAAAACACTGTCTTGACATTTGTATTGAAAATGCTGATTTTGGTTTTGGTTGGAAGTTGTTTTGAGTTCCAGATAATTTTCAATTGTAGAAATGCAGCGTTTGTGCTTTGCCAATCCGCGCCCTCACATCTGCTTTGGATCCATCTTTCTCGTCGATGATGCTGCCCAGATATTATGTAAAAGTGTTAACGTCCTCCAAGGCATCTGTCTCCATCAAGAGTGAGTGATTTGGTTGGTGCATGTTGTGTTGTGCATCGGAGAATTTCGCTTTTTCCTCCTTTATGTATGTTGAGACCTATTTACTTTATTGTAAAATAGCGTGTGATAATCCAATAATCCAGTTTTTTTCTCGTTCACCTTCATGATACCATTCAATGTTTGAACATGCAATCTATTGTATTGAATATTGAACAAGTGTAATTATGTATGAATAATAATCGTAATGTTTAGTATACATATATATATATACCAAATAAATTGATATTTCTTTTTATTTTCTGCTTTAAAAAATAACAGCGATCTATTCAATTGAAAATTGATTGACCTTAAATGCATGTAGAATTGTTTTATTCAATAGATGGATGACCATCATATTGATGTGTTTAAACTGAAATTGAAATTGAAAAATTATATTTATTGTTGTTTAATGATGAAGTATAGAAATGAATACTTATCAGAAATTGTTTGTTTTTTTCTGAAATTATGAATCGATCAATGTTTGACTACCAGTAGAAGCATGGAAGTACTGTTTAGACGGTTGTTTTGTTGTTGGCGTCATCAGCATCCATGACCTCAAAAATATTTTTTGCAAGCGGGATTGAAGATCCTGAATCTGGTTCCCTCTTGCCAGTCGTGGATGTTGAGCATTGCTAAGGCGATTCACAGAGTGAGCAACGCTGTTATTAGGAATCGGGTACTAGGTAGAGATGGCAGATCAATAGATGAAGTAATGAAACTTCATCAGTTGAGGTGGTTGGGACATGTGCTACGTGTATGCCAAACCACTGACTGCCTCAACGAGCCATATTTTGCAGTGTAGGAATAGGTTGGAAGAAAGCTAGGGGCGGCCAGACCAAAAAATAGCACAAATCCATGAAGTCATCGACAAGTGAACTGAGTCATGTTAGTAGGTGTCGACCACCTGGTTAGGGTCCGCGAGATGATAATAATCGATGGTAAGAGACCTTGAATGATATGGCTCAAAACCGTTTGCGATGGCGCCGGTGCATTTATTCTTTGTGTTCTCTCAAATCCTAATCTTCTTGATTCTTCAACAACTCTAGTTTTGACTTTCTAAACTTATCTCACTGAATCATACTTCTAGTCCTAACCTCTCCGATTACTTCTAATACCTTTACTACCTCTACTACTATTGGATTTGAATTGACAATTCCATCTCTGTATGTGTGCTGATGTGGTATGGCAACATGAACTGATGTACTTACGTACGAAGTTCTACGTTGCATCTGACTGACTAACATGGGGACAAGACTGTTGTCTAGTGCCATCAAGTTCTTAATGATGGTCTAACATTGTTCAATTCGTAAGTTCATCTATGAAAATGAAAGCATCTGTAAGAAATATGCAGAGAGTAATCAGTGATGTCATAGATTTTGGTGATCCATGTTGACTGATGAGAAAGCATGAATGTTTGCATATTGATCAATGATCTACCACCGCTCATTCACGAGGAACAAACTTATGCGCTTTGATTTGAAAACGCATGGTGCTACACGATTAGCTAGAACAAATCTATGATATATTGACTAAAAGCTAGTTTTCTTAATCATTAAAACATTGACAATCATGTAAATTTATCCCACTCCAATGGAGAGCGGTCGTTTTACACTGGTTCTCAGGATAACCAAACACTGTTCAAATGTTAACACGATAACTTGAACAGTACTGCTCAATCCTGTGATGCAACCACATAGAGGTGGTACCTGACATTGTGATGGACCACGTTAAAACATAACTTGCTTACTTTAAAACTAATTTTTTACGGTTAGCGTTTTTTTTAGAGAGTCAGTTTTATACAACATGCCCAACTTTCCTCCTTTATCCGGTCTTCGGACTGGCAGTCATCGCAGAAGGGCTACAGCTGGAGTTTTAGGCTCAATAATTATCTATCTTTCATGCAATGAAAATCTAATCACATGTCTGATAGTTCATATCACATTTCATATTTGTAAACTAGTTCTCAACACTAATTCCACAGAGTTTCATAGTTTCAACTTTGTACAAAAACTGTCAGTCCATAATTTCACTGAATATAGATTGATGAACATGACGTCAATCAGTGTTATGTGGTCAATGCATCATAAATATCTTTATCTTACAAGAGGTTAAGTCGTGAACAAGATAACTCACTGATATAACATTTCAGGATATGATACTAGGTGATTAGAATTCGAATCCTAGAGAAAAAACACTGATTTCCCCAAGATCACAACCGGTACATCAGGATGATGAGTGCCAGATAGCGTAGAGACGTCATTGTCAATTCAAATCCCATAGTATTAGAGGTAGTAGAAGTATTAGCAGTAATGGAGAAGATTCGAGTTCGAAGATATGATTCAAGAAGTATAATCTAGTTTGATAAATTTAGATTGAGAAAAAACCAGTCAACAGGAATTCAGTAGATTAGAATTTGAGAGAAGGCATAGAATGGATGCATCTTTGTCATTGCAAATGATTTTGAGCCATGCGATTGAAGGTCTCTAACCATCGGTGACTTTCGTCTTACAAACCCTAACCAAGGTAGTCTACATCTATCGACATGGCTCAGTCCACTTGTCAGTGACTTCATGAATTTATACCGTGTTTTCGTTTGGCCGCCCCTTGATTTCTTACAGCCTATTTTTACACCACAAAAAATCGCTCATCGAGGCAGTCAGTGGTTAGGCATACACAACACATGTCCTAAACACCTCAACTGATGAACTTTCAATAATTATCCAACTGATCTGCCATCTCTACCAAGTATTCGTTTCCTTACTAACTATCACTTACTCAGTGGACCCAGAATATACGAACAATGCTTCGAAGACACTTATGATCGAATACTTGTAACCTACGAATATGCTCTCTTCTTGCTAGCCATGTTTCATACTCATAGAGTAGGACAGATTGAAATTGTCTTTTAGTCAGTTGGCAAACAACTTACCTTCACCAAAAAATGTAACACAAGTTAACAAAATCCGATCGAACCATGCCGAAATTTTGTTAAAACTATTGTAGTGAACGAGAACACAGGTGGGGCAACCGGATTGTATTTAACGAAAATTACAGAGTTACTCAGTAAAATAGGGAAAAACCATATCGTAAATCGTTCATTTGCAAATCATCAGTCCATCATATCGAATTGGACTGTTCCTGTTGCAAAACATCAATCCATTGTCACTCACTATTCATGCGTTTCATACAAATTCCATTGTGTTGTAACTCTTCCTTTCTTGATCTTCGCCCATCTTCTGCTGTCAGACATTACGTTGACACTCACGTCATATACTACTTATAAGTAGCTCGCACCACACTATGGTCATCGATTTTTCTTATCAACACAACTAAAAATGGCTCCATTTTGTATTTTTAAACAAAAACTATTTGACATTGAATTCAGTTTTTTTTGTTTTAAATTTACCTATATTTCTCTAGTATCTTGGACCGTGGTATGAGAATTCATCAAAAAGCGCCCAGATTCTTCACACAACCAATAATGATAGTAGCTCAGTGAAAAAATTCACCGGTCACCAGGATGAACAACAACAACAGCAGCAACAACAACGTGAGAGATTACTGGAAGGCATTGCTGAAGCTAAAACCACCATTGATTTATTTTTAAATAATCGATTTGAAGAGGCCAAAAATCGTCTACATACAAAAAAGTAATGAGACGTAAAAAATTATTTCATGATGCATTTTACTTAATTCTTCCTTTTTTTCTGTTTGTTTGTTTGTTCTAAAAAGTACACATAGTGGTAGTGGTGGTATGTATCAAGAATTGGCGAATTCGACAATACTGTTCATTCAAGGAATGGCTACAATTGAGAATGTAAGTATATTGTGAATGTGCTTTTTGATGCATTACTTACTTACTTACTTACTTACTTACTTACTTACTCACGCCTGTTACCCCTCAATCGAGGAGCATAGGCCGCCCATCAGTTTTCTCCAACCATCTCTGTCCTGGGCTTCCCTCTCCAATTCTGTCCAGTGTTTGTTCATTCCTCTCATATCTTTCTCTATTTCTCAGCGTAATGTGTTCCTTGGTCTTCCTCTTTTCCTTTTGCTTTGAGGGTTCCCTAGTGAGGGCTTATCTTGTGACGCAGTTTGGTGCTTTCCTCAGTGTATGTCCTATCTACCTCCGGCGCTTCTTCCTGATTTCCTCCTCCACTGGAATCTGGTTTGTTCTCTCACACAGTTCGTTGTTGCTGATGGTGTCTGGCTAACAAATCCGAAATATTTTGCAAAGACAACTATTAATAAACACTTGTATCTTATGGATGATGGCTTTCGTAGTTCTCCATGTTTCCTCTCCCTACAGTAGAACTGTCTTGACATTTGTATTGAAAATCCTGATTTTGGTTTTGGTTGGAAGTTGTTTTGAGTTCCAGATAATTTTCAATTGTAGAAATGCAGCGTTTGTGCTTTGCCAATCCGCACCCTCACATCTGCATCGGATCCACCTTTCTCGTCGATGATGCTGCCCAGATATTATGTAAAAAGTGTTGACGTCCTCCAAGGCATCTATCTCGATCAAGAGTGAGTGATTTGGTTGGTGCATGTTGTGTTGTGCATCGGAGAATTTTGCTTTTTCCTTTATGTATGTTGAGACCTACTGCTGCAGAGGCTGCTGCTACTTTGATGGAGTAACTTCAGCCTTTTGTATAAGTTTGTGTTGAATCTGAGGAGAGGGAGATTGAGAGAGAGGAGAGTACCTGCCTGACTGGTGTGTGTGTGTGTGTTGAGCAGAGGGTGTAGTGCCTCTTCACATATACTCCAGTTCGCTTACATTTTAATTTGCTTAAGCCCTGTTTTGATTAATTTATTTAACCAAGCCATTTATTTGTATTGCAACAATTTATATGTTGTACCATTCGTTCTTATTATTGTCTGGTATGTATGATGAGCTCACATGACGTGTGTCTCATTTGTCATTCGACCTTGTCAACACTATTCGTCGCTTTTATTCATGTGTGCCTATTTTGCTTGTCGCATGTCTGTCTTATTTTTTGTCTAACTATATAATCTTAGTTACGCTCTAAATCCAGGGATTTGGCGGCTCACTAGACTTCTCCACATCAGTTCATCCGCTTCCTTCGCCCATTCGTTCGCATTGTAATCCTGAGAGTTTGCTCAACAGCCTTCTCCAATTCACGTCGCTTCCTTCGTTTTATTCACCACAATTTTCCACATCGCTTCATAGGATTCTCTTTAGTCGCTCATTCGCTCGCCAGTCACACTACAATCGAATGTGAGGAGTAGCAGTAGTTTTATATGAGGTTATCTGGAAGAGGTTAAGAATAAGAGTAAGCACACATAGAATACACTTACTTCTAAGGGCAGAAAGTAGTCGACGACAATCAGAAATGATGTGATCATGAGATTAAAACGCAAACTGATAGCTGGTGGAGGAGAGTACCTACCTGCTTGATGTGTGTTGAGTGGAGGTAATGTGAGGATTAGTAGTACTGTTATATGAGGTTATCTGGAAGCGGTTAAGATTAAGAGTAAGCACACATAGAATACACTTACTTTTAAGGGCAGAAAACAGTCGATGATAATCAGTAATATCACACAAGTATGAGATTATCAGACAGACTGATAATTGGTTGAGTAAGGCTTCGAATGTAGGTAAATATTTTACTGTTTATTAGATAATTTGAATTCCTATTTGCTTTGTTGTCTGAATAAAAACTTAGTTTTTTTAAAGTTTTTAATGGCCTCGCGATAACTAACTCAAGTTTGCGCTTACTTACTTGCTTACTCAATTACTCAATTACGCCTGTTATCCCTTATGGAACATAGGGGCCACCAACTAACTAGCATTCTCTTTTGGCTGAAACATTACTAACTCTGGTGTAGTCAGAGTAAAATAAGTTCAAGACATGTGATGAACATATACACTCAGATGAACGTTGCCATGGTTAGAGAACAAGAGATCCGCCTACTTCATCCAAAATCTAGAACCAAACCCGTGTAAGCATGATATATTTAGTTTCACACACACTACAAGTTGTATTCATTGCTCCCATGTTAATATCAATTAAACTGAAATTACAGGATGAAAACTGGTATTTAGTTTAAAACAGAAATGTGTTATTCAGTTCAGTTATAAGTAGAATAACTTGAATTATCAGAAATCAATGAGTATAATTAGTTGATGCTGAATGTTAAAATTTTGGATTAGCATATCACAACCAACCATCTTTCGAGAATGAAGTTTGTAAATGTTAAACTATTTTTACTGTAAAAATTAAAAGATTTTACTGTTCATTGTCATCTGTCCATTAAAGACACTTCATAAATTTGTGTTTACTGATATCCAATGCTAAATAGCTTCTTGACCGCTCAGTCCAGCTTGAATGGTTAACTTATCAGTGTCGATAAATAGATTAATTGTGGACATGTACGTTATTGAATAATGACACAATTTGCATGAAAAGGTTGTTGAAATTGTTGAGTTGCTTTAATAAATCATAAATCGATCAATGTTAGATCACCACTGTTAGAAACCTGGAAGCACTGGACTGCTGTTTTGTCCTGGCACGGGACTCATCAGCAGTCAGCATCCACGAAACCGTTAGATGCCGGCTCATTGGTGGTTCAGAGGTTAAGAGTTCTCGTGTAAGACCGAAGGTCCTGAGTTCGAGTCATATGAGCAGCAGGAGTCATGGAGGTGCACTGCTGATGAGTTCAATACCAAGACGAGACGGCCGTCATCAAGTGTTTCCGGGTTTCTAATGGTGGTCTAACATAGATTGATTGATGATTTCAAATACAACACTTTTGTTCAAACTTCATATTTTTTCATCAAGAATTTCTTGTGTATGTACTGCTGAGAATGTACGAACAAGTAAAAAACAGTTATTTCATGATCTCTCAACTTTTGTTCATTCAGGTTAGAAAAAAATCACAAATAGAAGTCAATCTATGAACAACAGTTCAGATGTACATGTTTTAACTTGATCATATGAAATACTCATCGATATGTTATAACTAGACAGTAATCTTTGGGAATTAAAAATGAGACAATATGGACTGATATCCAAAAAGCTGTGGAAACAGCGGTGCCGTTAAGGTAAAAGTTATCTCGTCTAGCCCTGAGTACGATGAGGAGTTGGAGGCAGCTTAAGCACATGCTGATAAGAAGCCCAAGCAATAATCGCGTCATTTGGAGATAGAAAAAGGCGGCAGCGATAGGAAACAGTAGACAACTATTCAGGAAACAGTATTAGGATACCGCTCGGAAATTCCTCTCGTCTAAACATGATGAGGTGCAGAGGTAGCTTAAGAATATATATGCCAATGAAAAGCCTAAGCAATGATCACGAGAGAAAATAAGCGAGATGGAATAAACAAAGGCGATAAGTAACAGTAGACAACTGTTCAGATTTATCATCGTTTATCGTTTGAACTCAATGGATATTGGCTTTAAATACCAACACATTATTTTATTAAACTGTTGAGTTCGTACAGCCTTCTGTCATGTTCAATGTTCATTCGTGTTCAATTTAGTAATATAAGCTTGTAATTCCTCATTGAGCACTACAGTTGGATACCTTCTGTTATCGTTTACAGTTATTCGGATTTTAGTAGTCTAAAAGACTCACTTTGGAAGCAATAAGTACTGGATTGGAATAAAAATGTGAATACTAACGCGGATGAAAGTACATCCATATGACGAGTTCCATATTGAACTAATTAAGCCATTCAGATACATTTGATAGCCACCTACTTAATATGTCTATAAAACGTCTAAAATATCCCATAAAAAGACCGCCTGTGACTACTGGTCTCAATCACTTGTCGCTTGCGCTTTGCATTAAAGCTTCCAGGCCGTTGAGACTAACACTAATCTAAGATCCTTCACAGGTTTCTCAAGAAATATTCTTCCATGGTGTGGGGGCAGCCGGTAAGTGATATCCTCCCACATACCGGTAACAACACACGAGACCAAATTAGTCACAATCAAATCGCTTCCTACACCTAAAAAACTAATGGCTTTAGAGCTTACATCACAGCGGTACACTTAAGATTCATTTACACGAACAGAGATCGATCCAATACAGTCCTTCAATTGTAAAAACGTGAAGATTTTACTGAATCTCTAATGAACCAAATAACTCACATCTATTGTCAGAAGAAACTATCAGAAATTTGTACTCAGTAATAATAATAATAATAATATTAATAATAATAAGGCATTATCGATTAGTTTTATCAATGAGATCACATGACCATTGCTAAAGGCCAATAATACACATGCGTATACAATACATGTTAATAACATAATTAACCAGTTGATAGTAGTATGTATTGATTTTGTCAGTTAAAAAGAAATATAGTTGATCGTGTATAATCCTTTGAATAAATTCATCTGTCTGCATAAGAGTTTGTAAGCGATAAGAGGAGATTTAGAAGACGTATCTTAACCATTAGCTTTTAGATTACTTACTTACTTGGTTGGGTGGGACATGTGTTATGTATGCTCAACTAGTGACTGCCTCGACGCGCGATGTTTTGTGGTGTAGGAAGAAAACCAAAACGTGTCAGAAAATCCATGAAGTCACTGACAAGTGGACTGAGTCATGTTGGTGAGTGTAGACGATAGTAACTTATGATTAGAGACCTTGAATGACATGGCTCAGAATCATTTACAATGGCGCAGGTGCATTCATTCTTGACCTTCTCTTAATTTCTAACCCTCTGGATCCTTCCTCACCTCTCTTTTTAAATTTATTTCACTGAATTGCACTTCTTGAATAATATCTTTGAACCCTAATCTTCTCCATTACCGCTAATATTTCTATTATGTCTATCACTATGGGATTCGAACTGACAACTGCGTCTCTGCGTTCATGTAGTATGGCAACCTGAACTTATGTACGAAGTTTTTCTTTTTAACTATCTGACTAACTAACTAACTAAGTTACTTACACCTGTTACCCCTAACGGAGCATTGACCACCAACCAGCATTCTCCAACCTACTCTGTCTTGGGCTATCCTTTCTAGTTGTTCCCAATTGCTATTCATTCTTTTTATGTGTATTTCCAATCCTCGGAGTAATGTGTTCTTTGGTCTTCCTGTAAGGCTAGCTAACCAGGAAAAAAGTCAATCAGAAGATGGAGTAAGGATTTCAACGTGAAAGTAAAAAAGCGATGCGATCAATAAAAATGAATACAGTCAATTTTCGTACATTGAGTGTAACGTTGTTACATTAAGCTGAACTACGTATTCTGCTTCTGGCTTGAAACGATAAGTAATTACATCTCTTAAGGTTCTATGATCTCACATTTTTTTGGGAGTTTTCTTCGTTTGAGAGGACTGAGGCAGGCGCGGAAGATTGTCTTGTGCAAATTTACACTCTTAGTCAATTAAAAACGAAAACATTACATTGAATACACTCTATTTGCACACCATCTTTAAGTCGTGACTTCCAACACTCAATCCTTCTTCTATTCCTGTTGTTGCTTCCTTTACTTCCTGTTGGTACTACTCCATTTACTTCTTGCTTTTGCTCCATTTGCTTTCCGTTTTCCTCTTCTGACCGTGAGACTTCTTCTTTCACGTCCCTTCTTATACTACTTATATCGTTCGTATAAGTAGCACACACCACACATAGACCTGGAGATGTTTTGGTTGTGGAGCTTTCATTGTTGTTCTTCTGAGCACAACATCATCAATCAGCCACACAAACTTCAAGTAGAAGTTCCATAATCAAAAACATTTTTACCTCAGAAAACGAAACTCCACTAAAATCATACACCTTGAATTATAAACTTTGTCCACCATCTCATGCGAAACAGTTATTTTGTGTCAAATATCGATATAATTATTTTTCGTAATGATATTCCATACATAAAACACAGGATTGTGACAATCTACCCTTAAATAAATGAGTATTAGTTGAAAATAGTTGAATCATGTTAAGAGTGAAACACTTGTGAGCAATGATGATTGAAGTTGAAGGAGTGTATTGTTGAATGCGAAATCAAATAGTGTAGTCATGATACCTGATGATTCGAGAAGTCAGATGTACATGTGACACGACAAGAGTTTTAGAATATATTACGTATTCTCATTAATAATACGCAAACTAGATGGATGACTGAGTTTATAATAACACCACTCACTGTATTGAAAACTCGAACATCAGACTACACAAAGACTGGAGCATAGTAGTATATCAAGATATACAATTCGTGACGAAAATAGCAAATCGGAGTAAGCGATAGACGAAATTTTATTCTACAGCACAACCACAAGTAGTCATACTCAGTGTGTTCGGATTAGGAATCAATAATAGGGAGCGAATTCACATATTTAGTAGTCAGTATGCTGTGTCTGGTCTGTTTGTCCACACTTGATGACCAATTACACTTTACTTTTACCCTTGGCACATATCAGTCCATCAGCCATATTGTAAAATACTGTCTAGCTTTAAATCATACTCGAAACTAGGTCGATTTTTAATGAACGTTACCTACAAATGAAGTTGATCTTTTGACTAATCCCCAGACACACAGACAGACAGATACAAAACAGAACTTCGTACATAAGTAAATCAGTTCAGGTTGCCATACTACATCAGCACAGAGAAACAACTGTCAGTTCAAATCCAAGAGTGATAGCGATAGTAGAAGTATTAGCAGTAATGGAGAAGATTAAGGAGCGAAGATATGATTCGAGAAGTACAATTCAGTGCGATAAATTTAGAAAGAGAAAGACAGAGGTGATGAGAAATTCAGAAGGTTAGGATTCTAGAGAACACAAAGAATGGATGCACCTGCGCCATTGCAAACGATTCTGAGTCATGTTGTTCAAGGTCTCTAACTGTAGTGAAGAGTACACCGGTGGGGCAACCCAATTCTAATGCTTCACTTCTATCTGAAGTTCGTGCTGATGATGTTGTTCAGAAGAACAATGAAAGCTCCACAACCAAAACAACCAGCTCAGAGAACGAAACACCACCACAAGCAACCCAATTGTGTTAAGCGAAAATTACAGAGTTACTCAGTAAAATTGGAAAACCATATCGTAAATCGTTCATTTGCAAAATATCAGTTCATCATATCAAACTGGACTGTTCCTGTTGCAAAACATCAATCCATTGTCACTATTCATGCGTTTCATACAAATTCCATTGTGTTCTAACTCTTCGTTTCTTGATCTTCCCCCATCTTCTGCTGCCAGACATTACGTTGACATTCACGTCATATACTACTTATAGGTAGCTCTCACCACAGCACCACATAACCATTGATGACTTTCGTCTAGCGGACCCCAACCAGGTAGCCCAAATCTACCAAAATGACTCAGTCCACTTGTCAGTGACTTCAGAGGCAGTTACTTTCTGAAGATTGTCTCTCGGCTGCACACAAATAGTGCACCCGCAACCGGTGGAGTGAAGAAGCCCCACCAATATAGACCTGGGAATGTTGCTTTACGGGAGATGCGTCGTTACCAGAAGAGTACTGAGGTCTTGATCCGTACGCATCCTTTCCAACGTTTGGTCCGCGAAATCGCCCAAGACTTCAGAAATGACCTTCGTTTCCAGAATTCAGCCGTCTCAGCGCTCCAAGAAGCCAGTGAAGCATACTTAGTTGGATTGTTCGAGGACACTAACTTATGTGCCATCCATGCTAAGCGTGTTACGATTATGCCAAAAGATATCCAGCTTGCTCGACACATTCAAGGTGAACGAGCCTAGATAAGTGTCAATGTAGAGGAACCCAGAGAACGATGAAGAAGATAGATATTAACACTGTTGTTTACTGCCTCACTAGTCTCAAGTTTGAGCGTTCGCGCGCAAAACCGCAAAACCCTGCTCACTCTGTTCTAGATGCGAATTACTGATGAATTCCATACTAGAAACAGACCTTACAATCTGTACAAACTTCATACAGTAAACAAATCATTGTTAACTGAATTAATTCTTGTCTTTTTAGGAAAATCTTGAATTAGCCAAAGAACAATTAAAAACCACATTGAAAGCATGTCAAGCAAATCGACGTAAAGCAGCAATCACAGAAACATTCACTAAACAAATGGAAAAAAGTCGTAATACAATTTATGCCTTATATACGGATGGTAAGTCGTTTCATACTTTTGTGTATAAATGTTTTGTGTCGTGTGATGTTTTTTCCTTCAAGAATTTCTTTCTTCTATCCTTCCTTATACAGTTCAAGCCTAATGATGTTGAAGTTGGCTGTCTACGGAATCTTTCATCATTCAGTTTAGCAACACCCGGTTGAAAACTATGTCTGGAACTGAAAAATGTATGATACCGCTGTAGTTCTCTCAATTGTTAAAATCTCCTTTCGTCGGTATCTTGATGAGGTGGTATCTTTCCAGTCGGTTGGTGCCTGTCCTTTCTCCTAAATCTTTCTGATGAGAATGTAGAATGCCGATGACATAGTCCTGCTTGGTGAAGACGCTGACAAGATGCAGAGTCTTGTGACTACCCTAAGCAACAATGCAAGCATGTTCGGGATGCGGTTCTCACCCTCGAAATGCAAAATGTTGCTTCGAGATTGGGTTGCATCGGCACCTGATCTAGTGATAGGGAGTGAAGTAGTCGAGCGTGTAGACCGCTTCACTTATCTGAGGAGTCTCATCAGTGCTGATGGCCTGGTGACTGACGAAATCTCAGCACGGATACAGAAGGCTCGACTGACTTTTGCCAACCTGTGTCACTATGGCGTAGGCAAGATATCCGTTTGCTAACAATAGGATGAGTATACTGCACATCGGTTCGCTAAATCCTTCTTTATGGTTGCAAAACATGGCTAGTCAGAGTAGAAGATATTTGTAGGTTACTGATTTTCGATCATAGGTGTCTTTGAAGCATAGCTGGAGTATCCTGAGGCCACAGAGTAAGCAATGCTGTTGTTAAGAAACGGGTGCTAGGTAAGGATGACAGATAAATCGATGAAATATTGAATCTTCATCAGTTGAGGTGTTTGAGACATGTGTTACGTATGCCCAGCCTCCGACTACCTTGACAAGCTATGTTTTGTGGTATGAGGGTAGGCTGGAAGAAAGCTATGAGTGGCCAAACCAAAACATGGCAGAAATTCATGAAGTCACTGACTAGTGGACTGAGACATGTCAGTAGATGTAGACTATCTGGTTGGGGTCCGCGAGACGTAAGTCATCAATGGTTAGAGACCTTGAATGACATGGCTCAGAATCAGTTGCAATGGCGCAGGTGAATCTATTCTCTGTCTCAAATTCTAATCTTCTGAGTTCCTCATAACTCTATTGTTCCTGCTTTTAAATGTATTTCACTGGGATATACCTTCGAATGATTACCGCTAATATTTCCACTACTTCTACTACTAAGTAATTTTTATCGACCATTCGATCACTATGTGCTAACGTGGTACAGCAACTTGAACTGATGTACGTACGTATAAAGTTCTACGTTGTAACGGACTGTTTGAAATATAAAATAATCTCGAAGAAAAATAATTTTGTTTTACTTAAATAAATGAACATTTTTGAAAAAAAACATATTTTTAATCCCCCTTTTTTGTCTTTCTTAAATTTTTCCAGAACAAGCCCATGCTGAATTATGTTATGCTGAAGGTCTACTTCAATTGGCATTTCTTTCAATGTTACAAGATGAAAAATTAGCCAGTCTCATCAAATGTTCTTTGAAAATAAGACAATGCTATAAATGTTATCGGTTAGTTAGTTAGTTAGTTAGAGTACCGTAAAAAAAAGAAACTTCAGATTATTTTGGTGCAGAGTTTTACGAGGTTTGTGTTTGTGTACACATTTTTGAAATCATCAATCAATCAATCAATCATTAGTGTTAGACAGAGCACCATTAGAAATTTGGAAGCACTGGACTGGGGCCGTTTCGTCCTGGTATGGGACTACTACTCATCAGTGGCAGTGTGCATACACAAATCCTGCTCCTTGCAGGATTCGAACCTGGGATTGTTTATTTTGATTATTGATTAATTGATTTATACTTCAGCATTATTATGTATATATATATATATATCTAACATATATTAGGGCTACTGAAGTTCTTCGAAACTCCGCCTGAAGCAGCCATTCTAGGGTTACTGCAAGCCCCAAGCCCGGATAATGGAGGAGGCTTAGGGTAAAGGGGTTAGCTACCCCATCTCGTAGAAATCCAACTCGCTTAGAAAAACGCTTATCAGAAAAATCATTCACTAGTCGGCGGCCTATGCTCCATTAGGGGTAACAGGCGCAATTAAGTAAGTTCTTCAAAGGATTCATTCACTTTAACAGGATCAATGAATTTCAACTAAGTAATAAGGTTTTAATATATACAGCATTAGTTAGACATTACCTAACGTGAATATATCTTACACCAATGGACAATTTCGCTCAACTTTTATCGCTCAACATCAAAATCGGATTGTCTCAGTGAGTAATGGTGATTTGAATCCCTAAAACGGTAGTCGTTCCATTCAGCGTTGAAGTGAAACTTCACCGAAGTGCCTCAATTAACAGGATATTTATTATCATGCTCTAGACTTCCTATTAACTAATTACAACGAGATGATATTCACAGATAATGCATACGATTTTCCAGTCACCTTTACTGAATGACATTCGGATCAATACGATTCGATCAATATTCAATATTGGAAACAACAAAACTCCACTTACTTTCACAGTTAAAATCACGCATTGATTTTGACTAGTAGATCATTGAACACTTGAAAGCACTAGTTAGCCATTTCGATCTAGGTCAGCAGTGAGTACCCATTACCTCCGAATACCGCAATCGGACCTAGGACCTTTGGTTTTGCATGCGAATGCTTAACCTCTAGGCCGATGAGTCAGTATCCCATGGTCTTAATGTTTGACTTCAATCAATCCACGCTGTTGCACAGTCTTCATCCATTGTGCTCAAGTGAGCAACTGCCTTACATCCAGCCCCATTGGTCATATTTTCTTACTGGGACTAGTCACACTAGTCACACGCACGGTTTATTGTTAATGAAGATTGTGTCTTTCTTCCGCATTAGAAGCCTGCTAACAATGAATGATAGTATATGTCCACTCCTTAGCTATGCATGCATATTAACAATCCTCATTGCTTCTAGATTTTTTTTAAATGATTGACTAGTTAAGATCAAATCATGAAATTACTTGTCAAAATAATGTTATCGGCATAAATTAAATAAATATCTTTTCATTACAAATAAAAGTAGGAGATAATTTATAAATATTCTTTTTGCACATTGAAATTATGAATGAATTATTGTTGGACCAGCGGTAGAAACCTACAATCTCTTACCGGTTAAAACTGTTTTCGTTTTGAACATTAGAAACCTGTAGGCACTAGACAGCTATTTCGTCCTGGTATGAGGTTTCATCAGCAGTGAGCATTTACGACTCCTGCTACTTGTTGGATTTGACTGCAGGACCTTCGATTTTGTGCACGAACGTTTAACCTCCGGACCACTGGGCCGGCATCCAACGGTGTTAATGTCTAACTCTGATTGATCTAGGGATTTTGCGCAACATTAACACCGTTGGATGGCGACCCAGTGGTCCGATGGCTAGGCGTTCATGCACAATACCGAAGGTCCCGGGTTCGAATCCTGCGAGGTGCAGGGGTTGTGGATGCGCACTGATGATGAGTCCCATGCCAGGACGAAACGGCCGTCATCCAGTGCTTCCAGGTTTCTAATGGTGGTTGTCTAACAATGATTAATTGATGATTTCAAATGTGTAAAAACACAAACCTCCAAATCTCTGCCCGAAAATTCGATCTCTGTGTGCCAGTGTATTATGGCAACTTGAACTAATGTACGTACAATCAAGGTCCATGGTGTAACTGAATAGTTTACTGTATAACCAATGAATATTTTGATTTGAGTGTTTTATATAAATTGATATAAAGGGAATTTTTTAATAACTGAAGATTGATACCAGATTCAATAACTCCTACTTAGTTTTTGTTCTTATAGATTGAAAAAAATTGACTTCTGGACTATCTACACTCAGTAGTTAATTGAGTAATATGAGAGTGTTTTTAAAGTGAACACTACTAAGTTCCAAGTCCCACAGTGAATATCAACTCTTTATTGTGGCAGGTATATTCAGCTACAGACGAGTAGAGGAATTAAACCTGTGTATCCTGGATCCCACTGCTAGTCACAATTCATTACCGCGCACAATAATTATAACATAATCTCCGCTGCTATTCACAGGATTCGAATCCAGGATCTTCCGTCTTGCACGAGAACGCCCAGCCTCTGAACCACTAGGCCAGTATCCGAAAATATCGTATCCTGACTTTGATCAATCTAGGGATTCTGTGCCACCTCAGCTACTTGTCCTCGGTAGGTACTGCCTACACTCGACATAGTCGGACTCCACTGATCACGTCTCCTCACTAGAACTCCGAGAATTTCCTCACGAAGCTACTAGTCACCAGTGAGCATATTTTCGATTTCGCATTGTAGTATTTTGAAGATCATAGTTTTTACACACTGACTTCATCAAAATACTAAGCCTTCATGATTATAAGACAAATTAATTCCTTATTCATTGATCAATAGCTAAAAAATGTTCAGTATGGTGTTGTGAAGACTTTTGAGTTTCATTGAAATCATGAATTGATCGATGTCAAACGAACAATGGAAACTACCACCTAGTGGAAGCACTGTTTAAACAGTCGGTCCGTCTTGGTTTGAGATATCCCAACCGCTCGAATTTACAACACCCACAAGTGATAACCGAACACAGGACCTAAAATCTTGCACGCGAATGCCTGGCTTTCAGACCAGTGAGCTGGCATCCATCCGGAGTCGATGACTAACTTTGATCAGTTCATGATATCGCATGACCATTATCCGTTGTGTTCTGTGGTCAATAGTTTCACAGCCGACATGGTTGAACTCCACTGATCATGTCTTCTTATTAGAACTCTGAGAACTTCCTCTCAAAGCTAGTTACTAGTGAACACAAGATCATTGTCATTATAGAGTTCATGTTCAATAAGATTTTGTTTCAACCCTTCTCTCACTTTATCTTTCGTGTAGTTGTGAATCACCATAAAAACGCTGAAACTTCATGATTAGTACAATTTCATTGATCAATAAATAACCATTCTGTTCAAATTTCAGGTTAAATAAATTTCAAGGTTATTATTTTAATTTTTAATAAAAGTGAAAATCAATATTAGAGAAATAATTATTACTGTCTAAAAGTGTCTTCAGGTGTCATAACTCTTCTAAATGAAGAAGACATTCCAACTCACAGGGTACAGTTTAAAATGGTATGACTTGGTTTTACACGCGATAAGGTCGCTAGCCGCTATGCCCAATGCCCCTTCTTTTTCTGAGCTTGGGTTCGGCAATAACCCTAGAAGGATTTCACGTGGAGTTGATGATCATTACATAACCCTTTAATTTTTAAGTCTCATCAATTGTCATTTCATTGTTCTCAATATTTCATGACTGTTTGTTTTCAGATGATCGGAAACTTTGATAAACTAATCAAAACTTCAATAGTTATTACGCAGTTTATAACTTATCAGTTTCCGAGGTTCAGTTGAATAATTCCGACTTCCATCTCCCCATCTTGAATATATTTAAATTTCATCTTTCGACTACTTCATACACACCTGTCCATGAGTATATACCATAATTTCTCACGTCATCAGTGTCAACATTGTTAAATATCTTAACATGACACTTTATTACGTACTTAATGTTAACTGAGTCGTTGATAGAAAAAAAATCCATGAAATCTCATGCATTCGTATCGTTCTGTTTCATTTTAGTTCCCTAGTTTCATTTCTATTTTGTTTAATGACAATACAGTCCCAAATGGTGTGAGATAAAATATATATTTGTAACTCAAAAATAGTCGAGTGATAATAGATTTTAGATTTACGTGACAAGGGTACGAGGGCGGATGTCGCTTCCTGGGTGCAAACACCATGGAACGGTATTTCTTGTAGAACCTGAAAAGAAAGGTAGATTAGAGTTGATCTTAGAGGCCTAGAAGCATGACCACAGAGCCCAAAGGTCAACATCTTGAGGTCAGTCACGCACCGCCTTTTTATGTGTAGTATTTAGAGTGTTTGCTCCGTTCTTGCTTAAAAGGCTTTACCACCTCAGACGGAAATCCGTTAGGTGAGGTAGAAAGTGACATTTTTAGGGTCGACCTTTTCTAACCCCTTCCTTCCTTGTGAGAAGGCAGCAATGCTGCAGATGCTGGCCGTCCGAGGTAAACACCTTTCTGCTGTCAAACGCGTCTGCAGTCAGCAGTACGACTTCATTCTTAGACCCTGAGTTGCTGCTTTTAGTCTTAAGCTTGTCCAATCGACTTGCTTGGCATGGTGGGACCTACAGGAATATATGTTTCAGCCATGCGCGATAACACGTTATCGACGACACTTACTTTATATGAAATAACTGTGTGTCACATAGATTTTATAATCATGTGAAATACAGAGAAGTTATGAACTAAGGAACATTGTATCGTACAAGTTTTCTTCAGATTTGCAAATCATGCTTTCGAACATAACGGGGCCACTGAAAAGTATCCAGTCTATTAAGCGGAAGTATATTTTTACCAAATTTATCTTTTTTTCTCACAAAAAGAAGCTTCATTTTTCAAATCGATGAGAAACATGTATTTTGACAAATTTTTATAAGTAGTATAATTATATCATTTAAGTGTAAGCAAATTATCAATATCAATTGCAGTATTTTTCTGTAAGTTAGTTAATTATAAAACAATATGAAGCCTGACACAAATAATTATCACCGACCTGATCACAATTGAAATCGATTCAGTCAGGGACAATCTTTCTCACACTCGAATCGTTTGCGTCAGCGGCACCAAGCGATAAAGTAATGTGAGAAGGGTTGGTCAAAGAGGTAAGAGGGTATAGGAAGGATTTGATTGCGACTAATTTGATCTCATGTGCGGATGTCAATTCCCGTCTGCCTACACCGTGGAAGGGTGTTTATTGTGAAACCTGAAAAGGAAGCGCTGATCTAAGCGACATGGGAGTATGACTGCGGAGCCCAAGGGATAGCTGCTTGAGGTGGGTCACGCATGCCTTTTTTGTGGCAATTTTTCGAGGAGCTAGCCCTGCTCTTTAAAAGGCCTTACCAACAGAGATGGAAATCTGTGGGGTAAGGTGAGGTGTGACATTTTTAGGATCGACCTTTTCTAACTTCTTCCTTTCTTCCTTGTGAGAAGGAAGTAATGCTGCAGATGCTGGTCATCCGAGGGAAACACCTCATTGCTGTCACACCCGTCTGCAGTCAGCAGTATGACTTCATTCTTAGACCTATAATCTGTCTGTCTGTCATGGTATGGCGTAAAGTAACATATGTTCCAGCCAATATAGCTCGCCGCTGAGTCACTACAATAGGCTAATCCGACCACCACGTCAAGATAACAGCTACGTTTAGGTGAGATTGAGTCAGTAAGAGTTGAATAAAAGAATCAATTAACGGTAGTATCAATGATAATAAAACCCACGTGATAGATACTACTCACAACTTAGTGTCTAAGTAATATGCAGTGTGATGTCGCCTAGAAGTTATTATTGAAGAGACAAGTATTGTATCCAAATTTATAGGGCAATCAAAGTGTTTTAAAGACTAGAGGATATATGAAAGAATACAGCCAGAAATCAGTTTGTTTTGTAAATAAACCTATAGAGATATGGTGTACATATTTCGTCACTAAAATGAATCTTCACTGATTATACTGCTAATCCATCTGGTCTCGACATCTTCGTACATTACACTCAGTCAGAGTGAACAGTTAAAAAGAACCAATCTGAAACTATCTGCTTTAAGGTCTTCAACCGAAAATGATGAGAAATATCAGAACAAAACTGCATTAAAATTTTTGAATAGTGAATTCGATTTAAGTAGCTTATAATGCTATGTATTAACAGATTTTTGGTCTATTCAGTACTCTTTCCTGTATCTTCATTTGTTGGTGTGTTAAATTCTGGATAAGAAGCTTATAATTAACTGTAAAACACACAATATTAGACAGTTTAATTTCTCTTGAATCGCGTTAAATTGACAAGATTGTGTTTCTAAAAACTAAAGTTTATTGCTAATCGGTACCTTCGATTTTGATGGGACTGATACTCTCTTAAATCTCCGTTACTCAAATTTATATTATGATATAACGGTATAAAGCTATTTCGTCCCTGATTTACCATCCGTAAGACTGAGAAATTCATAACTGACTAATCACCAAGTTGTAGACGGTTTTATAGTGATCTAATTCTTTGGTAATAATTACCTTTGACTGAACAACTAAGGATGTGATCGCTTATCCAACAACTCAACATTGCTAGCACAATTTCGGGATACTAGGTGATTTCAGATAATCTTATTGATACCCTAGACTATTTTACATTTAATACACTTACTTCTGTTACCCCAAATACAGCATAGACCACCGAACAGCTAATTATTTTTCCTGGTTAGCCTTTTTTATTGAGTTGAATTTGTACGAGATGCGGTCGCTAACCCTATACCCAACCCTCCTCCTTTATCTGGGCTTGGGACAGGCAGTAACCCCTGTAGGGTTTCAGACAGAGTTATTCTAGCCTATCGATGTGATGGAAAAGAAAGTTTCACGTTCCGTCGATTAGTTATAACCACTGAACATCTAAGGATTTATTTATTAGTCTTATGATTTGCGGTATCCGTGATCTATACGTAACAAACGGTACCCTCCCCAAAAATAGACTACATAAACGACAAAGTAAGGGTTGAAAAGAGTATACTTGAATATACTTGAATACCCATTCGTGTATACACATTCCTCCTCCGTAGAAAATGAAATTATTTCTTGACCAATAATATTCATTCATCCTTAAGGAAACTTCTAATGATCATCAAATGTCCTTCAAGTTTAATCACTTCTGATTGGCTCACTATACCAATTGGTGGTAACTTTGAACCATGAATCAAAGCATCTATATACACATTTATTAAGCAATTTGAATCCGGATGAAGACTCAAATAAATGGGAACTTCGGCAACTAATTCATGAACTATCGATGCGTATAATCTAATTCCTTGAAATCATGATTCGTTCAATGTTGGACTACCACTAGAAACCCTGAAGCACTGGATGGTCGTTTCGTCCTAGTATGGGACTCATCAGTAATGCGCATCCACAATCCTCGCTCGCAGTGTGGTGCTGTGGTGCGAACTACTTATAAGTAGTATATAACGTGAGTGTCAACGTAAAGTCTGGTAGCATAATATGGGGGGAAGATCAAGAAAGGAAGAGTTAGAAAACAATGGAATTTGTATGAAACGCATGAATAGTGACAATGGATTGATGTTTGGCAACAGGAACAGTCCAGTTCCATAGGATGAACTGATCTTTTGCAAATGAACGATTTACGATATGGTTTTCCGATTTGACTGAGTAACTCTGTAATTTTCATTAAATACAATTCGGTTGCCCCACCTGCGTTCTCATTCACTACAGCAGGAATCGGTCGCTCGCGCGAGCATTTAACCTCTAAACTAATCTAGTAATATAAATTACTGGGTGATGCGATATGGTCTGGTTTTCGTCTAAAATACACTGAAGATCTAGATTTAGACCACGATTAGAAACCTGGAAGTACTAAAAAGAACGGCGTTTCGTCATAGTATGGGACTACTCATCAGTGGCAGTGCACAACCACGACTCCTGTATGAGTGAGGTCGCACAAAATCTGTAGATTGATCAGAGTTAGACATTAACACCCTTGGATATTGTCGGTCCAGTGGACCAGAGGTTAGGCGTTCGCGCATAAGGTCGAAGGTCCTGCGCCTGCATCCTGCGAGTAGTAAGAGTCATGGATGCGCACTGCCACTGATGAGTTCCACACCAGGACGAAATGGGCGTCTCTTGATGCTTCCAAGTTTCTAATGCTGGTGCTCTAACAATGATTGATTCATGATTTCAGTCTTTCATAGTTCTTTCATGTACGTTTCATTCGTCATCTACTTTTATTCAACTAATTAATACTTTACAGATTATGTTGGAGAATATTGAAATATCATAATTGGCAAAATCCAATCAGCAAATCAGCATTTGAAAGTGGTGTACATTTAGGTGTTGGAGCGTTTAATTTAGTAAGTGAGCTTATTTGATTTTGTGATTTTGTGATTTTGTTTACTATTTCACATTCACAGTTCCATTTTGATGATGATGATGAATGATGGATGGCTTTTCATTTCTGCAGCAACTTGAAAAATAGTCTTCCAATCTCATACAGTGTCCGAACGTTCCATGTACTACCTAAAAGAATCGTTGCGCTGCTTGTTAGAAGAGGCATCGGCCTCATGACTTCTGAGGAAAGTCGGCGTTCATCACGCAACGCCATAATTCTTCCTCCAACTCCCAGGGCAAAGTTAAAATAGTTTGAATTATTTTTTCTGGTTAGCGTTTTTTGGTGGGATAGGGTCGCCAACCCCATGTCCAACCCTCCTCCTTTGTCAGGTCTTGGGACTGGCAGTAGCCTCGAAGGTTCTACAGGCGGAGTTATGATGGATGACATATATCCTATACTCAAATAGCTTAATATATAATAACATGTGATTAGAGTTATAGAGATAAGTGTTATTTTACACATTGAACTGAATCAATCAATCATTGCTAGACCATCATTATAATCCTGGAAGTGCTGGCCCTGTGGTCTAGAGGTTAGGCTTTGGCGCGCATGATCTAAGATCCTGGGTTCAAATCCTGCGAGGTAAAAAAGTCTTTTTCAATGAAATGTAAATGATGAAAAAGAAAGCTTGAAAATTGAACAAAAATGTTGGCAGATTTATTCAAAATTTAACTCTATTGAAGTATTATAAAAAGGAACAGACAATTCATTGTGATTGTAAATGAATTCTTTGTAATATCTTGAATGTTTAGCGCCTAGTCAAGTCAGAAACAACGTTGAACTTCGTACGTACGTACATCAGATCAACTTGCCATACCATATTAGCGCAGAGACATCGATTTGTCAGTTCAAATCCTGTAGTGGTAGAAATAGTAGAAGTATGATCGAGTAATCGGAAAGATTAGGGTTTGAAGATGTTATTCAAGAAGTATAACCCAGTGATATAAATTTCAGATGAGAATGGTGAAGGTGATGAGGAATTCAGTAGGTTATGCTTTGAGACACAACAGAAAATCGACGCACTTACGCTGTCGCAAACGATTTTCGTTCACTTCATTCAAGGTCGCTAACCATCGATTACTATCATCTCGTGGACCCCAACCAGGTAGTCGACACATATCAAGATGACTCAGTACACTTGTCAGTGACTTCATGGATTTCTGCCATGTTTTGGTCTGGCCGCCCCTAGCTTTTTGCCAACCTATTCCTACACTACAAGACAAAGCTCGTCGATGCAGTCGGTGGTCAGGCGTTCGTAACACATGTTGTAGCAACTACCTCAACTGATGAAGATTCACTACTTCATCAATTGATCTGCCATTCTTACCTAGCACCCTTTTTTAGCACCAGCATTGCTTATTCGATTGTCGAGTGATTAAGTAGTATCTCATGGGATAATAGGGAATAAGATAAAAAAATTTCACGTTGAACTGTATCTATATTAGGCTTGAACAAGTAGCTAGTATGATTACTTATTACATAATATATGATCATAGTTTTGATTTTTATTTCCTTAAATATGAGGGATCAGCTGGTCACTGATTTTGTTCCTGTAAAAATCTACTTGTTTTGGGTGAATTTGTTTGATTACATGGCGAAATAATAATAAAAGTTTAGTGATGATAAATGTTAGTTAACGTAATACAAATCACCGAATCCGTTCAAAATACAGTCCAGTAATACATCTTTAACCCGTCTACCACCTCAACTACTATCAAGAATTTGTCCTGATCTAAGTTAAGTCTATTTCATTCATCCTTGCGGCTAACAATTCATGAGCCTGATTGTAACTGATGAATGTATAGGGCGCGTAGTCTTTATTCACTAAGACAATCGATAAGGTCGCGCGATAGCGTAGATTGATTGAAACGCCATCAATGGATGATGGCCCGATGATCTAGAGATTAAGCGTTCTTGTGTGGGACAGAAGGTTATGAATTCGATTCCTACGTGGCGGTGTTGCTGCTCTGACACCCGACCGAAGCTGCTACCGTGACGTGGTGGTCGGGCTTGCCTATCGTGATGACCCAACTGAGCTATACTAGCTGGAACTTAAGTTCCTGCAGGTCCTACCATGTCAGGCTGGTCGATTGAAGAACGATGAGACTAAAAGCAGCTACTCAACGTCTGAGGGCGAATTGGTACTGCTGAGTGCAGAGAGGTGTGATGGCAGTAAGGTGTTCTCACGGACAACAACCAACATCTGCAGCGATGCTGCCTTCTCACAAGGAAGGAAGGGGTTAGAAAACGTCGATTCTAAAAATGTCACTCCTCACCCTACCTCACGGACTTCCGTTTCCGGCGGTAACGGTGCCCACTAAGGGCATTCAAGAGCGGAGCCAACACTCAAAAAACTTCTCATCAAAAGGCCGTGCGTGACCGGTCTCAAGCAGTTGTCCCTTGGACTCTGCGGTCACACGCACCCAGGTCTCTTAGATCAACACTAATCTATTTTCCTTTTCAGGTTCCTCAAGAAACAACCTTCCATGGTGTGGGCAGCCGGGAAGTGACAACCCCTCTCATACCCGTTACAGCACACTGACTGACTGTTGCTCTGACATTGATCACTTCACGAGTTCAACGATTGTCGAATTCATACTTGAACACTTTGTTTACAACAAAACTGCTTTTTTTATTGATTAAATCAAGATCAAATTTGTAAATGATTTTTGTTTATTGAAACTATGTTTTCTTTAGATGATCTCAATGCTTCCTAGACGTGTATTGAAATTATTGGAATTTGTTGGATTCTCTGGAGATCGTGTAGGTTGTTTGAAAATGCTTGGTATTTTTTTGGTGTTCTTGCACTCATTTATTTATTCTGTGTGACTTTTTGTATGAAATATGTTTCTCCAAGAATGTACATATAGATAACTTTAAATGTACCCGTATTAGTTTATTTTGGTAAGTACTTACTTAGTTTACTTAAGCTTGTTACCCCCAACGGAGCATAAACCGCCGATCAGCATTCTCCAGTTTACTCTGTCATGGGGCTTTCCTTTCCAGGTCTGTTCAATTTTTGTTCATTCTTCTCATGTCTGTCTACATTTCTCGGCATACTGTGTTTCTTCCTTGTTTACTTTGACCTTGAGGGTTTTAAGTGAGGGCTTGTCATGTGGCGCAGTTGGTTGCTTTCCAAAATTTGTGTCCCAACCACTTTTAGCGCTTCTTTCTGTTTTATTTACCTGCAGTAGTCTAGTTTGTTATTCCCCACAGTAGATTATAGCTGATGGTGTCCGGTCAACAGATCCTCGGTATTTTACATGGAAAACTGTAAACATACACTTGCATCTTCCGGATGGTAACTTTCTTGGTTCTCCCAGTTGTCGCTCTATAGAGTAGGACTGTCTTGATATTTGTATTGAAAATTCCGAATTTGGTGTTGGTTGATAGCTGTTTTGAGTTTCAGAGGTTCTTCAGTTGTATAAATGCTGCCCTTGCTTTGCCGATCCACATCTTCGCATCTGCATCAGATCCACGTTGCTTATCAATGATGCTGTCCAGATATGTTAAGGTTTTTACGTCCTCCAAGGCATCCCCATCAAGAGTGATTTGGTTGGCGCATGTTGTGTTGGATCGTAGAGTCTTGCTTTTCCCTCTATGTATGTTGAGACCTACTTCTGCAAAGGCTGCTGTTGCACTGGTCATCTCGTGCATTTTTTGTTGTATGACAGAAGAGCCAGGTAATCTGCGCAGTTAAGACCTCACAGCTGCATGTGAACTGTCCATGTATCCCGTGCTTCCCCTCAGCTGTCAACGTTCTCATAATCCAGTCGACTATCCCGGGGGAAGCAGAAAGAGTGAGTGTAAGACACCTTTCAGGAAACCATACTTCAATTGGAACGAGTCTGTCAACTGTCCTCCATGCATCATTTCGCAATGTAGTCCATCAGAAGAATCCCGTCTAATGTTGACAGTTTTATCAAGCAGGCCATACTGTCGCAGAAACATCCTCGAAATAGCCGAGACATTTGCATAATCATGTTTCAGAACTCTTCATGATATCTAGCTTCTTTGAAACAAATAACTGAAATACGCGATGAAGTTTGAAACAAATGGTACTAGGCCCGTATAAGGGCTGAAGATTAACTCTGAGATTCAAGTACATTTAGCTGGAAAGTCTTAAACTGAATGAAACATGCGAACCTCATTCAAATCTATGATTATATCCAGTCATGTAGAGCACTTGGAAATATTTCATTGAGTCTAATTAAATCAAAATCTATCGAGGTCGATGCAATCAAAATAAATGTACAAACAACGACAGGTTTAACAACTAATCAAAATCGAAGCTGACAGAACAAGCTACGAGTCTCATGCGTGCAGATATTCGAATACTTCACTTCTATTTACCTGAAGTTTGTGCTGATGATGTTGTTGTTCAGAACAAGAACATTGAAAGCTTCACAACCAAAATATCCTCAGCTCAGACATCGAAACACCACCACAGTTATCCACAAGAGTTGCTACAAATTTTCTCCACCATCTCGAAAGTCAATGCATTTGTATTGGAGGATAATTTGAATCCTGTGATTAATATTGGGGACTGGAATTTTCTCAATCGAATTTAGCATAAGTGCATCGTGCAAGGATTGTGTTGATAGAGTGTGATTAAGTTCCAAGTATTATAAATAAGCAGTTAAGTACATAGCGACTGTCAGTGGAATCCAAGACATACGTGTCATCTAATTTGGTACTACTCGTCTGTAGCCAAGATGTACCTGTCACATCTGACAATCGATGTTCATCCTGGCACTCAGACGTAGTAGTTTTCACTTCAAATACTGTCACGTTATCCATTTATAACTACTTCGTCCAGATAGTCACTGGAACACAGTTCTATCAGTTCATGTATACAACACAAAAAGTCGAAGTCCGTTGAAATTATAATTAATTATAAAGTGTTTTTTTCTTTCACAAAAAACCTAATGATTTTACATCATTATTCTTAAAGAATAATTCCTTTTATTTCTTATTCATACTGATAACAATTTGAGCACTTATGCTTACTGTGTGTAGTAGTCATAATTATATTTATCTTATCTTACTGAATGACCTGAAAAATTGACTTTCTCAGTTTAATCACCGCTGGCTGGCTGTAATCATGTGATCATTGAAAAGTAAAAAAAAATTTTAATCAATAATTGAAATTACTTTTGATAAATATTAGTCAGCTATATTGTATAGCGTAAAAAAGTTTTGTGTCAACTTGCTATACACTAACTATAGGGATTGAAATTTGACATTTTTTTTCTTACGGGTTTGATTTCGACCAATTTGGTCTCGTGTGCTGTTACGGGTATGAGGGCGGTTGTCAACACAACGTGGAAGGTTGTTTCTTGAGAGACCTGAAAAAGAAAGATAGATTAGTGTTGGTCTTAGAGACCTGGGTGCGTGACAGCAGAGTCCAAGGGACAACTGCTTGAGGCCGATCAAACACGGCATTTTGATAAAGGGTTTTTTGAAGATTAGCTCCGCTCTTAAAGGCACTTAGTGGGCACCCTTACCGACCGACGGAGACGGAAATCCGTGAGGTAGGGTGAGGTGTGACATTCTTACGGTCGAGCTTTTCTAACCCTTCCTTTCTTGTGAGAAGGCAGCATCGCTGCAGATGCTGGTTGTTGTCCGAGGGAAACACCCTACTGCTGTCACACCCCTCTTCAGTAGTCAGCAGTACGACTTCGCCCTCAGACCTTGAGTAACTGCTTTTAGTCTGATCGTTCTCCAATAGACCTGCCTGATATGGTAGAACATTCAGGAACATATGTTCCAGCCAGTATAGCTCGGTTGGGTTATCACTATAGGGAAGCCCGACCACCACGTAGCAGCTACGGTCGGGAAATTTGACATTTGAATTTATTGAATATTGAATGTAGCCGGATCCATTTTTTTCTAACAAAATGTTACAATGATGAAGTTTCATTTTCTGAGATGAGGATGTTTCGATTGTTGAACTTTCATAGTTCTTCTTCCGGGCACAATATCATCAGCCGCATAGACGTCACGTAGGAGAAGTGAATTACTGGAATTGCTCACAGGTAGCTTGTTCTGATGACCTCGCTCTTGATTGGTTGTCGTTGACCTTTTAAAGCTGTCGTTGTTTGCACTCATATTTCGATTGTATCCTCATACGATCAGAGGAGAATGAAACTCTACCTCAGCCACAAATTCCTTCTCCACTACCTTAACTGTTACTCTTAAAATTCGAGCGCTGGTGTAACTTCTATTCATCGGTTCTTGAAAAAGTGTCATTTAAATGGGCATAATTTTGATTATGAAGTGGAAGTATTGGTTGTGTATATATGCTTTTTGAGAAGTTGAAGATTCTCTGACTGTGGTGATATGTAATAATAACGCCTTCAACGTTCAATACATGTGTTCTTTACAACAACACTTCCAAGGTTGTTTTCTTTAATCTTTCTACAGAGGGAAAAACGCTGCTTACTATTAGGCCATCATTTTCATTATAGATTTGATTTCCAGCTCTAACTTTGAACATACTTGTGGGTTTTTATATCTTATGTGTTTTGTTGCACTACACTGGCATGTTCCTAGCAGGCAGTTGAGTGACAATATGTGCGGAAGTTTGAAATACTGTGTTTAGTGAAAACTACACCCCATCATTTAGAGCTTGTTGACCAAATGAATGGGGAAATGACTGACATTAATGTGTATAACACATATTGAAAAAGTTAGGGATAAAGTCAACTATTTTTTGTCTGTTTACTCATCGATGAAAAGTTGGTTTCAACAAATAACAGAAATGTTCACTACACTTACTGAAGAGTATGCTAACACTGTCACTTGTAAAACACAAACGTTTTACTAAATGGTTTCCAAGTAGTATCTGTTACATTCTGAATTCTTTATGTCAAATCTCAATAATGCAATATACGTTCTTTCATGTAAAAAAAAGCCAAAATGTGTTGATACTACTTACAATGTAGCTTATAAGTAGCATACAGTGACAAATATATTTTGTCATTAATGCTCATGGTCTTGACATCCTCATTAATTACAGTAGAATACACTGAAGGCTGATTAATAGAGTTCACCATTTAATAAAATATCCAAAGTGTAATATTGCTTACCACTCAGTAATCATCTAGTCTATGGAAATGAGTTCGATTTATCTGTTCAACGAAAAACAAGGAAGCATTAGACAACTGTGTATATAAATTACCCCAACAGGAATTATACTCATGAAGTTCAGGTCACGCCACGAAAGCTTAGTTATGAGAGTCACTGAGACCGATAAATCATGTTATAGTTTTGATTCCAATCAATTTATGACGAAGTTCGTAGATCGTCCATCGCCATTGTCAACAGCGGCGTTATGTACGATACATTTGAATTCTACAAGTCATCATTTTTCACTGGAAATGTGAAAATATTTGGAAGTGACTTTGGCAGTACTGAAGTCCCGTATGAAGATGGAAAAATTTGTCTAAAGCTTACAGCTGAAATTGATTTTTGATTAGTTTGACATACAGACTAATTGGGCGGTTTTGTCTGTTTAAAGTTTTCAAAAAAACATCAACTCTTTTTTCTCACTTTCCACTAGCTACAGAAAAGGGCGACTACATTTTACAAGAAAAATCTAATAGATTTTGATTCTAATTGCTTCATCCTCCGTTCTTTTACTGGTTGCTGATTAAAAATTGTTTTCTTTTTCAAATGTACGTAAATGAAATAATGAACCGATTAATGTTAGACTAAAATTGGAAACTTGACGGCACTTGAGGACCGTTTTGTCCTACTATGGGACTCATCAGCAGTGCTCATCTACGACTCTCAATCGCGGAGATCGAACCCAGGACCTTCGGTCACGCGCGAGTACACTTGGATTCTAGACTACTGAACCGGCATCCAATGGTGCTAATGGCTAACTTTAATCATTCCAAGGTATTGTGTAACCTCAACTATTGTTTTCAGTGGTTAACTGCCTACACCATACATGCTTGAACTCCACTGGTCATGGCTTTACACTAGGACTCTACTGATTTCCTCACGAAGTTAGTCACTAGTGAGCAAATTTTATGAATCATATGAGGTTGCGCAATACAATACTTCAAAGAATCTCAACAATCTTCACAACTCTGTTATAGAAATCATAAAAATGTACTCATTAATGATCAGTTTCGTGATGAAATTGTCGGAGTTCTAGTGAGAAGCCGTGACTATTGGCCTTCAACCCTGTCAAATGTAGGCAGTTGCCCATTGAAGATAATGAATGAGGTTGAGAAATTCCTTGGATAGATTAAAACTTCAATATTAACACTGTTGGATGCCGGCCCAGTGGTCTAGTGGTTATGCGATCGAGAGCAAGACCGAATGTCCTGGGTCCGATTTTTGCAAGCCGAGATCGTGGATACGCACTGTTGATGAGTTTAATACTGGGAAGAAACGGCCTTCCCCCAATACTTACGTGTTTCTAAAGATGATCTAACAACGATCGATTTACTATTTCGATGAAACCTGACATCTCCACATCTGCATAATGAAAAGTCTTGATCAGTTTCATATTGTATCTTGCAAAACTATATGTTTTCTTGTCTTGAATTGAATGAGATTTTTTTGTCTTTTTCTTATGTATCCAGCAATTCGGTTTAGAACAACTAAGATTAGGTGCAGGAATGCAAGATTCATTACGTGGTCCTTTATGCTCTCTATTATTATTGGCATACGATTTATATGCTACTCACATGTTAGGTAAGTAGTATAATAATATAATGTAAAATGTTTTTATGATGATTGAATAGATATGATGAAAACTATGATTCTGGTGATGAATAAATAAAGGTTCAGTGTATCGAAACGTCTGACTACACCACTAAAGTATATACGCTAAATTGAAGTTCAGTGAAAGAAACAATTTTTCAAAAGAATCGCCTTTTTTCCCTTACGGAATAAACATGTACTGATTGCAAACTTCAGCTCGTGTGGTTTCTGGGGTTATTAACGGAACTGCATATTTGGAAAGAATAGGGTCTCCTGTGATAATAACATAAAGAATAATTATGCCGTGCTTTGATTTGGCCACCTCTAGTTTTCTTCCAGTCTACTCGTACACCAGGCTACATCGCTCATCGATGCAGTTGTTGGTTGGACATATATACAACATATCACTACTCAGTACCCTTTTCCTAACATCAACATTGCTCACTCGAAGATCCCAGGTGATAGGAGCAATACTTCAAAGGTACTTATGATTGAATACTGGTTTTCTACGAGTATCCTCTATTCGTAGTGGCCATGTTTTACTCGTGTAAAATAGGACTGTACCGAACGAGAACACAGGTGGGGCAACCGAAATGTATATAGTGAAAATTACAGAGTTACTCAGTAAAATCGGAAAACCAAAATATCAGTTCATCAAATCGAACTGGACTGTTCCTGTTGCAAAACATCAATCCATTGTCACTATTCATGCATTTCATACAAATTCCATTGTGTTCTAACTCTTCCTTTCTTGATTTTCACCAACCATCTTCTGCTGCCAGACATTACGTTGACACTCACGTCATATACTACTTAAAAGTAGCTCGCACCACAGGACTTACCAAACTACTGCGCGGTAGACTCATCCTTTGGTTCGCAGACAGATATCTTGCCTACCCCATAAATGACACAAGTTAGCAGGAGCCACTTGAATCCTCTGTATCCATACCGAGATTTCGTCATACACCAAGCAATCAGCACTGTTGAGATTCCCAAGATGTAATTGTATTAAATCTTTAAATTTTCATAACTTAGCATGCATTTTGTTAAAATAATTCATATTTTTTTAGGTGACAGTGTTGTCAGTGTATGTAAGTTATTGATTTTTAATTAACAATTATTAATTAATTAATTAATTATTAATTAACAATTAATAACATTTTTAATTCTATTTGGAATATAAAAATTATACAGAGAGAGAGAGAGAGAGAGATAGTCATGATTATTTCATGACACTTTTTTAAAAAAAAATTGGTTTCACCATTGATTTAAACAAAATCTCATTGAAATTTAAACAAAAGTTCAATGTTAAAGAGTGAATATTCTTTTGAAATTATTTGTGATGAAATTCAATTGTTGACAACTTAACATTTTTACACATTTGAAATCATCAATCAATCATTGCTAGACAGACCAACATTAGAAACCTGGAAGCACTGGATGACGGCCGTTTCGTCCTGGTATGGGACTCACCAGCAGTGCACATCCACGACTCCTGCTCCTCGCAGGATTAGAACCCGTTACCTTCGGCATTGCAGGCGAACGCCTTACCATCGGACCACTGGGCCGTCACCCAACAGTGTTAATGTCTAACTCTGATTGATCTAGGGATTTTGCGCGACCTCACCCCTTTGTCTTTGGTAGTTACTGCCTACACCCGACAGGTCTGAACTCCATTGGTCACGTCTTTTCGTGAATGCGCACTGCTGATGAGTCCCATACCAGGACGAAACGGCCATCCAGTGCTTCCAGGTTTCTAATGGTGGTCTAACAATCATTGATTGATGATTTCAAATGTGTAAAAACGCAAACCTCCACAACTCTGCCCCAAAATTTAACATTTTATTAATTTACAACACAATTAACATGTATTTGATTTCGGATCTAAATTTTACACTCTGTTTGAATGATAACCTTTTGAAAATCTATGGTACTTTTTTTAGTAAATTCTACTACGTATTATTGTTAAAAATAGTATCTATCTGCTAATGACGATAACCTGCAAAAAGTGTCTAATTCAGTCCGTTTAAGTCTATCAAAATAAAGACCTATTACCGGAGGTGTACATTGTGCCTGTCATGATCTACGATGTTTCGAAATCTGATCACGATACATGGATAAAGCCACCTTAGAAATTGGTTACTTCAGTGAAAACGCAAGAAACAGTAGAAAACAAAGTCTATTTGGTTACCGAATGATTTGCACAAATACTCATCTAAGGCACAAATGTATTCCATCTCTTTAGAAATTATAGCCATTTTGACCAATGATATACACTGATCCTCATTTGGTCACTTCTGATTGGTTCATTATTATCAGTTTCGATAGCGGTTTATTTAAATGTTGAAAAGTACATTCTAGTTAAAAATTCACTTCAGTGATCAAATTAAATTTAAACTATATTTAACGCTCAAAGTTTTTTTTAGGTACAATCAACATATTTAAAAGTTCATAAGTATTTTGTAAATTTATTGCTTTAAATAGACCACTGAGTTGGCATCCAACGGTGTGTTAATGTCTAACCTCACCCCTTGTCTTCAGTAGTATTGATTAGTGACTAGTTTCGTGTGGAAATTTTCGGATTTCCAGTGAGAAACTGTAACCAATGGAGTCCAATGTTGTTAGGTGTAGGCAGTAACTCGATAATGAAAATACAACATTTGTTGAAAGAATAATGAAAAGTCCGTGATCAAAAATATCCTGCTCACAAGACGAAACTCCATCAAAATTAGCACAGACTACACTTGTAGTGAATGAGAACACAGGTGGGGCAACCAGATTGTATTTAACAAAAATTACAGAGTTACTCAGTAAAATCGGAAAACCATATCGTAAATCGTTCATTTGCAAATTATCAGTCCATCATATCAAACTGGACTGTTCCTGTTGCAAAACATCAATCCATTGTCACTATTCATGCGTTTCATACACAAATTCCATTGTTTTCTAACTCTCCCTTTCCTGATCTTCCCCCATCTTCTGCTGCCAGACATTACATTGACACTCACGTTATATACTACTTATAAGTAGCTCGCACCACACACTTAGTAAATTCATGTTGAATAAGTGTTTATTATCTAATATTATACGTAGAAGTTTATACTGTGCCAAAATCCCCGAGAGAATAACATTTTTTATGACAGAAGCATGTGAAATTTACAGACAAATTCATCATATGATTTAATCAAGCTCTCATTGGTTAACTGGGTGATTTCATACTGAAAAGATTGTTTGATTTTGGGGCTTATAGTCATTATTTGATTTTAACTCTCCTAACATAAGCCAAGTTATATAAATCATTAAGAAATGTATGACCTCAGTTAGATAATCATTGAGACTCGACAAACAACTAAGCAGCTAAATCATTCAAGTAGTGAACTGTTTCGTTATTTAACATATCCATCCTTATCCAAGGTAAAACTCAGGACTTATGAAACTCTTGGGTAAGGAGGTTGTTACTCTTCAGAATACAGTGTTAATATTTGTATTCAACAATTTACATTTTGGTTAAAATCCTTTTATGTTCGTCAGTTGAGATGCTTGAATGCTATTACGAGTTCACCTTAGTCGGTAAACGAGAGCGAAGACAAATGATCTAGTGACAACACGATAGGCTACTACTCTAATCCGAGCGTCACTAACGATATCAAAAAGTCTTGATATTAGCGAAGAAAATGTATTCTACAAGCACTCAGAAAATATGAAGTTTTGTACAGAAGAAGAAGAAGACGAGGAGCCTAACATCTTACAGACGATGTATATTTATACAGTTAGGTCATCCGTGAAAACTAACCAATAGGAAACAACATTTAAAAGTATGTGAACTTGACAGTTTAGGATGACCTTAAATATTGACCAATAGGAACTGACCAATCGGAACTGGCCAATAGAATTAGACTCACAAAATAATTTCTTTAGGATATTTGATGAATATCCTATCAAATCCACAGTTTAGAATTTCACACTAGATTTCTATGAATTACATTTGAATTTAGTCATTGATAAGTACATTATTATTACGATTATTACTAATAATGCAATGTGCTCCATAGTGACCAGCTTCATGTTCTAGTGAGAACACATGACCACTGGAGTTCAACCCTGTTGGGTTTAGACAGCAACTGCCAAACACAAATGGGTGAAGTCGCACAAAATCCCTAGATTGATCAGTGTTAGACATTAACAACGTTGGATGCCGGCTCAGTGGTTCAGAGGTCAGACGTTTGAATTTCACCGAGTAGCAAGAGTCGTGGATAAGCACTGCTTATGAGTCCCATACCAGGACAAAACGCCCGTTCAGTGCTTGCAGGTTTCAAATGATGGTCTAGCAATGATTGAGTGATGATTTCAGTAACTAATATTAATATTGAGGATGCTACTCACAAGGTGATTTGTAAGTAGTATATACCGGAGCATCATTTATATGTTGCTACCATACAGATGAGTGTTTCGAAATCAAATTACATCACATGATCAGCGTATTTTGAAGACCAGGAAAAATGACATAGAAGATAGTTCATAATCTGTTTGCATTAACCTAAGGGATCTAGGAAACTGTTGAACTCAAAATTCTGGAAGCTATAATTTTGTTTTGAAACTCAAAGAATGTTGGTGGTTTGGATTTATATATGAAGTACCAGTGTCACAATGTAATGAACCAAGGCATTAAAACCAGACAGAATCAATGAATTATGTATTTACCAACAAAATGTATACCAGCTTATCTTTAGACTGCCTTTTACAAGACAAGCAGATTCTCATATCATTCTGGTCTTCAAAATACTTTGATTGCTCCATACATCCGTATCCAACACTCATCTCTTCATCAATGATTTCTAGTTGACACTCCACTACATACTACTTCGAAACAACTCTGGGAGTAGTATGCATCACACCAGATCTCATGGCGATATGTGCTAATCCCATTTCCTTAGAAAATGAATTCATTTTTTTGTGACCAATCAAATGCATTCATGCTTTAGGACATTTTCTGATGGTCATTAGATGACCTTCAGATTTGCACACTTCTAATTGGTTCTCTGTTATACCACACATGATTTTTTTTCTTCATTCACCTGATCCAGCTGTATTTGATTTGTTTTTTTTTTGTTTGAAGCATCTGAACAACCAGAACATTTGAAAGAAGCTCGTGAATTATTAGCTCATTGGTGTGTTGTTTATCCGAACAGTGCGATATTCTTATTGTTAGCTGGTCGTTTAGAAGAAATCTCAGGAAATTTACATGAGGTAAGCAAATTGTTGTTGTTCTTTAGAATATGAGATTTGAAATGGGAAAAATAATTTGCTAATTTTTTTCAGTTATCTAAATACATTATACTTTTCATGAAATTGAATCTTATACGTCCCTTAATTGGATGATGAGTTGTAGGTCAGTCAGTCAGTCAGCAACAACGTAGAACTTCGTGCGTACATACATCAGTCCACCTTGCTATACCAAATTAACATACGCAGATGTAACTATCAATTCATATCCTCCTATAGTGGTAGAGATAGTAGATGTATTCACGATAATGGAGAAGATTAGGCTTTGAAGACTTAGAATCCAATGAAATTAAGGGGAAAGATAAATGTGATGAATAATTCGGAAGATTAGAATTTGAGAGAACACAAAGGGTGGATGCACCTGTACCATGATAAGTTGTAAGATGGAAAACAGATAACAACAGGGGTGTATATGTTTGAGGTGTTTGCGTATATCTCGTCCTACTCACATCATTCAACGTTAAGATCTCGTAATGTTAACTACTGAGCTATTCCATATACGGTTGACCTCATGAAGGATTGAGTAATCTATAGTTCAACGATTATTGATTGACCGAAAACACGATGTTTTAGCACTGCTTTAGCTCTGTCTTAGTTGGTGTTACTTTTTGTGACGAAAGTTATTTATCTCCATGAGCTTATATCGACGAAGTACGGAAACTGATCAAGCTTCTAGAAATACTTTGTTTTAATAAATATCTCGTTGAATTAAAAACATATTTTTGACTTGAAAAATCTAGTGTCCTCAAAAAAAACTGCTCAGATAACCTACACTCATCAATCGAACTTCATTAAACATTATCGTTTAAATAATTCATACTACTTATAAGTAGTTGAGTAAAATTTCAAAAATTAAAATGTGATCTTTGGATAATTCAATGTATTTTCTAATCAATTTTTAATCCGAAAAAAGGCTATCACATTATTTCAACGTTCAATAGATTCACAATCTGACTGGATACATTATCATCATCTTTGTTATTGGGAATTAATTTGGTGTTATGCGTAAGTTTGTTTTTTTAATTTTGTCATTTATGGGGAAATTTAAATTTTCTTTTCAT
Source organism: Schistosoma turkestanicum (assembly GCA_944470395.2). NCBI lineage: Eukaryota > Metazoa > Platyhelminthes > Trematoda > Strigeidida > Schistosomatidae > Schistosoma > Schistosoma turkestanicum. Next base: position 21,148,956 of record OX103975.1, on the reverse strand, counting down.
GATGATAATCGTTAAGAAGTCAAGTAATTTTTATTCGTCTTCTTCCACCTTCAATTGGATGCGTTCTTTTAATTCGCTGATGATAAAAGATTTTATTGGAGTCATAAAAACCATTGGAAACTTGGAATCACTGGAAGTTTGTTTAATCCTAGTACTGGACTCATTAGTAGTGCTCATTCACGAATTCCGCACTCGAGAACCGAACTTGGGACCTTCGATCTCGTATACTAGGGTAACTTGGCCTCCGAGTGCTTCTAGGTCTAAAGTAACTCAACTATTTCCAAAACTGTCAGATAAAAGAACACTTTTTGAAAAAAAATCTGTTTTTAAGGCTATGAAACTTAAGTGTTTGTTGAATAGTACAAGTATTCTAAGCTACGTTGTAGGAAAACTAGAGACAGTCCAGCTGATGTACGGCTGACTATGTGAATGATATCAGTATGTGATTTAAACGTTGGTCATGAGATAGAGTTTAATTTTTAACAGACAGTTACTATTATTTTCATTAGTTTATATGGTGATGAGTATCTTACTAAATTGGTCAAGAAAAAGAAATGTTGTCTATTCAGTGAGTACAAGCCAATGTCTAGACTTTAGAATTTTACGGAGATCATCAGCTCTAACAAGATTGATGATACATTTTGATTAAAAGGCGGTTATTGACATAGAATCAATGTTCATCATACAGTTAGTTGTAAAGATTGTTAAGTTTCATTGAAAAGATGAATCGATCATTCTGAAATCATGAATCGATCAATGTTAGACCACCACCAGAGAAACCTGGAAGCACTGAACGGCCGTTTCTTCCTGGTATGGGACTCATCAGCAGTATGCAGGAGTCGTGGATGCACACTGCCACTGATGAGTGCCATACCAGGACGAAACGGCCATCCAGTGCTTCCAGGTTTCTCTGGTGGTGGTTTAACATTGATCAATTCATGGTTTCAAAATGTGTTACTTAACAATCTTCACAACACCCTAATGGAATCGATCGTTGTTTGACTAACACATCAGAAACCTGGAAGCACTGGACGGATGTTTGGTCCTAGATCAATCTTTAAGAAATGTTTTTTTTTTCAACATCAAATTATTGGGATTATTGAAATCAGGACAGCTTCATGACTATCTGAGAGAGAACACAAATCGATTAATGGCCCCAGTCCTCGAATATGTTCTAAACTCGGGTCGTAACCAACTGCGTGATTCATCTTTCATTCTTCTCTGCAGGGTGAGAAGAATTGGCTCAAAAAATGGTTTGAATGAGGATTTTGTGCACAGCTGAGGCTATAATAATTGAACATTTCAAACCCGAACAGTGTCTACAGAAAAGTCATTTTTCAATCCCTTATTCTATGTTAAGCTTGACAGCTTCGACACGTCAACACGACAATTGATATGCTTGAACTATTACGAGTTTACCTTAGTCAGTAAACAAGAGCGAGAATCAATGATCGGGCGACCTGACAGACTATTCTAATCCAAGGGTCCCAAATCCCCCCTCCACTAAATAGAAGAATAAGACTTGATATGAAGTAGAACGTGCATTCTACAAGCATCCAGAAAGTACACGGTCCGAGTTCAGAAGTGAATCAGGATCCCGGACTGAAGATCCGGGTCATAAAACGTTACAGATAATTGCATATTCCTACAGTTAGGTCGAATGGGAAACCAAATTTGAAGTAAATGATATTGCTAGTAAGGACAACCAATAGGAATTGACCAATAGAATTAGACATACAAATAATTCTCTTTAGATATTGGATGAACATCCTAACATTGTCCCATGGTCTTAACACCTTATTGGATGTTTAAAAATTATTCATGCCAACTAATACCTTCATCTTCTCTTCCTTTACGGAGTAGACAATGATCTTTAATTTTAATATTATAGATTACCTATTATTACCTCTAAAACTACTACACCACGTGATATGCTGATGAGTTTCCACAACTGCATCAAATGATCAATTACTGATTGACTATAGTAATCATGAAACCGATCAATTTTAGACTACCATTAGAAACATAAAAACACTGGACGGCTTTTTCGTCCTAGTATGGGACTCATCACCAGTGAACAACCGCGACTCTACAAACAAAAATCAGAACCAAGGACCTTCAATTCGATGTGCATGGACGCCTAAGCTCTTTATTATTGAGCTCATATCTGACTGTGTTAACGTTCCACTTCAATCGATCAATCTTCTCCAAACCCTTGATCAGCGGACGAGTTTTATACCCAACATAAACTGAAATACATTGATCACGTTTGTTCACTCACTCAATCAATCAATCAACAGAAACTTAGGACTTCGTACGTTGGTACGTACATCAGTTCAGGTTGCTATACCACATAAGTACAGAAATATCGAATAGCTGTAGATGTATTAGCAGTAATCGGAGAGATTACGGTTCGACGATATTATTCAAGAAGTAGAATCTAGTGAAATAAACTTTGAATAAAAAGATAAAGGTGATGAATAATTTAGAAGATTCGGATTTGAGAGAACATAAAGAGTGGATGCACCTGCGCCATTGCGAACAGTTTCACTAATATCATTCAGGTTCTCTAACCATCGATAATTATCATCTCACGGGCCCCAACCAGGTAGTCGACACCTACCAACATGACTCAGTCCACTTGTCAGTAACTTCATGAATTTGTGCTATGTTTTGGTTTGGCTGCTCCTAGCTTTCTTCCAGCCTATTTCTACACCGCAAAATACAGCTCCATGAGACAGTACGTGGTTAGGAATACACAACATATGTCCCAACCACTTCAACTGATGAAGTTTCAATACTCACAACCAGATTCCTTCCATGGTGTGGACAGCCGGGAAGTTACATCCACGCTCATACCCATAGAGGCACACGAGACCGAATTGATCTTTACCTCTCTCTTATCTCCTCGACTAACTATTCCTTCAATCGTTTATCACGTAGATTTCATTAGATTTCCAGCAATATGTAACCTGTTTTTTATAATTCACACTTGACAATAATTACAAATTACATTTCATCTGTGTTTTTTTTGTACAGATTACAAGCTGATTGGCAAAAAGCTATTTTATACACTGAAAAATTAGCTTTAGAAAGTCGTTGGAGTCAAGCATCTTATCGTTATATGAAAGCAGCTTTCTTACTACAAAGTATGGAAGATCATACGGTGCGTGAAATGAGAAATCATGATGGTATTATTGCAAAACCACAAGATATAGTTGATCAATTATTAACGTAAGTCATAGTTGGATTTTACTGACCACACTACACAGACTGATGTTTAATAATGAGACAGAGAGGGAGAGAGAGTGTGAGCTGGATAGTTTAGACTGCTTGAATTTAACAAGGTAATTATAAGTGAATAACCGATCAGGAACAATTTATTCACAAAAACTGATATGCTTGAAACTACTACGAGTTCACCTTAGCCGGTGAACTAGAGAGAAGAAAAATGATCTAGTGACACGATGGGCTACTCTAATCTGAGCGTCTCAAGGGCCCACTAAGTAGAGGAAGAAGTCTTGACGAGACGTAGAAAGTGTATTTTACAAGCACCCAGAAAATTGTGGTAAACAGGCATACAAATCGATTTTATTTATACATGATAGAAACGTCCTTGGGAGAGCCACAAAAGTAGCATACTAAAATAATCCATCAACCAAAGACAGTCGAGGATTTTCCGAATGGGAAATGTAATCTCAAGGCCAAATGACCAGCCCATGTGCAAAAGCATGATATCCAAAATTAGGACATTTATGAAAGTGAGTTCTGGGGATCTAACATCCCCAACAAAAATATGAAAGAGTGTAACAGGCAGTTGCTTTGATCATACACTAATATAGCAGTATGACCAGGTTGAATACCTATATCACTGGAATGATGTCTTACTTAGTCCTCCAAGTGTTCGCTTCAATGTAGTATGGATTGGATTTCATATCAGTTCACTAAAAGTCAAAGTATTTCGAATTTGATCAATGAGAAAGAGAGAGTGTGTGTAACTTTGAACAACTACTACTGTCACTATTTATCAGCACGTTTTTGTAAAGGTGTTCTCTAGGACAAATAATTCGGTTGTTATACATTAGTGAAGCCATAATTGCACTTGTTTTGTACTACTTATTATTTATAAGTAATAAAAAAATATAACAAAGATTTTTTTCAAGTGTTGGGGTCGATCGATCCCCAGAACTCGCTTGATAAATACCTTAATTTTGGATTTTATGTTTCCGAGCATGGGCTGATCGGTTGACCTTGAGATCACATTTCCAACCAGGAAAATCCTTGACTGTGATTGGTGACTGTGTTATTTTAGTGTGCTATTTCCTTGTATCACGCAAAGACGTTTCTATGATGTATAAATAAACGCGATTTGAGTGCTTGAATTCATTGTATGCTGGCTGGGTGTTTGTAGAATATACTTCCTACTCTATATCAAGACTTTTCGTTAGTCAACGGATCATGTTAGTCTACCTTGACGCTGGTTCATTGTCTCGTTCTCGTTTATCGACTAAGGTGAATCCGTGATAGTTTCAAGCATACCTAGTGACGAGCTTAACATCAGGATGTAATTTTGACTGTTTCCTTACAAAAGTTATGCGCCAATTGATTTAGAATAAACTATTTTAATTAATATTATATAAATAGATTTGAGATTTTTTTCGTATCAAATTTATAGAGATATACCTAACTTGGTAAAACGTTTCGGTGGTCGATCATTACCAATTGAAAAAATTGCATTGAGAAAGTCGGCCAGATATTTTGCACAGAATAAACGGCTAACTCTACCAGCTTTAGTAAGTCTCGGAAGAAGTAATTGCTGTCAATTATTCATTGTATTGTATTGTATTGATCAGTTTCTATTCGGTTTTATTTAGACGATTGTTTGGGTGCATTGCACTTAGTGATATATATATATATATATATATATATATATATATATATATTTTCAGTTCTGTTACGCCTGCACGTATACACGTCAACTTAATATTCTTGAACTATTACGAGTTTACCTAGTCGGAAAACGAGAGCGAGGATCGAGGATCCGGTGACAGGACATACTACTCAAATCCGGTTATCCCGATCCCCCATATTTAGTAAAAATAAGAAGATATGATATGAAGTAGAACGTGTATTCAACAAGTATCGATAAAGTACGAGGTCCGAGTCCAGAAGAGAATCAGGATCCCGGACTAGGGATCCGGGTCTTGGTCATAAAACGTTACAGATAATGCATATTTATATATTTTGGTCGAATAAGAAACAGCAGCGAAGTCTGTGACATTGACAGTTAAGACGACCGATAGAAAGCAATATTTGGAGTGACATTCACAGTCTGGATGACCAATAAGAGACAACATTGAAGTATTTGACTTTGACAGTTATAACGACCATAATTTTGACCAATATAAATCGACCGATAGGGATTGACCAATAATTCTCTTAGGATATTGGATGAATATCCTAACAGAGATGTTAAAAAGTATTTTATAGCACATTTCTTTTACTAATTGTCATTCTGGAATTGTGAAGATTATGAACTGATCAATATTAGACCATTATTGGAAACCTTATCAGCATTAGGCATACACACCGTCCGTTTGGATGCCGACTCGGCAATCAAGAAGTAAAGCTTCCGCTCACGAGATCGAAGCTCCTCAGTTCGATCCATCATTCTGACGAACTACAAATCTTATTGTATTTAAATATCCACTAATATGAATGTTAGTGTTGGGGATGTTAGATCCCCAGAACTCGTTTGATAAATGCCTTAATTTTGGATTTCACGTTTGCCAGCATAGGATGATCAGTTGATATTGAGATTTCATTTCCCACCAGGAAAATACATGGCTGTGATTGGCTGCTGTGTATTTTGGGTGTGCTATTTTCGTCACTATCCCAAGTACGTTTCTATGATGTATAAATAAACGAGAGTTGTTTGCTTGATTGTATTGTGTAATTGCTGGGTGTTTGTAGAATATACTTTCTACGCTTACAAAGCCTTCTTACTTAAGTTGGGGATTCAAAGTAGCCTATCTGAACGCTGGTTCATAGTCTCGTTCGCGTTTTATCAACTAAGGTGAACTCGTCGTAATAGCTTGAAGTGTACCTAGTGACCAACCCTACAGTGTTAGTCAACTATTTTCCCGTTTTATTTTCATTTTAAAACACAGGAACTCATATTCATTTGGAATGGATTCAAAATGATCCAGTCACAACCGGATGCTATCACAGCATTTATTATGATTTGTGAAAATAAAATCAATGAATTATTTCAAACTAAAGGTGAGCTAGTGCTGATCAACATTTTTAAACAAGTGTGGCTGATTGGCGAATTGTTTAAACTGAAGCTTTAAACTCTGTCTTTCTGTCTCTCTCTCTCTAAAGTAGAACAATACTAATTAGTTTAAAAAATGTCTCTCTTAAGCTAAATTGTTTTATCCGCCTTTTATTTTTCTGAATTAATTAAAACAAAATAGCTCATGGTTCATTAAATCTGCTTCATTTTATTCGTGATTAGATAAAGACTTCAAGGTTTAGTGTGTTATACGAAGCCAAGACCAAATGAGATCTATACACATATTGTAAAATCATTTATTTGTAATCTAAACAGCTTACTGATTTGTATTCTTTCAAATCGCTTCTGGTTTTCAAAATGGACACTCTGATCAAGCCATACTTTTTGATGTCTTGACATTTTTTGTTCTCTAAGTTTACGATGCCCTGTTTTACTTTACTCAATTACGCCTGATATGCCTGATAGAGCATAGGCCATCGACCAGCATTCTCCAACTTACTCTGTCTTGAGCATTCCTTTCTATTTCTACTCACTTGTCAATGATTCTTCTCATGCCTCTGTCTCCGATTCTCGACATAATTGTGTTCTTTGGTCTTCTTCTCTCCCTTTGACCTTGAGGGTTCCAGGCTGAGGGCTTGCTGTGTGACGCAGTTGGATGCTTTGCTCAATGTGCGTCCTATCCACGACTAGCTCTGTTTCCTAATTTCTTTCTCTGCTAGAATCTGGTCGACTCTCTCCCACAGCAGGTTCTTGCTGATGCTGTCTGGCCAACGGGAATGCAGTATCTGGTGTAGATAACTGTTAAGAAATATTTGTATCTTCCGGGTGATGGGTTTCATGGTTCTTCAAGTTTCCGCCTCATACAGTAAACGATGATCTACTGCATACTACTAATACGCTACCTTGTGAGTAGTAGCATGCACTAAATTAGAACAAGAAGATGTGAATTTAAATGTTCAGTGCGTATCATAACACATTGTTCAGTTTTCAAGTTATAGACTTTTAAGAAATCAATAGCAAAAAGAGAATGCGAGGATTACAAAACTAAGGAGTCTTATTTTGAATTGCTGAAGGTGCTTTCTTCACTGATCAGTTATCGAACAGTGATGCATTAAGCGTGATCTATTCCTCGGTAGAAATTGAAGGGCGATGATCAGAATAGACTATTCTCTTTACTCATATTTTGTGTCCGTTTTTTTGAAAATCAACATGACGTTTATCTCCTCTTCAGATAATTGATGACCCTTTTATGACTCATTGGTATATCACGCATACCATCCATTGTTAGCCGTTGTAGAACTGAAATATCTCTCGTGAATCATTGTTGAAGGTTACAATTTCCCCTGAGATTGTGGATATGGTTTTCTAATGGGAACTACCGAAATTTAAGTTGACAGAAGGCTTCTGTCTGTTTGTTATGGATGCACGTAAACACCTCAACTTGATATGCTTGAGCGGAGAACGAGAGCGAGTATCGAGGATCCGGCGACACGATATTCTACACTAATCCAAGTGTCCCAACCCTCATATTGAGTAAAAATAAGAAGACTTGATATGAACTAGAACCTGTATTCTACAAGCATCCAGAAAGTACGAGGTCCGAATCCAGAAGAGAATCTGGGATCTGGGACCGGGTCCTGGTCTTGATCATAAAACGTTACAGATAATGTGTATTTATACAGTTAGGTTGAATAGGAAACGGCATCGAAGTCTTCGACACTGACAGTTAAGTCGACCAATAGGAAGTAACATTTGAAGTGACACTGATAGTCAGGACAACCAATAAGAAACAATAATGGAGCACGTGACATTGATATCTAGGACGACCATAAAATTGACCAATAATTCTCTTAGGATATTGGATGAATATCCTAACACTGTTGTCTTTATTTACCATAGTATCAAATACTTTCAGTTAAAACTCTCTCCAAATGAATTATATGATATTAAATGATGGGCGAAAAGTAAATTTCACTTCTTTGTTCTGTATATACAAGATTATGTTGATAAATTTAGGTTTGCATGAAGAAGAGGCCATCAAATGCCTTGGTGCGGTAGAAAGTTAGGAGGGTCCGTCATTCTCCAAATGCTTTCCTACTTACTGCTACTAACTGCTGGAGTGGTGTTTATGAAATTAAGGGGCTACACACCAAATATCCTGCAAAGGTTTCAACCAGGTTGATAGGTATGGAACATCCACCTAGTAGATAGACTGTAAAACCACGATTCTAAACCAACAGTTCACATGAGCTGCATGATCTCACTTTCATTGGACTTCGTCCCATAATGTTTCTTCACTGCGTGGAGAATTGTGGATTAGACCTATATGAGGAAGATTCGGTAAATGACCCCTTCTGATAACTACCTGCCTCGGTTCGGGCACCTGGTCAGTTTCCAAAAACAGCCCTCACACATATCAATCAATTTATGTGTCGTATAAATATATAAATGCCTCTTTTTTTAATCAATAGTTATGCGTTTAAACAAAACTAAGGACTCGATAATTGAATATTTGAACTATAAATAAAGCAAAAAATCTTAAAAGGTCACATTTTTTATCCTCAAAATAACAAACTATAATTAATATTGTACTTTCAAAATGGTACACCATTGAGTTGTTTTAAACAAACAGGTTAACGAATTTAATAAATACTTTAACATTGATCAATATGTTTGTTTATGTGTAAGATTGTGTACGAAAAAATGCTTATCACTTGAGATTTTCAATTTTCAATAGTTATTTTTTAATATTATGGTTAACAGAAGACAGTTTACAATAAAATTACTTTTGAAATTGTACAGATCTTAGAGACTGTTATTCACAAATGCTAATCGTTATACGTGACTGACGATGGCCTTCTCCATGTCGCCTCACTCAGATTGTATGCTTTCCGTTCTTGTCTGTCTGTTCAACTGAGTGCATGAATGATTGTTTGAAATTAACTTATCCAACTGAATGCGTATTTGGCTTCTTAGTAAGGTCGTCGCACAAACGAGTTTCGCATAAATATGATATGATACGAAAACTGTAGAGGAGATTTATTTCGTAAATAACAGAGTCAGCTCACGAACCACTAAAGTAGTGAGCCGTTTTTGGAGTTAAACATAGTCCACAAAAGTGATGAACTCGACATGATTCGAACACGCAAGAAGCACAAAGGAATGAGCCCAACATTGAATCTAACTTTAAGCTGATTTAAAGCTCATTTGTATGAAATACAGTGTTCCAAGGTCTGATCTCCTCTAAAATTTTTTTGTTAAACAAAAACGTAAGAGTTCAAGAGAATGTTTATATGTAAATATATTACTTAGAAAATGAAGCCATTTTTTTAACCAGTCATATGCGTTTATCCTTGAGGACGCTACTATTTGATAGTCATCAAATGATCTTCTGATTGGTTCACTGTATCACCCATCTAATACTGATTGGGTATTTTACGAAAGGTATTTGCATATTAAGTCTAATATGATTCGTAAATCTATGATGATCAGTCACTGAGTGAATACTTATAGCTAAGCAAACTCCATCAGTCCAATTGAAACATACCCACCACTAGCCTGAATAAAATTGACTTTACTCGCATTATGGTTTGATGTTTATTGGTTGGAGGTAATCAACTGGAAACCTTGAAACTATGTTATTTGATGTTATAACTAAGACATTAATCATTTATAAGTGTATCTGAGTTGAAAAATATCTGGAACTCCAAACAACTTTCAACTAAAACCACAATCAGGATTTTCAATACAAATGTCAATACAGAGTTCTACTGTATGGAGAACTACGAAAGCCATCATCCAGAAGATACAAGTATTCATTAACAGTTGTCTTCGCAAAATATTTCGGATTCGTTAGCCAGACACTATCAGCAACAACCTACTGTGGGAGAGAACAAACCAGATTCCAGTGGAGGGGGAAATCAGGAAGAAGCGGTGGAAGTGGGTAGGACACACATTACGAAAAGTACCGAGCTGCGTCACGAGACAAGCTCTCACATGGAACCCTCAGGGTAAAATGAAAAGAGGAAGGCCAAGGAACACAATACGCCGAGAAACAGAGAAAGATATGAGAAGAATGAAAAAAAAATTGAACAGAACTGGAAAGGGAAGCTCAGGACAGAGGTGGTTGGAGAAAACTGGTCGGTGGCCTATGCTCCTCTATTGGGGGTAACAGGCGTAAGTACGTAAGTAAGTAAGTATCTGAGTTCTTAAGTAGCTTATCAGCAGCCCCAATTGATCAGATTATGAAGCTGCATGAAGCATGTTGGACTCCTGTGGAAAGTGTTAGTTCTCACAATATGCCAAGTGACACGAAACTTCGATTCATCATTATCTGAAGGTTTCCTTCAACCACCTAACATTTACTCATGGACATTAACACTATTGGATACCGACTCAGTGATCTAGAGACTAAGCGTTAACAAGTGCGACCTGTCCTGTGTTCGGAGTCATAGATGCTCACTGTTAATTAGCCCCCATACGCAAACAAATCGACCATCCAGTGCTCCTAATTCTCGAATCGTGCTCAAACATTGGTCGGTTCATGATGTCAATAATAATATTAATTGATTATTTAAAAAACTATCACGTTTGATTGTCTGTTTCGATTTTCTCATTCGATTTTTTTCAGATACATGTGAAACATTTTATGATGATTATTGCTTAGCATTAATGCTTAAAGGTGTTTGTCTTCGTTGTCGTGGCCAGACATTTCAAGCTTATATGTGTTTCACTGAAATTATACAATCGTAAGTATTTGAGGAAAAAAAGATGCATAGATTTTTGCTTGAAATAAACTAATGTCGTGGGTTCGATTCCCGAATACTTATTGATATTGATATATTCATATTTGAGTAGTTTCATATTAGGAACGAATAGTCTAACAAAGACTGGTTAGTTGTTTAAACTATGGTAATGTTATGATTGTTAAATTCTTAGTACGAATAACTTTCAGTCAGTATGGTAACTTATAACTAGGTTGATGTAACTGACAGAAATCTTCGTACGTAAGTGAATCAGTTCAAGTTGCCACACCGCTTTTGCACAAAGATGCGATTGTCAATTTAAATCCCATAGTAGTCGAAAAGATCACAACCGTCCGAAGATATTATTCAAGAAGTATAATCCAGTGAAATGGATTTGAGAAGAGGAAGACAAAAGTGATGAGAAGTTTAGATGAGAATTTGAACGAGCACAAAGAATGGATGCCCCTACACCATTGGAAACGATTTTGAACCATGTCATTCAAAGTCTCTGGTTATTAAAAAGTCATTTTAATCAGTTAACAATAGGTATATGTATCACTGAAGAAATGGTTTTTCAATAGTTTCTAGTTTGAAGCAATCTTTTAAAGACTGACATTCGTTCAAAAAGTCATTTCAGACTTGAATGCACTGAACAACTATTTCCAACATGAGATGGAACTGTGCTGTTTATATATTAACTGAAATTCGGTCAGTCGTAGATAGCATATAGGCGCATCTTATGCGGATTTTCTCGATAAAGTCATTATAACACAAGTTTATTCAGAATAGATGGAACGTGGATAACAATGGAATCCAGGAAACGCACCAGTTCCCAGTTGGGACTTGTCAGCTAGATGTATCTGTACTAACTCTGGTATTCAGGTACATCTAGCTAAAGATGACTCCCCCATTAGGACGCAACTGTCATCCTAGATTTCAACGCTAGCTACATTTCACCTCTTCTACATAAAGTACACTATTTCAACTCTTTAGAAAATCCATCATTTTTGTTTTACTACACTACGCTACACTGCGCTACATATTAACACATTGAATATTGAATTCGTTTGTCGCGCCTTTTTTCTAGTAAACGAAAATTAAAATTAGACACTTATCTTCTACCATATTGTGAAATGGAATTATGTCATCTGTCATATGAAGAAGGAGAAATTGATGAAGCGGTGAAACATTTAGAAAAAGCTTTGTAAGTTTAAACTATTATTCTATGAAATCAATCTGAGAAAAAAACTTTTGTTTTAATTAACCAATGTAGAGATAGAAGCTAGTAGTGGAGTTCATCACGTCTGTGTAGCTTGATACATCTGTCACATCTGACCGGTAATGTTCATTCTAGGACTCGAGCCTAGTACTGTTCTATTCACACAAACACTGTCACGTTCTCTCTCTACTTAGCTATTGAGTTTAAATACTTACTCATTTGTGCAATGGAGTTGATAATTATGTCATTCTTTCAAAAAATCAATAGAAAGTGAATGAATTTTATTTCGATCAATTCAAAATTTTTGAAAGCTTACTGTTCATTTTATGTATAAATCACAAAAAATGTGTAACTTAACAATCTTCACAACCCCGTAATACTAAATACCTGTGCTCACTAGTGACTAGCTTTATGAGGAATCTTCTCCGAGTTCTAGTGGGAAGACGTGACCAGTGAAGTTCAACCTGTTCAGGTGTGAATCAGTGCTCACCGAAGACTGTGTATGAGGTTGCGCAACTCAGTGAATTGATCAAGTTAGACATTAACACCGTTAGATACCGGCTCAGTGGACCGATGGTTAGGCGTTCGCCTACAATACAGAAGGTCCTGGGTTCGAATCCTGTGGGGTGCAGGAGTCGTGAATGCGCACTGCTGAGGAGTCCCATACCAGGACGAAACGGCCATCATCCAGTGCTTTCAGGTTTCTAATGGTGGTCTAACATTGATCGATTCATGGTTTCAAAAATGTGTAATTCAACAATCTTCACAACCCTGTAATACAAACAGAATTAACTGTTTTGTTTAAAATTCAGATTAGAGCTAAATGTGTTGATTGTAGAGAGCTATCAGTGTTCGTTTGAACAACTTCATCATCAGTACAACACTTCTTGAAGTTTAAAATGAAGTGTTCCAATATCTCCACGTACAATTTGTAACTTATCCCGTTGAAACTATAAGTCATACGTGAAAAATTCAAATACTTCACTTCTCTGCTTGAATTTCCTGCTGACGATGTTGTTGAAAGCTCCACAACGAAAACATTCAGCCTCAGAGAAACGAAACGAATTACATATGTTTTCCACCATCTTTAATGGTCAAATGATTTTGAACTTTGAATGAAGAATATGAAACAATAAAAATTGACCACTTTAATAGTCCGTATGTTTAGTTAGTTAGTTAGTTAGTTAGTTAATTAGTTAACTTTGTCTCACCAGGATGAAAGTCAGTAGTTGACATTTTTTTTAAGGTGATTAAGAAGAACTTTTTGTACTACAAAATACAACATTTTTACCAAAAAAAAATTTTAGTGATTTTAAGATAGGGGCATGAATACAACTGTTTTATATTCTGTAAGTACACAGTGGCATAGACATTTCCGTACACAAGTATGCGTTATATGCATATATCAAGAGTGTATTGACCGAAATTCATAGAATCTTATAAACAGATAGGTATAGATGTGTTTCCTCAAGGCCATAAGCGCAATGGTATCAGGTGTATTGATTGACTATCAAACAACCGAATCAGATTAGCTAATAAGTGGTCAGTTGATGATATAATCCTTCAGGTTCGTGTCATTAAAGTGTGTTGAGTCTACCTTTGTTCACTGGTTAAGGTACTGCTTATGATCATCGCTTTGTCCCAGCCCTAGAGAGAGATAATGGTTCTTATTCTGAATCAAATGCAGACAGCCCCAAAAGGATATTACGCGAACTAAACTGCCACATTCAACTTTACAGCTCATACCTTTTTGTAATCCAGAGTTAAGATAGAGTGGAGGATCAACCCGATCACTACCTGGCATTTTGCGTTGGGTTATGGGGTTGTCAGTCCCTGCTACCAAAGTAGCGCTGCATGGGTTTTAACTCCCCCTTTAAAATGAACTTACCTTATTTAACTGTTATGACCCAATTACTTACTTCCGCCTGTCGCTACTCATGGAGAATGGCCTGTTCACTAGGATTATCCAATCAAATCTGTCTGATGTTTTCATTTCCAGTTGTGTCACAAATGCTATTCATTCTTCGCATCTCTGTTTACTCCTCTTACTTTAGCCTTGAGGATCCCAAGCTAAGGCTGATTTCGGCAGTATGTGTCCTGCCACTTTTAGCGTGTTGTCTTAATTTCTTTCTCAGCTGGAAGTTGGCTTGTTCACTGTCATAGTTGGTTGTTGCTGTGATGATGTCTGACCACCATTATTGTTTAGATTAGGCGGTGAAAATCTAACTACAGTCTGTCTTCTCTTTGTTCAGAATGAGTTGATTGGGAGTTAAGAATTTAACAAGTGGTTTTCTGAGGAAGTCACTACACGAGCCTTTAACCTGTGGGTCCAGTCCAAAAGACAGTGAAGGAACTTCGAGAGATATTGTCCAATGGTAACCAGCGACTTACAGCAGGTTTATGAATCATTTATTCCGTTATGATACTGGAGCTCATGTACATCATTGGTCTGGAATCAAGGTTTACTAAGTATTGTATTTACATACTATGTACCCATCAACGACTGACGAACCCTAACTTGTCAGTCTCTTAATTTCACAAGCTAAACCCCCTCTGAGAAGGTGATAAGTAGGACTGATCTGTCGTCAGTGGTTATACACGCATGGCCATATGAGAGCGTTTCGAAAGATAGATAGTAAGAGAGCCGACTCTCCCTACTGTCAACCGTACCAGGTTATTTGCAAGCATAAACAAGTAACTACTGAAATCATGAATCAATCATGGTATGACCACTATTAGGAACCCGAAAGCACTGGATGGCCGTTTCCACCGGGTATGGAACTTCAGGAGAGCGCATTCTTGACTCGCCGGATTTGAACCCGGGACTTCCGGTCGTGCATGAGAACACCTAACTTCTAGACCACTGGGCCGGCACCCAGTAATGTCTAACTTTGACCAATGTAGGGTTTTGCACGACCTCACCCATTTGTCTTCGAGAGTTACTGGCTACACCCAACAGGGTTTAACTTTACTGGTCACGTATTCTCAATAGAACTCCGTAAATGTCTTCACGAAGCTAGAGCTAGTCACTAGTAAGCACATTTTACGATTCTTCAATTAAAGTTATGGAAATCATGAACCAATCATTGTTAGAGTGCCATCGCTTCCATGTGTCTAATGGTGATCTAACAATGATTGATTGAAGATTTCTTCAATAAATAACAATCTCCATAAGCCTAATTGAAATATAAGCAAACAAACCAAATGACATTTCTGTAGAAAACGTAATATTCTGTTTAAGCTGTTAATTGTAAACACATTTACAAAGGTTTATCTCTATTCATTATACAAGATTGAGGATTAATAAATACGAATCCTGCGAGCTGAAGGAGACGTGGATACGCACTGTGGATGATGAGTCCCATACCAGGACGAAACGGCCGTCCAATGCTTTCAGGTTTCTTCTAATAGTGGTGATTGATGATTTCAAATGTGTAAATAAAAACACTAATCTCCATAACTCTAGCTAAAAATATCATAAAATGTGCTCACTAGTGACTAGTAGTAGCTTCGTGAGGAAATTCTCGGAGTTCTAGTGAGAAGACGTGTGACCAACGGAGTTCAACCCTATAGGGTGTAGGCAATAACTACCAAAGACAAATTGGTGAGGTCGCGCAAAATCTGTAAATTGATCAGAATTAGACATGAACACTGTTGTATGCCGGTCCAATGGTTCAGAGGTTAGGCGTGTGCACGCTAGACCGAAGGTCGTGCGAGGTGCAGGAGTCGTGAATGCGCACTGCTAATGAGTCTTATACCAGGACGAAACGGCCGTCCAGTACTTTCAGGTTTCTAATAGTGTAGTGAACGAGAACACAGGTGGGGCAACCGAATTGTATTTAACAGAGTTACTCAGTAAAATCGGAAAACCATATCGTAAATCGTTCATTTGCAAAATAACAGTTCATCATATCGAACTGGACTGTTCCTGTTGCAAAACATCAATCCATTGTCACTCACTATTCATGCATTTCATACAAATTCCATTGTGTTCTAACTCTTTCTTTCTCGATCTTCCCTCATCTTCTGCTGCCAGACATTACATTGACACTCACGTCATACACTACTTATAAGTAGCTCGCACCACAATAGTAGTGGTCGAACACAATGATTGATTGATATTATCAAATTCATTTGTACATTGAACATTGATCTTTGTCTATTATAATTTGTTTGTTTATCTGTTTTCTGTTGCTCATGGAAACTTCCGTAGAAGTTATAAACATTATCATTTAGAATCACGACTACATTTTCGTATACATGAAATGGATACACGTCTTAGAGAGAATAAACGTAAATTATCAACTTTAACAGTAGAACACCATGCACAACATTCACCATCATCATCATCATCAAATCAGCAACAACAGCAACAACAATCGCCAACAATGAAAAAAACGGGTAGTGAATATTTTTTGGGATTACCTAATTTATTCTCCAGTAGTAATAATAGTAATAATAATAATAATAATAGTGATAACAAGTCCATGTTATCATTTAAATCCATCGATCTACCTATGAGTAATAGTAATAATAATAATTATTCATCAACATCCAAAGTGAAAAGTGCTTCATCAGCAAGAAATTTAACATTTTCTAAGAAAAATCACAGTGTTGAAACACTGTCGTCAACATTGGATGCTAGACGTCTGTTTGATGAAGGTGATTTGGACGATGGCGATGATAATGTGGATGTCAATTTGGATGATGAAACATTCAGTATGGATTATGGGACAAGATGAATAGATTATTGTTTAATAAAAATGGTAAGTTGTTGATGAGTGTTTTAATGTGTTGTATAGAAGAAATAGGTGGAATTTTCTTCTGTGAGTGTTAATTGATTGTTGGAATCTAAGAAATACTGAACAAGGGGTTTTTTATGAGTATTTTGACATGACATGGTCGAGCTCACCTTGTAGTGCTTCCAACCAACCAAGTTAGATGTAAGCGAACTGGAATATATGTGGTGCAGGCACTACATTCTGTCGTGATGACCTAACTGCAAGATATATCGGCTGGAATATATGTATTCCTTTGCGTCTTATCATGCCAGGCAGGTTGATTGGAGAACGATGAGACTAAAAGCGGCAACTTAAGGTCTGAAGGCGAAGTCGTACTACTGATTTTAGAGAGGTGTGACACAGTAGTAAGGTGTTTTGCTCGGACAACTAGCTTCTGTAGCGATGCGTTCAGATAAGAAAGGA
>OX103975.1:21071118-21130996 GCA_944470395.2 Schistosoma turkestanicum | reverse complement strand
ACAAGTACAGCCTATGTAACTAAGAGTTCATTGTTCATAATCTGTCCTTGATTCATTGGCTAAGTACTGGCTTGGTTGACATGACTGCATGTAATTTGAAGGCTTTGAAATTTCCTCTCAATAAAAATCGATCAAAACGGAAATCATTAATCAATCATTGTTAGACCACCATTAAAAAAATGAAAGCACTGGACGGCCGTTTCATCCTGGTATGGGACTCATCAACAGTGCTCACCCACGACCCATGCTACTCGCAGGATTCGACCCGGGACCTTCGGTATTGTGCGCGAACGCCTAACCATCGGACCACTGGGCCGGCATCCAACGGTGTTAATGTCTAACTCAGATTGATCTAGGGATTTTGCGTGACCTCACCCATTTGTCTTTGGTAGTTACTGCCTACACCCGACAGGGTTGAACTCCATTAGTCACGTCTTCTCAACTAGAACTCCGAGGGTTTCCTCACGAAGCTACTAGTCACTAGTGAGCACTTGTACGCTATTGTTCACAATACCAAAGGTCCCAGGTTCGAATCCTGCGAGTAGCAGGTGTCGTGGATGCGCACTGCCACTGATAAGTAGTCCAATACCAGGATGAAACGGCCGTCATCCAGTGCTTCCAGGTTCCTAATGGTGGTTGTCTAACAATGATTGATTGATGAGTTCAAGTGTGTATAAAAACACAAAACCTCCAAAACTCTGCCCCACAAT
The DNA here is from genome assembly GCA_944470395.2 of Schistosoma turkestanicum. Taxonomy (NCBI): domain Eukaryota; kingdom Metazoa; phylum Platyhelminthes; class Trematoda; order Strigeidida; family Schistosomatidae; genus Schistosoma; species Schistosoma turkestanicum. Next base: position 21,130,286 of record OX103975.1, on the reverse strand, counting down.
CTGGAAATGTTCATTTATCCTCTTCTATTAATTGCAAATAAACTCACTTGAATATCACTGTCTTTTTTTCACAAAATAAAACTCATCTGACTCAAGTTTTTTCAAATAATCATCTATAGCGATTAGTTATTTTTCAATATTCAATTTTAGAATACACACTTCAATATTCAATCCTAGAAGAAGACTCAGTCACAATTAATTAGTTGCTGTTCTTGTTCAATCTGAATGTCACATTATCGTGACTTATATCTTGATTGTATTTGATTGAATATCAAACCAATGTTTGTATCATATAAGTTTTACATTCAAAACAGATTTGTTTTTTAAGAATTATCTTCTACGTAATCAGCGAGTTGTGACGAATGTCATGTGTGCTGATCGAATCCTATCGATCAAGTTACAGTATGGACACTACTCTACGCGACTTGAGATTTACGTATACTATATTGAAATGTAAGACAATATTTTGAAATAATCGATAGTAAGCCTCTGCACCTAGGTTCATTACTATCTACCACTCATTAGTAGGTTGTACTTGAAACCTTGGAGGAACCGATACTCGGTTTGATCTCATGTCATTCACTTAGTGATAGCATATTTAACTGTGAAACTAGATGACACAGGGTCGAACCCGTCAAGGAGCATCACTAGTCTCAGATGCAGTTTACTTACAACTCCACCCGGAGCCCCTCTGGATCTACTGCCGGTCGAAAGCCCGGATAAAGGAGGAGGGTTAGGCATGGGGTTGGCGACAAAGTAACACTTTATTGATAAGTACCAAATAGACAAACATGTTACTTTTGTTACGATCACTTGTTGCAAACAATTAGTCTGTTGTGGAAAATGTTGCGATGTATTTGCGCACTCTACATATTTCGAACAATCTGGTCACAGATGCATTTTATGTGAAAACTAATAACAGGTCAGTTAAAGTTCAAATAGACAGAAGGTGATCACTGTAAAAAGAAAGGAGACAGAAAATTAACGTCATATAGAAGGAATCACAAAAGACAAAAAACTTTCATATATCTACATATATATGAGTGAAATTCAACCTGTTCGAGTGTAGACAGCAACTACTGAAGACTGTGCATGAGGTTGCGCAACTCCATGAATTGATCGAGGTTAGATATTAACACCGTTAGATACCAACTCAGTGGTCCAGAGGTTAGGCGTTCGCGCGCAAGACTGAATGTCCTGGATCGGAGATAGAGTAGTCGTGGATGCTCACTGCTAATGAGTCCCACAGCAGGACGAAACGACCGTCTAGTGATTCCAGGTTTCTAATGGTGGTCTAAGGTTGATCGATTCATGATGTCAAATCTATATATATACTGTCTATCTACCTATTATCAACAATTCTAATGAAAATCTTTAGTTCGATACTGTGGTTTTACCTAATTGTCAATTTCCTCTAGACGAATAAAGACGTCCCGTTCGATAACCAAAGGACGGGTGTACTGAGCAGCAGTTCACTCTGTTCTCCTATATGGCCGTTAAGAGGAGAAGATGTTCGTAGGTTACTCGTATTCGATCATAGATATCTCTGAAGCGTTGATCGTATATTGTGGGACAACCGAGTAAGCAATGTTGTCGTTTGGAAACGAGTTCTAGGTAAGGGTGGCAGATCAATGGATGAAGTAATGAAATTTCATCAGTTCAGGTGGTTGAAACATGTGTTACGAATGCCTAACCACCGACTGCCTCGACGAGCTTTGTTTTGTGGTGTAGGAGTAGGTTGGAAGAAAGTTAGGGGCGACTAGACTAAAAATGGCAGCAATCCATGAACTCATTAACTAGTGGACTGAGCCATGTCGGTAATTGTCGACTACCTGGTTGGGGTCTGCGAGACGAAAGTCACCAATGGTTAGAGACCTTGAATGACATGGCTCAGAATCGTTTGCAATGGTGCAAGTGCATCCATTCGTTGAGCTCTCTCAAATCCCTAACTTCTGGATTCTTCAACGCCTCTACCTTTGTCTTTCTAACCTTATCTCACTGAATTATACTTCTTGCATAATTTCTGAGAACCCTAATCTTTTCCATTACCAGTAATACGTTACTATCTCTACCAGTCGAGGGTTTCAACTGACAATCACATCTCTATGTTGATGGGGTATGGCAACCTGAATTTATGTACATACGTACGAAGTTCTACGTTGTAACTGACTGACTGACTGAATAAAGATGCATTTCGCAAACATTCAAGAACTGAAGCTTTCTACAAAGCAGTCAACACTCTATGAAATGCCTTTTAACATAACAGCAACAACACACTCTCTTTTACGTTCACATAAAATTGTGTCTACAAAATAGGTTTTGTAGAACAGATGGGATGTGTTTGTTTTTTATATACTGGAGAGTTTTACCACGTGACTTACGTCGACTGACGCCAAAGAACACTTAAACTATACGTAAATGAAAAATTTACACACTTAATCGGTAATAGAAGTACATGTTATTTACAACAAAAAGAACCAAATCAATATCAAAATATTTTGAAAAATGTTTTTCAACTGTAAAAAGAGACGAGTAGCGGAGACATTTGATTTTGGTAAATCAACAAAGCTTCATTCGTTCTAATAATATCTGCGTTCTTCACTTTGTACTTACTTAATTACTTACGCCTGTTACCCCCAATGGAGCATAGGCCGCCCACCAGTTTCCTCCAACCAACTCTTTCCTGAGCTTCCTTCTCCACTTCTTTCTAATGTTTGTTCATTCCTCTCATATCTCTCTCTATTTCTCGGCTTAGCGTGTTCTTTGGCCTTCCTCTTTTCTTTTCGCCTTGAGGGTTTCATGTGAGGGCTTGTTTCGTGATGCAGTTAGGTGTTTTTCGTAGTGTGTGTCCTATCCACTTCCACCGCTTCTTCCTGATTTCCTCTTCCACTGGAATCTGGTTTGTTTTCTTCCACAGTACGTTGTTGCTGATGGTGTCTGGCCAACGAATACGAAGTATTTTGCGTAGACAACTGTTAATAAACACTTGTATCTTCTGGATGATGGCTTTGGTAGTTCTCCAAGTTTCCGCTGCATACAGTAGAACTGTCTTGACATTTGTATTGAAAATCCTGATTCTGGTGTTGGTTGAAAGTTGTTTGTAGTTCCAGATATTTTTCAACTGTAGAAATGCAGCCCTCGCTTTGCCAATCCGCGCCTTCACATCTGAATCGGATCCACCTTTCTCGTCGATGATGCTGCCCAGATATGTAAAGGTGTTAATATCCTCCAAGGCATCTCCATCAACAGTGATTTAGTTGGTGCATGTTGTGTCGCATCGTAGAATCTTGCTTTTTTCTTTGTATATGATGAGACCTACTGCTGCAGAGGCTGCTGCAACACTGGTCGTCTTCTCTTGCATTTGCTGTTGCGTGTGCGATAGAAGAGCCAAGGCATCTGCGAAGTTTAGATCGTCCAGATGCGTCTCAGCTGTCCTCTAAATACCGTCCTTCCCTCCAGATGCTGACGTCTTCATAATCCAGTCGATGACCAGGAGAAGGAGAAAGGGTGAGAGTAAGCAACCTTGCCTGACACCGGTCTTCACCTCGAAAGAGTCTGTTAGCTGCCCTTCGTTTCCTTCGTTAAATCCAAAATAAGAATTCCGTATGATGTTAACTATTTTCTCAGGCACACCGTAGTGTCGAAGAAGCTTCCACAGTGTTTTCCTATCCACGCTATCGAATGCTTTGTCGTAGTGGATGACATTGATGTAGAGTGATGAGTTCCATTCAATTGATTGTTCCACAATGATCCGTAATGTAGCAATTTGGTCAGTACACGATCGATCCTTACGAAATCCGGCCTGTTGATCTCGAAGTTGAGCGTCTACGAAGTCCTTCATTCTGTTTAACAATACCCTGTTGAAGACTTTGCCTGGTATTGAAAGAAGATTGATGCCTCTGTAGTTCTCACACTTGTTGAGATCACCTTTCTTTGGTATTGTGATCAGGTATCCTTCTTTCCAATGTGATGGTACTTGTTCTTCACTTTGTGTTGTCACTAAATTCTCCTACAAATGAACATTATAATGACTAAGGGAGATGAATCACGTTTAGTCCTCTTAATCGCAATGAAATCAACGTATTTCGTTATAACATAGAGGTAGTGTTTATCAGTAATTTTAAATGTATTCATTATATTACTTTTGTAGTCGGTATGGAACATTTTATCCTTGATGAGTTGGCTTCTTTGAACTAAGCGTTTAAAGCCATGGTTTCATTGAGCATCTGCGGAGCGTTTAGCTGTTAATCGAAAGGTTGGTGCAAAGAGCCCACCAGGAGGTGGCAAGTGGTTTCATTAATTTCCAACTTCATAAAATACACTCTTTGTCTGAACTTAGTAGATTTTCATCTGATAACGGTGTTAATTACGACATTACTTCATATACTCTAAACCATAACCGTTTTTCAAGAGACATAGTTATTCTTAGTAGATAATGGATGGTGGCTATCAGTGAAATCTAGATAGTTATACCTGAACTAAGTAGCTAAGTGGGTAACATGAAAGAGTTTAGAGCGAATGATACTGGGTCCGAATCTTGGAGTGCACATAAACTTTAGGATGTACATACACTCAGGCACAGACGAGTTCAATAAAGAACAAAGAGTGCGTCCTAGATCCTATTACTAGCCACTATCAATCTATGTTAGTAATACATGTAGTCTAAGGCCACTATCGAGGCAGGTAACACAGAATTAACAAATGTCAAAATGAATCTTCCCACCGTAAACATTGGTCAGAAAATTCTTGCTTCATTCAAATTTTTAAGGGGAATTAATTATGTTGGATTGATTTTTGTACTGGTTAACGTTTTTTAGCGAGTTAGTTTTCTACAGGATGGAGTCATTAACCCTACGCCCGACCCTCCTCCTCTATCCACGTTCGGTACTAACAGTAGCTACAGAGGGGCTCTAGGAGGAGACAGATATGAGAACAATGAACAACGATTGGATAGAACTTGTAAGGAAGCCCTTAGAAAAAGTGGACTGGAGAATGCTTATCGGGCGGCCTATGCTCCATTCAAGGGTAATAAGCGTAAGAAAGTAAGTAATTATGTCAGATTTCCGTCACAGTTATTTTTGATAAAAATTTGTTTGAATTGTACAGCCTACAAATAAGTCAGTGATTTCACAAAATTTGAATTTATCAATACAAAAATAACAATGAACAGAAGATCAATCAACTTGCCAAAAGATTTTAATTATATCACACACAGTGATAAATGATCAATCTTTTAAAAAAAAACACATATATACTTTTTCAAACGGAATTTGGCGCGCGAAATTCAAGCATCTCACTTTTTCTCTTCTCTTCATTTAAAACAACAAAAATTGAACGTTGAATGTCTTTTTTAAAAAAAAATATATACTAACTAATGAACAAACTCTCTTCACGTAAGTTGTGACAAAAAAACCAATACATTCAACTTTGTTTGATTGAATACATTCAAATTTGTCGCGCTTTTTTTAAAAAAAACGACAATTCAGACATATTCTCTTTTGTATATCATTATGTTGCATTGTTCATTATTTGCATAGTTATTGTTTAACTGAAAAATAAAGATAATTATTCGTGGTAATTATCAAAATCTATTCTTCTTATTACTCCTTCTTCATTCATAGTTGTTGATTAATGTTGAAAATGAAAATATAGAATCAAGCTCTGTTCTGATTACATTTTACTGAATTTGAATATGTAATTAGAGAGGGAATACACCTAAATGTTCTGGAGATTGAGCAGAGTCCGTTCTCCTAGAAGAATCGCTTCCATTTGACTATGCGTGCCAGAGAAGTTCTATTCATTGTTTTTTCGTGTTTGGTTACAATTCACTGGTATACATGGGCTCCAGCAAACTGAGGGGCCTTTCACGAATATTGCATGAGTTCATAAATATAACCAGGTTAGACAACAACGAACAGCTGTCTCACTCTATCATGGGATTTCGCAAAAGTACCCATCTATTACCTCGCATCAGGGTGTAGTGCCTCCACATATATTCCAGTTCGCTTACATTTTAATTTGGTTAAGCCCATTCGATTAATTTATTTAACCAAGCCACTTGTGTATTGCAACAATTTATATGTACTGTTCGTTCTTATTATTGTCTGGTTTGTGTGATGAGCTCACATGACGTGTCCCACTTGTCATTTGATCTTGTCAACTATTCGTCGCTTTTATTCATGTGTGTGCACGCCTATATCGCTTGTCATATGTCTGCCTTATTTTTGTCTGACTATTTATATTCTTAGTCATGCTCTATCTCTTGGAGTTGGTTCATTAGCCTTCTTCAGCGCGCTTCTCCTGTCCATCTGCCTCCTTCTCCCATTCATTCGCATTGTAATCCTAAGAGTTGGCTCAACAGCCTTCTCCAATTCACGTCGCTTCTATTCACTAATTCTCCATTTCGCTTTGTGGTGTGTGTGCCAAATAAACGTATGCATCACTACGAGTTCACCTTCCGATTTATAAACCGTCACACGCTATTTAGTAACCATTGTCTGGACGAGCTAATTACCGAGCTTAAGAACATGCAGCAAACCGACACACTACAAGGGAATCGCACATCATTGATCTCACGCATGAACGCCTAATTTCTAGAACGCTAAGCTAAATCTGAATTGCATCAATATGAATAGGAGGGCGGACAAAGAACACTAGAGAATTTCTAGAAGCTTGGCTCTCAAATCACTCAGCAATCGACAAACACATCGATATTGATCCAATTTATCAACCAATAGACATAGGATCAAGAAACAGATCAAAACGTGGGATACAATCAAAACAAACGTGCAAACAATGATAGACTCAAGGTCACACTAACAACCAATCAAGATCGAGTTTAACAAAACAAGCTACGAGTCTCATATGTACAGAAATTCGAGCACTTCACTTCTATCTACCCTGAAGTTTGTGCTGATGATGTATATTGTTGTTCAGAAGAAGAAGAACAATGATGAATGCTTTACACAACCAAAACACCATCACCTTAGAGAACGAAACACCACCACAATCAATGCGAAGTATTTACTTGATCATTGAACATTGTCATTCGTTAGCCATAACACATTGACGTATGAATTGTGTTGTGTTGGGTTTTTTCTGATAACCAGTCTTATGCAAATAATGTTCAACCATGATTGAATTTCTTTATTCCATTGTATCTTTAAACCATAATCTACCATGTATGGTTGAATAGTTTTGCTAACAAATATCACATTTTTTTAACAATAAATATGCACAGCAACCAACAATGACAAGAAACGAAATCATGGAATGAAGGTTTCGGTCATTGTGAAATGGTAACTTCAAAAGGTAACAACAAATTAACTAGAATCGAATTGATCTTGTTTTGTTTTTTTTTCTGTTTGTTAGATTAAAATGAAAGACAAATTAATAAGTTGAATTAATCAACCAACTATGAACAAATTTCTCGCCTTTGGTTAGTTTGATTATGTAGTGCTTTTACCAGTCAGTTTTATATTGTCATGGTTAATACCTATTTTTTTCTTTTGGTTATCGTTCGTTGGTGGATAGAATCGATGAAATGAAATGAATTCAAGCTTATTCAGCTGTGTCGTAGTAGGGAACTCATTAGTGATGTGTATATATGACCCTACAAGCGGAAATCGAACCCAGGAATTCCAGTCTCGTGTATAACCTTGTATACGACGGCGTACATGTTTGACTCCAAACAATCAATCAGTTGTTAGACTCGATAATCTTTAGAGGCCTAACTAGAGCTCATGAAGAGCAGATTAGAGAAGACCAGGCTGGATGTGGTTGTATAGACCACATATTCACACTACGACCGGTCCTGGAACACAGACACACATTTAGGCGTCCTACAATAATTGTGTTCTTGGACCTTAATGTGGCATTTGACTCAGTGGATCGTGAGGTTCTGTGGCAGTGTCTGTCATTGAAAGGTGTACCAAAGATGTAGGGTAACCTTATACTCTATTCTACTCGGATACCACTGGTCGATTGAGAGCCTATGGCAAACTGTCATTGGAATTCTGTACTTCAAATGGTGGCTCGCTAATTGACTTAGAATATGCCGATGACATAGTCCTACTTGGTGAAGATGCTGACAAAAATGGATCCCTAATCCTCTCCATTAGTACTCTTACTGTATCTACCACTATGTGATTTGAATTGACAATTGCGTCTCTGTGCTAATGTGGTATGGCAACATGAACTGATGTACATACGTACGAAGTTCTACGTTGCATCTGTCTTTCTGTCCTGTCTGTCTGTCCAATCAATCAATCATCTTCCATTGTCTTAATTGGGTAACTGCATCACAACCAATATAGTTGAACTCCACTAGTTACAGCCTCTCAATAAAATTCATAGAATCCCATCATGGAGTTAATAACTAGTGTGATCTTGATTATTTTCAGTAAACGGTTGATAATATTATTGAGTTTTATTCAATGGATAATAGTCGTGCAATATCGAGCACTGATTGAAGTTAGACATTAACTCAGTTAGGCGACATTCACCTGTGAGACCTAATGTCCTGAGTCTGATTCACGCGTACAAGGTTGTTGATGCTCAAGAGTAATATACTAGGACGAAACCGCTGTTCAACGGTGCCCGGCTTCTAATGGTGCTCTGAAGTTCATCGATCCAAGATTTCAGTCACTTACTTACTTACTTACGCCTGTTACATCCAATAAAGCATAGGCCGCCCACCAGTTTTCTCCAACCAACTCTGTCCTGGGCTTCCCTATCCAGTTCTGTCCAATGTTTGTTCGTTCCTCTCATATCTTTCTCTATTTCTCGGCGTATTGTGTTCCTTAGCCTTCCTCTTTTCCTTTTGCCTTGAGGGTACCATGTGAGGGCTTGTCTTGTGACGCAGTTAGGTGCTTTTCGTAGTATGTGTCCTATCCACTTCCACCGCTTCTTTCTGATTTCCTCCTCCACTGGGATCTGGTTTGTTCTCTTCCACAGTACGTTGTTACTGATGGTGTCTGGGGAACGAATACGAAGTATTTTGCTTAGACAACTGTTAATAAACACTTGTATCTTCTGGATGATGCCTTTCGTATTTCTCCATTTTTCCGCTCCATACAGTAGAACTATCTTGACATTTGTATTGAAAATCCTGATTTTGGTTTTGGTTGAAAGTTGTTTGGAGTTGCAGATATTTTTCAACTGTTGAAATGCAGCCCTTAAGATTTCAACCAGACTCAACAATTTATACAACACTATTATGAGTATAACATTTTATTCAATTCCAAATGGCTTGGATTATCTCGTTGTTGATATTTTGACTAAAATTTGATCAGTCTTGATTGGCATATGGACATTTAATAGGGATCACTTCGATAAAGCCATTGTGACACAATTTTAGATTGAATAGCTAGAATGTGGATAGCAATTGTTATCTTGGACAGGTTTCTCATCCTATTTGGCATTCTTATGTAGCCGGTTATACCTGCATCTCAGAGTTGATGCTCACACTTGATGGACACGCCATGGAGGATGTTAACACATTTACATAACTGGAAGGATGTTTCTTGGGGAACCTGAACAAGAAGTTGGGTTAACGTTGGTCTTAGTGACCAGGAAACGTGACTACAAATCCCAAAGCACAACTGCTCGAAGCTGGTCTCACACGGCTTTTTCATAGAAAGTTTTCAACGTGTTAGCTCCGCTCTCCTAATGGAGTCCATAGGGTAAGTGGTGTGTTATTTTAGGGTCGACGTTTTCTAACCCCATCCTCTCCTTGTGAGAAAGCAGCTTCACTGCAGATGCTGATTTTCCAAGAGAAACACCTCTCTACAACTCAGAAGTACGATTTCGTCCTCAGACCTTGAATCATGGCTTTTAGTCTTACTGTTCTCCTATTGACCTATCTCGCATCTTAGGACCAAAAGTGTACGATAGACAAGCTCGACCACTACGTCAGCGTTATAGCGTTACAGTTGTAGAATTAAAACAGTATAAATGACGAGCCAACAATAAATCAGTTCATTTTATCATACTAAAAAGGAAAACTCCAAAAATTAAAACAAACTATCTAAGATAAATAAATACATATTATTCTTTTAATCATACACAATATACAATAAACATATGTAAATATTTAAAGATGGCGTGCGCGCCAAACTCAAAATAGGATATTTAAAATAACTAGCTAGCCAAAAAAAGACAAAACATGCTCTATTCTCTTCCTATTGTATTCATCATAATATCAGTACAAAGTAGTTAGTTAATCGTATATATGCATACATGTAATATACTCTCCTCATTTCCATTCGATTTTCATTTCATTCAAACTGAATTAATCTAAATCAGTTTGAACATTAATATATATAGATTTTTTTATAAGAAAAAAACTTATTCAAATTTACGTCAATGCACTATGATTGTGTTTGTTTGTTTGCTTGTAATATCATATTCAACGAACATTTATTTGTCTGTATTGAACATTGAACATTGAACATCATAAATAACAATGTCAGCCATTTTGTTTGCATAAACTAACATTCATGAGTTTGCATGAATTTGCATGAATTTTTCAAATAGGTTTGAAACGATTGAAAGAGAATCTTTTCAACAACAACAATAACGAAAAAAAAGTTATAATTTTGATTCTATTTTGTTTAAATAATTGTACAATGATGACTAAAAGTTTTATTATATATTATATAATCCTTTATTTTTTTCAGTAAATTCAATGTGTTATGGATTTTCTCTTTTGGTCCAACAAGCTATTGGTTGTAATAATCACTCTTTTCAGTATGTGGTGCGAGCTACTTATAAGTAGTAGTATATGACGTGAGTGTCAACGTGATGTCTGGCAGCAGAAGATGGGGGCAGATCAAGAAAGGAAGAGTTAGAAGAACACAATGGAATTTGTATGAAACGCATGAATAGTGACAATGGATTGTTGATGTTTTGCAACAGGAACAGTCCAGTTCGATATGATGAACTGATATTTTGGAAATTAACAATTTACGATATGGTTTTCCTATTTTACTGTGTAACTCTTAATTTTCGTTAAACACAATCGGGTTGCCAAACCTGTGTTCTCGTTCACTACAAGTACTGTAATATTTGAAAGACTAGTTCGCTAGGGCTTAAATTAAATGCTTGAAGGTACTGAGTACAAATGCTTTAGACTACAGGGTTTCACGCTTATTCAGACACCAATCCACTCGATAAGTCCTCAAATCAGAACACGGTAGCATAGGAAGAGTTTGTAGTCCGAGTAGCAAGATTAAATCGAAGTAAGAATTCGAAGTGAAGGCGTAATAGGGACAACGTTGTTTTACCATCGAGAAGCTTCTAGAATGTTCTCCAAGTAGTGGTGACTAGCGTTGATCGGTTAAGAATAAGCCAATCGGCGTGCAGCAACGCCATCTATGTCCGGCTAACACATATCAATGTAGATTTTTGTAATCTGAATACAAATTTAAATCATCCAGAGATCATTAATTCTTATTAGAACTTAATAACAAGTGAGACCCTTCATAAAACCAAACTATATGAAGTTAGATTTCCCGAATGATTGCCTTATAACATAGTGTACGCAAACAAAAGTTACTTGATTGCACCGTAATGGAATTTAACCAGTAATAGGAGATGACATATGAAGGTCAAATTCATTACTGTTCAGTGATCAATTATCTTAGATAGTTTATCCGTCTAATTATAGTTTAGTTACATTTTGTTCAATTTCATGAACAAACGATTACGCATCATCAAAATGTTACATCTGCTTACTTACATATTTACGCTTGTTACCCCTAATAGAGAGTAGGCTGTCGAAAAGCATTCTCCAACCTACTCTGTCCTCAGCCTTCCTTTCTAGTTCTGCACAACTGTTGTTCATTTTTGTCATGTCTGTCTCTATGTTCCTTGGCCTTCTTTTTCTTTGGCCATGAAGATTCCAAGTTAGGGTTTGTCTTGCTACTCAGTTGAGTGTTTTGCTCAATCTGTGTCATAATCACTTTTAGCGCTTCTGTCTGATTTCTTCATCACCTAGAATCTGGTTTGTTCTCTCAAATAGGAGGTTGATGCCGATAGTTTGGTCAACGGATCCTCAGTATTTTGTGTAGACAACTGTTAATGAACACCTGCATTTTGTAGATGACCCAGTTTGAAATCGATTTGTCAAAAACTGAAAACATAACCACAATTGAACATCAGCATCACATGAGGCTGTTAAGACGGAGTAAACTGCAAACTCGTACATCGGGGACAGCTTACAAACTCATTCGAAGTGAAGGTTGCTTAGTCTCATCCTTCCTCATTCTCCTCATGTTTTCGAATCGATTATAAAGACGTCAACATCTGGGTGGGTGGGAAACGAAGGATACGGTGGATACTTCGGATGCAGACAGACCATCAGGACTTCGCAGATGATCAAGCTGTTCTATCACATACGCAAAAATAAATGCAAGAGAAGACGACCAGTGTAGCTGCAACCTCAGCAGCAATATGTCTCACCACACATGAAGGGAAAAGCAAGATTCTCTGATACAACACAGCATGCGTCATCCAAATCACTCTTGATGGAGGACGTTAACACCCTTGCATAATTGGACAGCATCATCGACAACCAAGGTGAATCCGATGCAGATGGCAGGGCGCGGATCGGCAATTTCAAACTGGGTCATTTATATTCTTTATTTAATTTAGTGTTGATACAGTGTACTCAAACTGTACTTTGAATGTGAAACTAGTAAAATTCATGCCATCGAAGAGCGATTACACAGTGTGGCGAAATGACTGATTCTTAAAATTACTTAGTTATTCTCTTAATAAAATGCTTAATGTACAAGATCTAAAAAGGCGCCAATGAGACTGAAGTAGAAATGAAATGAACTGACTACCTTGAGTGACTTTTAAACCAATCAGAAATCAATCATAAGTTTGTGATATTTTAGTGAGTTTAAATTTTGAACGTTTCATGACTTACTGTCCAAACTACTCTACAGAGTAAATAAAAGCAGAATATTCGACTTTGTTTGTCTATACTACCTAAATGTGTATTAGTTTAATCCTAATTTTTCGTAAATTTATTTATTCTGAAGAGGAGGGTTACAAATGATCGAAAAACATTAGTAATTCATGCTTTCACCAAAAGTAAGTAAGAAAATTCATTTCGAATCCAAAGCAGATTCAAGTTACGTTGAAATCATGAATTAACCAGTGTTGAGACACGATTGTATATCTGAAAACGCAGGATGGCTGTTTCATTTTAGCATAGGACGTTTCAGCAGTGCACCTCTACAACTGCTTGAGGAGAAATAGAATCCACAGCCTTCAGGCTTAGCGAATTGATCACTGGGTCGACATCCAACAGTAATAACGTCTAACTTGCAAAAATCCACGATATTGAGCAAGAATTAGTCGATTAGTGATTTCAAATGAAATCCAACAATATTAAAAACTCTATAATGACAATAAAATTACTTTTTAAGTTCCTAACTTAGCCTGGACTATCTCTGCGGCTACTACCGGTCCCGATCCCTTATAAAGGAGGAGGGTTGGGCTGGCGGTTGGTGACCCCACTCCGTAGAAAACTAACTCACTAAAAGGCGTTAAGCAGAAAAGAAATTCAAACCATTTAAACTCTGCTCTGGAGGTTAGAAGGTCTTCATTCACAAGATTTATGGCGTCTCATGATGAAAGTCGAGTTCCTTTGGAAGTCATGAGGCTGATGCCCCTTCTGGAAACCAGAGCAACCATTCTTTTAGGTACATGCAACGTTCGAACATTCTGGAAAACCGGGAAACTATTCCAAGTTGATACAGAACTGAAAAGATACAACCTGGAAGTGTTCGGAATCAGTGAAACACATTGGACACAAGTTGGACCATTACGACTAGCTTCAAGAGAAATGCTATTATATTCCGGCAATGAAGAAGTAAATGCTTCACACACACGAGGAGTTGCACTCATGCTGAATACACAAAAGCAAACAAGCATGTTAAGAGGAGCATAAAGGTGAAGACATCAAGACCTGATGGAATACGTGATTTATTTGCAGAAGATACAGTTTATCAGCAAAATCTTTGCTCCATATCTTTAGATTTCCATTTACAAAATGAACAACTGATTGACTGCCTTCTTTCATATGTCTGCTATACTTCAAAACATTCTGATCATACCATATAGCTGTATCCGACACTTTTCACTACACTCCCCAGTGATACTGGGTTTTATACTACTTGCAAGCCACTTTGTGAGTAGTATCCAGCACACTCTTAATTAGCATTACCGTGTTCATGCGTTGTAAACATGAAAACCAAACCAAATATTTTTTTAAAGGGTTTTAATTATATTTTCATTATCAGTTCTAATTAGAAATAAGTTATCCGTCATGTGATTAAAGGCGACATTGTTATTTACTTTAGATAACTTAACTTTGTGTTTACTGTGGTTTACTGATAAATGATTGAATATAGCCTGTCGGAAAAATATGACTACAATGTTGAGTACCCACTGATGATACATTAAGTCAGATTAGATCAGAATTATTCAAAGTTAGTGTGTTGTACGCTACTTATGTTTACATAAGTAGTATATGATATCAAATGGAAATCAAACGTCTGACAGCAAAAGATTGAGAAGCAAAGAATGAGAACAGAAGGCGATTTGTAGATAACGTCAAGTGAACTGAAGTCTGAATAGTCTAAATGAACACTGAACACTGAAATCTGAAACAAATAAGGATTAATTTGCAAATGATGATTTTACGGGAAGGTTTTGTTCATATGCTTAACAACTCTGTAATATTCGCGTTAATATGTATGTTGATGTTCTCACCTGAGTCTTCGTGCACAACAGTAGTAAAGTTAGATAATTCATGTGTAATTATGTCAGAGAGAGTCAGTTCTTTGAAGATTAAAGGTGTACTTTGTTGATGAATAGATGCCGAATAGCTCTAAACTTAGGATCATAGATTTTTAAACACTAGACCGAAACATGGAACAGATCCATGAAGTTGCTGACTACTGGACTGAACTATATTGGTAGGCATAGACTACCTAGTTAGTGTCCACAAAATATTCGTAACCGACTTTTAGGGATTTTTAATAGCATGGCTCAAAATCGTTTGAAATGGCTCAGGTGCATCCACTCATTGCTTTCGCTCGAATTCTAATCATCTAAAATTGACCAAAACTGAAACTAAACATGATATAATTAGCTATTCAGGTTTGGTTAAATGAGATAATGAGGACCTTCAGAAATGTTCTACACTCTGCCTTATACCTCAAATTTCCAGTTTAGGTGGGAACATGGATCTTGTTCAAACTTGAACTACGCCTGGAATCCTTCTGAGATTAGTGCCGGTCCCAAGCCCTAATAAAGGGGGAAGGTTGGGCATGGGGTTAGCGACCTCGTCCCGTATAAAACTAGGTCGTTAAAAATCACCGAGCAGAAAAATTATTCACTGGTCTTCGGCAGCTGATCCATTAGGGGTAACAGGAGTAAGTAAGTATGTTCAGACTTAAAACACCACACAACATAATAAATCACTTATGAGATTACATAACATTGGAAAAATTATGAAACGAATGTTGACTATGTGTAGAATTACAAAAGTGGCGAAAATTGGAAAACAGTTTTAAAATTTATAGATAGGATGAAGTTTATTAGAGTTTCTCAGCCTGGAGTACCTCTGCAGCTACTGCCGGTTGTAAGCCCCAGTAAATGAGGAGTGTTGGGTATGGTGTTAGAGACCCCATCCCGTAGAAGAATAACTGGCCAAAAATCGCTAACCAGAAAAAATAATTCAAACCAAATCGATATCAAGTGTAAGTAGAAACTTTTGGTTTATGAATATAGAAAGCTTGAGTTTCTGAATGTAGATTTTAATGGCTTCAGTGACGTCCAATGGATCAACTCATAAACCATGAACTAAATTTAATAGGATACCATGAAATTACTTTTAAAAATCTCTGTGTTAATCTGTCACTTTTTCATTTAGTATTCAAAATTTTGAATCATTTTCAAATAGTCAATTTCCAATATCAAATAAAAGAAGAAGCGTTCAAGCATTGTTCAGAAATTTATGTGTTACAATTTGTGTGGTTAAACCTCGTGTGGATATACATATATATATGTTCGGAAAGATAGATACCCAGAATTCGCTTGATAAATGCCTTAATTTGGATTTCATGTTTGCCAGCATGGATTGATCGGTTGACCTTGAATCTTCATTTCCCACCATGAAAATCCATGGCTGTGATTGGCTGCTGTGTATTTTAGTGTGCTATTTTTGTGACTGTCTTAAGTACGTTTCTATGATGTATAAATAAACGAGAGTTGTGTGCTTGATTGTATTGTGATTGCTGAATGTTTGTAGAATATACTTTCTACGCTTACAAAGCCTTTTATCTTCAGCTTGGGATTCAAGTTCGCCTACCTGGACGCTGGTAATTGTCTCGTTCGCGTTTATCGACTAAGGTAAACTCGTAATAGCCTCAAGCATACTTAGTGACGAACATAACACAAACGGTAGTGGGTTTGAGTCCGCAAGGTGAATATAGACTCTAACATGTAAGTGTACATTGAGCTACAGATGAGTACCGAATAGGAGGAAACGAGAGTCCCTAATCCCTACTGCTAGCCAAAATTTTAGTTATTCTATGTAAACTTGTGTCATAACTCTGTCTGGAATTCTTCTAGGATTACCGCTGATCGCAAGCCCGGAGAAAAGAGAAGAGTTGGGAATCGAGTTAACAGCCCAATCCAGTAGAAAACCAACTCGCTAAAAAAACGCTAACGAGAAAAATACTAGTCGGCTACCTATGCTCGACTAGGACTGTGTTTGTGTGATAATCGCCATATCGCAACAATTCGAATTAGATGCCCATATGTCGACTATGACCGATTAAATCGAATTACGCAATACAATTTGATCAATCGTATTTATGTATGTATATCTTGAATGAATTATATCAATAGCCACCGTCTATCGAAATGTTTCTAGTACATCAGGTATGTAAACTAGCAGTGAAATATAATCTATGTAGTAAATCTCATCTCATCGGAAACATTTCAGCTCAATACACCTGAATCTTAGTGTTACTGATCCGACTGAAACTCCAACTCAGTACCTATCATTATTTCATTTCCCTTACATTATATTCTCACACAGTACGCCAAGAATTGGAAGCAAACATCAAAAGCATAAACAGCGATTGAGTAGGAATGGAAAGGAAGGCCCTGGACAAAGTAGGTTGGGGAATGCTGGTCGGCGACCAATGCTCCATTGGAGGTAACAAGCGTACATGAGTAAGTTATATTACGTGTTGAAATTTAAGGATGAAAATATTACTCGAAAAGATATTTCATCAAGAAATTAATATCACATAAACTGTGAACTGTACGGTCTGTAAACATGTCATACTGCATTTTTATTTAAACACGTAAACAATGACATAAAGAGGCATTGAAATATATATGTTTCACACAAATTATTACATTTGTAGGTAGACTGAATTACTGTACGCATGCTGGAATCGAAACAACGAGGTTTTCTTTAAGAGTCACTCTCCGAGTCCTGCATCTACAGGTCTAATCGACTAAGGTGAACTCGTAATAGCTTCAAGCATACCTAGTGACCAACCTAACAATATATATATATATATATACGTAATCTCAATTAAATCTGATAATTCAAACTGCATCAATTCTTCTCAAACAGTTTTTTTTGTTTTCAATTTTCAATTTTTATATTGAACAACACAACAACATTATGTTTGTTTAAGTTGTTCAAAGATGATTGTTTGTAGTTTGTTTTTTTTTCACATAACACATTTACTTCTTACTTAAATCATGTAATTTTGTTTCTCATGTTTTCTAAGATTTAGGTGATAAATTTTGAAAAATCTTGAAAAAAAATATAAACGGGAAGAGAATATGATGTTCAATGTTTCAAGGTGAATTATATTCTTTATTTTTTGCTTAAATTCAAATTTGTTAATTGACATTCGATTGAAAAGAAGTATGAAGATGATTCTTATCGACTTTCAATTGTCTATTATCTTTTTTCTAAGTACAGTACTACATGAGAAAAAAAAATTTTGAAACATGCAAATGGCTGTGTTTGTCTGAGTAAATGTGACACTATTGAACGTTAGAATTTGTTTTTATTTTTGAAAACATTGAAACGCGCCAGATATGTATCGTTAATGTTCAATAATGAAATAAAATGTTTGTGTATATAAAAACTGTTTTGTGAAAATATACATTCATACTTGAAAGTTGTTTTTATGAGCTAAACTGAATAGTAGAGTAATTTTTGAGCCAGTCTACGTTTGAAATGTATCACAAACACAAATGTAACTAATTTTGATTGGGACTGGTGTTATGGAACCTGTTATGGAACCGAGACAATTGACCTCTAAACTAGTGGAACGAGTACTAATGGTGGAAAAGTTCAGTCTAAATTTATCTGTTAATATCGTACATCCATTTTTCATAACCTTCATTGGGTTGGTTCGGATTATGATAGCGATTTCCACAACACTATACTACTGATTATCATGTGCTTATCAGTGAATAGTCATTGAGCAGAAATTACTTGAGTTCTAGTGAGAAGCAGTGACCGATAGAGTTAAACCATATCAGGTGTTGGATAGTTACTCATTGGAAGCAGTATAAACTACTCTCATAATATTTCGGATGTTTTGAAGTCGGACTTGTAGACAGTTGAATTCTAGCGAAGTGAACAAAAATTCCTGTTTTCAGGTTTTTAATGACTTTTTGGTGCGAGGTACTTATAAATAGTATATGACGTGAGTGTCAACGTAATGTCTGGCAGCAGAAGATGGGGGAAGATCAAGAAAGGAAGAGTTAGAAGAACACAATGAAATTTGTATGAAACGCATGAATAGTGAGTGACAATGGATTGATGTTTTGCAACAGCAACAGTCCAGTTCGACATGATGGACTGATATTTTGCAAATTAACGATTTACGATATGGTTTTCCGATTTTACTGAGTTATTCTGTAATTTTCGTTTAATACATTTCGGTTCTCGTTTACTAAAACTTGAACTCAGATGTGATCTTAAAAATAAACTGAAAATAATTTTCAGGAGTACAAACTGAATCCTCAATTATATTAGAGGATTTTTGAAGAGATTATCTCTATTTTTAATTGTTACTCTTCTGTAATTAATGTGGTTCGGAATATCGTCGATAACTCAAGCGTTACTTGATAGCTAATTTATAACTATGATCAACTTAGGATACTAGTATTTGATCACCTGGTTTCATTAAAGAACTTCTCGAGCAGATTGATAGGGTTTAGACGTAGATCGCTAAGTAAAAGCGAGATATTGGTTGATGAACTGATAAGTAATCACTATCATCTATCTTGATGGCCATTAATTTCCAGTTTAGTAAAGAAAGCCAAGAGCGACTAATTTAAGTTAGAGGTGGATTGTTGTTTATGACTGATGTCATGAATCAATCATTGTTAGACCATCATTAGAAACATGGTTATTTATTCCAAGTATGGGACTCATCAGTATCGTGCATCCACGACCGAGGCATGCATGGGTTGAACCCAGGAATTTCGTATAACCTCTGGACCACAGTGTTAACATTTAATTTTTATAATTCCAAGGTATTACGCGACCTCATCCTGTCGACTGTGAGGCAGTTAGTTACCTACTGAAGATAATCGATGAAGTTGAGCAGTCTTTTGGGTTGACTGCAGCCAGGTATTTACACCGTCGGATACCGACCCACTGGTCCAGAGGTTAAGCGTTCACGCGCATGAACGAAGGTCCTGGGTTCAGTTCCTGTGGTTAGCTGGATTCGTGAATGCGCACTCCCGATGAGCCCCACCCCAGGACAACACGGCCGCCCAGTGCTTCCAGATTTCTTATAGTGCTCTAAAATTGTTCGGTTCATCATTCAATGAAAATTAACGAGAATCTTCACAACGCTATAATGTACATTACTTTCTAATCGACTTAATTTAGTGCATCATACTACTCCGTTGGATAAAATCATTGACAAATCGAAGAAATAAGTAGTTTATGACGATTTGATTAAATTTAATTTCATAAAAACAATATAAATGAAAAAAAAAGTATCTACTGAGATTTAGAAACTGGAATTTCATTACGAGGTTGTGAAGATTGTTAAGTTACACATTTTGAAACCATGAATTGATCAATGTTAGACCACCAGCATTAGAAACCTGAAAGTAATGGATGACGGCCGTTTGGTCTTGGTATGGGACTCATCAGCAGTGCGCATCCACGACTACTGCACCTCGCGAGATTCAAACCCAGGACCTTCGGTCTTGATCATGAACGCCTAACTTCTGGACCACTGTGTCGGCACCCAACGATATTAATGTCTAAGTCCGATCAATTCACGCAGTTGCGCAAACTGATATACAGTCATCGGTAATTACTGTCTCCATCCGAACAGGTTGAACTTCACTGGTCACTACTTCGCACTCTAACTCGGAGAAGATTTCCTCACGGAGCTAGTCATTAGTGAGCACAGGTAAGTAATTGCATAACGGGGTTGTAAAGATTGTTAAGTTACACATTTTTTGAAACCATGAATCGATCAAAGTTAGACCACCATCATTAGAAACCTGGAAGCATTGGATGACGGCCGTTTCGTCCTGGTACAGAATGACACGTTATACATTATAACAAAACAATTATCCAGTATTCTTCTTTGTCTTTTCACAACAATCTGTAAAATCAATGTTTTTTTAAAAATCTAAAATGCCTTATCAATAAAAAGTATACTTGTATATATATATATTGTCTGTTTACTTTGAATGACTTCAAGTTGAAGTTTTTTTTGCAACAAAGAACAACAACTAAATCCAGTCGGTACAATTTTTACCGCCGAAAATATCAACCACATTACCAACAACAAAACCTTGTGACACTGTCTACTAAGCAGAGCCACATTGAACAAACAAACATACAATCAAACCACAGTGAACTGACAGTTTGTAAACAGAAATAAAACCCATCTAAGAAAGGGTTTGTAAAACGATAGATAGAAACTATTTGCTGGATAAACTATTTGCCTCTTTTTTGGTTTTCTTTTGTTGTTATCTTCTATTCTCGCTTATATTTAACTAATCTGTTATGATAAGAGATATTATAAACTTAACTTTATAACTCGTTTAACTTGGCGAGCAAATACGCATACATGTACCATTGAAATAAGTAAGTTAGTAAGTGCATAAGTAGATAAGTAAGTAAGTAAGTAAGTAAGTAGGTAAGTAAGTAAGTGGATAAGTGAGTAAGTAAGTAAGTAAGTAAATAAGTAGGTCAGTAGGTAAGTAAGTATGTAAGTAAGTAAATGAGTAGGTAAATAAATAAGTAAGTGACAAAGTAAGTAAGTAAGTAAGTAAATACGTAAGTAAGTAAGTAAGTAAGTAAGTAAGTGAGTAATTTGCGATCGTGGGAAAACTTTGCAGCTCAAGTGGATGATTTCGGTGGTGTTTCGTCCTCTAAGGCGAGGATGTTTTCGTTATGAAGCCTATTCGGCTTCGTTTACGTGAACATCCTACTCCTCGCAGGATTTGAACCCAGGACCTTCAGTATTGTGTGCGAATGCCTAACCATCGGACCACTGAGCCGGCATCCGACAGTGGTTATGTCTAACTTTGATTGATCCATGGATTTTTGTGCAACCGCACCCATTTGTCTTTGGTAGTTACTGCCTACACCCTACACGGTTGAACTGCACTGGTCACGTCTTCTAACTAGAACTCCGAGAAATTCCTCAGGAAGCTAGTCACTAGTGGGCACATTTTAGGATATTTTGAATAATGAAGAAAATGTCGTCTATATAGCGAACCGACATTTTTTACTTGACTACCAGTGAGACCAATACTTCTCGGTCTTTGCATCATGGATTCTGTGACAATACCTGATGTAGTTGGATTTTCTACCGTAGCAGTTCCATTCGATTCCAATAGACCTATGTTGGACGCACCCTCCGTTATTCGAATATCAAAACACAATAATTCTAGGAGAAAGTGGTCTATTTATATAGAAGAAATGGAAATACAAACGTTGCCTAACGATTTTTACGTCTTCCAATTCGAAATTACTCTGCTGAGTATCCAGGTTCCAGAGACTAGGTGAAACTCGTATACTGCAACGATATCAAATCCAAAAATGTGGCTGTAGCCATATTATATATCAAATTTAAACAACATGTGTACAGTTCAGAAGCAAACATAAAAACTTCAATATAAGTACAAAATATAGAAATAATAACAATATACAATGATAAAATCTCAAAATGGAATCAAATAAAATACCAAAAATGTCAACAGAAAAAGTCCGTCATGTCATAACAAAAATATATACATACATGGAGGGATTTTCCAAAAAACCAAAACATTCAAAAAAGATTCTACACCTGATACTGAAATATTTTCAAGAATTGCTTATCCCTAATCTCACTAACAGTTCTTCTCATTGTAAATGATTCAACTTGAAATTACTGAGTTAGTGGTATTCGTGTCTGTCATTTCGTGATATTGAGAAACTATCTTCTAATGAAATTTTGTACAAAGAGTGACATTGACAGAACAATCTATAGGTCCTACGTGTAGAAATTCAAATACTTCACTTCTTCTATCTGAAGTTTATGCTGATGATGATGTTGTTGTTCAGAAGAAGACCGATGAAGGCTCCACAACCAAAACATCCAGTCCAGAGAGTGAAACTCCACCACTGAGTATAGAGTTAAGTAACCAAGGCGTAACCTTGAAGAATATAACCTTCAATCAAAAATCTAACAACAACAAATCAGAGAAAATGTCATGTGAAAAAAATGGGTTTAGAAAATTAAAATTTCAGCGGTTCTCATTATTAGTAGGAAATCAACGCAGTAAACCAAAAAATATATTCAGCCGCTGGTTATATTATCAATTTAGACAATGAATTGGGTGGGCACTTTTTAAATGTCCAATTTTTCCCATTCACATTTTCGCAATCAAGGAGAGATTGAAATGAACGTAACATTAGCCAAACCTCCTTCAACATTGAAAACCATATGCGCGCTACAACTTCACACACATCTAGTCTGTTTTAGTGTCTTATTTTGTAAGTTACGCTAAGCTTATTGTTTTACGTAAGTTCAAAATATGATGTATAATGTGTGACAGGGCAAATTCTACAGAATCCTTTCCCATTAACAAAAAAGTACCGTTTCATTTCAATTGGTTTCGTAAAATCAACTAAGAATCGATCAGATAGTAGAATAATGTCTCCAGTATATATTATTTTTCATTGTTGCAAAACATTTTTCATCTATTTATAAAACGAAAGTAAGTTTTTGAAAATAAAACACTTTTTAATATTTATCATGAATAACATGTGACTTTTTAAATATAAAATTTAAGTACACTTATTAAGTGGATAAATGCTTTTATATACAAAAATGTTTAAAAATAGTCTATAACTTGTTCAGTTTAAAGAGTCTTTTGTTAAGCTGATTATTTCTACTCATAAACAAGTTTATACAATAGGCAAACTAGTTAAAGAGTAGAACTTTTTAAACCTAAAAGTTACACCTTTGAAACACACATTCTATCTGATTCAGTTCGAAACATTGGATAGTATTGTTAGCTTACACATTTGTTGGTGAATACGTTGACAAAATGCAGAGTCTTCTGACTACCATAAGCAACAATGCAAGCATGTTCGGGATGCGGTTTTCTCCGTCGAAATGCAAAATGTTGCTTCAAGATAGGGTTGCATCGGCGCCTGAACTAGTGATAGGGAGTGAAGTATTCGAGCGAGTAGACCGCTTCACTTATCTCGGAAGTCTCATCAGTTCTGATGGCATGGTGACTGACGAAATCTCATCACGGACAGAAAGCTCGATTAGCTTTTGCCAAAAAGCGTCACTTATGGCGTAGGCGAGTTGTACTGCGCAGTAGTTCGCTCCGTCTTAATTTATGGCTGTGAAACATGGCCAGTCGGAGTAGAAGATATTCGTCGGTTATTGGTTTTAGATTATAGGTGTCTTCAAAGCATTGATCTTAATTGCTGAAACTTCATCATTTGAGGTGGTTGGGACATGTGCTGCGTATGCCTAACCACCGACTGCCTCGAAGAGCTTTGTTTTGTAGTGTAGGAGTAGGTTGGAAGAAAGCTAAGGGCGGCCAAACCAAAATATGGCAGAAATCAATGAAGTCACTGACAAGTGGACTGAGTCATGTTGGTAGATACAGGCTACCTGGTTGGGGTCCACGAAACGAAAATCACCAATGGTTATAGACCTTGAACGACATGGCTTAAAATCGTTTGCAGTGGCGCAAGTGCATTCACTCTTTGTGTTCTCTCTAGTTCGAACCTTCTGAATTCTTCATCATATCTGTCTTTCTCTTTCTAACTTTATCTCACTGAATCATAGACTAATCTTTTCCATTACTGCTAATACTTCTACTATCGCTATCACTCTTGGATATGAACTGACAGTTACGTCTCTGAGCTAATGCGGTACGGCGACCTGAACTGATGTACGTAAGTACGATGTTCTGTGCTGTATTTATTTGTCTGTCTGTCAAGAATAAATTTTAACCAAACTCCACATCATCATAGTTTTCGATACTTTAAGCCGATAGTTTTTATTTTTATGGTCAAATAAACAGTATAAAATTAAGCCAGTGTTGAAATAATGAATCAATCAATGTCAGACCACTATTAGAAACCTGGGAGAACTGAACAGATATTTCGTCCTTTTATGAGACTCTTCAGCAGTGCACATTCATGACTTCAGCTCGCGGGAGTCGAATCCAAGACACTGGCTCCCCTACACGACCATTTAAAATCTAGACCATTGAGTCGGCATCCAACAGTATTGATACCCAATTTCAATCAATCAACGATATTGCGCGATATCATTTATTGTCTTCGGTGGACTGTATTCCACTGGTCACAACTTCTCACTTGAACTCTGAAAATTTCTTCACGAAAGTAGTTACTAGTGAGCACCTGATAATTTTCATCATAGTGTTCAGTTTGATTGAACACTGAAGGACTCTTGATTTCAGTGATAATAATCTCCACAACCCTCTAATAATGATAAAATAATTGATTTTATTGTCAGAAAAATTCTCCTTCAACTATAAAAAGTCATTTTTAATGAAATATTTTTCACTTTTAGTGAGAATATGTGACCGGTGGAGTTCAACCGTGTAGAGTGCAGGCAGTAACTGCCGAAGACATTGGGTGAGGTTACACAGTTACACATTAATACCGTCAGATGCCGGCTCAGTTGTCCGAAGGTCGTGTGTTGAAATCCTGTGAGCAGCAGGAGTCATGAATGCTCATTGCTAATGAGTCACACAGCAGCACGAAACAGCTGTTATCCAGTGCTTCCAGGTTTCTAATAGTCAGTCAGTCAGATGCAACCAGGTAGTTGACACCTACCGACATGACTCAGTCCACTTGTCAATGACTTCATGGATTTGTGCCATGTTTTGGTTTGGCCGTCCCCAACTTTCTTCCAACCTGCTCCTACACCACAAAACAAAGCTCTTCGAGGCAGTCGGTGGTTAGGCATACGCAACACATGTCCCAACCACCTCAACTGATGAAGTTTCACTACTTCATCAATCGATCTACCATTCTTACCTAGCACCCGTCTCCTAATAACAGCTTTACTCACTCGGGTGTCACAGGATATACGAGCAATGCTTCGAAGACACATATGATCGAAAAGCCAATAACCGACGAATATCTTCTACTCTCACTGGCCATGTTTCATAGCCATAAAATAAGACGGATCGAACTACTACTGCACAGTACATACTCGTCCTTTAGTCAGCAAACTGATATCTTGCCTTCTCCATAAGTGACGCAGGCTGGCAAGGTTTCTAGTAGTGAAGGTCTAACAGTGATTCATTTATGATTTCACTGCAATCTCCATAATACTACATACAATGCAAAATTAAAAACTCATAGTTGTGTGTGAAATAAAATTTTTGTTGAAAAAATTAGACAAACTTTCTTTCTTCAAACTATTAAATAAATTTTCAAAACGTTTTCCCCTAAACACAACAATGCAATCATTTCGAGCAAGAACATTTTGAAACACAGAGAGATTAAAAACATCAACAACTTACACATGAATGAAAACGCAGTTTACAGAGATCATTTACATTACATGAAATGATGATGATTATTTCACACACAGTTCTGTAAATTTTTACAGTATGATAAATAACACTGTAGCTTAAATAATTATTTCAATTTTGCCGATGCGTGCAGATAAATTGTTACAGGGGAAATGTACAACTCATTTTTGGGGATATTGAAATGAAATTTTTTGAAATAACTTTGTAGAGTTCTTCAAAAAAGCGTAAACAATTGTTTTTTTTCTGAATCAAGAAAGTCAAGTGAATGGAACATATTTTTCTTCTATGCAAATTAAACATTTTAATGAGAGCTATTATTGGGGAAAATCACCAAACTAAGTTATGAGGCAAGCCGAGAACGGGAATATTCATAACCGAAGGAAAAGATGAACACGCTGAATCGAGAATTAGAGACAGATATGAAAAGAATGAACAACTGCAGTGGGAAACAATTGTAAACGAGTTTCCAGTGAAGCGTTGGTTTGAGACATTCGAATGGTGCAGTTGGAATCCTCAAGACCACAGGAAAAAAGGAAGACTAACTAATACATTAGGCCGAAAAATGGAGATAGATATGAGAAGAATGAGCAACAGTTGGACAGAACTAAAAATGTAGGCCCAGGACAGGGTAGTTTGAAGAATGCTGGTCAACAGCCTATGCTCCATGGAAGGTAACAGGCGTAAGTGAGAATCACGTCTGTGTGGGATTACTAATATCAGGATTCATCGCGGAAGCGGTAATGCAGAGACTGGAAGCGTCGATTTTATCAGTGATCAAGCCAAAAATGTGGGTTCGCGGTGTAGACGACAGATTCGTCACCATTAAAAAGAACGAGCTGGAAAACAGCTACAATCAGATCAGCAACGTCTTCGATTACATTAAATTCACGATGGAAAAGGAATCAAACAACAGCCTATCATTCCTGGATCAACTAACCACCAGAACTAACGCAAGAAAACTGGAAACTCACCCACACAGACGTGATCCTCAACTACGACAGCAACAACCCAAGAACCCACAAAATCAACTGCATACAAACTTTGTTCAAGAGAGCGATGACACATTGCAGCACATACGAAGCACTAAAAAACAAGGAAAAACACCTAGTGACTATCTTCCAAAAGAACGGCTATCCACGCAACTTCATCAAAAAACATCAACCGAAACCATCATCAGAAGCGAAATCAAACAAAGAAACAAATAAACGCATCATCCTACCATACATAAAAGACATATCGGAACATACAGCACGACTACTGAAACCATTTGGAATAGGTGTAGCACACAAACCAACACAGAATCACTTCAATCAATCCTATGTTGTAGACCAAAGGACAAAATGACAAAGGAAGAAAAATCAAATATCATCTACAAAATAAATTGCTCAAACATAGTACAAAGTGGACGACCTCTTCAGCTTCGTTTACGTGAACACCAATTAGCAGTCACAAACAAAGGTGCAAACAACGACAGGTTTAAGGTCAACAGCAACCGATCAAGATCGAGGTTAGCAGAACAAGCTGCAGGTCAGACGTGGAGAAATTCGAATGCTTCACTTCATCTATTTGAAGTTTGTGCTGATGATGTTGTTCAGTAGAAAAACATTGAAAGCTCCACAACCTAAACATCCAGCTCAGAGAACCAAACACCACCACCTCAATCATCCACCTGAGCTACAAATCTTCTCCACCATCTCAAAATGAAATGTCGTGTATGCACAGTCTCTTGAACTACTCAAATTGCCTATTCACTGTTTAAGTGCTTTCTGACGAATGAATACTACTTACTCAACTTGTTTGTGTAGATAAGTTTAGGACTGCAGTGATGTAACGATAATAAACTGTGAGATAACAATATAGCTGTTAAGTTTGAAATTCGAGAACTTATTAAGCTGTTTATAATAATTGAAATAAAAATGACCCAAGTGTAGAGAATAAAAATGATTCATCCAAATAATTGGCAAGGTAAAGTCAACAATTCTACAACTGAAGAATATCTAGAACTCAAAACAACTGCCAACTAACAGCAATGTCTCAATTTTTAATACAATCAAATGGAGCGGAAACTTGGAGAACCACGAAAGCTATCATCCATAGAATGCAGGTGTCCATTTTTAAATTTGTCTACGCAAGTGACTGAAGATTCAGTGACCCGAAACCATCAACAGCAACCTACTGTAGGAAGAAAATGTCAGGTTGTGGCGTTGAGGTGCTACAAGGTTTCATTTGAGGGGGATATTAATAAAACCCACTGGAGGTGGATAGGACACACATTGTCGAAAGACCCACCTTAGTCACAAGACAGCACTAACTTGGAATCCTCAATTTCAAAGGAAAACAACTTGACCAAGGAACACAATGAACCAAGAATTGGAGGCAGACACGAAAAGAATGGATATAAATTGGGTAGAACTGATAGTGGACGCCCAAGACGGGATTGGCTGAAGAATACTAGCCGGGTAGCCTATGGTCCACTAGGAGTACAGCCAGTCAGATACAACTTAGAACTTCGTACGTATATACATCAATTCAAGTTTTTATATCACATTAGCGTGGGGATACAATTATTGATTCAAATCTCATAGTGGTAGAGGTATTAGAAGTGTAATTAGTAATGGAAGAGATTAGAAATTGAAAATATGAGTCAAGAAGTATAATTTAGTGAAATAAATTTAAGAAGAGAAAGATAAAAATGATGAAGGATTCATAAGATTAGATTAGAATTTGAGAGAACACAAAGAACGAATGCACCTGCGCCGTTGCAGACGATTTTGATTACTAATGTCTCGCGGACATTAAATCCCATAGTGATAAAGATAGTAGAGGTATTAATGGTAATGAAGAAGACTAGGGTTTGAAGATATGATTCAAGAAGTATAATTCAGTGAGATAAGGTTAGAAAGACAAAGGTAGAAGTGCTGACGAATCCAGAATATTAGGATTTGAGAGAGCTCAAAGAGTGGATGCACCTGCGACATTGCAAACGATTTTGAGCCAGGTCATTATTCAAGGTCTCTAACCATTGGTGACTTTCGTCTCGCGGACCCCAACCAGGTAGTCTACATCTACCAACATGACTCAGTCCACTAGTCAGTGACTTCATGGATAGTAGGATAAGTTAAATCTTTATAAGGGAATTGTGGCTATGATCTTGAAATATTTTGGTTCGCGATAAAAGTCAACATTTTATCCTGTTCTTTTACGAGCGCCCTGTTCATTGATTATCGATTTTCAATTATTTATGTTTGATTAATGTCGCTGACAATATTTGAACCAGACCCACGGAAAAATCAAACTTATTCAAAGTTCAATCGCTGACACTTAAAAAATATAATTTTGCATTATGGAGTTGTGGAGAATGTTGAATAGTTACTTTTCTGAAATCATGAATCGATCAATGTTATATATATATATATATATATATATATATATATATATATATATATATATATATATATATATATATACATGGACCACCAACATTAGAAACCTGGGAACACTAAAAGATGGCCGTTTCATCCTGATATTTTCCTCTTTATTCAAATATAAGTAATCCAATTATATCAGTGATTGTTTTGAATCTTTCCACTGATGTTTAGGACCGACATTGATCAGTATTTCCCTTGTGGATTGTCTGATTATTACTATTTAGATTACAAGCATTATTAGTAAAGGTGAATAATGGTTAGCATTGAAATTCACTACATTCGTTTCATCCTATTCGGGACTGGTGTGGCTGCGTTGAACTCAAAGTAAGGCTCACCTTTTCGGTGGCCAGCGACGATCTGACTCTGATATTTATAAACTATTAAATATGCCTCTCTGGCTTACTGGATTGCTGCAACGGCTGAACTCTAGAAACGAAGCTCAGTTTTAAAGTCTTAGGCGATTTCCAAGACCTGGGAACGAAGCTTGTGGATTAAGAGCTTAGTACTCTTCTGTTGGGCTTCTTGATGCCGCCGGTTGCTGGTGCGCTCTTCTGCGCACGCTCAGTGACCAGTCGCTTACATGCAGCATTACCATCGGTTGACTTGTGAGCAGTCTGCTTGGTTCTTGCCATAGCGAAACACCGAGAGACGATGACGTCAGGCTACCCTTTATTAGTAGTCTGCATTCAACTTGAAATAGGGTTCGCTCACTGGTACGCTCGCAGGCTCATTCGCATATCATTTTCGTTTCGTGTGCCTATGGTTTTGTGATCTCTGTGTGTGGTCCGACAATAAACGTAATCAACACTTTGTATTTGTCTTCTGATTTATACACATCTGTGCATTATCTAGTAATCGTTATCGGAACAAGCAGTATACGAACTTTAGGAATATATTGAATACCGCCTGTCATAGAACTAGTAATCACACACCCGCTACATATTCACCTAATGCTTTACGCTTCAAACGTCATTTCGTCATCCACTTAGCTACTTGAGTACAGGTGGAAAATTGGGATGGCAATCAAAGCGACCAGTCCTCAGTCCAAATCCCTATCTGAACATGAACCCTGAGATGTAACAGATATATATATATATATATAGATGAGTCTCACTGAGGACAAACTGATCAGTCTAGATTTCATCACTCCCCATTATCTCACACAAATCTCCCACTATGTACTCCCATCGTTTAAACTCAGTCTTAAGATATTTTTCTGTGACATTTTTTATTTTAATACTTACAATAATCGAATCATCAACTAACTACTCATCAATATGTTTATTTAATTTTAGCTAATTCATAGTTTTTGTTTATCGTAAGTCTAAATTCAATTTCCAATATAGCCACCATGGACAAACACGGTGTGGCTTCAATAAGACACTTCATTAGACCAGGAAAAATATGGTGTGTGTGTGTATGTGTACTCGTTTTTATTCTTTATTTGAAGAAGAAAAATTTTCTAATCAAGTAATCGAATAGAATTTGCAAAATATTCGCAAAATACCCCATATATATCAAAATCAATTTAGTTTAGTTTTATCCGCAAGAGTTGAAATCATTGTGTTCTGCTCGGTCTATGTGTGTCTATGTGTGTGTAGGTGTGATTATGTAATTTGTAAAATTCGTTTTGATTTTTAAGTAAGTACTATACTATACTATACTATGCTTTTTTTGACGTCACTAATTGAAACCATAAATTGATTTAAGTTAGATTGCCATTAGCAATTTGAAAGTATTAAAAAAAATGGGTGTATTTTGTCCTAGAATGGGATTCGTCAGTTCAGTCAGTCAGTTGCAATGTAGAACTTCGTACGTATGTACATCAGTTCATATTGCCATACCACATCAGCACAGGGACTCAAATGTCAAATCAAATCCCATAGTGATAGTAGAGATAGTAGAGGTATTAATGGTAATGAAGAAGACTAGGGTTTGAAGATATGATTCAAGAAGTATAATTCAGTGAGATAAGGTTAGAAAGACAAAGGTAGATGTGCTGACGAATCCAGAATATTAGGATTTGAGAGAGCTCAAAGAATGGATGCACTTGCGCCATTACAAACGATTTTGAGCCATGTCATTCAAGGTCTCTAAACATTGGTGACTTTCGTCTCGCGGACCCCAACCAACATGACTCAGTCCACTAGTCGGTGACTTCATGGATTTCTGCCATGTTTTGGTCTGGCCGCCCCCTAACTTTCTTCCAGTCTACTCCTACACTACAAAACATAGGTCGTCGAGGCAGTCGGTGGTAAGGCATACGCAGCACATCTCCCATCCACCTCAATTGATGAAGTTTCACCACTTCATCTATTGATCTGCCATCCTTACCTAGTACTCGTTTCCTAACGACAGCATTGCATACTCGGTTGTCCCACGATATACGAGCAATGCTTCTTAAACATCTATGATCGAATACTAGTAACCTACGAACATCTTCTACTCTTAACGGCCATGTTTCACAGCCATAAATTAAGACGGAACGAACTACTGCGCAGTACACCCGTCCTTTGGTTAGCGAATGGATATCACGCCTACACCATAAGTGGCGCAGGTTGGCAAAAGCCAATCGAGTGAATGGGATTCGTCAGTAGTGCGTATACACCACGATTCATGAAGTCGAGAGTCTAAACACAGAAACTTCGGTCTTGCACAAGAACACGTACGCTCTAAACCACTGAGTGAGCATCCAACGGTCAGTCATCTATTTTGTCCGCAGTAAATAAATGTTTCCGCCACAAATTCTCTCCATGAATAACAGTCTTGTTGCTCACTACTAACTGGATTCGAGCTGGATTCTTCCAGTTCTCATGAGAAGCTGTAACCAGTAGAGTTCAATCTGTGTAGTGTAGAAAACTGTTACCCATTAAATATTGTGAATAAATCTGACTGAAGTTAGAAATCTACACTATGGGATGTCGACACATTGGTCAAGAGTTTAAGCCTCTGCACACAAGATCAAAGGTCTCGGTTTCGATTCTATCCTGTAGGGATCATAGACGCGCAGTCTTGAAATGTTTCACGTCAGGATGAAACGGCCATCCAGGGCTTTTATTGATATGTTTAATAAGTTATTAGCTAGTGAATTTATCTCTAGTTTTTTTCTATCGTTATTCTCTATTATTGATTTCAAGTGAATTTTCTCTACCTTTTTTTTCAGTTGAAACAAAATGTTCCACAACTTTTCTTATAAATAAACACGTATCTAAAAAGTTGAGCATAAAATCGACCACTATTTAGATAGTCGTATATATGACAGATTTTTCATTTAGCGTGAAAAATATTCTACGATATCACAGTGTTAAACATAATTCATTCTGTCTAAGATTTGAATTAAGTCAGTAAATGTTTCGTGAATTATCCATCTTATTGCATGATTGAAAGTGTTGTTGGGGGAGTTAAATGCCCAAAACTCTTTTTTTTTGGAAAAAGGCCTAATGCTGGATTTTTTTACGTTTTCGCGCGTAAGTCGCTTAGTTGACCTTCAGCTTACGCCTACCACACAATGACTCGATGGTCTAGAAGTTCAATGTTCATGGACAAGATCAAAATCCCTGTGTTTGAGTCCCGCTTGTAGTATCACAGATGAACACTACTGATATGTCCCATACTATGATAAAGTGGCTATCCATGGCTTTCACGTTTTCAACGAAGTTTTTAATATTGGTCAATTTATGATTACTCTCAAAAATTTCGGAACATTACAACATTATAGAACGTCAAATCATGTTTGTTTTTTTTCTAGTTATTTTATATAACTACTAATGAATAATGTATGTCTAGTAGATTTATTTCAAAAAAAAACAACAAAACATAAAAACGAATAACCATTTATTTATTTTGTTTTAACAGATCAAAAATGCCGCGTTTTGTGAGTGTGTGTGTGCGCGCGCGCATTATGAATATAAATCACATTTATAAAACGATTTAATTGCCAAATATATATTTATACATTAATATATTTAATAAATTCTGTACGCTTAGATCAGGAAAATTACATTTTTAGTAAATGTTTTTGATGATAAGAGCGAGACAATTAATAATTAGGTTATAATTCATTTTAGGAAAAAGTTTTATGTATTTCATGAATTAGTAATTACATGAATGAATGAATGAATAAATAATGAATCAATATTATGATCATTATTAAAACAAAAATTGGACATTGAAATGTGATTATCTTTCTTTGTTTGTTTTTCTGAAGTAAGTTATTTTTTTTTAATCTCAACGATGTTTCATACTAAAGACACATTAATTAGATCAAAAATATGTACAGGTTGTGCGCATTACGAAGTCACTGACAAGTGGACTGAGTCATGTCAGTAGAGATGTAGACAACCTGGTTGGGGTCCGCGAGATGTTAAGTAATCGATGGTTAGAGACCTTCAATGACATGGTTGAAAATCGTTTGCAATGGCGCAAGTGCATCCATTCATTGTACTCTCTCAAATCCTAATCTTCTGGATTCGTCAGCACCTCTACCTTTGTCTTTGTAATCTTATCTCATTGAATTATACTTCTTGAATAATATCTTCAAACGCTAGTTTTCTTCATTACCATTAATACCTCTACTATCTCTACTATCGCTATGGGATTTGATTTGATATTTGCGTTTCTGTGCTAATGTGGTATGGCAACATGAACTTTTGTACATACGTTCGAAGTTCTACGTTGAAACTGACTGACTGACTGTGCGTATTACAGACTGATGTAAACTAAAGTTAACCCATTTAGAATTAGGTGAATGAGAAGGCTATCTTACGAACATCACTAGAAATGTCTTAAAGGTTCTTTTTCTGAGGGGAATGAATATATATATACATATCACTCTGCGTGGAGCCCTTCTGGAGTAACTGCTGGTCACAGGCCCGGATAAAGGATAAGGGTTATGCATGGGTTTCGGTAACCACATCCTGTATAAAACCAACTCCCTAACCAGAAAGAATATTTCACACCTTTAAGAAGACTCATGATGAAAGCCAACTTTTTTCAAAAGTCATGAGGCCGATGTTCCTTCTGATAACCAGCCGAATGTTCGCACAGTGTGGGGGACCGGAAAAACTATTGAAGTTACTGTGAAAACGATTAATGAAAGAGTTATATATCTATGTGTGAACGAGTATTTGTACATATTACTCAGTAGACATAGATTTCCTTTCCAATTTAAGAGACTAGTGATTATCATGTTTGTACATCATGATTTAAACCAATGAATAGTAGACAAAAGCTTCACTCTGGTATAGTACTTCACAATAGAGGGCAATAATCAGCCCATTATGCATACAGTGTGGAGCGTTCATGTCTCATAATTTCAACAACATTCAATCCACGATATAAGAAATGAGTAAAAATATTTTCTCATAGCCAGTAGAAAGTGATAGATGACTAAGTGAACCAGACAATTAATTATTAACTGATAGTGTGGTGCGCGTTACTTATAAGTAGTATATGTATGACACGAGTAAAAACGTAATGTCTGGAAGCAGGAGATGGGGGAAGATCAAGAAAGGAAGAAGAGTGGGAACACAATGCGATCTACATGAAACGCATGAACAGTGAAATGTCAGACAATGGATTGATGTTATTTGCAACAGGAACAGTCCAGTTCGATATGATGGATTGATATTTTGCAAATTAACGATTTACGATATGGTTTTTCTATTTTACCAATTAACTCTGTAATTTGAGATAAATACAATTCGTTTGCCCTCACCTGAGTTCTCCTTTACTACAATATAATGTGGGATGTAGTTCACTTCATACGTATTGGTTAGAACTTGTGTGAGATCCATTTTTTCGAAGGCTTTGTTTGTGAAAATCCCCCTCCATGTATACTGCATTTGTAATTTGACCTTATTGATTCCTTCAGTTGTACATTTTGTTAATCTGTTCCATTCCATTTCGGAGATGATAATATTTGTATTTTGTTATTCTGCCTTTACTGAGTTTCTGTGTTTCTATCTGAACTGCATTGATGTTGTTTAAGCTGATACTTAGTGTTGGCGACAGCCATATTGATTTGTTCCTCTTTTGACTGGGTTGTGTGCTTTGACTGGAAGTGTGCATTTTGATTGTGAACTGAAGCACTTTTTCTCAATTGGAAACACTCTGTGTTATAAAGCAATCAAATATTCTCTGTCGAACGAATCTGATCTATTCAGGAGGGATAGAATGTCATTTGTTTGAATAATTGGACAATTTCTGAGGGAATAATTGAGTGACAATATTATTTAGATAATGATATATATTTAGATTTATGATGAATATTAGAACCGTCATTTACCCAAATCACTTGTTTTGATTTCGACTGGGCAATAGCGCTTATCTAACCTACCTAGACAGTTATTCCTCAATCCAAACCTCAGTTTGGATCCCACAATTTGAACCATTTATCATTAATAAATGATTAGAACTTCATAAAAACATGTTTATTGTTTAAATGAATTAACCAAATTTCATTCAAGTTAATCCATTGTAGATGAATTCTGCGTGCTCATTTTCTCTTTATTCTTCCCCGAACAGGTCATTTTTTGTATATTGTATCATACTACTTACTAATACTAAGTAACTAATGAATCAGAAACTATTCTTTAACAGCTTCATTATCGTGTGTGGTGATAATACGAATCAATGTTATACTTTTAAACATGTAAACACCTTAGATAACTCATTCACTGAGTTGTGCTAAATACACTACTTAAATCTTCGTTTACAGTAATATCTTTTTAATGATGAAAACGCAGTTGCTTGGCTTAAAATCTCAGGTGGATTTATTAACTATAGATTGGGAATTTCGACAGTTTATCGAAACAAACACATCATACTTTAGCAAGTTGAAGAAAACCCATGAAAAAATACAGTACATACATTTATAAAGTTTATCAAAGGCTTAGAAAAGTGTACAATCCGTTATAGTTCATTTATAGTTCATAACAGAATCTTGGAAAAAAGAGGACTTCAGTGTCTCGAGTAAAACTTGCACGGTTTTATGTTATTCGATACAAATCAGTTGCTTTACTCAAATTCTTAATTTTAACTATTCGCTGATATATACGCATACTGGACTGTAGCTGCTAACTCGATATAAGATTCCAGGTTAACTACTATGTTATTCCTGTCGAGATAAAGTAACTGAATTACTTAATTTTAAAAGTGACATCATTCTATGTGTGTTGGTTAGTAGGACCTTATAAATACAAAGTTAAAATATCTAAAACTACTCACGAAATTTTTCTGTGTGACACCAGCCTTAAGCAGTCGTTCCTTGAGTTCTGTAATCAAACTTTAAGATTTTCAAAACTACTAATAACCAAGTTTCCTTTTCAACCACCTCGATAAGTATCCTTACATGATGTGACTAATCGACCAGAGACAATAAGCATCGGTGGTAAGTACACAATAATTCATATATACATAGTAAAATACAAAGAGAATGGTACCTTATCTGGTATACATGTATAGATCACTTGACTGTAGTGTCTCAACCTACACTAATGTCAAAACACTGTGCTCTGTTTTTAGACACAAAATTTAATTTTTCTAATTCATGTATAAAAGTTTTGTTGCGGTTTCTCCTTAGTTAGAAATGCAATTTAAAATTTAATGATGGTTAGCATTTATTTTAGATGGGCTGTTTTCCACAGGATGGGATTGCCCAGTATATCTCTTTTATCCTGGCCCGTGACCGGCAGTAACTCTAGAAGGACTCTAAGTGGAGCTTATTAAAGTATCTTATCCTGAAAGAAAACATACAATGTCCGGACATTAAATGCTCCATGTAATTTAAAACGGAGTTTCAGGAGACCAGGAATAACGTTCCATGGACTCGCATCATTTGCATTAGCGGTACGGAGTTGAGAAGAGTTAGTCATGGAGATAAAAGAGATGTTAGGAGGTGTAGGAAGGATTTGATTTTGGCCAATTCGGTCTCGTGTACTTTTACGGGTATTGAGGGTGGCTGTCACTTCCCGACTGCTCACACCGTGGAAGGGTACTTCTTGAGGAACCTGAAAAGGAAATTAGGATAGTGTTGGTCTGATCGATCTGGGTGCGTGACCGCGTTATTCGAATCAGCTTGCCGACGGAAATGGGAATCCGTGAGATAAGGTGAAGTGTGACCTTTTTTAGGGTTGACCTTTTCTAAGCTCTTCATTCTTTGTGCAAAGGCAGCATCGCTGCACCTGATAGTTGTCCAAGGAAAACAACTTATTGCTGTCACACCCCTCTACAGCCAGCAGTAGGACTTCGTCCTCTCCGATCGACTTGTCTGGTATGGTAGAACCTACAGGAACATATGTTCCAGCTAATATAGTTCGGGTGCTTTTTTACACAGAGTAGAATTAAGAAAGACAGTAAGTCTGAAACAGTTGTATCAGAAATCTTCAAATAATTTAGTTAACAAGTATACTACGCTAAATACTATTGTAGTGAAGGAGAACACAAATGAGGGCAACCGAATTGTATTTATCGAAAATTACAGAGTTAATTGGTAAAATAGGAAAACCATATCGTAAACGGTTAATTTGCAAATCTTCAATTCATCATCAATCCATTGTCTGACATTTCACTTATTCATGCGTTTCATACAAATTCCATTGTGTTGCCACTCTTCCTTTCTTGATCTTCCCCCATCTTCTGCTGCCAGACATTACGTTTTTACTCGTGTCATACAAATACTACTTATAAGTAACGCGCACCACACTATTATAGACTTGCACTACAGAGGTGAATTTCATTAGAAAATTCGAAACCACACCAATTAAAACCTATTCTTAATGTTGAATTAATCATCTCATTTCAAACAATTTCATTAACACAAATCAAGAAGAGTTGAAATGTAATGTTCCTACTATAACAACAGTTCTTTCAGTACCAACAGGAAGGAGTTATTTTTTTGCGTTCTAGAATATACTCAAAAAGTTCAATTTCTCATCATCAACTTGACAGTAGACATAACATTGAGATATGAAAATATCAACAGACAGACATCTAGCTGATTATCTTTTAACAAGGTAACTATTATCAGTAAGATGAAGGCTACCTGGTTGAGGTCCGCGAGACCAAAGTCACCAATGGTTAGAGACCTTGAACGACATGGCTCAAAATCGTTTGCAATGGCACAGGTGCATTCACTCTTTGTGTTCTCTCAAATCCTAATCTTCTGGATTCTTCAACCCCTATAGTTTTGACTTTCTAAACTTTTCTCATTGAATCATACTTCTTGAATAATATCTTCTCATCCTAACCTCTCCGATTACTTTTGATACCTTTACTACTTCTACTACTATTGGATTTGAATTGACAATTACATCTTTGTGCTGATGTGGTATGGCGACATGAACTGATGTAATTACGTACGAAGTTCTACGTTGCAACTGACTGCTTCAGGATTGGCTTGCAACGGTTCCTGAACCGGTGATAGAGAGTGAAGCGGTTGAGCGTGTTGACGAATTCACTTACCTAGGGAGTCTCATTACTTGTGATGGACTGGTGACTGATGAGATCTCAGCATAGATACAGTGGTCACGATTAGCTTTTGCCAACTTGCATCACCTATGTCGTAGGCGAGATATCTCTATGCAAACTGCGCAGCAGTTCGCTCCATTCTACTATACGGGTTTAAAACATGGTCGAAGAAAGTATAGGATGTTCGTAGCTTATTAGTATTCGATTATAAGTGTCTTCAAAGCATTGCTCATGTATTCCAGAACAATCAAGTAAGCAATGCTGTTGTTAAGAAACGGTATTGGGTAAGAATGGCAGATCAATAGATGAAGTAGTGAATGTTCACTAGTTAAGGTGGTTGGAACTCCGCCTGTAGACACTTCGGGGTGTTGTAACGGTTTCTTATATGATTTCCGGCTAAATCCTATTGCTTAGTATTCTCTGACCACAATACACTGGACAAGTTCCCAAGAATCAAAATACGGTTGAACAGGGGAAGATTATATTCCAAACAGAAAAGGTTAAATGGAAATAGGAAGCCGAAGGCAAAATTAAATACAACGTTAGTTTATTTATAGCAGTTACATGAGAAGCTTCTGGATAGAAATTCACGTGATCGAATGGATTAGATTTAACCAATCAGCACGCAGCTAACAATACGAGAATTTTCTACCCTGTTCTCCAAGAATCGATCAGGCGCTGATTGGATAGGAAATTAGCCAATCAGCGCGTAGCAACGTAGTCATGTTTTAATTCCATCTATGTTCCACTAACACGGGGCTACTGCAGATCCCACGCCGGGATAAAGGAGGAGGGTTGGGCGTGGGGTTATCGACCCTATTCCACCAAAAAACTAACTGACAAAGAAAAAACTAACGAGAAAAAATAATTCAAATCATATAAACTCTGCCGTGGTGGTTAGAAAGTCTTCATTTAAAAGAATTATGACGTCTCACGATGAAAGCCGAGTTCGTTCGGAAATCATGAGGCTGATGCCCCTTCTGTCAACCGGAACGCCTCCACGGTGTGAACAGCCGGGAAGTGACAGTCACCTTCATACCCGTAAAAGCATACGAAACCAAATTGGCCAAAATCAAATCCTTCCTACAACCCCTAACATCTCTCTTATCTCCATGACTAACTCTTCTCAACTCCGCACCGCTAATGTAAACGATGCATGTCCATGGAACGTTATCCCTGGTCTGCTGAAACCCAGTTCTACACTACATGTTGGGGCATTTAATGTCCGGACATTGTGTCAAATAGGGCAACAGGCTTCTTGAGCTAGGACGTTAGAATCTTGCTCAAACGATGTATGGTGCGTCTTGGAAACGCGCAAACAGGATCCTAGTAAAATCATTAATTTGATTTCACCTTATAAAAACAAAGAAGCAGCTCGATTTACTCTTCGTGTATCTGGAAGTCCTGATGCTGCTTCCCGTGGCCTCGCTGGTGTAGGTATGGTATTAAGTCCTAGGATAGAACTAGCTCTCTTAGACTGGATCCCGGTAGACAGTCGCTTATGCGTTATCCGACTAAACGAGACGGTACGAACTCGTAAATAGAGGGGAACTCTCTGCTGCCTCTCCGTCGTATCTGCCCAAGCTCCCACTGACTGCAGTTCAGATAATATAAAGGAGAGGTTGTACAGAAACCTCTCTAAATTTCCTCAAAAGGTTAAGCGCTTTGATATAGTAATGATGGCTGGTGACTTCAATGCTCAAGTAGGTAAACTAAGTGAGAAGAAAAGACACTTGGGTGGCTAATCGAACAGATAAAGGCGACCGTCTGCTGCAGCTATGTCCAGATAACCGCCTATTTCTAGCGAACAGTAACTTTATGCATAAGGTAAAACATTATTTGACCTGGTGACCCCCAAAGCCAACCCAACGATGGGCCCAACTAGATCACATCGTTATAAGCCATCGGTGGAGAAACTCAATTGAAGACTGCCGCTCATTCTGAAGCACTTGTTTAGACTCAACCCATGTTCTAGTGAGTGCGCGTATTTGTCTGCGTCTCACTGGACGTGAGTAAAATATCGCAAGGAAACCTCTTAGGACTCTACTAACTGATAACAAAGCTAAGAATATATTTCAGGAACAACTAGAAAAACAGTTAGGCGGCCATACAGTAAGTGATGTCCACCCTGGTGAAGACGCCGACAAAATGCAGTGTCTCCTGACTACCCTAAGCAACAATGCAGGCATGTTCGGGATGCCTGCAAAATGTTGCTTTAGGATTGGCTCGTATCGGTACCTGAACTAGTGATAGGGAGTGAAGCAGTTAAGCGTGTTGACCGCATCACTTATTGTTACGAATGCACGTCACCACGTCAGTTGATACGCTTGAACTATTAAGAGTTCACCTTATTCGGTAAACGAGAGCGACGATCGATGACCTGAGGACACGAGAGGCTACTCCAATCCGAGAGACCCAAGCCCACTAAGTAGAGGAAGAAGACTTGATATGAAGTAGAAGGTGTATTATAAAAGCACCCAGAAAGTACGTGGTTCAAGTCCAGAAGAGGATAAGTATCCTGGACTAATGATCCGGATCATAAAACGTTACAGATAGTGAGTATTTATACAGTTAGGTCGAATAGGAAACAACTTTGAAGTATGTGACATTGATAGTTAGGGCGACCAATAGGAATCAACCAATAGGAACTGACGTACATATATTAGTTCATGTTGCCATACCACATTAGCACAGAGATGTGATTGTCAATTCAAATCCAATAGTAGTAGAGGTAGTAGAAGTATTAGCAGTAGTCGGAGAGATTAGGGTTCGATGATATTAATCAAGAA
The DNA here is from genome assembly GCA_944470395.2 of Schistosoma turkestanicum. Taxonomy (NCBI): domain Eukaryota; kingdom Metazoa; phylum Platyhelminthes; class Trematoda; order Strigeidida; family Schistosomatidae; genus Schistosoma; species Schistosoma turkestanicum. The sequence goes on along the minus strand of OX103975.1, from coordinate 21,088,480 downwards.
GTAGAATCTGGTGAAATAAACTTTAAAAGAGAAAGATAAAGTGATGAGGAATTCAGAAGGTTTGGATTTCATAGAACACGAAGAATGAATACACCTGCGCCACTGAAAACCATTTTGAGTTATGTCATTCAAGGTCTCTAACCAACGATTATTATCATCTCGTGAGCTCCAACTGGGTATTCGACAGCTACCGACATGACTCAGTCAACTTGTCAGTGACTTCATGGATTTGTGCCATGTTTTGGTCTGGCCGCCCCTAAATTTCTTCCAACCTACTCCTATAGTAGAAAACAAAGCTCGTCGAGGCAGTCGGTGGTTAGGCATACGCAGCACATGTCCCAACCACCTCAAATGATGAAGTTTCACTACTTCATCTACTGATCTGCCATCCTTACCTAATACTCGTTTCCTAACGACAACATTGCTCACTCGGTTGTCCCACGATATACAAGCAATGCTTCTTAAACGTCTATGATCGAATACCAGTAACCTACGAACATCTTCTACTCTTAACGGCCATGTTTCGCATTCATATAGGAGAACGGAGCGAACTGCCTCACAGTACACTCGTCCTTTGGTTAGCAAACGGATATCTCGCCTACGCAATAAGTGACGCAGGTTGGCAAAAGCCAATCGAGCTTTCTGTATCCGCGCTGAGATTTCGTCAGTCACCAGGCCATCGGCACAGATGAGACTCCCAAGATAAGTGAAGTGATCAACACGCTCGACTACTTCACTCCCTATCACTAGTTCAGGTGACGATGCAACCCAGTCTTGAAGCAACACTTTGCATTTCGACGGGGAAAACCGCATCCCGAACATGCTTGCATTGTTGCTTAAGGTAGTCAGAAGACTCTGCATTTTGTCAGCATCTTCACCAAGTAGGACAATGTCATCGGCATATTCTAAGTCAATAAGCGAGCTACCTGGTAGAAGGTCTACTCCAGAAGATTCAGACGAGGATAAGGTTATGTCTAGGAGCATGTCTATGATAAAATTAAACAAAAATGGAGAAAGTGGACATCCCTGACGGACACCACTTGATGTAGAGAATTCCGGTAACAGTTCGCCATAAGCTCTCACTCGACCAGCGGTGTTCGAGTAAAGAGCTTGTATAAGGTTAATGTACTTATTTGGTACACCTTTCAATGACAGATACTGCCACAGAGCCTTACGATCAACAGAGTCAAATGCCGCCTTAAGGTCTAGGAAAACAACTATTTTAGGACGCCTAAATGTGTGTCTGTGTTCCAGGACCTGTCTGACTGTGAAGACGTGGTCTATACAGCCACTAAACTAAACTGTTATTTAGTAGTTAATAACAAGATCACGTTAAACGAGCATTCAATGTTTTCTTTTGAAAATGTTTACTTCAACAAGAATCTTTTAACTAAGAAGTATCACAAAGAATTCAACTTAATTAACAGATAGAAACAAACATTTTTCTAAAAATCAAATACAATACTATTCATATACTTTCAGCAAATATATACAAAATATTACTTTCAAAATTAAATCATGTCATTTTTATGATTCTCCTCCTTGTTGTTTACGTTCACCTTTCCTTCGTTTACCTTTACCACGTAACTGACGTAGACGTGCCATTTCTTCACGAAAATCAGCATGTTCATCTCTATACAAGCCGATATAACGTAGTTGGTGTAAAATATTACTATATTCTTCTAAAGGAGGATAATAATCTTTTAAAATTATTGGACGTGGTAATTCTTTCATAATACGAAAAATTTTCATTGATTTAGTATCAACTTGTTTACCGACATCTTTAAATATTCGTCCAGCAAGCATTGTCATCTTTTTAGCATATAATGAAGTCATCTGAAAAAAAAAGAAAACACTTTATCACAAATGTGTGTATTTTGATTTAATTTTTCAAACTCTGTACATTAAAATAACGAGATTTAGGGTAATGTTGTTGAATGTTTTCAATCGTAAGTTACTATCATGAAACAGGTAAAAATCTGAACGTCTAAACTAACTGACATGGTCAATTAAGTTTAACAATAAATGACTAAATGGACTGATGTCATTGATGAGCACAATTAACAATCAAATTAGTCAGAATTACATGAAACAAAAAATAAATTAAGTCCAGAGAAATAAGAAAGATTAAAATATACCGACTATTATGTTAATGACACCATCCTTTAAAATGAATATTTGTAGCTAAAGTAACTTATCGTTATCAGGCGGAATAACAGCTTCCCAGATTTCATGATATAAATTCAATTCGGGTTTAACTCTGAAGGATTATCAGAATTGTCTTAAGATGTTAAACAACTGATAGGTATTATGAACAACAATGCATTCCAGACAATAAAAAGCAGTACTTCCATGTTATTAAAGTTTCGTGTCCCCAAGTCAACTGAGGACGAGTTGAAGACACAGGTGACCCACCTCTTAGAGGATGACATGAGTTTACCAATTTATTGGATGATTCGTTCACATTTTACAAAGTCAATGGACAATAATTCAAAAAGACAAATTAAACGAGTAATATCAAATCACAAAGCCAAATTGTAAACAAAAACATAATTTTATGCCTATTTATGCGAAAAATGAGTTATTTGGCGACAGCTGATGTTAGGCTTTTGAGCCATAAAAAGAGCAGGTGTAACAAGTGAATCTTAGTCATATGGTTGTGTAAATTAACACCGAATGTTTTTCAACCAGTGCTGCTTTTATTTTCCAGGGTTCACTTATATTTCCACTGACTTGTTTGCTTGGATTTTGCCAAGGTATTTTGGTTAAAATGTAACACAGTTTGCTGTCTTTGAATGGGTGTAGTTATTGTCAATCAGCAATAGAATCTTTAATTTTTTGGCTAATAGTCAATAATATTGCGGGGACTTTCAACTTTGATTACGAAGATACCATATAAGAAGCAACCCCATACTTTGCTGGCTGACCTTGTAAATAAAACTACCTCCTTTTCGTCGCTGACCTTGACTGGATTAGCTCAAATTGTCTTTCAACATCAGAAGGGCCACAGGTCAGTGGCGTGTTTATAAACTAAGTTAACTTAGTAGCATTTGTGATTTCAAGAGGTATATACATTTAAGGAGACAAAAATAACTACATTTAAGTGTTTTATGTTGTTATCTCCTAAACAAATAAAACCTCCGTTATCCAATATCTTCTTCACGATATAATATAAACCAATTGATTTCTTTGCGCTCGATTCTTGCTCTTTGGGTACAGTTTCAGGTTTTTGGTTGTATCCAAAAAATGGAGGTCTAGCCACTCGACTGTCTAATTCTAGTCAGCTGGCAGTTGTTTGTGAGTTTGTATGTCCCGTGATTTGTGTGGGTACGTTTGTTTCAGGGTAGCAGCGTTTCTGGATACCAGCAGCCATCACGTTACCAGACCAGAGATCATTTACTTGCAATGTGGGATTATTAAGTAGAAAAGTCTAATGCTAATGGAAAGTTTTCACAACTAAGTAATATAACTGAATAATTCAGTCTATTAACTGGCAGTAAAGATTGTAAGAGGGGACCTAAGTATAAGTAAGAGAGATCAAACATAGATAATAAGCAAGATATATTCAGTAATCTGATGAGATGGCAATAGTAACAACCAGCAGGTCTCAAGACATGCCTCATGCACAGCTGGTCCACGAGGGGGATGATAATCAGCATATCAGTACGTGTTTATCAGGTCTCTTCATAAAGCTGTCCACTGAGGGGGCTGTGGTCACCTCGGTTGGGAGAGAATTACAAGTTGCAACGACCCCTAATGAGAATAAGTTTGCACGAACCTGGTTGTTCGCTCTTTATTGCGGAATTTTTCTAGGATCGGCTCGAGGAGCCTGGTAGTAATGTTTCGACAAGATGTTCATGTGAAGGTGATTTAGCGTGCTTACTATGTTGTACACCAATATCCTATCACCTTTGATTCTCCTGTAACTCAGAGGTTATAATCTCAAGCCTCGGAGTCCATCTTCCTACGATTTTTTCTTCAGTTCTATCATCTGTTGCTCGTCTCTTTACTCGATTCAGGAAATTTATGTATCTTTTAAATGGAGGCTTTGTGTGGGCGTGTATATGTCTGAAAAAACGTTAAGAATAATTCTGGAGTGATAGCGCTAAGTTGTCTTATCATAAAATGTCGAGTTGCGTAAGCTTTGACTGCGTCCTCTAAGGTAACTCAAACTTGTTTCTTATTAAACCGATATCAAGCCCTAAGGATAAATTGGGAAGAAGACTTCTATCAAGTGAGTAAGTCGTTTGCGTCACGTCCAGAAGGATGTTAATAAAGTATTTGTTCTATTTGTTCTTAAGCAGCGTCAGCATGATTCTGACACATCGGTTAGCTGGTTGCTGTGTAGTGTTACAGCTTTGAAATGGCTGTTAATATGTATGGCCACTCCTCCTCTTCTTCCTGATTTCTAACAGCTCACCCTTAGTCCTCTGAATTCGTTATAGAGAAACTTGGTTGTTCGTTTCATTACATGTTGCACCTATGTAGCGATAACCGTCCTCGGATCATTGAACAAGTTGTTCGAACAGAGTTGGCGAATTCATTTGGAACTGGTCGCGGCAAGATCGTGATCATCATCTCTTGTGCCAAGGCTCGTTGACCGAGGTCGACTGGTGTTAGTCGGTGCTCATTTTGTTCTCTCTGTTGTTGTCTTATAGGTCAGCTGTTGCAACATCTAGTGTGACCAGAGAGATCCTTCTTCATACAGTATCAAATCAACTGTCTTATTAAGTCTTCCTGATTTCTGAGGTCCACAGACATCAGACGTGCAAACTTACTATTCTTAAGGTGTGACAGACAAGGCAGCTATGGTCGCGTGAGTGCTCATGGTAGGGAGGTTTATTTGGCAACTTGTGGCGAATCTAAATTTAACATCGACGGAGGGGGTTTCCCTTCAGCCCTTGAAAAATGCCATAGTTTGGCTAGCGTACAGCTCATTCCAAGAATTGCGCTCTAAATGTCCGACTGTTCTTTCAGTTTCGAAGCATGACAGTACCCAGAATTCAGAGTCAGAGGAATGCATCGTCTGTTAACGTCGTTTCTTAAATGACCATCTCAGAATTCTCGATGTATCCGTTTATCTAATTTGGCGTTACGTTCTTTATTGTTAACTATATTTCCAGTTTCCCGTTTCTCGGAGAAGTTCTTGTGTATGTGACGTATCTATTTGACAGAATCATTCAATAAATAAGTATGAACCTACTTTCGCTGCATTATTACCTAATCTTTCTTGTCATTACGTCAGCTTCCAAAGCTGACAATCCGTTTATACAAGCTCATCCAAAGGATATTGAATTACAAGGCGCCTAGTTGGAGGGTTGAAGGTCAGGGATTGAGCATATTAGTTCGTGCGACATTCAGTCTTAGTTTTGGTCCTGAATGTAAGTACTTTGGGGATTAATTTTATTGAAGTTATCTTCCATACTAAATTTCTAAAATAAATCTGTGGTTTGTAAGCCAAAATGATTTATCTATTCAATATATTCTGTACTCTCCCCTACTTATGACTCAGTGATTGGATCTTCTCTATACCTAGCTTTAATACTCCAGGATGACCCCATCTTTCACTACACTTTGAGTATTATCATAATAATAACATATATCTGTTGGTTTTTGTTGCATAACAAGCAAATTATAGCCTTGTCATTACATATTTAAGAACACGACTCTAATTCATGAGAGGATCAGTCAGATTCAATATAATTGTCAATGGGATTTCACATATTTGGTTCACAAGTTTGGATTTATAGTATACCAACACCATAGCTGGTGTCAGTTCGTGACCAAGATTCTTACATTAACCCTTGATCCTTATTTTTAAATTTTATTGCTCATAATAATTCCTTTAACTAATTCATGACTTTGTTGTATCCAACGCTAATTATCGGTTAAACTTTTCTAGGGCCACTTAAGTGTCGCACCAATGTCTTTCATAAATTATAGTCTCACCACCTAAATTATAATTATTTTTTACGAAGTTTAGGATGTATTGATCGAGTATCTGAATTTAAAAATTCTTTCAAACAGTTTTATGGTTAAAGTGTCAAATTATTAATGAACAATATAACGTCCCATCTTGCAGACCGATAATTTATCTGCACAAGTTGAAAGTCTTCCATAATAATATAAAAGGTTTTGGGATTGACTCCTCCCATATCTAAATAATAAACCAGGTTGATAAGATAAATCCAGATATATTTTGGGTTTTCGCTTTTAAAACAAAATGTCGAGACTTGCACTATTTCTTGTATATGGTACTACTGTATCAGTTAGCTTTAACGTAGAACTTTGTACGCACGTCTATCAATTCAGATCACCATACCACTTTGTCAATTCAAATCCCATAGTAATAGAGAAAGTGGAAGCATTAGCGGTTACCGAAAGATATTGTTCAAAAAGTAAAGTCCAGTGAATTAACCTAAAAAGACAAAGGTGATGAGGAATTTAAAAGAATTCAATTTGAGGGAACACGAAAAATGGATAAACCTGCGTCATTCCTAGTTATTTTGGAGTCGTGTTCTTTAAAATCTCTAACCACCAGTTACAATTGTCTCACAGGTTCAAAAAGACGTAGTCTACACCTACTAACATGCCTCATTGCTGTTGTAAATGGTTTTATGGATTTGTTCCATGATTTTGTTTGATCACCCCTAGCTTCATTCCAGCTTACAACTACAGATAATATCGCTCGTTGAGGTAGTTAGTGGTTGGGTCTATGTAACACGTCCCAACCATCTCAACTGATGAATTTTCAATGCTTCATCACTTAATCTGTCATCCTTACCTACTACTACTGTATCTGACTATCTTTTTGTTAAGCAAATTGATGAAAGACAAATTTCTAAGATCCGATCAATTTATCACAACCGGCATCCCATATATCAATATGACTGCAGTTCTTGTAGGAAGTCATCTTGGAATGTAACTTTAACTCTTAAAATCTGAAAGATATACACCTAGTACTAAAAAAAATGAAGAAACAAAGCCTCATAAGAAGTAAAATAAAGCAAGAATACAACAAGTAATTTCAAGCTCCCTCTTTTTAAATGCCTTACTTGATTCAGTAACGTCTTATACATACATTTGATGTTCTATGTAACAATGTGAACTCATAAAATTTGACTAAATTGATTTGATTGAGGCATCCAATATTTATTTTCATCATTAGATGCTTTATGAAGTCACCTTATCTTCAAGAATTTTTACACACTACGAATAAGGCTAACTTGAGTGACTACTAATTATGCATATAAATGGTTGATAAAAGTGAAAATCTCTTATTTCTGAAAGCTTTATCAATCGAAAAGTAAGCTAGCATAAATTTTGTATGGCTGTTTTACTTGTCATGATTAATGAATAAGTCATATTTCCAGTTATCGCATGTTATGTTGCATGTTTTCAAATTTTTTACTGGTCATTCAGCATAACTTTTCAACTTATATTATTCATTGAATTTATTATGTAAAATATCTTTTTTATTTTCCCCTTAAACTTTTAGTTTTTTTAAATAAACTATGGCACGTGGTCAACAAAAAATACAAAGTCAACAGAAAAATGCTAAAAAACAAGCTGATATGAAAAAACCCGCGGTGGATTCAAAAAAAGCTGCTGCTAAAGCACTACATCATACTTGTCCAGTGTGTAGAACACAAGTACCTGATGTAAAAACTTATAAACAACATTTTGAAAATAAACATCCAAAAAATCCATTGCCACAAGAATTACTTGAAGTTGTTTAGGTTATTTCAGAATGTGAATCCAAAAATGAGAATATTACGCAACAGCAGCTTATTTTTAACATTTCCTATTACAAATTGTATTCATTACTGTCTTCTTATTTTATATGATAATGTATTCAACATATTTCTAATGAACTAATTAAGAGTATATTTTGATGTTGTTTTTGAACTGTAAAGTATTATTATGTTTGTTTATGTTAGCAACAGTTACACTTAAATGGTGTTCATAGATCATTGACTTCTTAGGGATAGACCTCTTTGGAGAAAGTTCACTGATCCATTTAAAATACACAAGTAACTTAGTTCTATTTAGGTACTTCTCTGTCAAAGTGCTATCTTTTGATTGCTTCAAGTAACAATGATGACATGTTTGGGATGCATATCCTTCTAAATACAAAATTTTACTTCAAGAATAGTCTGAATCAATGTTCGGACTATTGATGAGGAATGAAATTGTTGAGTGCAGTGATCACTTCACTTGTTTTGAAACATGGCAGAAATGCATGAAGTCACTGACAAGTGGACTGAGTCATGTTGGTAGATTTAGGCTACCTGGTTGGGGTCCGCGAGACGAAAGTCACCAATGGTTAGAGACTGTGAACGACATGGCTCGGAATCGTTTGCGATGGCGTAAGTGCATCCATTCGTTGTGCTCTCTCAAATCCTAATCTTCTGGATTCGTCAACACCTCTACCTTTGTCTTTCTAACCTTATCTCACTGAACTATACTTCTTGAATAATAATATCTTCAAACCCCAGTCTTCTTCATTACCATTAATACCTCTACTATCACTATGGGATTTGATTTGACATTTGCGTCTCTGTGCTAATGTGATATGGCAACATGAACTTATGTACATACGTACGAAGTTCTATGTTGCAACTGACTGACTGACTGTTTTGAAAGTCTTGGTGGTTTGATTCCTGACAAAATGTCAGCACGGATTTAGAAAAGCCGGTTTACATCCATCGATTTGTATCACTTGTGGCATAGAAGAGATGTCACTGTGCTAATCAGAGGGCATATACACTGCACAGCAATTCGCTTGGTTCTATTTGACGGGTTTGAAGTGTGTTTTGTCAAGGTATAAGACTTTTCTAGGCTGGATGTTTTGATGATTGGTGTCTTTGAGGCTTTGGTTACGTTTCGTGGATCTACTGAGAGAGCAATATCTAAGTATTATAGGCAAAGATGTCAAACCAGTTGATGAGGTAGTGAGATTTAATCAACTTCGGTCGCTTGGACATGTGTTACGTATGTCTAACGAGTACCTACCTCAACAAGTAATGCTTGCTGGTTTATAAATAAGTTAGAAGAAACCATTCAAGACGTTCACAAACATCTACATCTATTCACATTTTACTCTCTTCTTAATCTTGAATTCTTGTATCTCTTCATGTATACCTTTTCCATATTCCCAAGGTCTATTCTTTCGTTTCATGATTGCCGTTTCACTATTCCAAACCCTTTATTATCATCTCATCGTGTTGATCGGTTACGGTAGCTTAAACCAACGCACATTTTTGCCAGGCTCTCCCGACTGTAGCTGCTACCTTTATGTGGTGGTCGGGCTTTCCTCTTGTGATGACTTAACCGAGCTAATTTGGTTGGAATACGTTCCTTTAGGTCCTACCACGCCAGGCAGGTCCATCGGAGAACGGTGAGTCTAGAAGTAGCAACTTAAGGTCTGAAAGCGAAGTCGTATTGCTTACTGTAGAACAGTGTGACAGCAGTAAGTTGTTCTCCTTGTCAGCTATCATCAGAAGAGACGCTGCCTTCTCAAAACGGAAGACAGAGGTTAGAGAAGGTCGACCCTAAAAATGTCACACCTTACCCTAAGGATTTCCGTCTCCGTCGGTATTGCTTTTTGAGTAGCGGAGCTAACACTTCGAAAGCGTCCCATAAAAAGGCCGTGCGCAGCCTGCCCCAAGCAGCTGTCCATTGATCCCTGCGGTGACACTCCCAAGTCTCTCTGACCAATGCTAACCCAGCTTTTTATTCAGTTCCCCCAAGAAATTTCTTTCCAGGTTGTGGCCACCAATGATAACGATTTGAGTACACGAAATGCTATTCCTGGTCTCCTGAAACCTTGCTCTAAACTGCATATCGGAGCTTTCAATGTTCAAACCTTGAGCCGGATAAGACAATAAACTTCTTTGGCTAGGAATTTAGAATCTTGCACCATTGATGTATGCTGCATCTCCGAAACACGCATACAGGATCCGAGTAGAGTCATTCGTTTGACCTCACCTTGTTAAATTAAAAAAAACCGCCTCGATTTACACCTCATGTGTCTAGAAGCCCCTCTGCTGTTTCTCGTGGCCTCTCTGGTATAGGTTTAGGAATAAGTTCTAGAGCGGAACTAGCTCTCTTAGACTGGATTTTAGTAAAACCTCCATTGCGCACCGTCCGACTAAATGGGACAGTAAGAACTCGGAAAGAGAGACGTAACATCTTCGTCGTCTTTGCCTATGTTCCGACTGATTGCAGCTCAGATGAGGAAAAATATGAATGTTACCTAAAGCTTCCCAAACTTTTTATCCATATAGCTAGGCGCTCAGATGTAGTAATAGTGGCTGTTGAGATATTTAAGGATGTTGGTCCAGTTATAGCAGCTAGGTTGACTGAGATCTTAGGTAAAATCTGGAAACGATGTAATTTTATCTGACTGGTCTGAATCATTGATTGTCCCAGTCTATAAGAAAGGGCAAAAGTCCTCTTGTGACAATCACAGAGGAATAAGTCTAACTAGTATAGTGTCCAAATTGTTAGCTACGATAATACATCGACACCTAACCGGAGCTCGTGAAGAGCAGACTAGAACGTGGCTGTATAGACCACATATTCATACTTCGACAGGTCTTGGAACACAGACACATTTAGGCGTCTGACAGTACTTGTCTTCTTGGACCTTAAGTCAGCATTCGACTCAACGGATCGTGAGGTTCTGTCATTGAGAGATGTACTGGAGAAGTACATTAACCTTATACAAGCTCTACTCGAACACCATTGGTCGAGTTAGAGCTTATGGCGAACTGTCATCGGAATTCTTTATTGCAAGTGGTGTCCGTCAGGGATGTCCATTTTATACATTCTTAGTTAACTTTGTTATTGACGTGCTTTTAGATACGACACTTTCATCATCTGACTTTCTATCAGGATACTCGCTTGTTGACTTAGACTATACCGACGACTTAGTTATATTCGGCGAAGACGCTGATAAAATGCAGTGTCTCTTTTATACCCTTCGCAACAATGCAAGCATGTTTGGGATGCGATTTTCTCCGTCGAAATGCAAAATGTTGCTTCAGGATTGGGTAGGCTCGGCATCTGAACTGGTGATAGGGAGTGAAGTAGTTGAGCCTATTGACCGCTTCACTTATCTTGAGAGTCTCATCAGTACTGATGGCCTGGTGACTGACGAGATCTCAGATCGGGTACAGAGGGCCCAACTGACTTTTTTCAGTTTGGGACACTTATGGCATAGGTGTAATATCCGTCTACTAAACAACAGAGTTTATTGAGCAGCAGTTTGCTCCGTTCTACTATACGGGTCTGAAGCATGACCACTAAAAATAGATATTCGTAGCTCATTAGTATTTGATCATCAGTGTCTTCAAAGCATTTCTGATGTATTTTGGGACAATCGGGTAAGCAATGCTGAGGCCAGCAGTTGGATATTAGCTGGGGATGGCAAATTAATCAGTGTAGTAGTGAATGTTTATCAGTTGACGTGGTTGCGACATATGTTACGTATACCTAACCCACTGACTACCTCATCGGACGATGTAGTCTGGTGTAGGAGTAGCAGGCTAGAAGAAAGCTATTTTCGGAAAACCGAAACATGGCAGAAATCCACGAAATCATTGGCAAATAGACAGCCATGTTCGTAGGTGTAGACTACGTGGTCGGAGTTCGTGTGACTATCGTAACCGATGGTTAGAGACTTTGAATCATGTGGCGTTAAATCGTTCTCACTAGCATAGGTACACTCATCCTTTGTTTTACCTCGATTTCCAAGATAAACTCCTCATAATCCCATTTTTTTCTTTTTTAAAAAAATGTCGCACGGATTGATATTTTCATGAATCGTATCTTCGATCCTTAATCTATTCGATTACCGTTAATACTGTGCTACAACCTTTACTACTATGGGATTCGAACGAACCATTCCATTTCTCTATGTTAATGTGATATAACAGCTAAAACTATTGTACGTACGTACATACCAAGTTCTACTTAACAAGTGACTGACTGACGGCGACTTGGTCTTTTTTAATAAGTTTACAAAAAAAGAATCGGTTCAAGATCAAAATTGTGCATTTCTTCATTTAGTTTTATTTTTTAAAATCTCATGACCTTCATTTTTCTTTTTTCAAATTTATCTCACCGGTTTGTGCTTCCTGAATAACATTTCCAGACCCTAATTATTTCGATTACTGCTCATAATTCTACTGCTTCTATCACTATGAGATTTGAATTGACAGTTGCATCCCTGTAGTATCATGGTGTGGTGACTGGAACTGATGTACGTATGTGCGTACGTACGTACGAAGTTCTACGTTGTTAGTGACTGACTGACTGGTTCAAACAAACTTGGAATATATAGATACTTTTTATTCTATGTTTCAATCATTCAACAGCAATGTAGAACTTCATACAGGGGTACATCAGATCAAGTTGCCATACCACATTAAAAATGAAAGATCGAATTTTCAAATCAAATCTCATAGTAGTAGAGGAAGTAAAGTATTAGCGGTAATCGGAGAGATTAGGGTTCGACGATATTATTCAAGAAGTAGAATTTAGTGAAATAGACTTAAAAAGATAAAGATAAAAGTGATGAAGAATTTTAGAACATTAGGGCTTGAGATAACACAAAGAATGAATGCATCTGCACCATTGCAGACGGTTTTGAGCCATGTCATTCAAGATCTCTAACCATCGATTACTATCATCTCGCGGACCCCAACCAGGTAATCGACACCTTCCGACATGACTCAGTCCACTTGTCAGTGACTTCATGGATTTCTGTCATGTTTTGGTTTGGCCGCCCCTAGCTTTCCTCAAACATATTCCAGCATGACAAAACAAAGCTCGTCGAGACAGTCGGTGGTTAGGCATACGCAGCACATGTCCCAACCACCTCAATTGATGAAGTTTCATTACTTCATCTATTGATCTGCCATTCTTACCTAGTACCCGTTTCCTAATAACAGCGTTGCTCACTCGGGTGTCCCAGGATAAATGAGTGATGCTTCGAAGACACCTATGATCGAAAACCAATAACCTACGAATATCTTCTACTTTGACTGGCCATGTTTCACAGCCATGAAGTAGGACGGAGCGAACTACTGCACAGTACACTCATCCTTTCGTTAGCAAACGGACATCTCGCCTACACCATAAGTGATGCAAGTTGACAAAAACCAATCGAGCCCTCTGTATCCGTCGTACTGAGGCGCTTGTCAATCAAAACATTCATTTACAATCAGAACTACCTACAATTCAAAAATTATTTTACATGTCAATGAGTAATGTAGATTCAATAGAAAACGAGAATATTGTGTAATGAGAAAAATTGTGTTAAAGATATAGTGTTAATTTAATTGTTTGAGTTATAGATCAAATTTTCTTACCTATCAACATAATCTGAATGAGACTAAAATTTAAACTCTAGTATTTCTGTCAGTAGATGTATTCCAGTAATCCGTGGAATTTGTTACTGACCTCTTTTGACTGAATGACATGGATCTATAGCTTACATAGATCACTATCTTTATCAACACTTCAGATATGTTTTTAAATTTACAAGTCTCAAAAAGCTAAAAACCATAATTTTAACCAGTTAACGCACACACCAACTCCAGTGTTGTAACTGTTCAGTGGTGAGTTGGAGATTCTTATTTTTCTCATTATAGAATTTGAATCAACAAAAAGGCGATTTTAAAAATAAACAGTCATAATATTAATTCATAGTCAAAGTTATTGTTCTATTATAACATGAAAATCAATAAACTGATGCACTCTTGTGAGCATGAATCATGACAACATTACGTTTTTTTTTAAAGGGATCAATATATGGTTGAATTCAATAAAACTATACACTTTGACAATTGAAAATCTACATTAAAGACAATGTGTGTGCATGTGTGCTTGTGTGTGTGCATGAGTTGAATACAATGGAGTAAACTTGATATAGTTTGTGAACTAGTCAAAAGTGATCAAGTAAGAAAGCGATCAGAAAATGACTTGAAGTATGAATAAGATATGGCTTACTTTTCTAAGGGGATGGGATATATATATATATATATGTAGTGTGTCAATTTTAATGCGTGTTCTTTATGATCGATTTATAAATCAGAAGATGAACTCGTAGTGATGAATACATTTATTCGAGACACACCACAAAGCAAAGCGGAGAAGCGAATTCGAGAAGGCTAAGAGCCAACTCTTTGGATTACAATGCGAGCGATGTGGAGAATGGCTAACGAGCCAACTCGAAGAGATAGAACATGACTATGAATATATATAGTGAGGCAAAAATAAGACAGACATATGACAAGCGAAACAGGCATGCACAGACATGAATAAAAGTGACGAATGATTGACAAGGTCAAAAGCAAGCGATACAAATCATGTGAGTTCATGGGGAAATTACGAGATTAACATTAAAGCGAAAAGGATGAGTAAGTGGGTAGGCGTAAACAATGCTCAGTCGTACAAGCTCATACAAAGCAGATAATAAAAAATACCAATGATACATATGAGTTGTTGCTATGCCAATAGCTTGGTTACATAAATTAATCGAAAGGGCTTAAGCAAGTTAGATGTGAGAGAACTGGAATATATGTGGAGGCACTATATATATATATATATATATATATATATATATATATACAGGGTGTAGGAAGGATTTGATTTTGACCAATTTGGTTTCGTATGCATTTACGGGTATGAGGGCGGTTGTCACTTCCCGGCTGCCCACACCGTGGAAGGTTGTTTCTTGAGGGACTTGAAAAGGAAGGTATATTGGCGTTGGTCTTAGAGACCTGTGTGCGTGACCGCAGAGCCCAAAGGACAACTGCTTGAGGCTCGTCATGCACGGTCTTTTTATGAAGGGTTTTTTTGAGTGTTAGCTCCGCTCTTGAAAGCCCTTAGTGGGCACGCTTACTACCGGAGACGGAAATCCGTGAGGTAAGGTGAGGTGTGACATTTCTACGGTCGACCTTTTCTAACTCCCTCATCCCTTTTGAGAAGGCAGCATCACTGCAGATGCTGGTTGTCCGAAGGAAACACCTTACTGCTGTCACACCTCTCTGCAGTCAGCAGTAGGACTTCACCCTCAGACCTTGAGTAGCTGCTTTTAGTCTCATCGTTCTCCAATCGACTTTCCTGGCATGGTAGAACCTACAGGAACATATGTTCCAGCCAGTATAGCTCGGTCTGGTCATCACGATAGTCAAGCCCGACCACCACGTCAAGGTAGCAGCTACGGTCGGGCTTATACTTCTTGAATAATATCTTCAAAACCCTAGTCATCTTCATTACTATTATTACCTCTACTTTCTCTATCACTATGGGATTTGATTTGACATTTGCGTCTCTGTGCTAATGTAATATGGCAACGTGAACTCATGTACATACGTAGGAAGTTCTACGTTGCAACTGACTAACTGATATATAGACGAGTATTTGGACATCTTAATATACTTTCTCTTTCATTTTTGTCTCGCTACTCAACTAGTCAGTTCAGATCTTAGACACTGCTTTTCATAACTGTTACGTTCGTCACTAGGTACGCTTGAAGCTATTACGAGTTCACCTTAGTCAATATAAGTGAACAAGACAATTACCAGCGTCCAGATAGGACACGTTGATCCCAAAACTGCAAAACAGAGGTCTTTATAAGCGTAGAAAGTATATTCTACAACACATAGCAATCACACAATACAATCAAGCACACAACTCTCGTTTATTTATACATCATAGAAACATCCTTGGGAACAGTCACACAAATAGCACACTAAAATACACACCAGCCAATCACAGCCGTGGATTTTCCTGGTGGGAAATGAAATCTCAAAGTCAACTGATCAACCCATGCTGGCAAACGTGAAATCCAAAATTAAGGCATTTATCAAGCTAGTTTTGGGGGATCTAACATCCCCAACAATAACAAATCTCGAAAATATATATATATATATCGGAACACTTGAACATTATCGTTATTAAGAAAAACAATAATTGAAATTAAAAACATCTTTTTTATTCATCAATGAAATTTACAACTTCATATAGTATTTGTTTTTATTTTAAAAATAATGTTAACTTTTCAGAAAATAAAAGTCATATATTGTTGTTGTTGCCTAAATCAAATAACGCGCCCTATTATTTAAATCATTGAACATTGAATTTGTTGCATAGAAAGTATGAAATTTTGAAATTTGAACACACAAAAACAACAATTTATACAAACTCATTCAAATTTAAATAAATATATGTCTGATAAAAATAATTACAAACAATTATTCATTAATCATTACTTATATTTTGTCGTCAGTATTATTGTAATTGGATAAAAATGACATTTTTTTTGATACCTAATTCAAAAATATATATTTGATGAATGTTAATCAATGAACAGTTACATGAAAGCAATATCATTTCAGTAGCAGGCGAGTTACGTTTATTGTTGGTCTATAATAATAAGAAAAAGAAGCATTATATGTTTGTCAACATTTCAACAGAACGAACAATCAATACCGACAACGACTGGATCTCATCAAATCTACCAAAAATCTAAAATTCTTGACAAGTTTGTTTAATTTTGTATGTATGTATGCATATATATCGATATGTCTGTCCTGTTTACGTAATTCAAATAATTTATCTTTTAAAAATCATTTTGCATTTTGTGTTTCTACTACTAGTAATATTCACGAGTCAGTCAATGTTCAGTTCATTTGAACAAGAAATAAATTAAAACACAGCGAAATAAGGTATTATCGTGATGTGCCAGTAAATATTAACATGTCGTTTATGATTTCAATATTCAATTATTCTGATGAAAATGTAATGATTAAAACAACGAGAAAGATTGATTCGGTGAAGCGTTCTCTGTTTGTTTATTTCTGGCGGCAAATTTCAAATTGTTCAATATCAATCATGTTCAACCACAATGTTAAAAGATGTAATAAGTAACATGAAGAAAAAAAATTATTACAAAATCTGTTTTTGTTTTTATACGTAAAAATAGCGAAATGGTTTATGATGAATAAAGTTAATGTTTACTAATATTACTTATTCATAATGGATATATAAGTAGTATTGCAAGTTATTTTGTAAGGAGATTTAAAAAAAAATCCAAGAAGGAATCATCATGTATAATGATGTTAGTAAATGATATTGATAATAATAATAACTTTCTTGTTGGGTAAATGCAAATCAGAATTGTACGTTGTTTTCTCATTTTGTTATGCAGTATCTTTGTTTATGATGAATTTTCATTCAAAATCTGTAACAATGGAAAAAAAAGGTTGATTTTAAAAAAAAGTAAATGATCAGTAGATAAACATATAAAAAATTATTATTTTCCTGTGAAATTATATATTACTTACTT
>OX103975.1:21066939-21070624 GCA_944470395.2 Schistosoma turkestanicum | reverse complement strand
TTGACCGTAAGTAAGTAAGTAAGTAAGTAAGTGCATAATTAAGTAAGTAAGTAAGTAAGTGCATAAGTAAGTAAGTAAGTAAGTAAGTAAGTAAGTAAGTAAGTAAGTAAGTAAGTAAGTAAGTAAGTAAGTAAGTAAGTAAGTAAGTAAGTAAGTAAGTAAGTAAGTAAGTAAGTAAGTAAGTAAGTAAGTAAGTAAGTAAGTAAGTAAGTAAGTAAGTAAGTAAGTAAGTAAGTAAGTAAGTAAGTAAGTAAGTAAGTAAGTAAGTAAGTAAGTAAGTAAGTAAGTAAGTAAGTAAGTAAGTAAGTAAGTAAGTAAGTAAGTAAGTAAGTAAGTAAGTAAGTAAGTAAGTAAGTAAGTAAGTAAGTAAGTAAGTAAGTAAGTAAGTAAGTAAGTAAGTAAGTAAGTAAGTAAGTAAGTAAGTAAGTAAGTAAGTAAGTAAGTAAGTAAGTAAGTAAGTAAGTAAGTAAGTAAGTAAGTAAGTAAGTAAGTAAGTAAGTAAGTAAGTAAGTAAGTAAGTAAGTAAGTAAGTAAGTAAGTAAGTAAGTAAGTAAGTAAGTAAGTAAGTAAGTAAGTAAGTAAGTAAGTAAGTAAGTAAGTAAGTAAGTAAGTAAGTAAGTAAGTAAGTAAGTAAGTAAGTAAGTAAGTAAGTAAGTAAGTAAGTAAGTAAGTAAGTAAGTAAGTAAGTAAGTAAGTAAGTAAGTAAGTAAGTAAGTAAGTAAGTAAGTAAGTAAGTAAGTAAGTAAGTAAGTAAGTAGTAAGTAAGTAAGTAAGTAAGTAAGTAAGTAAGTAAGTAAGTAAGTAAGTAAGTAAGTAAGTAGTAAGTAATGAAGTAAGTAAGTAAGTAAGTGCATAATTAAGTAAGTAAGTAATAAAGTAAGTAAGTAATAAGTAAGTAAGTAAGTAAGTGAGTAAGTAAGTAAGTAAGTAATTAAGTAAGTAAGTAAGTAAGTAAGTAAGTAAGTAAGTAAGTAAGTAAGTAAGTAAGTAAGTAAGTAAGTAAGTAAGTAAGTAAGTAAGTAAGTAAGTAAGTAAGTAAGTAAGTAAGTAAGTAAGTAAGTGCATAATTAAGTAAGTAAGTAAGTAAGTGCATAATTAAGTAAGTAAGTAAGTAAGTAAGTAAGTAAGTAAGTAAGTAAGTAAGTAAGTAAGTAAGTAAGGTAAGTAGTAGTAAGTAAGTAAGTAAGTAAGTAAGTAAGTAAGTAAGTAAGTAAGTAAGTAAGTAAGTAAGTAAGTAAGTAAGTAAGTAAGTAAGTAAGTAAGTAAGTAAGTAAGTAAGTAAGTAAGTAAGTAAGTAAGTAAGTAAGTAAGTAAGTAAGTAAGTAAGTAAGTAAGTAAGTAAGTAAGTAAGTAAGTAAGTAAGTAAGTAAGTAAGTAAGTAAGTAAGTAAGTAAGTAAGTAAGTAAGTAAGTAAGTAAGTAAGTAAGTAAGTAAGTAAGTAAGTAAGTAAGTAAGTAAGTAAGTAGCATAAGTAAGTAAGTAAGTAAGTAAGTAAGTAAGTAAGTAAGTAAGTAAGTAAGTAAGTAAGTAAGTAAGTAAGTAAGTAAGTAAGTAAGTAAGTAAGTAAGTAAGTAAGTAAGTAAGTAAGTAAGTAAGTAAGTAAGTAAGTAAGTAAGTAAGTAAGTAAGTAAGTAAGTAAGTAAGTAAGTAAGTAAGTAAGTAAGTAAGTAAGTAAGTAAGTAAGTAAGTAAGTAAGTAAGTAAGTAAGTAAGTAAGTAAGTAAGTAAGTAAGTAAGTAAGTGCAGTAAGTAAGTAAGTAAGTAAGTAAGTAAGTAAGTAAGTAAGTAAGTAAGTAAGTAAGTAAGTAAGTAAGTAAGTAAGTAAGTAAGTAAGTAAGTAAGTAAGTAAGTAAGTAAGTAAGTAAGTAAGTAAGTAAGTAAGTAAGTAAGTAAGTAAGTAAGTAAGTAAGTAAGTAAGTAAGTAAGTAAGTAAGTAAGTAAGTAAGTAAGTAAGTAAGTAAGTAAGTAAGTAAGTAAGTAAGTAAGTAAGTAAGTAAGTAAGTAAGTAAGTAAGTAAGTAAGTAAGTAAGTAAGTAAGTAAGTAAGTAAGTAAGTAAGTAAGTAAGTAAGTAAGTAAGTAAGTAAGTAAGTAAGTAAGTAAGTAAGTAAGTAAGTAAGTAAGTAAGTAAGTAAGTAAGTAAGTAAGTAAGTAAGTAAGTAAGTAAGTAAGTAAGTAAGTAAGTAAGTAAGTAAGTAAGTAAGTAAGTAAGTAAGTAAGTAAGTAAGTAAGTAAGTAAGTAAGTAAGTAAGTAAGTAAGTAAGTAAGTAAGTAAGTAAGTAAGTAAGTAAGTAAGTAAGTAAGTAAGTAAGTAAGTAAGTAAGTAAGTAAGTAAGTAAGTAAGTAAGTAAGTAAGTAAGTAAGTAAGTAAGTGCATAATTAAGTAAGTAAGTAAGTAAGTAAGTAAGTAAGTAAGTAAGTAAGTAAGTAAGTAAGTAAGTAAGTAAGTAAGTAAGTAAGTAAGTAAGTAAGTAAGTAAGTAAGTAAGTAAGTAAGTAAGTAAGTAAGTAAGTAAGTAAGTAAGTAAGTAAGTAAGTAAGTAAGTAAGTAAGTAAGTAAGTAAGTAAGTAAGTAAGTAAGTAAGTAAGTAAGTAAGTAAGTAAGTAAGTAAGTAAGTAAGTAAGTAAGTAAGTAAGTAAGTAAGTAAGTAAGTAAGTAAGTAAGTAAGTAAGTAAGTAAGTAAGTAAGTAAGTAAGTAAGTAAGTAAGTAAGTAAGTAAGTAAGTAAGTAAGTAAGTAAGTAAGTAAGTAGTAAGTAAGTAAGTAAGTAAGTAAGTAAGTAAGTAAGTAAGTAAGTAAGTAAGTAAGTAAGTAAGTAAGTAAGTAAGTAAGTAAGTAAGTAAGTAAGTAAGTAAGTAAGTAAGTAAGTAAGTAAGTAAGTAAGTAAGTAAGTAAGTAAGTAAGTAAGTAAGTAAGTAAGTAAGTAAGTAAGTAAGTAAGTAAGTAAGTAAGTAAGTAAGTAAGTAAGTAAGTAAGTAAGTAAGTAAGTAAGTAAGTAAGTAAGTAAGTAAGTAAGTAAGTAAGTAAGTAAGTAAGTAAGTAAGTAAGTAAGTAAGTAAGTAAGTAAGTAAGTAAGTAAGTAAGTAAGTAAGTAAGTAAGTAAGTAAGTAAGTAAGTAAGTAAGTAAGTAAGTAAGTAAGTAAGTAAGTAAGTAAGTAAGTAAGTAAGTAAGTAAGTAAGTAAGTAAGTAAGTAAGTAAGTAAGTAAGTAAGTAAGTAAGTAAGTAAGTAAGTAAGTAAGTAAGTAAGTAAGTAAGTAAGTAAGTAAGTAAGTAAGTAAGTAAGTAAGTAAGTGCATAAGTAAGTAAGTAAGTAAGTAAGTAAGTAAGTAAGTAAGTAAGTAAGTAAGTAAGTAAGTAAGTAAGTAAGTAAGTAAGTAAGTAAGTAAGTAAGTGATAGTAAGTAAGTAAGTAAGTAAGTAAGTAAGTAAGTAAGTAAGTAAGTAAGTAAGTAAGTAAGTAAGTAAGTAAGTAAGTAAGTAAGTAAGTAAGTAAGTAAGTAAGTAAGTAAGTAAGTAAGTAAGTAAGTAAGTAAGTAAGTAAGTAAGTAAGTAAGTAAGTAAGTAAGTAAGTAAGTAAGTAAGTAAGTAAGTAAGTAAGTAAGTAAGTAAGTAAGTAAGTAAGTGCATAAGTAAGTAAGTAAGTAAGTAAGTAAGTAAGTAAGTAAGTAAGTAAGTAAGTAAGTAAGTAA
>OX103975.1:21054439-21061939 GCA_944470395.2 Schistosoma turkestanicum | reverse complement strand
ATTTACGGGAAGATTCGAACAAGCGAACTGATCTACACCCAGTTACACATGTTAGTGGGAGTCTGGGCTAAGTAGCTAAGTGAATAACATGGTTACATATCAAACGAAGAAACTGAGTTTGAGTACCGGAGTGAACATTAATTCTAATGTCAAATCCGAAATAAGACGAAACTTGAGTCCTGAATTTTATTGCTAGCCACTACTGACCAATGTTAGGAAGGTGGGAATTTCGTTAATTCTTACTAACTTGTTACGCCAGCACGTAAGCACGTCAACTTGATATACTTGAACTATTACGGGTTTACCTAGTCCGAAAACGAGAGCGAGGATCGAGGATCCGGTGACACGACATGATACTCAAATCCGATTATCCCGTCCCCCCGTATTTAGTAAAAATAAGAAGACTTGATATGAAGTAGAACGTGTATTCTACAACCACCCAGAAAGTACGAGGTCCGAATCCAGAAGAGAATCACGATCCCGGCATAGGGATTCGGGACCGGGTACTGGTCGTGGTCATAAAACGTTTCAGATAATGCATATTTATACATTTTGGTCGAATAGGAAACAGCATCGAAATCTGTGACATTGACCAATAGGAAGTAACATTTGAAATGACATTGATAGTCAGGATGACCAATAAGAGACAACATTGAAGAATTTGACTTTGACAGTTAAAACGACCATAATTTTGACCAATAATTCTCTTAGTATATTGGATGAATATCCTAACATAACTGACTTATTTTCACCTGTTACCCCCAATAGAGCTAAGGCCACCAACCAGCATTCTCCAACCTACTCTACCGGCTGCCTTCCTTTCAAGTTCTGTTCAACTGTTGCTCAGTCTTCTCATGGTTGTCTACATTTGTCGGCCTAATGTGCTCTTTCATCTTTCCCATCTCCTTTGACCTTAAGGATTCCAAGTGAGAGTTGGTCTTGTGACGTAGCTGGGTGATCTCCTCAAAGTGTATCGTATCCACTTCCAGCGTTGCTTCTTGAGTTGCAGTCTGGTTTGTTCTTTGTTACAGTAGGCTGTTGCTATTTGTGTTTGACCAACGGATCCGGAGTATTTTGCGCAAATAACCGTTAATGAACACTAGTATCTTCTGGATGATATCAGTTGTAGTTCTCCAAGTTTCCACGCCACACAATAGGACTGTCTTGACAGCTGTATTGAAGATGATGATTTTGGTGTTTGTTGACAGTTATTTTGAGTTGCAGATGCTCTTCAATTGTAGAAATACTGAGCTTGCGTTGCTGATCCATGCCTTCATATATGCATCATATTCATTCTCCAAGCCATCTCAGTCAAGAGTGATTTGGTTGTTGCATGTTGTGTTTTGTCGGTGAATCTTGATTTTCCCTTTGTGTATGTTGAGATCTGCTGCTACACTGGTCCTCTTCTCTTGCATTTGTTGTTGTGTGTGGGATTGAAGGAATTCCCTATGATATTGACTATCTTCTGACTTCCTATAATTCGTTAAAGAGATTGGTATTTACGAGAGAAATATCAGTAAGAAAAACAACTTGCTCTGCTGTTTTTTCATGCGTTAAAAAATATACATTTCGACTAATATCATATACCTGATACATAAATCCCAACTTCCTTTAAACCTTCATACTTAAAGGCTTTTATAAATCTGAATAATCGAAGTTCTTCTACAAGTACAAGACAAAATACTTCACTGATACTTTACACATAGAGAATTGAGATCAGATTGTATCCGAAATTGAAAAAATAGAGAACCAGACTGTCAGTCAAACAATACTTAATTACAATCAGACTTAACTCAATTACTTTAGAGTATAAATCAATAACAGGAAGGAAATAACATTTTAAATAGTTCGTAAGTTGATTATCATCTGTCTGTTTTACACTCACTGATTCTTACTTTCACTAACCAAACATCACTTTTCACTTTCCTACTACTGTTAACTTTATACATATGCCTCATGCAGCTGAAATGATTTTTCAGCACGAAACTGCATACCGAAAATAATTGATCAGTAGGCCTTTCATACGATCGCTTATTAAGTTTGTACATTTGAAAGTATCTGTCTCAGAATATACATTGACAGAACAGTCAGGCAATATCCTAAAGTTACGGCTTGCCTTCTGAAGCAGTTGGTTGCTTTCTACAAAGTGTGTTCTATCCACCTCCGACGCTTTTCCCCAGTTTCTTCCTCAGCTGAAATCCAGTTTGTTCCCTCCCTTCACAGTAAGTTGCTAGTGATGGTGTTTAGCTAACGGATCCTTAGTCACTTGGTTAGACCTCTGAAAATGAACACCTGCATCGTGTGGTTGATGGCTTTCATAGTTCTCCAAGTTTTCACTCCATACGATAGAAGTATTCCCAGCTTTGTGTTGATTATTGTGACTTTCGTGTTAGTTGGAGCAGTGGTTTTGAGTTTTAGAAATTCTTCATTTGAAGACAATATGTCTTTGCTTTTCCAATCCATCCATTAAAATCCGCAGAAGGTGCTCCTTGTGTATCACCGACATGTATCCAGACATGTAAAGGTTTCCAGATCCCTCAAAATTTCTTCATTAGGTGTGATTTGGTTGGTGCATGTTGTGTTGTATCTGAGAATCATGCTTTTCTCTTTGTGTATGTGGAGACTTACTGCTGCTGAGGTTGATGCTACACTAGTCGCCTTCTCGTATATTTATTGTTACATGTGATATAGAAGAACCAGATCATCTGCGACGTTCAGACGGTTTGTCTGCATCTGAACTGAACACTGTATCCCCTGCTTCCCCTAACTTGTTGACGTCTTCATAATCGAACCGACCACCAGGAGAAAGAGGCAGGGTGAGAGGTGGCAGCATTTTCTGTCGCCAGTTTTCACTTGGAATGCGTTTGTAAGCTATCCTTCTTGCACAATTTTTCAGTGTAGTTAGTCGTGTGACGTTGACTATCTTCTACGGTACATCATGGTGTCAAAGAAAATTTCATATAGTTCTCTTATCCACGCAGTTAAATTCTTTCTCGTAGTCAAGGAAGTAGTCATTGGTTCGATTCGTAAATTATATCACTGTACTACTCATTATCGGCCATTATTGAACCATAAATCATAATACTGGTGAGACTATAATTTACGGACGCACCAATTTATTGATCCATACGGTTAACTGATATCAGTTCATGGTGAAAACCTTCAACTCCTTCAATTTCTAACCTTGTCAACCAACTGTAAATCTCATTGCTGATTCCTCACATTAATTGATAACTGTCTTTTAACCTTGGTAAGCAAGTGTTTATCCTCATTTTAGCCGCACTTAAAGTCTCATTGATTCTATCAAGATCAGTCTTTTCACGACATTGTTCAAACGCCTGACAAGAAAAATTATTGGTCCTGACAGTTATTAACCTTGCAGATAAAATTGCGCTAGACTGTAGATTAAGTGAAGTCAAACAAAAACACCGTTGAACAGCGTCTCAGTAGTCTAGATGTTTGACATATACGAGGGAAACCAAGCGTCCTTGGTTCGATTTGTCTTTTGTGCGCACCAGTGATGAGTCCCATACTAGGGCGAAATGTCTTTCCATTGTCTTCATGTTTCTAATATCGAACTAACATTGATCGATCGATGGTTTGAAATGAAAAACTACAATCTCCACAGGTACTGTACTAACATTATACATCGGTCATCTCCACACTAACAATATTATCGATTTTTATTTCAGAAAAGAATATTCTTCGTTCATACATGTTTATTATTGTTATTATTACAACGATTGCCAAATGCCACTCAGGAATCATGTACAACTATTTCTTATCTGTCTATCTGTATTTACAACAACATTCGGTAGTCTTGTCTGTGCAATACATGAACAACAATAAAGACTAGGAATCCGCTGTACATCTCTCTGTATATTTCGATCTTCTTCACTTGCTACTCTAATTTGTTGCGGTAGTTGTTGTTGTTGAGGTGCACTACTACTTATTTCTTCATCAGTAGTAGTTTTCATTTCAGCTAATTCTGTATGATCATTTGAATTAGTTCTGCTTACAATTGTATTCATTGCTTGTTCAATAATTATTGAATCCATGCGTTTATCTGATGTAAAACTAATTTTACACACATGTAACATTTTTAAAGTTTGAAAATAATATTGAAAATAATATTTGATTAAATGTAAAAATTTCGATGATTGACACAATAGAATTGGTAATGTGAATAAATATCGTTGACTAGCCCAAATACGTAATAAACCAGTAGTGAAATGTATAGAACGCATTTGATGAATTGATCTAGTAAGTAACATACTACTATTTAATGTGTTTGTAAGTAGTTGTCTTGAATCAACATTAGTTATCGTAGTAGTATTAGTATTAGTATGTACAACATGGAAATTTGGATTAATATTCTGTGTAAATGATTGAATAGAATGAGGAATAATCAATTTAGCATAGAACCATTCAATAACTTCAGCGAAGTCGAAGAGAATATTCAAAATGCTTAGACAAATCACTAGTTGTGTTGGTTCCGTGAAAATGGTTGGTTTGTTTTGATTGGTTGCGACAACTTGATGTTCACAAGGACGTTTATCATGTTGATGAGGAGGAGCGGGCTGATGAATGTGTTTACAATGAAAACATGAATCTGAATGATAGTAATGTGATTTTTGTATAGCTGTAATTGTTAATAAGATAAGTGAACAAAATGTGATGATGTGAGGTAATACAGAATGACAAATCTGTGAAAAAAAATGGAAATTAAGTGAAGAGAAATAAGCTGATGATAAATTACTTCACAGCTTTAAAATGTACACTAGTTATTATTACTGAAAATACACACTTTTTGAAGGTTGAATTAGATGAAGGTAATTAGACAAGGGATTTTTGTCAGCAGGTATATGACTGAATGGGATGTGATGTCGTGGTTCAAGTCTTGCGTTGACGATTAACACGGAGATTTGGAAATATATAGCTGACGAGTTTCATATATAGAGCAAAACATGTGTTGCCGATATTTACTACGAGCTTGATTTTATCGCGGTTCACGTAAACTATCTGTCAAAATGGCTAATATGAGGGCGATCCGCATAGAATGCTTATGTGTCAATCAAGACTGACGATTTCAAACCTGGAAGCACTGGATAGCCGTTTGTTCCTGGTAAGGGACTCATCATCAGTGCGCATCCAAGACTCCTGCACCTCGCAGGATTCGAACCCAGTAGCTTCGGTTTTGCGAGCAAACACCCAACCTGTGGACTACTGAGCCGGCATCTAACGGTGTTAATGTCTAACTCTGATCGATCTACAGATTTTTATCAGGACAAAACGGCCTTCCAGTGCTTCTAGGTTTCTAATGGTGGTCTAACAATGGTTGATTGATTATTTCTAATTTTCGCTGAAATTTCCTATCTTTGAAACAAATAATTTCCGGTAGCATTCTAAGGAAACTTATACCTATCTGAAATAAAAAATACCTCAGAAATTTTGACTAAAAACTGACTTCAAAGTCTCATTGGACAATGTAAATTAGGCTTCTTCAAGAAACAATGCTCAACGATAATTCTAACAAACAATGTTTTTAGAAAATCATTGAAATCATAAGTTGTTCAATGTCAGTTAGACCACCATTTCGGAAACCTGTAACGAATCGGACGATAGTTTTGTTATTGAATGGAACTCATAAGCGATTTGCATGCATGACTTCGATAGTGCTCGGGACCTTCGGTTTCACGCACAACTGCTTAATCTCTAGATCACTGAGTTAGCGTCAAACGGTGTTAAGTTCTCGCTCTAATCATTCAGAGACATTATGCGACCATCCTCTGTTATCTCCGATGAGTAAATGCCTCACAACCAACATAGTTGAACTGCAGTAGCTTCTTTCAGGAACTCCGAGATTTCCCTCTTAAAACTTATCATTCGCGCCTAAATGATAGTTATCAGCACAGAGTTGAGTTGTTAAGGTTGAACAAATTTACGATAAGTGTAGGTTGGATTGTTTAAAAAGACAGTATAAAACCTTCATTTAAAAGCGAGGCAACTCAAAAAAACATAAGCATACTTAACTCATTGGATATTTATATTCCGTATTATTAAGTATTCTGATGGCAGATTATATAAACTGTCAAGATTCTAGTGAAATGTTCACTGTGTGGAAATTTCGCATTTTTCAACTGATAATTTGAACTGTGCTAAGCTTACATAAGATAGTTACAAACAAGGTGAAACGCTTAAGATAAAGTGTTTAGTGAAAATTGCAATTTAACATACAGGAGCCACCAACAAAATGAAGGGAGAAAGAGGTCTGGATATGATAAACGACATGAGTGACTCCAAAATTACCTTGAATGATTTGTACATAAGTCAACCCTGGAATAAAGTATTCATCTCTTGAGTTTAAGTTTCAATGAAGATTTTAGTCTGGGGTATTTTGAAGTGGATAGAAATTCAGATCTTGCTTTCATTAGACAGACTTGTGATCCGATGGCTAGACACTGACATCAATAACGTACTATGTGAGAGTAACAATAAGATTCTAACTGAGGAAGAAATTAGACAGAAAACTTAAGACTTGGATAGATAACACTTTCAAACTAAATGACAAGACAAGCTGTCATATTGAATCCTCAATGCAAATTATAGAGAGGAAGACCAAGAAACATTTTACTTTGGAAAAACGAAGTAGGGATATGAAAGAACGGTTAGCACTTAGGCAGCAAATGAAAGGGAGAGTTCAAATCAAAGTTAATTGGAGAGTCCTGATCGTCGGACATGAATAGTAACACGTAGAAGTAAATGAGTAAATCGCAGTTTTGAAAATAAAAACACAAAATAGGAACGTAATATTTGAGTAATTATAATAAATCTTTAACAAGACGAATTCAATAAAACTATCAACGTCATTATCAATGTTCAATAATCAAGAGATTTGTTTCGAACATTTTTTTAGGTCTGATGACAGTTTAAATGTAATCATTATTTCGCTAGTGATATCAAGATTGTTTTATCAAATACTGAAAGTGTTCAAGAGTAAATTTTTTCTACAAAACTTTGTTTTGAAATAAATTATGAACAATATAAAATATCCAATTCACTCTGTGTCAAGTCAGGCAGCCAAACCAAAACATGGCACAAATCCATGAAGTCATTGACAAGTGGACTGAGTTATATTGGCAGATGTGGACTACCTGGTTTGGGTCTGCGAGATGAAAGTCACCAATGGTTAGGGACCTTGAATGAGAGTTTTCAATGGCGCAGGTGCATCCAGTCTTTGTGTTCTCTCAAATTCTCATCTTCTGGATTCATCAACACCTCTGCCTTTGTCTTTCTAAACTTATCTCATCGAATTATACTTCTTGAATAATTTCTGCGAACCCTAATCTTCTCCATTACCAGTAATACTTTACTATCTCTACCAATCGAGGATTTGAATTGACAATTGCATCTCTGTGCTAGTGTCGTATGGCAACCTGAACTGATATACTTATGTACGAAGTTCAGTGTTGTAACTGACCTACTAAATGATTGAAGTAG
>OX103975.1:21018631-21051131 GCA_944470395.2 Schistosoma turkestanicum | reverse complement strand
CTTACTTACTTACTCACTCACTTACTTACTTACTTACTTACTTACTCACTTACTTACTTACTTACTTACTTACTCACTTACTTACTTACTTACTTACTTACTTACTTACTTACTCACTTACTTACTTACTTACTTATTTACTCACTTACTTATTTACTTACTTACTTACTCACTTACTTACTTACTTACTTACTTACTTACTTACTTACTCACTTACTTATTTACTTACTTACTTACTCACTTACTTACTTACTTACTTACTTACTTACTTACTTACTTACTTACTTACTTACTTACTTACTTACTTACTTACTTACTTACTCACTCACTTACTTACTTACTTACTTACTTACTTACTTACTTACTTACTCACTTACTTACTTACTTACTTACTTACTTACTTACTTACTTACTTATGCACTTACTTACTTACTTACTCTTTCCCTTTATCCTTGAAGGTACCAAAGTGAGGGCTTGTCTTGTGCTGCAGTTGGTTGAGCTCATCGATGTGTGTCATGTATCCAGTCTCAGCCCTTCTTCCTTATTTCTTCCTTCATTGGAATTTGATTTGTTGTGCATAATCTCATACGTATTGAATTCACTGTTTAGGTTCGCTTTCCTTCATAAAAACTTATCTCAATTCAAATAGTGTAATCACTTTTGATTTATTTGCCAAACATTCGCAATCAGATAATTCAAACAAACTTTTTCACCAACTAATGACAATAATTTTTTTCACTCAATCGAAATGATAATTCGATTCATTTGGGAAATTATGTCTGTCTCTTATTTAGGAAAAAATAACCAAAAACATCTACCGCACAAATCTAACTAGATTGAGTAACCACACTTATACAATTCAAGAAAATTGATTTGTACTTAATCAACTAATCTTACATTGCATAATAGGAATTCAAACGAATGAAACTAGTTTAGATTTCTTTCATTGAGTTAAAAATCGGTAACTCAACAACACAATTGAATGATGACTGTGGAGAACATTGTGTGTAGGATGCAAACTGAGGTATGTACTGAGGAATAACTGTCCAGGTAGTTTTGATACGCGCTATTGCCCAGTTATTTGGGTAAACGACAGTTCTGATATTTATCATAAATATAAATATATACATCATTACCCAAACAAATATTACCACTCAGTTATTCCACCAACAATTGTTCAATTATTCAAATCAACAGCAACGGAAAACTGATATTCTATCCTTTGTGGATAGATCAAATTCGTTTGAAAGATAATATTTGGTTGTTTTATAACACAGAGCGTTTCCAATTCTGGAAGAGTGCTTCAATTCACAATCAAAATGCACAATTCCAGTCAATACAACGGACACCATCAAAAAAGGAACAAATCAGTATGGCTGTCACAATGACTGAGTTTCAGCTTAAACATCATAAATGCGGTTCAGAAAGAAAACAAATATTATCTCAGATTAACAAAATGTACAACTGAAGGAATCAATAAGGATATATTACAAATGCATACATGGAGGAAGATTTTCACAAAGCCTTCAACAAATGGATCTTACATTGTGGACTGAATTTCGAAATCATGGACCGATCAATCGTGGATACTCGGTTTGAGTCCTGTTTTGAGTAACAGGAATCATGGATGCTCATTGTCACTGATGAGTCAGTGCCATAATTAGGAAGAAACAGCCGTCTAGATAATGTTTTCTAATGTTTCTCTACCGCTGTTAGTCTAACATTAATCGAATCATGATTCCAAATTGTAACTCAAACCATTTCATGCCGATTTGGTTTTTTGTTTTTAGTTTAGAAACTAAAAAACAAACAGTCAAATGAAATTTTTTTTAGTAGAGATCGCCAAAATTTCAATGTACAAACAATTATTTCCCCGAAAATAGATAAGAATTAATTTTTTCGAGAAAAAAACTAATTCCGTTTTAAATCTTACAAAATCGATTGTGAAGTAATCCAACAATTTTAAATTTCATATCAAATGCCGTACTAAAAACATTCATTATTTTGTTAGAATTGAGTGAATGTTTCTATTTTCGGTTTTTGGATTGGAACGAGGAAAGATTAGTTGTGTTAGTGTGATTTAATCGATACATTTTTTTTAAGTGGATACTGATGTTGGGGATGTTATATCCCCGAAACTCGCATGATAAATGCCTTATTTTGGTTTTTACGTTTGCGAGCATGGGTTGATCAGATGACCTTGAGATTTCAAGTCCCACCGGGAAAATCCATGGCTGTGATTGGCTGCTGTGTATTTCAGTGTGCTATTTTCTTAACTGTCTCAAGGACGTTTCTATGATGTATAAATAAACGAGAGTTGTATGCTTGATTGTACTGTGATTGCTGTGTGTTTGTAGAATATACTTTCTACGGTTACAAAGCCTTTTTACTCTATTTGGGGATTCAAAGTAGCCTACCTGGACGCTGGTTCATTGTCTCGTTCGCGTTTATCGACTAAGGTAAACTCGTAATAGCCTCAAGCATACTTTGTGACCAGCGTAACAACTGATTGAATTAATTTTTAAAATCATGAATCTATCAATGTGAGCACACTTGCATTAGAAAGCTGGAAACAGTGGATAGCTGTTTCGTCTTTGTGTCCGACTCATCTGCAATGTGCACACACTAGCGACCTTCTCGCAGCAAAGATGTTGTGTACAAAACTGACAGGATGCAAATTGAACTTTCAATTAGGGAATTGTAAAACCTAACGATGTAGTTTTGTTCTTCGAGCTGGATGATTTGATTGTGAAGTATTCATTGTTCTTCTGCTGAACAACGTAATCATCACAAACGTCACGTAAAAACTGAACTATTCGGATTTGTCTACGTGACTTATTCTGTTACCATCGATCTTGATTATTTGTTATTGAACTTAAACCTGTCCATGTCTGCAAGATCTGTTTCTTGTTTTTTTGCATTACGGGGTTGTGAAAATTTTTAAGTTACACATTTTTGAAACCATGAGTCGATCAATGTTAGACCTGGAAGTACTGGATGACGGCCCTTTCGTCCTGGTATGGGACTCATCAGTGGCACCCACGCCTCTTGCACCTCGCAGGATTCCAACCCGGGACTTTCGGTATTATGCGCTAACGCCTAACCATTGGACCACTGAGCCGGCATCATGTGATTCCATTGAATAACGGAACTATCACATAATTTTTATCCATTCGTCCACACACACTAAGATTACTGAATAAACTTGACCTTCGTCATTATGATATGACTTTGAATAGATCTCAAAAAAGTTTACACATAATTTCAAATTCAGTTTGATACAAATTATGATATCGACACTTTATGTAACTACAAACTTCGATTATGAATGAACATTAGGCGAAGTAACCCACTAAAAAAGAAATCTTTTTCCATCCCGGTTACAAGCTCTCCATGTATCTACATGGAGAGATTTCGAATGTTGATAATTAATTAGCGTACTTACCACAAAAAAATGTGTGTAACGTAAGATAACACAGTTGATTTACAAAATATGCACACCTTACAATTATCAAACATTGAAATGCCAGTTCAAGTAGGTTATTGGCTGTCTTCTCTCTTACCTCCGTGGTAGTAACATCTAGGTGATTTTGCACTGCATACTACTGATATGCAAGTTAGTGAGTAGCATCCACCACACTAGTATAACAGATTATAGAAAGCAGATCGTTTCAGTTTATTTAAATAAACTTATTCTAAACTGTGTAAAATAAGATATATTCAGTTTTTTGACTTCTTTAGAAAAATTCTCTTCTTAGCTAGACTACCATTGGAAACCTGGAAACACTGAACAGACATTTCGTCCTTTTATGAGACTCATCAGTATTGCAAATCAACAACTCTACAAATGAACGCTTAACCTCCAGACCACTAAGTCAACATCCAACAGTGTTAACGTTTAATTTCAATCAATGCACCATTTTGTGACGTCATCATAGATTGTCTTTGGTAAGTCACTGCCACAAGACTTGCATGGTTGCACTCAACGAATACAACTTGAAACTAGTCACTAGTGAAATTTCTAGAGACTGTTTTCAAAATCCTAATGCGACATTTTCGAATTTCGTGATTACACTGTAATGTATGTTTGTGAAAAATTTCATTTTCTGAAATTTTTCGAAAATAAAAAAAAACAAATTTGATTTATGTTAGTTTTTCGATTGAGTTAAAGCAACAAACTACAATTTTATCGGTCGAATACAAAATAAGTTACCATTTACAAAATGGAACATTACAATTGCGCTCTCTTTGAAATGACAAAAAAACAGGAGTTGTATTTCAGAAGAATGCTTTTGAAAAGATACTATTTGTTTGAAAATTTAGTTTTCAAATTAAATTTATCACTGTCTAACTTAAGTATAGCAATGAACATGATCCTTTTTTTCAACCTGCTTTAAGTGTTCTTGTATACAATTCGATATTTTTTATAGGACTTGGTATTTTATGTGTTCAGTTTTAGGTGAATTTATTCTGTTGATCTCTGATAGATGTTGATCAGTCTATGTAGTACTGACTGACCTACATCCTTTACCCATGGTTATGTATAAGTAATTGAGGAGGACGTGTTATAATCCAGTAGAGAGTTCCATACAGTTGTTATCATTTGTTTGCACTGAAAACACGAATCTATCCAAATCAGACAGTCTTGAAACACGGGAAAGTTATTTCCTACTAGTAAGATGCTCTTCAGCGGTTCATATCGGCCACGGAAATTAAACCTAGGAGCTCCGAGTTCCATGCTTGTAAACTTAACGTCTAAAACCACTTAGCCAAAACACACTATCATACATATATGAAGTTACTCAGTTTTTAACAGTACACAACTCTTTGTCATTATCTTCTATCGGTGTTCTCCTCATAACCGATGCTATTTATCTCCACTGGACACAGCTTTTCACTAGAACTTTGGAAATTTATTAGTGAACTTAGTTTTCTAGTGGGCATAATCTAATAGATATCGACTAGTCTATTTAGCACTGAATGACCTACATCCTATGCCCATGTTTATGTATAATTTAATCAGGAGGACGTTTTATAGTTCAATAAAAGGTTCGATACAGTTGTCACCATTTGTTTGCACTGAAAACACGAACCGATCAAAGTCTGACAGTCTTGATAAACTCTGGGAATTTATTTCGCATATATGACATTTAGGACCCAGGATCTCAAGTCTCGTGATTGAAAACTTAACGCTTAAACTACTTAGTCAAAACATACTATCGTACGAATCTGAACTTACTCAGTTAATAATAGTACACGACAAACTGGCATTATCATCTGTGGGTGTTTTGCTCACAACCAATACTAATAAGCTCCACTGGACATGCTCTTTCACTAGAACTCTGTTTAACACGTGTATTCACTTAGAACGAATCTTTGAGCTTTCCTCCATGCATGATTTACGGTTTAATCCATCATAAGAATTCCATATAATGTTGACTATCTTCTCAGACACGCTGTAATCTCAGGGAAGCCTCCATAGTGTCAACAAAGTTGATTCAGAGTGATGAATTCCATTCAACTGACTGTTCCATAATGATCCGAAGTGTCACGATTCGGTCGATGCACAATCGATCCTTACGGGACTGAACACCCTGTGAGCACAGGTTATTCGATCAAAATGAATTCTGCGTTCAAAGCCAACTATAAGGTAGGCAGAAAGCTGCCAAAGATAGTTGGCTGCAATTTTATTAACATTTTCATCGTACTTGTTATACATCAAGGGAAAACCAGAATTATATGCACGGAAAAAATTTTGTACAACGTCTCTTTCCATCACGTTCTTGATCTCTAATCATTTTCCCTTACTGTTCTGTAGACTAATCTTTCTCATTTTCTAAAAGATATCAATCGGTATATTTTCATTGAACTCATGAACCGATCATTGTTAGATCATTACGAATCTAGAAGCACTGAACGGTCATCTCGTCCTAGTATTGGGCTTATCGACAGTATGCACCCACAAATCTCACTCGTGTGAATAAAGCCAATGAACTTCGGGGCTTAGCGCACGACTGCTTAACCTTTATACTACTGCGGCCGGCATCCAACTGTGTTAATGTCTAACTTCGATTAATCTACAGTATTTCGCAATGTCACCCATCTGTCTTCAGTAGTTACTGCCTACATCCGACAGGCTCGAACCCGTTGGTTACGGCATCTCATTAAAACTCCGAAAAACTTCATCACAGAACTAATCGACAAGTGGGCATATTTTTATCATAAAACGAAACGACTGTCCATTACTTCCAGTTTTCGTTATAGTGGCTGATAATCTTTTGCGAAAAGAACAGTTTATTATACTTTCAACTGCCAATGACTTACTGTTTCTTAAATGGAAACTTGTGGAAATATTCAATGTTAAGAATTCCATATGGACGTTAACACCTTTACATATCTAGGCAGCATCATCCACCAGAAAGGTGGATCCGATGCAGATGTGAGGGTGCGGATTGGCAAAGCAAGGACTGAGTTTCTACAGTTGAAAAATATCTGGAACTACAAACAACTTTCAACCAAAACCTAAATCAGAATTTTCAGTACAAATGTCAAGACAGTTCTACTGTATGGAGCGGAAACTTGGAGAACTACGAAAGCCATCATCCAGAAGATACAAGTATTTATGATTAGTTGTCTTCACAAAATACTTCGGATTCGTTAGCCAGACACTATTAGCAACAACGAACTGTGGGAGAGAACAAACCAGATTGCAGTAGAGGAGCAAATCAGGAAGAAGTGTTGGAAGTGGATAGGACACAGTGCGAAAAGCACCTTACTGAGTCACATGACAAGCCCTTATATGGAACCCTCAAGGTTAAAGGAAAGGAGGAAGGCCAAGGAACACATTACGCTGAGAAATAGAGAAAGATAAGAGATGAATGAATAAAAATTGGGCAGAACTGGAGAGGGAAGCTCAGGGAAGAGTTAGTTGGAGAAAACGGGTTGGTGGTCTATGCTTCTCTATTGGGGGTAACAGGCGTAAGTAACTAAGTAAGAATCCCCTATTGTACTAAACATAAAGCCATTATTATTATTATTATTATTATCATTGTTATTGTTACTTCGATTTCATTTCAAACAACGCATGTTCATGTCAGTTAAGGTGAGCAGAGAAGAAAAACAAACATAATTGACAATTGAAAAAAACAAAAGTCATCATCTATTTTCAAACAATCATTTAAACAATACTTCAACTTAACTGATATGTTCAATTTAGTTTCAACTTTCATTAAATATTTTTTCAATGTCAATTGATACAAACAACAGATTGTTTTGACATGATCGAACAATAATAATAATAATTAGAATAATAACAAAGATTATTCAATATTCAATTTAGGAAATGAAACAATATTTGTTTAAAATTGATGAATTTTGAGAATTTTGTTTTGTTGTTGTTGTTGTTTCAAATTAGAAAATGGTAAAGATGGCCGAAGAGAGAGTGATCAATTTTCAATTTGTTGCATTAGTTTAAGTGATGGTGTGGTGTGAGCTACTTGTAAGTAGTATATGACGTGAGTGTCAACGTAATGTCTGGCAGCAGAACATGGGAGAAGATCAAGAAAGGAAGAGTTAGAAGAACACAATGGAATTTGTATGAAACGCATGAATAGTGACAATGTATTGATGTTTTGCAACAGGAACAGTCCAGTTCGATATGATGAACTGATATTTTGCAAATGAACGATTTACGATATGGTTTTCCGATTTTACTGAGTAACTCTGTAATTTTCGTTAAATACAATTCGGTCGCCCCACCTGTGTTCTGGTTCACTACAACGGAATAATTTGTTGAGTTTTATTGATCACTGACAAATGATGCCAGTGTCGTAATATATTGTGAGAGTATTTCAACAATCTATTCAGATGATAAATGAAAAGAGTCATTAGTTTAGGTCATCTTGATTGATCTTGTTTAGACAGGTGTTTGTCTTTAGTATGAAATTCCTTCCAATGAGCGCTTAACTTTTAAACTATCGATTTGACTTAAAATTCACCTTTGACACCCTTTTCTAAAAAACCATCATTCACTCACTTTGATGACACTTATTGTACATTACGGGATAAAGCTTATCACTGGAATCTCATGAATTCTGTTTAGGTTAGGCGGTTACACCTTTTACATTTATTGTAGCATAGGCCACCGACCAGTATTTTCCAACTTACTCTGTCCTGAGTGCTCTTTTCTAGTTCTGTCCAACTGCTGTTCATTCTCCTCAGGTTTGACTCCATTTTTAGGAGTAATGTGTCCTTTGATATTCTTCTTCCCCTTTTACTTTGAGAGTTTCAAGTGAGTGCTTGTTTTGTGATATATCGAAGTGATACGGGTGTCATGAATTTCTTATAAATGCATTAATTGGGGATAAATATTGAAATTCCTATGGCTTCTTTTATATGTAGGAGACGGGATGGAACTCTTTTGGGAAACGATGGAGTTAAGAGATAGATCAGTCGAACTAAGTCAGATTTAGCTAAATTATGACCGCCCAAAGTCAGGTGTGCCATGATACAGCTGCGTATTATTTTTATCTGGGACTTTCTAAATCATGCTAGGGGAGATATTCACTCATTTACTGATTACGTTTCCTGGTAGCATGTCTGATATAGCTATCTTCACAGGTGCACCTGAATTTCTAAATGCATATGGAGGAGGCTCAATAAGGTAACTTATCCTTTGTTTGCTTAGACATCACCGGTTGATTCGAGAAAGTCAACGGAAGCTAGGCTGCGTAGAATGTCCTACCAATTACTAGCGCTAATCTATCATACTGGAAATTGTCATTTCGAACAGTCAAAGTCTCCGACTTCTTTTGTGCAGTATACAGGTTTTTCTTTCAAATCGCGTTGGTAATGTTGTAGTGAACGAGAACACAGGTATCTAACGAAAATTACAGAGTTACTTAGTAAAATAGGAAAACCATATCGTAAATCGTTCATTTGGACAATATCAATCCATCATCTCGAACTGGACTGTTCCTGTTGCAAAACATCAATCCATTGCCACTCACTATTCATGCGTTTCATACAAATTTCATTGTGTTCTAACTCTTCCTTTCTTGATTTTCTCCCATCTTCCGCTGACAGACATTACGTTTACACTCACGTCATATACTACTTATAAGTAGCTCGCACCACAATGTCTCAAATC
Source organism: Schistosoma turkestanicum (assembly GCA_944470395.2). Classification (NCBI taxonomy): domain Eukaryota; kingdom Metazoa; phylum Platyhelminthes; class Trematoda; order Strigeidida; family Schistosomatidae; genus Schistosoma; species Schistosoma turkestanicum. The sequence goes on along the minus strand of OX103975.1, from coordinate 21,041,983 downwards.
ATTAAAGTGAATTATTTAATAACAGTGTTTTTCTCAGTATAACCTTCCTAGTGAACCTAAGCTAATACGAAATCATAATACGAATTTAACAATCTATTGTACATTGATTGTCACCTTGAACAATCGACAATTTTCTGCGCTTCATTTGAATTTAATAAACGTGTTTTTTTTGCAAAAAATTAGGGAAAATTAGACTTTGATTTCCAAAAACAAAATTTTAATGAACTGAACAATTCGCGAAAAATATTGATTTAGAAAGTTCAATTTAACAGAAATGCGAAATTCTACTTGCATAAAAAGTTATTTGTTTCTTATTTCAAAATATTTTATCAACTAAGAAAAAAATGCACGAATTTATTAATTTTTTCCAATCATCAAACAATCAATAAATACGTATATACTACTTAAATTAATTGTATCTCAGAAAAAAAATTGTTTTGAACAAACAGATTCGTAGTAAATTCAAATGATTGACACTTGTTTTTGCTTGAAAAAATCTTTAATTCGAGAGTTGTGTTCATTTTTGACTGTTTAATCGTGTATTCTCATTGACAAGTTAGTTGGTTGTCTTGAATATTTCAACTGTCTTTCTATTTCTTAACATCAAAATATTTGTGCAAATTACTTTCTTTCAGATTTCCGGTCTTGTTTTATAGCATGTCAATATAATGTGTTTAGGCGTGTGTACAACAAAACGTTTACGATTTATGGCTTCACAAGGTATAACAAAGTACATTCGGAGATGTGGTGGTGGCCGGCAATCTGTTGAGAATTCGAATATTGGCCTTAAATGAAATCATGAGTCCTTTGTTGTTAGACCACCTTTTGAAGTGACTGTTAACTGTGAACTTCCGATTACGGATTTTTTTGCAAAAGAAGCTTGTTGAGATGTTCCATATTGAGAATTCGAAGTTGTACTAAATATACAATACATAATTCAGCCGTTATCATCATCTTCAGCACAGTAACTGAAAAGTCTCATTTAAAATATGCGGCTCATAGGCAGACTGTAGCGAAAATGTCGTTAGGTTACAAAAGTTATCAGCAGAAGTGTATGATGGCTAGCAGTTGAATCCAGAATGCGAGCAGTCTCTGACATCAATAGGAAGATTCCAAAATCGCATACAAATTCGTTTCTCGACGTGAGTTTTATCCGATTTGCGATTCGTCAGCTGGATACGCTTGCATTCTAGATTTGATTTTAACTACGGTACTCGAAGCCGGCGACGTTCGCTCCAAAATCTTCAGAATTATTCATTTTGATGTTGTCTGAACCTTGAAAAGCTTACGATATTTATTTTTAATTAATGAGGTTTCGAAGGTTAGTGAGTTTCATTGAAACAATTAATCGATCATCATTTTAAACCTGGGAGAAATGAACGTCCGTTTCGTCTTAGTCTGACACTCATCAGCACAGTGCAGATATTGTCGAAAAAATGTTTATTATTTCATTATACTAATTTGTCGATTTTTTCAGAAAAATTTCTACTGAGAAATTTCAACTTATAAAGACCGATCAGTTCATGAATTATGAAGTTAAATATTCATAATAAAATGTATTACTGTTCAACTATATCAATATCATTTTGAATCTGTGGTCAAATAGTAACAGTTCAATTGTTAGACTAAAACGCTCACCTATATAACATCAGCCTTTGGTTAGTTTTGCGTTTAGCCAGTAGGTACTTTGCGTGCTTGAGGTGTGTATGAGACGTAGCGTCTGAGGTTATCAGGAAGAGGAAACACCGAACGATATGAAATGGTAAGCTGACGACTCAGTAAGCACATAGAATCCACTTACATTTTAATAAAGAACCCAATAGACAGCAACCGGAAACAGAGCCACTCTGAGATCGAGACAAACTGATAATCGAAACCTTGAAGCTGTTGGTAGACTAATGTTTCGAATGCTTTACGCTCGTAGTCATTCAGGATTGAGCCAACTTCACCAGGACAAACACTTACACACACACTCACACACATTGTTTAAATATCTCCACACTAATATTTCACAGTATTTACATTGTTAAGTTAAAATTGACTAAAACGACACTTTGTACGGGGGTAATTACTTAAAAAAATAATATTCATCATAAACATGTACCAGATAATTAAAACTAATTGTTCAGTATTCAATGTGTACAATATTACTGTAATAAATATGTCCTTTCTCATCTACAAAAACATCTCAAATAACAATAATATTCATACCTTAACTGGCAATCAAAAACAGATAAAGATTATGAGGAATTTGTATATCTGCGGTTGTGGAGATTGTTGAGTTTCATTGAAATCAATGTGCTCACTCGTGGCCAGCTCCATGAGAAATTTCTCAGAATTCTAGTGAGAATCTGTGACCGATGAAGTTCAACCGTGTCAGATGTATGGAAATTACCCAGTTGAATACTGACTCAGTCGACCACAGATTAGACATTCACGTGCATATGATTGTGTTCAATTCTCATATGAAGTGTCATACATACTTACTGTTATGACATTTCACACTAGAAGGTTTTCAACGGCGGTCTATCATTCAAACCCAACATTAAACATATTTGTAGCTCATGAGTCCCATTATACCAGAACGAAACAGCCGTCCAGTGCTTCCAGGTTTCTAATGGTGGTTGTCTAACAATGATTGATTAATGATTTCAAATTTGTAAAAACACAAATCTCCACAATGCTGTCCGAAAATATTATAACAGTGCTCACTAGTGACTAGTAGCTTCGTGAGGAAATTCTCAGAGTTCTAGTTGAGAAGACGTGACCAATGGAGTTCAACTGTGTGTCGAGTGTAGGCAGTAACTACCAAAGACAAATGGAGGAGGTCGCGCGAAAATCCCTAGATCAATCAGAGTTAGACATTACCACCATTGGATGCCAGTTCAGTGGTCCGGTGGTTAGGAGTTCGCGCACACTACCGAAGGTCCCAGGTTCGAATCCTGCGAGCTGCAGGAGTTGTGGATGCGCACTACCACTGATGAGTCCCATACCAGGATGAAACGGCCGTCTTTCAGTGCTTCCAGGTTTCTAATGGTGGTGGTGGTTTAACAATGATTGATTGATGAGATTTCAAATGTGTAGAAAAAAACACAAACCTCCACAACTCTGCCCGAAAATATTTCTTAGCTTTTGTGACACTATTTACTACCTACTTATGATTAGACAGTACAATACTACTACTGACTACTCAGTAGTCAGTAAAATAATTTTATCGACTACTGATAACCTTCAAACAGAGAAAAAAACAACTGTTATTTCAATAAAAAGATTATTCATTTCAATCAATCTTGGGACGTCATTCTCATTGTCTTCATCATCATCATTGTACCTAAAAATAGAAATCATCATACATTCAAATTTCAATAATTATGCTTTATTGTTTTTCCTTCCACAAAAACAGTTTGTATGACGCGCAATTTTTTTTGTTTGTCTATAAGGCAGCAATAAAACAAATTGGTTCAATGAATCAATATGTATACTTAAAGTTATATATTTGGCTTCAGTTTTTTTTTCTCTTCTTAAAAATCACTTTATTTTATATTGATTTTTTGGTTAAACAAATTTAAAAAATGTCTATTTTAAGCAATGAACAACAGTTTGTTGATGTCTTTGAGAAATTGAAAATTGACTGACTATCTACCTATAAGAGTGTAGCGCATAGCTTTTCAATGTCCAATGTATATATATATATGTTCAGTGTCCAATAGTTTCCATCATATTTCTATTTATTTAAATAAGTGAGTAACAGTATGGAAGAGCATATAATTGTTTTTTTACCAAAGATATGATTTTTGAGATCGAAGTTTCACGTTGTTTAAAAAAGTCTGAATGAATGCCTTAGGGCGGTGACATTTTCATGTGAAAATAGATTTCAAGTATATTCAAAATCATTTTCTCTATGAGTTTCATTATTCACTGGTGGTTAAATAAATAAGTTATTGAATACTGAACGAAAGAGGAAATACTAAACCACACATAGACACACACAGACACACTGAAATTCAAAGAAGAAAGGACATTTATACCACCAGCAAATAAGGGGATTTATTTGTACTTTTTTTTCAAACAAAATGAATTATGTGAAATTTTATTTTGGAAAAAAATGTACAAATTATTTTTTTGAAAAAATTGTAATTGTAATTGAACTAAACTTTTTAAAAAATTTATAACTTTTTTTTGTTGTTGTTTATATCAAATTGAAATTGTATTAGACCACCAACAACAAAGAAACTTGCAAGCATGGAATGGTTGTTTTGTCCTTGTTTGGGACTCATCAGCATCAGTGAACATCGAAAACTACTGCTACTCACAGGATTTGAACTGAGGAACTTTGGTTTTGTGTGCGGATGCTTAACCCATGGACCAATGAGCCAGCATCCAATCGGTGTTAATGTCTAACTTTGATCAATCTAAAGATTAAAGTCTACTTGCATTTTGTAAAATGTTGTATATCAATGGATAAATTTATTGTTCTTGACCTATAAATATACTTTCAATTACCAGAACGAAACGACCGTACGGTGGAGTTCAACCCTATCGGGTGTAGGCATTAACTGCCGAAGACAAATGGGTGAGGTCGCGCAAAATCCCTAGATCAGTTGGAGTTGGACAATAATACCGTTGGGTGCCGGGACAGTGGTCCGATGGTTAGGCTTTCGCGCACACTGTCGAAGGTCCCGGCTTCGGCTCCTGCGAGCTGCAAGAGTCAAGGATGCGCACTGCTGATGAGTCCCATACCAGGACGAAACGGTCGTCCAGTGCTTCCAGGTTTCTAATGGTGGTCTAACAATGATCGATTGATGATTTCAACCGACATGAGTAAATGAGGAGTTTAATTACGAACTGGTTATTCAAGGATAATCTGGGTTCATCAGTAAGCTGGTGATATTTTTTGAAAAGTTCTCATTCATAGACTGGTTGGTGAATCTGCTTTCATGACAAAATATTTACGTGAAAAGGCATTCTCGAATGAATTCATTGAGAAGTATTTGAAAAACTAAACTCACATGTTGTGGTGTGTGCTACTTATGCGAACGATATAAGTAGTATAAAAAGGGACGTGAAAGAAGAAGAACTCTCACGGTCAGAAGAGGAAAACGGAAAGCAAATGGAGCCAAAGCAAGAAGTAAATGGAGGAGTACCAACAGAGGAAGGAAAGGAAACAACAGCAGGAATGGAAGAAGGATGGAGTGTTGGAAGTCACAACTCAAAGATGGTGTGCAAATAGAGTGGTATTCAATGTATTGTTGTCGTTTTTAATTGACTAAGAGTGGAAATATGCACAATCCAAACATTCCGCGCCTGCCTCAGTCAGTGTGACACATGATACGGCGGAACAGAACATCTATCTCTTTTATCTTAGCTTCGTAAGAGGGATGAAGTCATTGGAATAATTAACTGAAGGGTAAAGAACATCTAGGGAACATGACTTCTGACACTGCATGAAACCGACTTGTTGGGGACGTCATTTAATAAAGGTCCTAACTTTGGATTTTGTGGTTTCACTCATGGGCTGATCAGTTGAACTTGAGATTAAATTTGTAACGCGCAAAAACCTTCGCTGTCATTGGTTGATACAATATTTTTAATACGCCATTTTTGTAGCTCTCCCAAGGACGTTTATATCATGTATACATAAACTCGATTTATGCGCTTGTCAGCCTCATACTTTCTGGATGCTTGTAGAATGTACTTTCTACGCCCTATGAAGACTTTTTGATATCGTTAGCAGGGTCGAGGACAATTGAATTAGAATAGTCTATCGTGACACTGACTCATTCGTCTTCACTCTCGTTTACTCAGTAAGATGAACTCGTAATGGTTTTCAAGCATATCAATTGACGAGCATCTCAGAACTAACCTCTCAAGCAAACTAAAAGCGGACAAATCCTTGTTTCTCAGTTGCCCTGACTACTACTGCGACATCTGTGTGTGTATACATTCAATTTAGTTAAGCCGTTTTGAACAGCTTATTTAACAGACAGAGTCATTTGTATAACAACATTGTTTCTGTACCACTGTACTTCTGTTATTGTTGTGTTTCTATGAGTATTTCGACTTGAGCATTGCTTACTGCCTAAGGCCTGCATTTCTACAGTTGAAAAATATCTGGAACTCCAAACAAATATCAATCAAAACCAAAATCAGGATTTTCAATACAAATGTCAAGACAGTTCTACTGTATGGAGCGGAAACTTGGAGAACTACCAAAGCCATCATCCAGAAGATACAACTGTTTATTAACAGTTATCTACGCAAAATTCCTCAGATTCGTTGGCCAGACACCATCAGCAACAACCTACTGTGGGAGAGAACAAACCAGATTCCAGCGGAGTTGGAAATCAAGAAGAAGCGGCGGAAGTGGATAGGACACATACTACGAAAAGCACCTAACTGCACCACATGACAAGCCCTCACATAGAACCCTCAAGGAAAAAGGACATTTATTGCTAAAATGTTTCTCATGACCGTTAAGAGTATAGGACATTCGTAGGTTACTGGTTTTCGATCATCGGTGTATCCGAAGCATTGCTCGTGTATACTAGGACGACCGAGTAAGCAATGCTGTCGTTAGGAAACGAGTTCTAGGTAAGGATGGCAAATCAATAGATGAAGTAGTGAAACTTCATCAGTTGACGTGGTTGGGACATGTATTAGGAATGGCTGACCACCGACTGCCTCGTCGAGCTATGTTTTTAGGTTTAGGAGTATGTTGGAAGAAAACTGAAAGGCGGCCAGACCAAAACATGGCAGAAATCTATGAAGTTACTGACAAGTGGACTGAGTCATGTCGATAGATGTAGGCTATCTGGTTGGTGTACGCGAGACGAAAGTCACCAATGGTTAGAGACCTTGAGCGACACGGCTCAGAATCGTTTGCAATAGCGCAGGTGCATCCACTCTTTGTGTGCTTTTTAATTCTAACCTTCTGAATTCCTAATAATCTCTATCTTTCTCCTTCTAAATTTATCTTACTGAATTATACTCTTCGAATTATATCTTCGTTCCCTAATCTTTTCCATTGCTGCTAATACTTCTACTATTGCTGTCAATCTTGGATTTGAACTGACAGTTACGTCTCTGTGCCGATGTGGTATGGCAACCTGAAGTGTTGTACTTATGTACGAAGTTCTGTGTTGTATCTGTCTGTCTATCTGTCATGACAATATCGTAGACAAGCAATATTTTGTTAATATTTGTATAAGTGATTTATGGAAATTCTAGAATTTTCTTAATATAAAGAATCATGAACTGATCTTGAGGTTAGATAACCAACGATAAACTGAAATCACTGGATGGCCACCTCATTTTGAAATGAGACTGCTTATCAATGAGCATTCATAAACCCACAGCTAAGAGTTAGTTGAAGTTAAACATCAATGCTGTCAGAGATGCTGTCTCAGTGGTTAGGCATTTACATGCAACACCAAATGTCTTGTATTTAACTACAAGTTGCAAGGTTGTGTGTGAGCATTGCTCAAGATTCTCATACGAAACAGTCATCTACTGTTTTGCGGTTTTCAGTAGTAATCTAGCTAAGATCAATTCCCGGTTTCAATATTTAAAAACGTCTTCAATATCAAATCGCATCCAAACTCTGATCACAGATATTATTTTGTTTTTTTCTATGAAAAGGTATCAAATGAATAGTTTTTTTTTTGAGGGGAATTTTTCCACAGTTTTTTTTTTCTTTTCGATATAGTCACAGTTGATTGAATACTTTCGTGTTTTTGAATAACAAAAAAACTTTAATTAAATTAGTCTAGAAACTTTCTACAAAAAAAAAAGAAAAATAATAATAATATTTCACAATAATTCAAAAAACGAACAAAATTTTTTGAAAATCTTGTTTTGAAATTTTTTTTTAATGAATTTTTGAATCTGTGACTGACTGGTTAGTGAAGAAAACAACACACACACACACATCAGCATTATTGTGGTGTGAGCTACTTATAAGTAGTATATGACGTGAGTGTCATTGTAATGTCTGGCAGAAGAGAAGATGGGGGAAGATCAAGAAAGGAAGAAGAGTGGGGGGAACGCAATGGAATTTGTATGAAACGCATGAATAAGTGAAATGTCAAACAATGGATTGATGGTGGATTGAACATTTGCAAATTAATGATTTATGATATGGTTTTCCTATTTTACTGAGTAACTGTGTAATTTTCGTTAAATGCAAACCGGTTGCCCCACCTGTGTTCTCGTTCACTACATGATGAATATCAGACGAGAATTCAAGGCAGCAAGACTGATTTGTACACTTCTATTTTCTCACTTATCTAATATTGGAATCGTGAACCAATCATTGTTTAACCACGATTGGTAACCTCAAAGCACTAGATGGCTGTTTCGTCCTGGTGTGGGACAACTCATCCTCAGCGCAGCGCAGCGCATCCTCAATCCTAGGACTTAGGATCTTCGGTCTTGCGTGCGAACGCTTAATCTCTAGACCATTGAGCCTGCATCCAATGGTATCTAAGGATTTCCTTACAATACCCAACGTTTTTGACTGAGTTGAACATTGCTGATCACGTCTTCTCACTAGAACTACGAGAATTTCCTCACGTAGGTAGTCACTAGTGAGCTCATTTTCTGATTCTTCAGTATTCAGATATGGAGATTGGAATCGTGAATCATACATAGACATAAGACACTGATTGTTCTAGAGGTTAAGCGTTCACGTGCAAGACTTCCAGGTGGGAAATATAATCATAAGGTCAACCGATCAGGACCTTTTTCCAATTGAGTTCTAGGGATCTAACCTCCCCAACATCTCTAGTGTTCTTAGTGTTCTCTCTGACCAGTATTTGAGCATTTATCCAAACAAATGTATGTCCACAGATATAAGGGAAGAAATGTCATGGTGTTTGACTCCAAACTGACATTTATGTAAACGTCTACTTTGTACAATGTAGTGCTTTACACAGTTTGATCCGCTTATTTTGTAAATGCAGTTCATCTCAATCGTTCCAATACATTTTCCTATCCGATCATATTGACTATCTGTCTACAATGTCACTAATTCAGTAACGAATCAGTTTAAAATACAAATTGATTTTGATTAGACAACAGATAAAAGCCAGATAACACTTGACATTTGTTTTGTCTGAGTATTACATTCTTCAGTAGTGAATTAGTTAAAGGTACTAATCTAAATTGCTGGATGGTGATTCTCTAGACTGAAGGTTATCGATTGGTCAGGAGAGTTGAATGTTCTAATTTGTTTCTTCTAACATTTGAAATCATCAATCAACCATTGTTAGACCACCATTAGAAACCTGAAAGCACTGCATGACGGCCCTTTCGTCCTGGTATGGTACTCATCAGTGATAGTGCGCATCCACGACTCCTGCTCCTAGCAGGATTCGAACCCAGGACCTTCGACATTGTGCGCGAACGCCTAACCATTGGACAACTGGGCCGGCATCCAATGGGGTTAATCTCTAACTCTAAGACAAATGGGTGAGGTTACGCAAATTCCCTAGATCAATCAGAGTTAGACATTATCACCGTTGGATGTCGGCTCAGTGGTCCAATGGTTAGGCGTGTAAAAATGTATCGTTTCAGGTTCCCATGTTCTCGCCTACACCTTAACGTTGCAGGAAATGTTACAACTGAAACTACTATGCAAGTATTATTCATGTTAAGTAACCCGATCGAATGTTAATAGTGCATCACTTGTGTGCATAATATTTGTGTACATTTACAGAAAGTAGTTTTATTGGTAGGCAGAGAAAAACTAATCTTCGCTAAGTTTCGTGAGTAAACTTCGAGAAACGTCTATCTATTTGTAATAACAATGCTCTAGTACAGGATTTTTCCTAACATTTTTTGAACACAAAAAATATCAAATAAATGACATATAGTTTTTTTTCAAAATGTTAGGGAGTGTAAAAAGGATTTGATTTTGACCAATTCGGTCTCGTGTCAGCTCCGCTCTTGAAAGCCCTTGGTAGGCACCCTTACCGACGGAGACGGAAATCCGTAAGGTTGGTAGTTTAAATTACGCGTAAGAGTTAGAAAGGGATTGTATTACCTAACTTCACTAAACATAATTGACTCCTTAACGAATTACCACATTAAGTACACTAACATGCAATTTGATTTGAGATTAGTTATGTTTTATAATATAACCTAAGCACTATCTAAAATTCAATTTTCGGTTACACCATAGAGATATCTATTAATTTCAAGCATTTTAAGGACCATATATTAAATACTTTTTATTTTCTAACAACTGACTTACAATTGTGTGTATCACTGCACTTTAAATTTCGTGCAAACTACATACTTACTTACTTTCGCCTGTTACCCCCAATCGAGGAGCATAATCCGCCCACCAGTTTTCTCCAACCAACTCTGTCCTGAGCCTCACTTTCAAGTTGTGTCCAATGTTTGTTCATTCCTCTCATATCTTTCTCTATTTCTCGGCGTAATGTGTTCCTTGGCCTTCCTCTTTTCCTTTTGACTTGAGGGTTCCATGTGAGGGCTTGTCTTGTGACGCAGTTAGGTGCTTTTCGTAGTATGTGTACTATCCATTTCCACCGCTTCTTTCTGATTTCCTCATCCGCTGGAATTTAGTTTGTTCTCGCCCACAGTAGGGTGCTGCTGATGGTGTCTGGCCAACGAATCCGAAGTATTTTGCTTAGACAACTGTTCATAAATACTTGTATATTCCGAATGATAGCTTTGGTAGTTCTCCAAGTTTCCGCTCCATACAGTAGAACTGTCTTGACATTTGTATTGAAAATCCTGATTTCGGTTTTGGTCGGAAGTTGTTTGGAGTTCCAGATATTTTTCAACTGTAGAAATGCAGCCCTTGCTTTGCCAATCCGTGCCCTCACATCTGCATCGGATCCACCTTGATTGTCGATGATGCTGCCGAGATATGTATAGGTGTTAACGTCCTCCAAGGCATCTCCATCAAGAATGATTTGGTTGGTGCATGTTGTGTCACACAAACTAGATGAGACATTAGCTTAATTCTGATTGGTCCACTTCAAGGTCACCAAGTAATATATATATATATTATACCTCCACTGATTAAACTTACTCAACCTTTTTTCATTATTACTGTTCCAGATCATAAGATAAGATAAAGCGATATATATCTCACATACCGAAAAAAAAATAAAATTTCTTAATTCTTTCCTTTCCTTTTTTTATCGAAAACATTTAGAGTAGTTTCAATTTTTTCTTTCCCGCTCTATTATTTATCAAAAGAATACCCACCGCGAATCGAAACCTTTGATATGTTGTATATTTATTTAGGTAAGAGTTTTTATTCCGGGTTAATTTGTTTGAATTAGTTTTCATCAGGCAACATCAAACAAAGTGAATCATTCAAGTGTTTAAAAGGTGAATTCAATGAGAAAACACACAGTGAAATTATAGTTCTCTTTGATAAAATGAAATGAAATGTCGGTTATTTTCGAATGTTGAAATTATAAATAAATGTTTTTAAAACAAAGAAGTATTTTATTTATTAAGAGAGATGGTGGGTGGTTAAGAGTAGTGGTATACAGGAAGCCTGTTTCATTCTACTTGGAACTGTTCTGCGGCTGAATATACTTTTGATGTTTGCTGCGAGTTTTGAACTGAGTATGGTTCATTTCAAATACCATGGAGTAGTTCACTTAGCTGGTAACTACATCATTTCTACTAATAATCAATGTAAGTGAACGGTTATATCATGGTTAATCAAAGAAACAGGTCAATTAAGGTTATAAAAATCAACAGAAAGTTTTAAATAACAAATAATTCAAAGTTATTTACTGCAGAAGAATCCAATCAATTGATTTTATTTAGTTACTTACTTACGCCTGCTACTTCGAAATAGAGCATAGGACGCCTAATCAGTTTTCTCCAGCCAACTCTGTCCTATGCTTCCCTTTCCAATTATTGTCCGTTTTTCTGATATCTTTCTCTATATCTCAGAGACCCGACCGTAGCCGCTACCTTGACGTGGTGGTCGGGCTTGCCTATCATCATGAGCCAACCGAGATATATTGACTGGAACATATGTTCCTGCAGGTCCTACCATGCCAGGAAGGTCGATTGCAGAATGATTAGACTAAAAACAGCTACTCAACGTCTGACGGCGAAGTCGTACTGCTGACTGACTGTGGAGGAGTGTGATAGCAGTAAGGTGTTTCCCTCGGACAACAACGAGCATCTGCAGCGATGCTGCCTTTTCACAAGGAAGGAAGGGTTAGAAAAGGTCGACCCTAAAAATGTCACACCTCACCCTACCTCACGGATTTCCGTCTCCATCAGTAAGGGTGTCCACTAAGGGCCTTTAAGAGCGGAGCTAATACTCAAAAATCCCTTCATAAAAAAGCCGCACGTGACCGGCCTCAAGCAGTTGTCCCTTGGACTCTGCGGTCACGCAACCAGGTCTCTAAGACCAACACTAATCTATCTTCCTTTTCAGGTCCCTCAAGAACGCGACCTTCCACGGTGTGGGCAGCCGGGAAGTGACAACCGCCCTCATACCCGTAACAACACGCGAGACCAAATTAGTCGAAATCAAATCTCAGTGTAATGTGTTTTTCTCAGGTCAGCTATTTTTTTAGAACGAGTTAGTTTTCTACGGGATGTATTCACCAAACCCAAGCTCAACCCTCCTTTATACGGGCTTGGGACTGCCATCATTCAGAGGATACAATTTGTCTACATAAAATACTTCGAATCTGTTGGCCAGATACATTTTAGCAACAACCTACCATGGGAGAGAACAGACCGGAATCGAGAGCAGGAAGAATCAAGGAAGGAGCGCTGAAGGTTGATAGAACACGCAGTGAGAAAAACACTCAACTGCTTAACAAGACAAATCCTCACTTTAATTTTGGCAAATAAAATTAATTGCTGAAAAATAATTGAATTATTAAACTTTTGTAAAGAGATTTTATTGTTTATCAAATATGAAATACTCCATAGCAAGAAAATCATTAACTTCAGTCATGAAACGTTTAGTATGATATGACAATGGTCTGGATGTGATTTAATAAAATGTTGTACATTGGTTATGGAAGAGTTAAGTGTTTATAAGAGATAACTTAAGGTTATTTTACAATATTGCTGAATGCCCATTCTGTTCTCAAGTGTTTAAGTGTTCACTTGCGAGTCCGACGGTCTTGGGTTTGAACCCTGTTGGAAGAGTTATGGAGGTACACTGACTTTGAGTTCCGTACTAGAACGAAATGGCCTGTCCAGAGATTTTGGGTATTCAGTAACGGTAGAATAATAACCAGTTTTTGATTTCGATTAAACCCAATAAATAACATTTGTTCGAGTTTAAAAGTTAATTAACTCAATCACGATAATCATAATAATCTCTTTGAAATAATCAGAAATTCCAAAACACTGGATGGCCGTTTTGTCCTGGTATGAGACTGTAGAGCAGTGCATATCCACGAATCGAACCAAGGACCTTCGGCCCCCCCCCAACGAGAATGCCAAGCCTTCAGACGATTAAGCTGATATCCAACAGTGTAAATTTCTCAATCCACTCAATTCCTAGTCTTGTACAACCTAATCCTTAGTCATCAAATGACATTGTTTGATAAACGACAGGGTTGAGATGTAATAAAAAACCTAAAATTCTACATCAAACACAATGAAATGATAAAACGGAGAAGAACTAAAAGCTTAGACCTGTTTAATAGAATTCAAAACAAATATGAATGTTGAACAAGCAGACGAATTGATCAGTGGTAGACACTAAAATCGTTAGATGTCAGCTCAGTCCGCTTGTGAGATCGAACATTCTCTTTTTTTGATTCGTAGATGTGCACTGATGATGATTCTTTTAACAAATTGACAAGGCCGTCCAAGGTTTATAGTTCTATGACAGTGGTCTAGTTAAGATGAGTTCATGTTTGCAACTGTGGAAATCATACTCAATACAAGGTAATAGAGAATTGAGCCAGTAGTGAGGGTAAAATACTTCTTTCAGTCAAACAATATTCATCTCACTGAGATATACTTTTGCTAAGGGGAAAGTAATGAAATCTTTTGCGTTTTGTTTCGCTTGAAGTCTCTGGTCTCTACGATCTAACCATGAAGGGTTCATATCCTTGCCAGATAGCATTATTAAAATACAATTCAGATTCATTTAAGAATTGCATTCTAGAATTATGGAGACCGTTATTTAATATTGAAATGATGAATGAACGGATCATTGTTAGCCGAGTATTAGAAAGCTGGTGGCACTGGACGGTCGTTTCGACTTGGTGTGGGACTATTCAGTAGTTCGCATCCACGAATCCTGCTACTCGCTGGAAGCGAACCCAGGACACTCTATAGATGCTAATGTGTAACTCATCAGTCTAAGGATTTCGCACAACCTCATTCATTGTCGTCTATAGTTACTGCCTACACTTGACAGCCTTCAATTCCAACGATAACTGATTCTATAATACAAAACTCATTGAATATGCTCACTAGTAACTAGCTTTTTGAGGAAACTCTTAGCGTTCTAGTGAGGTGACATGGTCAGTGGATTTCAACTCTGTTTATGGAGGTAGGCAGTATCTACCATAGACAGTTGGATGAGGTTGGAGTTAGACATTAATACCATTGGATGACAGCTCTGGTGATCTTGAGGTTAGGCGGACGCATGCAAGACTTAAGGTCCTAAGTACAGATTCATACACGATTTCAGTAGGAATTAGTCATGAAAATTTCTGCGCTACATAGTGAAGTTGACTGACTAGTTTTTAATATGGCGCTGTTCTGATTTTGAAAATACCATCCACTTTCCTTGTTAATCTGATATGTGATTACTGACATTTGAGTATGTTGTGGATGTTAGATCGCCACAACTCGCTTGGTAAATGGCTTTATTTTAGATTTTATTCATACGCTGATCTGTTGACCTTGAGATCACATTTCTCACCAGGAAAATCCTTGGATGTACTTGGTTACTGTGTTATTTTAGTGTGATATTTTTGAGACTCTCCCAAGGATATTTCTATGGTGCATAAATAAACGCAATTTGAGTGTTTGAATACATTGTGTTCTGGCTGGGTGTTTGTGGAATACACTCTCTATGCTATATCAAGACGTTTTCGTCAGTTCCTTTGGGTCAACGGATAAGAGAAGCCTACCTGAGCTCTGGTTCATTGTCTCGTTCTCGTTTATCGACTAATGTGAACTCGTAATAGTAGTTTCAAGTGTGGCAAGTGACGAGTACCACTAACAGAGTACTAATTCTTGAAATATTTTCTATGTTATCTATACCTGATGATGATGGTAGGATGAACATTATTTTCAATTGGATATACGTGCTATCAGTCAATCTGTAGTGAACGAGAACACAGGTGAGCGCAACCGAATTGTATTTAACGAAAATTACAGAGTTACTCAGCAAAATCGGAAAACCATATCGTAAATCGTTTATTTGCAAAATATCAGGTTCATCATTTCGAACTAGACTGTTCCTGTTGCAAAACATCAATCCATTGTCACTACTATTCATGAGTTTCATACAAATTCCATTGTGTTCCCCCCACTCTTCCTTTCTTGATCTTCACCCATCTTCTGCTGCCAGACATTACGTTGACCTTCACGTCATATACTACTTATAAGTAGCTCGCACCACAAATCTACCTGTGGTATAAGTAAGAATGTACAAAAAAGCGTATGTCTCGATATATATATTTTATTTTGTTGGTATACCAGTTACTTGATGTTTATGAAAATAATCAAAAATTGTTTTGTCTGAGGCATGAATTGTTTTTTTTCGTCATTTCAAAAATTATTTACCGTCTTAGATAAGATCAATAACAAAAATAATAATAACAGTAA
This sequence comes from Schistosoma turkestanicum, assembly GCA_944470395.2. Taxonomy (NCBI): domain Eukaryota; kingdom Metazoa; phylum Platyhelminthes; class Trematoda; order Strigeidida; family Schistosomatidae; genus Schistosoma; species Schistosoma turkestanicum. The sequence continues at coordinate 21,026,167 of OX103975.1, read as the reverse complement.
GATATTTTGAAAACTAATAATCATGTTTGCATAATTTATGTCAAGTTTACATGCACAGTCAGTGTGAGATATTGAAAAAAAATATATCTTATCATTCACTTTGTGTAAACAGTGGATTATTGAAACAAGACGTTAGATGTTATCAGTCAGTCAGTCAGTTACATTGTAGAATTTCGTACATGAGTACATCAGTTCAGGTTGCCATACCACCACATTAGCACAGAGACACAACTGTCAGAGTGATAGCGATAGTAGTAGTATTAGCAGTAATGGAGAATATTAGTGAGCGAAGATATGATTCGAAAAGTATAATTCAAAAGGATAAATTCAGAAAGAGAAAAATAAAGATGACAGGAAATTCAGGAGATAAAAACTTGAGAGAAAACAAAGAGTGGATGCACTTGCGCCATTGCAAACGATTCTCAGCCATGTTGTTCAAGGTCTCTAACCATTGATGACTTTCGTCGTGGGGACCCCAACCGGCCCGTCGGCACCCACTAACATGACTCCGTCGACTTGTCAGTGACTTTAGGGATTTTTTCCATGTTTTGGTTTTGCCGCCCTTAACTTTCTTCCAACCTATTGCTACACCACAAAACGTAGCTCGTCGTGGCACTCGATGGCTGAGCATACGTCACACCTATCCCAATCACCTCAACTGATGAAGTTTCAGTACTTCATTACTTATTCTGGCATTCTGTTGGGGATGTTAGATCCCCACAACTCGCTTGATAAATATCCTTACTTTGGATTTATTTCATGAACCAACCAGTTGATTTTGAGATCTGGTTTCTCACCAGAAACATCCCTGGCCGTGATTGGTTATTGTGTCATTTTAGTGTGCTATTTTTGTGACTGTCCCAAAGACGTCACTATAGGGTATAACTAAACGCGATTTGAGTGCTTGGATTCATTGTGTGCGCTGGCTGGGTGTTTGTAGAATAAACTTTCTACTCTATATCAAGACTTCTTGCTGGTACAATTGCTTACTCGGTTGTCCCACGGTATATGAGTAATGCTCTGAAGACATCTATTATCGTATACTAATAACCTACGAATGTCCTCTACTCTTAACGGCCATGTTCCTCAGCCATATAGTAGGACGGAGCGAACTGATACGCAGTACATTCGTCCTTTGATTAGCTAACGGATATCTCGTCCACGCCATAAGTGACGCAGATTGGCAAAACCCAATCGAGCCTTCTGTATCTGCTCTGAGATTTCGTCAGTCACCAGGCCATCAGCACTAGTCAGACTTCCGAGATAAATGAAGTGGTCAACGCGCTCAACTACTTCACTCTTGATTACTAGCTATGAAATAAATTACTGCCTCAGTTTCCTTACATTATATTTAGGTGAAGCGAGTATGTGTGACGTCAGCAAATATAGATTTGGTTGAATGAGTTTATTTCAGGCAATTGTTTGGTACAGACAGACAAGACTACGAAAATGGAGAAAACCAGCGAGCCAACTCAATGCAATGAGGCATGACCAAGTATTTCTTGTCAGACAAAAATACACCAGATGTGTAATAAGTTAAGTAAGCATGTACACACACATTCAAAACAAAGCAACCCAGACTATGAGCGAATAATTAGACAAGATCGAATGGCTTGTGAATAATAATAACTTGAGAAGAAGGAATCGGTTAATTTGTCCAAAAGCTTAGGACCAAGCCGTGTAGGCTCAACGTAAAACTACACATAGTACAATGTTATTTTGGCTTTATTTTTCCGTATATAAAGTATATTGAACTATTGAACAGAACTTGTATTAAGTTGAATTTGTTTTGTCTACAAGCACCCAAAAAAGACGACGTCGACAAGCACACAAATCGAGTTTATTTATATATGATAGAAACGCCCATGGGAGTGCCACAAAAATAGCGTAGTAAAATAATCCATCAACCAATGACAGTCACGGATTTTCAGAGTGGGAAACGCAATCTCAAGGTCAACTGACCAACCCATGCTCGAAAACGTAAAAAAATCCGAAATTAGGACCTTTATTAACTGAGTTCTAGGGATCTAACGTCCCCAAAGTCACTGCAACGTAAAATCATCTCAATCACAAGTCAGTGAAGTGTTAGAAAAAAATTTATTTCAGTGTTTTAGGCGCCTTTTTTGCGAACAGGGAAGAAAAAACATGCCTATTACATAATTATTTTTTGACAGTTGAGTTAAAAATTACTACATAATATCTGTAACTGAAAAATAAAGATCTTTGATAAGAGATTATGATTAAGAGAAGTCGCGACGGGGACGCTAAAGTTGTAGTATCCAAATCGAGGTTTGCACTGAGGAATAACTGTCTAGGTAGTTTAGATAAGCACCTTGCCCGATTGAAGTCAAAACAAGTGATTTGGGTAAACAACGTTTCTAATATTCATCATAAATATAAATATATACATCATTAACTCAACAAATATTACCACTCTGTTATTCCACAAACAATTGTTCAATTAATCAAATCAACAGCAACAAATAAATGATATTCTATCCCTCCTGGATAGATCAGATTCGTTCAAAAGATAATATTTGGTTGCGCTATAACACAAAGTGTTTCCAATTCTGGAAGAGTGCTTGAATTCACAATCTAAATGCACAATTCCAGTGCATCCAGGCAACTTAATCAAAAGAGTAACAAATCAATATAGCTCCGGCCATGACTAAGTACCAGCTTAAACAACATAAATGCAGTTCACAAAGAAACATAGAAACTCAGTAAAGGCAAAAGAAATAGAAACTATAATCAAATGCAAATATTATCATCTCCGAAATGGAATTGAACAAACTAACAAAACATACAGCTAAAGGAATCAATTAGGGACAAATGTACACATGGAAGGATTATCACAAATAAAGCCTTCAAAAAATGGATCTTACATAGTGACCTTAGTGAAGTACACATACATTTACTAGGTTCAAAAAGCAACTGTAAATTAGAGCAAGGAATCAGTGTTAGAAATTACAGTTAGGTTTTTTCAACAACAATTGACTTCCGGTACAATGAAAAAGTACTGTTTAAACGGTAGAGATGCATGAACATTGTTCATAAACTATAGTCTCATTGCGTCTTAAGGAGATATACAAAAATGTTCAAATAAACATTTGATCAAACAGAAGTGATCTTGACAGTAGTTTTAAGAAGAAATTTAGAAATTTAGTTGTTAGATTTTTCTCTTTACCTTAATAATCAAGAAATTTTTAACTGTACTCACTAGTGACTAGCTGCAACAGGAAATCTCGGAGTTCCAGTACGAAGATGTGACTAATGGAGTTCAACCCTGTTTGGGTGCAGGCAACAACTACCAAAGACAAATGGGTAAGGTCGCGCGAAATCCCTAGATCAATCACAGTTAGATATTAACACCGTTGTATGTCGGCTAATTGATTCAGAGGTTAGGCGTTTACACTCAAAACCGAAGATACCGGGTTCAAATCCTGAGAGGTGCAGGAGTCGTGGATGCGTACTGCCACTGATGAGTCCCATACTAGGACAAAACGGCCGTCATCGAGTGCTTCCAGTTTTCTAATAGTGGTCTAACAATGATTCATTCATCATTTCAATATAAAACAACGTAAACCGATCTATGTTAGACACAAAACTTCAGGTTGGTTTATGAATTATTTTCGATATCATTGAAATCAATTTTAAACTATCATTAAAAGTATAAAAACACTGTACGTGTGTTTCATCCTGGAATAGGACTCCTGAGAAGTGCACTTCCTCGACTTCTCATGTGGGTCTTATATTGATCAATTATCAGTGATTTCAATGAAATTCAACCATTTTTAAAACATTATACGAATAATTATTTCAGGGTTACCTCACTAAATAAAAGATCAAATTAGGAGTCGATCACCACTCATCTACAGCTCAATGGCATAGAGCTTAAGGGTTCTTGTGTGAGACCAATGAACTTGAGTTCGATTCTTGTAAATAGCGTGGATAGTGGATTGTTGGGGTTCGTACGCTTGAAGCTTTTACGGGTTCACCTTAGTCGATAAACGAGAACAAGACAGTGAACCAGCGTCCAGGTAGGCTACCTTTATTCGAATACAGCGTAGAAAGTATATTCTACAAACACCCAGCCAACGCACAATACAATCAAGCAAACAAATCTCGTTTATTTATACATCATAGAACAGTCACAAAAATAGCACACTAAAATACACAGCAGCCAATCACAGTCAAGGATTTGCCTGGTGGGAAATGAAATCTCAAGGTCAACTATCAGCCCATGCTGGCAAACGTGAATTCGAAAATAAGGCATTTATTTATGAAGCGAGTTCTGAGGATCTAACTTTCCCAACATGAATGCACACTGATGATGAGTCAGTGGCATACCAATGCATCCACGTTTCTAATACTGGTCTAAAAATGGTCCGTTCGTTCATCAATTCAGTATGAAACAACGATCTCCATAATTCTAGAATACAATTCTTAAATGAATAATTTATATCTGAATTGTGTGAAAATGATGTTATCTGGCTAGGAGATGAACGCCTCATCGTTCAATCGCGGAGACCAGAGAGGAGAAGAGAAACGAGATGAAAACAATTAATCAAGTTGTAAAGATTTTATTGCAATTACGTTTTTGAAAAGTATATCACAATGAGATAAATATTGCACATATGAAATCATCAATCGCTTTTCGTTAGACTACAATTAGAGATCTAGAAGTACTTGATGGCTATTTCTTCCTGGTGTGGTGTGTGCTACTTATACGAACGATATAAGTAGTATAAGAAGGGACGTGAAAGAAGAAGTCTCACGGTCAGAAGAGGAAAACAGAAAGCGAATTGAGCAATAGCAAGAAGTAAATGGAGTACCAACCAACAGGAAGGAAAGGAAGCAACAACAGGAATGGAAGAAGAAGGATGGAGCGTTGGAAGTCACGACTCAAAGATGGTGTGCAAATAGAGTGAGTGTTCAATGTAATGTTTCCGCTCTTAATTGACTCAGAGTGTAAATTTGCATGATACAATCTTCCGCACCTGCCTCAGTTTTCTCTAGTATGGGACTCCTCAACAGTGCGCATCCTCCATCCTCCTTCACCTCATAGGATTCGAGCCCAGCATCTTTGGTCTTGCGCACGCACGAACGACCAACCTCTGAACCACCCGGCCGGCATCCAACGGTGATGAGTCCCATACCAAGACGAAACAGACGACCAGTGCTTCCGTGTTTCTAATCTTGGTTTAACAAAGAATGACTAATGATTTCAGTGCGCAACAAACACTAATCTCCAAAACTCTAATTGCAAAAATATAGAGAGATGAATATCGTTTAACTGAAAGAAGTATATTCTTCCTCCTGACTATTTATTTTCTCATTGTTTCCAGGTTTCTAATGCTAGTCTAACAATGCACAATGTATGATTTGTAAAAGTAACACATGAATCGTTCATAACTCTTTCATGCAAAACAAATTTCTATATATATTCAACTGTTTTTCGAGTCTTTATTGTATTTTGAAAACGAAATTATTTAAGTAGTACAATATATTATGTTCATATCTCATTAATATCGTAACAAATAAATGATAAATTCATTTACGCCTAACAGAGAGAGAAAAAAACAAACGTGCATGTGAATTTAAACAGATGTTTATTTGATTATTATTGAATATAAAATGAAGAAGGCGAAAGTTACAAAATTCAAAATTCGCTCTACACATTATGTTCAATTGTCAATGCCAATTTTTCTAGTAATCCCATGTATCAAGATTTGATGAAAGTTTATCAGTAGTAAGTCACTGGTAAAAAAATGTGTAACGCAATCATGTTAATTAGTTCACAAATTAAAACAATCATCATGACGCACACATAAATACTTTTGAACAATTGATCAGTTATACTAGGCATTTGTACACTGTGTGTGGAATGCCTTGATATTGCTGATAGGTCATTAACACTGTGGTGCGCGCTACTTATAAGTAGTATATGACGCGTGTGAAAACGTAATGTCTGGCAGCAGAAGATGGGGAAAGATCAAGAAAGGAAGAGTGGGAACACAATGGAATTTGTATGAAACACATGAATAGTGAAATGTCAGACAATGGATTGATGATGGATTGAAGATGTGCAAATTAACCGTTTACGATATGGTTTTCCTATTTTACAGAGTAACTCTGTAATTTTCGTTAAATACGATTCGGTTGCCCCACCTGTGTTCTGCTTCACTACAACACTATAATGGGTGACAGTGGAGTTCAGAATTTATGTTTCATTCTGTAAGATGTAACTGTATCTGGGAATTCATGTTTACTTCTTTGATAAGAAAACTTGCAATCTAAAGGTAAGTATTATTAGGCGGTTAGTCAGCTACAACTTGAAACATCAGTTTAAGTTACCATTTCACAATAGCACTCAGAGATCAAATTGTTAATTCAAATCCTGTAATGGTAGATATAGTAGAAGTATTAGAGGTAAACAAAAAGGTTTGCGAATATTATTCAAGAAGTGTAATCTAGTGAAATAAATTTAAACAGAAAAAGATTAGAACTTCGGCGAACACAGAATGGATGCACGTGCACCACTGTAAACTATTTTGATTTATGTCATTCAAAGTCACTAACCATCGGTTACTGTCAACTGGTGGACCCCAACCACATAGTCTACACTTACCATCATGACTCAGTCTAGTTGTTAGTGACTTCATGAATTTGTTCCATGTTTTGGTCTGGCCTCCCGTAGCTTTCTACTAATCTACTCCTATGCATGGATTCAGTATAGGTGCCTGGAAACTTATTGATCCAGGTGTAGTCGGCGCCGTTTTTGCGAAAAAATTCGCGTGTTTCGCTGCGCAGCTGGTCGTAAAAGGCATTTTACAGTCCCGATATATATATATATATATCCACCCTTAATATAATATTAACTAGACTGCATCTCTGCAGCTAGTAGGAGACCACCGATTCAGGGGTAATTTTCCTATTAGATATTAGGAAAGGGCCATGGAAATCGATCGGATACACATTGAGGAAAGCATCCAACTGCGTCTTAAGATAAACCTACACTGTGAATCCTCAAGACTAAAAGAAAGTAAGTAGACCAAAGAAAAACTGAGTCAAGACGAAGAGACAGATTATCAAAGACTGAATAACAATCGGTGGTCTATGATCGATGACCTATGCTTGATGGAAAGTAACAGGTTTAAGTACAATTTTATGGTGTTTTTAAGCGGCTAAAATACTGATGATTGCACAAAGAGCTTGATATAGAAGTGATATTCATTAGTACTCAGTAATTCGAACGTCGATCATACAGCATATAATTCAGTAGTATTGACAATAAATTTGAAACTGATTGATAGTGTTCAAACTTCACAAGAATTGCCTTTTCGCTAACTAAGAGAAAACTTTAGTTTCAAGTTTATTTTTATGTCAACTAGCTATGACCACCAAAACATGGCACAAATCCATGAAGTCACTGAAAAGTGAACTGAGTTATGTTGGTAGATGCAGACTACCTGGTTGGGTAGTTAGAGACCTTGAATGACATGGCTCGATATCGTTTGCAGTAGTGCAAATATA
>OX103975.1:20963351-21018136 GCA_944470395.2 Schistosoma turkestanicum | reverse complement strand
TATCTGCATTTGCTTTCTGTTTTCCTCTTCTGACCGTTAGACTTCTTTCACGTCCCTTCTTATACTACTTATATCGTTCGTATAAGTAGCACACACTACAGTCTAACAATGATTGATGCATGATTTCAGTAGTAAGTTTATAGAATTCAAAAAATAATATTAATAATAATCACATAAAAATATTATTGTTTTTGTTAAACAAAGATGACCTTGAAAATGTCAATCAACATCCGTTTGTTTTTTGACATTTTTGTTTTAGTTTGCTACTTCTTCTTCGCCATTGTTTGCGCCAAATTCAATGATTCAGATGTGTAACCTATAAATTCTTATATTTTTACTGTCATCAATGATGTCAGTGACGAGTGTATTGATTGATAATGATGACTTCTGATTTGTTTTCAAACTGAATTGATTTGCGCATTAAGAAATGTTATCATTCGCCTAAAATAATTTTGATCTTTATTTTTGTCAACAGAAAAAAACAATGAAAGAAAACGGAAATGGAATTCGACCTATTGAACATTTATTTATGCGTTCAATCATTCATTGATCATCAGATTTGATCAACATTGTTATATTTATTATTACTATTACTGTATGATTGATTTGGCGCGAAATTTAAAAACACTAGTCGATCGTACATATTCAAGTGAAGTGTTTCGTTTAAGAGTATGGTCTTAATGAGAATTTAATTGAAAATCGAATCACATGTTGAGAGTGTACGATCCATACTGAGGTTTGGATTGAGGAATAACTGGGCACTTAGGTAAGATACGCGCCTTGTCCAGTTTAAATCTAAAACAAGTGATTTGGGTGAATGACAGTGGTTCTAATATTCATCATAAATATAAATATATACATCATTACCTAAACAAATATTACCAATCAGTTATTCCACCAACAATTGTTCAATTATTCAAATCAACAGCAACAAATAAATGTTATTGTATCCCTCCTGGATAGATTAGATTCATTCGACAGATAATATATGGTTGCTTTATAACACAGTGTTTCCTATTCTGGAAGAGTGCTTCAATTCGTAATCAAAATGCACCATTCCAGTCAGTAGCAAGCAACACAATCAAAAGAGGAACAAATCAATATGGCTTTCGCCATGACTAGGTATCAGCTTAAACAACATAAATGCAGTTCAGAAAGAAACAGAAACTCAGTAAAGGCACACAAAATAGAAACTATAATAAAATGGTAAATGTTATCATCTCAAAGATGGAATCGAACAGATTAACAAAATGTCCAACTGAAGGAATCAATAAGGACAAATTACAAACGTATACATGGAGGGGGATTTTCACAAACAAAGCCTTCAAAAATTGATCTTAAAAGGAGGGCATGAAATAAGACATTCGTAGGTTATTAGTATTCCATTATAGATGTCTTCGAAGCATTGCTCTTATATCGTGGGCCAACTGAGTAAGCAATCGTATAGGCAGGAATCGGAAACTAGGTAGGCATGGCAGATCAATCGACGAAGTTGTGGAACTCTGTCAGTTGAGGTGGTTGGAACATGTGTAACGCATACCCAGTCACCAACTGACTAGACGAGTGACGTTTTTTGCTGCAGGAGTAGGTTGAAAGAAAGCTAGGAGCGGCCGAATCAAAACATGGCACAAAACCTCATAGTTACTGACAAGTGGGTTGAGTCGTGTTGGTAGATGTAGACTACCATGTTGGGGGTCTGCGAAACGACAAAGGTTATTAAGAGTGTTTAAATCCATTCACATCAAGCCGGGCTGCATCTCTTTCTGTCCTAAGACATATAATGTGTACACCATATGCTATACTGCTATATAGAGCTGAAGATTTCCTATGTGACAAGAGGTTCTCTGTGAACATTGTGGATGGCTTGGCATTGCTTTGGCAAGAATCGCTAGCAGTCCATATACAAAATTGGTTAGCAGGGTGACCGATTTCATTGATATAGGTGGTGGTTGTTTTGCAATAATCCTGAGGGCCATCGTTTTCGGTGAGCTGTATTGCGGCATATCACCATTGCTAATAATAATGAGTTTGACAGTCATGTGAGCGGGATGGGTCCAGTTGGCCCGTATCATGCAGTACATATTGATTGACGCGATCACAGATCGGAAATATATATACCATTGTGTGTATATGTATATGGTGTGAATGGTCCACCAGGGTATATGGTACCTATGTGGTGGTTGCCCCATGGGATTAAGCCAAACTGTTTACGTTGAAATGTTAACATTTGCGCAGTCTCATTGGTTATTACCGTCTAGATTAGTCAGTATAACTTGTCATTTAACCCAGTTGCCTTGTTAAATATTAAATATTTGATATCTAAAAAGAATTTTTATTAAAATGTATGTCATAATAATGGTCCATTTAACTTAGAAATATCCAAACCATATATATTCAAGATGTTTTTCTAATGGTGTTATTCAAGTGTGAAAGTTTACAATCGATTCTTACTAGCACGATATCTCTCTCTCTCTCTGTCTATCACTTAATGAATGCTACAGTAATCTTTTCCATCTCTTCTGACGACTTATAAGCAAGGGGAGAATGTATGAACCGATGTGATGGTACTTTTTAAGTCTTACTGTGATATATAGATTTACTCTCAATGAGTCAGGGTTGTTTTACACAGGTTTTCTGGAGAACCAGACACTGTCTAGGTGTTAACACTAAAACCTTGAACAGGACAGTTCATTAATGTGGGTCAAACTCACAGGTACCTGACACTCTGATGGAGTCGAAACACCTGTCAACCAACAGCAAAGCCATAATTTTCGGTACAAACGTCAAAACTGTTCTGTTGTATGTAGAGAAAACCTGGAGAATAACGAAAGCCATCATGCACAAGATTTAAGTGTTCATTAACAGCTATCCCCGCGAATTACTGAGTATCCGTAGGCCAGATCCTATCTACAGCAGCCTACTACGGGAGAGAAAAAACGTGATTCCATCATAGGAAGAGGTCAGGAAAAATCGTTGGAGGTGAGTAGTGAACACATTAAGGAAAGCATCTAACTGCATCACAAGACAAGTCCTTACTTGGAATTTTCAAGGCCAAATTACAAGAGGAAGAACAGATAATACACATCAGACCAAGAATTGGAGGCAGACATCCATATGGAATGAACAGCATTTTGATAGAACTGGAAAGGAAGGCTCAGGACAGAGTAGGTTGGAGAATTTACAGTACTCAAGAGTACCAACCAACATAAAACTTAGTTTCAGCACATTCTGTTAAGTAATGTTGATTTCACAGTTTCAAAATTACTACTCCTTATGAACAACTATGGAAATATGTTTGATTGTAACAATGTTGACGTACTGAATTGATGGTGTACAAAGAACACTAGAAAATATTTAGAAGCTTGTGACTCACAAGTCGATCAGCAATCAACATCAACACATCGACATTGATCCAATTTATCAACCAATCAAACGGGGAAGCAATCAAAATAAAGTTGCTGACAACAACCAATCAGGATTGAGGTCAACAGAACAAACTACGAGTCACATATGTGGCGAAACTGGAATACTTCATTCCTACCTGAAGTTTGTGTTGACGGTATAGTTCAGAAGAAGAACAATGAAAGCTTCACAACCAAACCATCCAGTTCAAAGAACGAAACTCCATCACAATCATCCATATGACCTACAGATTTTCTCCACCATCTCTAAACAAACTGTAGAGAAATCGATACCAGCTTTAATAAGTTTCATTTCAGTCAAACCACTAATTACATCGTAGAAATTAACTTTGTCATGCATACTATAATGTCACGCCTACATAGTTTGTTCTAGCTAATGGACAAACTAATTTATATGTTACTTTCAATTAGAGTTATAGAGATTAATGTTTTTACACATTTGAAATCATCAATCAATCATTGTTAGACCACTATTAGAAACCTGTCACCACTGGACGGTCGTTTCATCCTGGTATGGGACTCATCAGCAGTGCACATCCACAAGTCCTTCATCTCGCAGGATTTGAACGAGGGACTTTCGGTATTGTGGGCCAACGCCTAACCTCAAGACCACTTGGCCGGTACAAGAATCAGATAGACGGCCACTAAACGATCTCATCAAACAAGTGAATTCTCTCTCCCTCTCTCTGTTAGTTGTATCGTTGAACTCAATAGTTTCATGTGATATTCTTGAAAATTTCTATCACACTGTCATTGGGACATTGCCCTTGTTAGGGATGAGTGAGATATTTTCGATTGTAAACGGGACATAAGCTCGCGTTATCAAGTTTCATTCATTCATTCATTTGAGATATTTTCAATAAAAAATGTTCATTTATGTGAGTTTGTTAATGATCGGTTATCCAGTGAGTGGAATTGGACACTGAAATTTGAATTCTTGTTTGAATAAGTTGTTAGAACACCATTTGAAACCTGGAAGCACTGGACGGCCGTTTCGGTCTGGTATGGGACTCCTCAGCAGTGCGCGTACACGACACTTGCATCCCTCAGGATTCAAACCCAGGACTTTCGGTATTGTTCGCGAACGCCTAACCATCGGACCACTGAACCATTATCTAATTGCGTTACTGTCAAACCAGTGAAGTTCAACCTGTTCGGGTGTACACAGTGATTACCGAAGACTGTGTATGAGATTGCTTAACTCCGTGAATTGGTCAAGTTAGATGTTAACACCGTTAGATACCGGCTCAGTGATCCGATGGTTAGGCGTTCGCCTACAATACCGAAGGTCCTGGGTTCGAATCCCGCGGGGAGCAGGAGTCGTGTACGCGCACTGCTGAGGAGTCCCATACCAGGACGAAACGGCCTTTCAGTGCTTCCAGGTTTCTAATGGTGGTCTAACATTGATCGATTCATGGTTTTAAAAATGTGTAACTTAACAATCTTCACAACCTCGTAATGTGAATTAGTTGTCGCAAATCTTACGTAAATTTAACTTTTTCAAAATTTTCTACGCCAAGTTAATTATGATTATTAGAAAATAGTTTAATCAAAAAAATACCCTCAAGGTATATGCATATATATTCACATGTATATTAAATGAGTTTTATGTAGCCAAAAAAATATTACCAAGCATAGAAATCAGTCAACCAATTATAGGCTTGAAATGATTAGTACATGTTTTACAAGCATAAAACTATAAAATCTTCCTTATGAGCGTAGTGAATGCTACTTACAATGTAGCATATAAGTAGTATGCAACAAAGAATCGCTTACAAGTTGATAACAGATCTAGTGTGATGTAATCAGAGTGAATTGAATACTGAAACAGATGAGATTTTTTGTAAATAGACTACATCTTCTCCAAGTGGTCATATTCCGTTTGGCCATGACTTCTTACCGTGAGTTACAACAGTGCGAAGTGATTGATTCAATAGTAAACAACTCTTTTCGGGAAAAAGTTTGCCATGTTCTCACTAGTGATTGGCTTTGTGAGGAATTCTCACAGTTCTAGTGCGCCGATGTGACCGGTGGAGTTCAGTCCTGTCAGGTGCTGACAGTAACACTATGGAAGACCAATGGGTGAGGTTGTGTAAGATCGATCCCTAAATTGTTGTACAGCAACCCAGTGGTTCATAGCTTACACATTCGCGTGTAAGAATGAAGGTAACAAGACATAGATACGCATTGTCGGTCAGCCTCATACCAAAAACATCTGTCCAATGCTCCCAAGTTTCTGATCATGCGTGAACAATGATTCATTCATGATATCAGTAATGCTATAAGCGTGTCATTCTTTTTCTCCCTCACCTTTCAATTTTCAATTCCATATCAAAAATGAACTAAAAACACATAAATCTTAATTTATTTAGAAGTTTATCGTCATCTTATTATTGACCAACTATGATTTGTTTGCATAACTTAGAATCATCATCCAACAAGTTGATAGAAATTTCTTTCTTACTGGCTGACTGACTGACTGATTGACTGAGTCAAATCTACTTTCACTGTTCTTATACTCTAATTTCAATATGTACGTGACAAAGTATAATTCAGATGAGTTTTTCCTTTTTCTCTCTTCTCTTTGATTAAATAAAATAAGTTAAGAAGGTTTAACAAATTAGAAGAAGCAAGGTTATTTATTGTTCAATGTTCATGTGAAAATTGAATAATATTTTAAACTAGATCATCCATTCATTCTGATTGGTCATTTGCATTTTTCTGATTGATCGATCAGTTAGTTTGGCTAATATGTACATTCTGTAAGAAGTATGAATGATAGAAATGAGATTGTGGTTGACGATCGTCAAATCCAGTATGAGTGTTTTCGGCCTGATCAACAATTATAAGTCGTAAACTGTTTTGGGGATGTTAGATCCACAGAACTTACTTGATAAATGCCTTAATTTTGGATTTTACGTTGGCGAGTATGTGCTGATCAGTTGACCTTGGGATTTCTTTTCCCACTAGGAAAATCCTTGGATGTGATTGGCTGCTGTGTATTTTAATGTGATATTTTTGTGACTGTCCCAAGGACGTTTCTATGATGTATAAATAAATGAGAGTTGTATGCTTGATTGTATTGTGATTGCTGGATAAGAAAAGAATCAATATCGCTAAGATGTTGGTTCTTGAATTGCTTACTTCGAACTGTCAATCATTAATTGATTTGTAAAGGAAACGCGTTGAAATATTCCGTGTTAAATTGAACATATAATTTGAAATAAAGGCACTGAATCGAAATAGTTTTGCTAACATAAAGTGATATTTTAACATTATTTATATTACGGCAGAGTTTCGTTTTCTGACTTCAGGTGGTGACTTCAGTGACTTCGAGATAGTGTAGTTTGTGCTGATGCTGTTGTTCGGCAGAAGAACAATGAAAGCTCCACAACCAAAACATCCGGCTTAGAGAACGAAGCACCACCACATTCAATGGCTTCCTTATGTCTGTGACCCTTAATGGAGCATACTTCACTAATCAACATTCTACAAATAACTCTGTCCTGACCCTTCCTTTCCAGTTCTGCCCAGTCGGTATTCATTCCTCTCATGCCTGCCACTTATCCCTTGGAATTCAGGACTTCATGTTAGTACTTGTCTTGTGACGCAGTTGAGCGCTTTCTGAAATATGTGTTCTATCCACCTCCAGTGTGAATACCTAATTTCTTCCTAAACTGGAATTTGGTTTCTTTTCAGTCACAATGGACAATGGACAATGATTTAGAACAAAAGATCTTTAGTATCTTGTGTAGACAACTTTTTCTACACAGTTGTATCCTGTGGATGATGTCTTTAGTGGTTCTCCAAGTTTCCGCTTCATACAATAGCAGTGTTTTGACATTCGTATTGACAATCCTGACTTGGGTGTTAGTTGATAGTTGTTTTGAGTTCTAGATTTTCTTCAGTTTCAAAAATGCTTCCTTTGCTGTGCCAGTCTGGGCCTTTACATCCGCATTAGACCCAATTTGTTTGTGCTCAAGTACGTAAAAGTTTTCACATCCGTCAAAACTTCCCCACCAAGTATGATTTAGTTGGAGCATGTTGTGTTGTTTTGGAGGATCTCGCTTTTTCCTTGATTTCTGCTGAGGTCTAGTGTTTCAGAGGTTCGTAAAGGAGAAATTTAGTCTGGAATCCATCTCGAAAGACGATTCACACCACATATTCTTGAAGCTGATGGTAACCCAATTGTAATAAACTTGAACTAGATGTCTTATGGAAAACGAGACAAATCTGATCTTTCTCTTCATTTATTTAATAAACCGTCCTTTAGATATATTGAAGCTATTCGATTTACAGAGACTCCTTGTTACGCTCGTCAGTTGATATGCTTGAAACTATTACGCGTTCACCTTATTTGGTAAACGAGAGCGAAGACAAATGATCCAATGACACGATAGGCCACTTTAATCCAAGCGTCCCAAGGCTCCAGTAAGTAGAGGAAGAAGTCTTGAAAAGACGTAGAAATTGTATTCTACAAGCACCCAAGAAAATATTAGGTTGACAAGCATACAAATCGAGTTTATTTATGCTTGATAGAAACGTCCCTGGTAGAGCCACAAAAATAGCATACCAAAATAATCCACCAATCAGTGACAATCAAGGATTTTGCGTGTGGAAAATGTAACCTAAAGGTCAACGGAGTAATCCATGTGCTGAAACACAAAAATCCAAAATTAGGACCTTTATCAAATGAGTTCCTGGTATCTAACGTCCCTGACACTCCTGGTCATAGCTTTCATAATTCTATGTTATTGGTGAAACAACCTCGTTCTAAATGTTCTCGCAATATGAAATAATTTACCACTAAATTTCCGAAACTCTCGAATCATTTACCTCAATCTCTCTGTCAAATAAAATCACTTCTATCCTCTATACGCTGCATCAATGCATACTACAACTCAGAAAATGATGTACCTGTGTCTACAGCTGTGAGTATATCCTATTACACAAATGAGATTATAGGAACTCTGAAAGCTCAGTGGTTTTATTAGCGAACTTGCTAAATAAATCTAACCACCAATCAGTATGTAACCCGTACAATAAGCCATAAAATAACCTCACGCATATGCCATGATAGAGATTTAATAGACCTGACTGACATGTCACTGAAATTGTTCCTTTCGTCGTTCTGTGCTCTCTGGCCCTCTGTTTCCATATTATCTCTCCCAGTTGTAGATAAATATGATCAATGTGTTGTGACATTGACGATTGACACTAAATACGAAACCAATCCTTATTTTTTATGACAGTTTTGACTTTTTCCTCTTCCCTAACTGAATTCATCTCACTACTTCATAATTATTTTATGTAGGAAATTTGTAATTGTTTTTATACACTTCTGAAAGAAATTAAAACTGAGAGCGATATTCAATTTCTTCTCTTGTCTATTATTTTATTTAATAAATTATTATATTTTAATTACTCAATGCTTGAAATAAAATTGTAGACATCAAGTAAGTTTATTTAAATGTTTTCAACTCATGAATCGATCAATGTTAGACTACTTTCAGAAACTTGAAAGTACTGTTTAGGTGGCATTTTGGGTCCTATTTTGAGACTCACCAACAGTATACATCAACGACTAATCAAGTGGGAATCCACAAACGCAGGATCATCATAATGCTTTGCCTCTAGACCACTAGATCAGTATCGAATGATGGCTAATGTTCAACTATGACACATCCACGATATTGTGTGATCATCGTTCATTGTCTTTGGTGCGTAATTGACACATGCCTGACATGGTTGAACTCCATCTGTCATAGATTGTCACTGGAAGCCAGTCACTAGTGAGCATGTGATTTCGATGAAACTCAACAATCTCCACAACCGAAGATATACAAATTCCCCCTAAATCTTTATCTGTTTCTGACTGCCTGTTAAAGGATGAATATGAATGTTATTTGAGATGATTTTGTAGATGAGAAAGGAGATATTTAATACAGTTATATTGTACACACTGACTACTGAACAGTTTATTTTAACTGGCTGGTACATGTTGTTGATGAATATTATTTTTTTAAGTAATTACCCCAGTACAAAGTGTTGTTTTAGTCAATTTTAACTTAACAATGTAAATACTGTGAAATATTAGTGTGGAAATATTTGGACAATGTGAGTGTGTGCGTAAGTGTTTGTGCAGGTGAAGTTGGCTCAATTTTGAATGACTGCGAGTGTAACGCATTCAAAACTTTAGTCTACCAACAGCATCTAGGTTTCAATTATCAGTTCATCTTGATCTCAGGCTGGCTCTATTTCCGGTTGCTGTCTATCGGGTTCTTTATTGAATGTAAGTGCATTCTATGTGCTTACTGAGTCGTCGGCTCACCATTTCTTATCGCTCGCTGTTTCCTCTTCCTGATAACCTCATACGCTACTTCTCATACACACCTTAAGCACGCAGAGTACCTACTGGCTAAATGCAAACTAACCAAAGGCTGATGTTATATTGGTGAGCGTTTCAGTCTAACAATTGAACTGTTACTATTTGACTACAGATTCAAAATGATATTGATATAGTTTAACAGTAATACATTTTATCATGAATATTTAACTTCATAATTCATGGACTGATCGATTTTGATTCGTTACAATTTCTCAGTAGTATTTCAATGAAACAATCGACAAATTAGTATGATAAAATAATCAGCATTTTTCAACAATGTCTGCACTGTGCTGATGAGTGTCGTACTAAGACGAAACGGACATTCATTGCTCCCAGGTTTATAATGATGATTGATTCATTGTTTCAATGAATCTCACTAACCTTCGAAACCCCATTAATTGAAAATATATATCTTAAGCTTTTCAAGGTTCAGACAACATAAAATTGAATAATTCTGAAGATTTTGAAGCGATGGTCGCCGACTTTGAGTATTGTAGTTAAAATTACAATTTAGAATGCAAGCGCATCCAGGTGACAAATCGCAAATTGGATAGAACTTACGTCGTAAAACGAATTTGTATTCGATTTTTGAATCTTCCCATTGATGTCAAGGACTGTGCGCACCCTGGATTCAACGGTTAGCCATCATACACTTCTGTTGATAACTTTTGTAACCTAACGGGATTATCGTAACAGTCTGCATATGAGCCGCATATTTTAAATGAGACTGTTCAGTTACTGTGCTGAAAATGATGATAAAGGCTTAATTATGTATTTTATATTTAGTACAACTTCGAATTCTTAACACGGAACATCCCAACAAGCTTCTTTTGCAAAACAATCCGTGATCGGAAGTTCACAGTAAACAGTGACTTCGAAAAGTGGTCTAACAGCGAAGGACTCATGATTTCAATGAACGTCAAGAATCGAATTCTCAACAGATTGCCAGCCACCGTGATATCTCCTAATGTACTTTGTTAAAACCTTGTGAAGCGACAAATCGTAAACGTTTTGTTGTACACACGCCTAAACACATTATACTGACGTGCTATAAAACAAGACCGGAAATCTGAAAGAAAGTAACTTGCACAAATATTTCGATGTTAAGAAACAGACAGACAGATAGTCGAAATATTTAAGACAGCTAACTTGTCAATGAGAATACACGATTAACCAGTAAAAAAGGGAAACAACTCTCGAATTAAAGATTTTTTCAAGCAAAAACAAGTGTCAATCATTTGAATTTACAACGAATCTGTTTGTTCAAAACAACCTTTTTTTTCTGGGATACAATGAATTTAAGTAGTATATACATATTTATTGATTGTTTGATGATTGGAAAAAAAATAAATTCGTGCATTTTTTTCTTAGTTGATAAAATATTTTGAATTAAGAAACAAATAACTTTTTAGGCAAGTAGAATTTTGCATTTCTGTTAAAATTCAACTTTCCGAATCGATATATTTTGCGAATTGTTCAGTTCATTAAAATTTTGTTGTTGGAAATCAAAGTCTAATTTCCCCTACTTTTTTTGCGAAAAAAAACACGTTAATTAGATTCAAATGAAGCGCAGAAAATTCTTGATTGTTCAAGGTGACAGTCAATGTACAATAAATTTGTAAATTCGTATTATGATTTCGCGTTAGCTTAGGTTCACTAGGAACGTTACATTGAGAGAAACAGTTATTACATAATTCACTTTCATGATTTTAGAAATTACCAACGCGATCTGAAAGAAGTACCTGTATACTGCACAAAAGAAGTTGGAGACCTTGACTGTTCGAAATAAATGTCTGTTGATTAAAATGACGATTTCCAGTATGATAGATTAGCGCAAGTAATTCGCAGGACATACTGTGCAGTCAATCTTGCTGTGAATTTCTCGAATTGACCAGTGATATCTATGAGAACAAAGGATAAGTTACATGAATTTGGCCTCCTCCATGTGCATTTACAAATTTAGCTGCTCCTGTGGAGGCGTACTGTCGGAAAACTTAATCAGCAAATGAATGAACATCTCCCAGCATGGTTTAGAAAGGCTGCTCTATAATGACACATGTGATTTTTTGCAGTCGTAATATAGATAAAGCTGAATCATTTCAAGTGATCTATCTTGTATACCTCCAGAATTTCCAAATAGAGTTCCATCACGTCTCCTACATATAACAGAAGCCATAGGAATCTCAACATTCAACTCTAATTTATAAGTCCAAAAGTATTTCATGACACCTTTGTCCCTTTCTTACCCTGATTTAGCTTAATAAACGATTGTAAGTTGTTTTTTTTTCACAAGCTGTAGTTGTCCGAAATTTCATGTCTCTTTACGTTAATTTTCTTCACTATCTAAATATTTACAGTCTCAGTCAGTCGGAGGCAACGTACAACTTCGTACATGAGTAAATCAGTTCATGTTGCCATACCACATCAGCACAGAGATATAATTGTCAATTCACATCCAATAGTAGAAGAGGTAGTTAAGGTATTAGAAGTAATCGGACAGGAGGTTAGGATTAGAAGATATTATTCAAGAAGTATGATTCAGTGAGATAAGTTTAGAAAGTCAAAACTAGAGGTGCTGAAGAATCCAGAAGATTAGGATTTGAGAGAGCACAAAGAATAAATGCACCGGCGCCATTGCGAACGATTTTGAGCCATGTCATTCAAGGTCTCTAACCATCGATTATTATCATCTCGCGAGCCCCAACCAGGTGGTCAACACCTACTAACATGACTCATTTCACTTGTCAGTGAAATCATGAATTTGTGCCATGTTTTGGTTTAGCCGCCCATAACTTTCTTTCAACCTACTCCTAAACTACAAAACGTAGCTCGTCGAGGCAGTCGGTGGTTAGGCATAGGCAGCAGATGTCCCAACCACCTCAACTGATGAAGTTTCATTACTTCATCTATTGATTTTCCATTCTTACGTAGCACCCGATTCCTAATAACAGTGTTGCTCACTCGAGCAATGCTTCGAAGACACCTATGATCGAAAACCAGTAACCTACGAATATCTTCTACTCTCACTGGCCATGTTTCACAGCCATAAAGTAAGATGGAGCGAACTACTGCACAGTACACTCGTCCTTTAGTCAGCAAACGGATATCTCGCCTACGCCATAAGTGGTGCGTGTTGACAAAAGCCAATCGGATCTTCTGAGATTTCGTCACAAACCAGGCCATCAGTACTGATGAGACTCCCCAGATAAGTGAAGCGGTCTACACGCTCGACTAATTCACTCCCTATCACTGGTTCAGGTGCCCATGAAACCCAATCTTGTAGCAACATTTTTCATTTCGAGGGGGAAAACCGCATCCCGAACATGCTTGCATTGTTGCTTAGGGTAGTCAGAAGACTCTGCATTTTGTCAGCGTCTTTACCAAGTAGAACTATGTCATCGGCATATTCTAATTGAATAAGCGAGCCACCTAGTAGAAGGTCTACTCCTGAAAATTCATACGAGGATAAGGTTATTTCTAAGAGCATGTCTATGATAAAATCAAACAAGAATGGAGAGAGTGGACATCCCTGACGGACACCACTTGAAGTAAAGAATTCCGTTGACAGTTCGCCATAAGCTCTCACTCGACCAGTGGTGTTTGAGTAGAGTGCTTGTATAAGGTTAATGTACTTCTTTGGTACACCTTTTCAATGACAGACACTGCCACAGAACCTTACGATCCACATAGTCAAATGCCGCTTTCACGTAAATATTTACAGCCTTCTTATTATGGAGCTCGATGTATATTATTTTAAGCCTCTATTTATCGAAGCTTCACTCACTGCTTCTTCTAATGTCAAACTATCGGCAAAAACGTTTGTTACTGTATTTTCTTATTCTTACCACAAATAACAGTACACTTGTCTTCTATAGTGCCAACTTGTACTTTTAACTATTAAGAGTGTAGTTACATAATCTATTCCATTTTGACTACTGACTCATGAAGTGCCTTGATTTGGTTGAATATTTTCCTATAACTATTCAAGTTCGATGACGATCTAATTGGAAACAACAATGTTTTTTCACTGATATCCGTGTTATTGTAATTTTCACAATCGGAATCTCTAAGATTTTACCTCCTATAATAGATAAGCTATTCAGACAAGTGTCAGTCAGTATGAATTATAAATGCCGGGTTCCTTGTTAACTGGATACAATCAGCGATTGATCAAATTATTGATTTTGTGGAGAAACTCAAGAACTCGAGAAAATTCACTGATTGACTAGGGTATGAAAACTGTTACAAATTTGCATGTAGAATTACAGCTGGAATGTTTTTTGTTAGAATTTTGAGTTTTTATCACAAACTAACATTAAATATCATTTGAAGCTGCAGTTTAACTGTTGGGGGACGGTAGATCCCCAGAACTCGTTTGATAAATGCCTTAATTTTGGATTTTATGTTTCCGAGCATGGGCTGATCAGTTGACCTTGATATCGCATTTCCCACTAGGAAACTTCTTGGCTGTGATTGGCTGCTGTGTATTTTAGTGTGCTATTTTTGTGACTGTCCCAAGGACGTCAATATGATGTATAAATGAACGCGATTTGTGTGCTTGAATGCATTGTGATTGCTCGATGTTCGTAGAATATACTTTCTACGCTATATCAAGACTTTTGGTTAGTCATCGGATCAGGGTAGCCTACCTGGACGCTGGTTCATTGTCTCGTTCTCGTTTGTCGACTAAGTTGAACCTGTAATAGTTTCAAGCATACCTAGTGACGTAACTGCA
This sequence comes from Schistosoma turkestanicum, assembly GCA_944470395.2. Classification (NCBI taxonomy): domain Eukaryota; kingdom Metazoa; phylum Platyhelminthes; class Trematoda; order Strigeidida; family Schistosomatidae; genus Schistosoma; species Schistosoma turkestanicum. The sequence goes on along the minus strand of OX103975.1, from coordinate 21,003,591 downwards.
TGAATGAATTTCCTGTCAATATCCAAAACTCGTAATCTTCAATCTAATTGGTCCATTCCAAAACTTATAGTCTAACGGATTTTGTCAGCCTAACATTTTTTCATTACTATCTTGATGATTGATGAAATTTGATTTATTTTACCGATTAGTTGATTTTGTTACTCATAGTTCTCTCAAATGTTTTGTTCAGTTAATGATCCATGAGGTTGAACAATTAATCTACTTATTGTCTCACAATTATTACAGTTAGGAAGCATTGATAATGAATAATTGTATCAAATATCTATGGTTACAAGTGTTCATTAACAGTTGTCTACGCAAGATACTGAGGATACGTTGGCCAGACACGATCAGCAACAACATACTGTGGGAGAGAACAAACCAGATTCCAATGGAGGAGGAAATCAGGAAGAAGCGGTGGAAGTGGATAGAACACACATTACGAAAAGCACCTAACTGCGTCATGAGACAAGCCCACACATGGAACCCCTAAGGTAAAAGGAAAAGAGGAAGGCCAAGGAACACAATACGCCGAGAAATAGAGAAAAATATGACAAGAATGAACGAAAACTGCACAGTGCTGGAAAGGAAAGCCCAGGACGTAGTATGTTAGAGAATACTGGTTGTCGGCCTGTGCCCTATTGGGGATATCAGGAATAAGTAATCAATTCATATGCAATCATTCATCCCAACTGGAGTCAAATCACATAGGCTACTACATAAAATGTCCATAAAATTCTAGAATTTCCATTGAATACAGAATATATAAATCCGCGCTTAAATTTTATTAAAAAACATCAGTTTTTCATATGCTTACAGAAGACCTAACTTGTTAATGATTTCTCTTGTCTTTGATCATACACTAATGATGATTTTAGTTATTACGCAACAATGAGTAATTGGATAATCAACAAACTATACGTCGATAGACTAGTTTTAGTTTCAATGAAATGGTTCATTACATCATAAAATTACTTACACTCACACACACACACCAACCCACACACATTAGATATCCATTAGTGAACATATAATGGCTGTATATATATACATAATTTTATGGTCTAGTAAATCTTTTCAGTCGAAATAATGTTGACACATATGAGTTAATGATGGAGACATGATAGGGAGTTTCATTGTATGCAAGTAGTATTCAATGTCGAATGGTTTTATGGATTATCTCCTGTTGGTGATTGAAATTTGATCAACCTTGGTTGACATTATGGCATAAGTTTATACAGATAGCATGAAATGTGATTAGCAATGGAATCCAAGATGTGTGTTCTGTCCCATTTGAGACTTTGTTAGGATATTCATCCAATATCCGAAGAGAATTATTAGTGAGTCTAGTTCTATTGATCAGTTCCTATTGGTTAATTCCTACTGGTCAATATTATGGTAGATAGGACACACATTGCGGAAAGTGAGTCATAAGACAAGCCGTCACTGAAAAGGGAAGCCCAGGAGAGAGTATATTAGTGAATGCCTGTCGACAGTCTATGCTCCATCGGTGATGACAGGCCTTAATGTTATGTTTGTCACTTGGTACGCTTGAAGCTAGTACGAGATCACCTCAGTCGATAAACGCGAACGAGACAATGAACCAGCGTCCAGGTAGGCTACCTTGAATCCCGAGCCGTAAACAGAAGTCTTGATAAGCCTAGAAAGTAAATTCTACAAGCACTCAGCAATCACAATACAATCAAGCACACAAATCTCGTTTATTTATACATCATAGAAACGTCCTTCGGACAGTCATAAAAATAGCACACTAAAATACACAGCAGACAATCACAGCCATGGATTTTCCTGGTGTGAAATGACATCTCAAGGTCAACTGATCAGCCCATGCTCGCCAACATGAAATCCAAAATTAAGGCATTTATCAGGCGAGTTCTGGGGATCTAACATCCCCAACACTAAATAAGTATGTAAGCATGTAAGCTAAGCTAATTCACATTGAGACAAGGTCTCATAGCTTTTTTACGCGCAGAATTTAAATCTTGTACTAGTGAACATTGAAATTGTGAAATATGCAGTAAAACAAAACTTTCACTTCCTTTCTTTAATCGTTTCACATCGATAGAAAAGTCTGTAGTGCTGAATTCTCCAATTGATGAAAAGTTTAATTGTTTTCTAAATGCAAATTCAATTTTCAATAGTGATCAATAGGAATACGATTGCTTTCTTCTGTTTATTTCAATAAATTTAAACAAATCCCGCTATTATTGATAAATTGAATGGGAGACAATCACGTATCAAATAAATTGATTGATGATATTGTTCTAGTGTAGTGTACGAGAACACAGGTGGAGCAACCGGACTGTGTTTAACGGAAATTACAGAGTCACTCAGTAAAATCGGAAAACCATATCGTAAATCGTTAATTTGCAAAATATCAGTTCATCATATCGAACTGGACGACTGTTCCTGTTGCAAAACATCAGTCCATTGTCACTACTATTCATGCGTTTCATACAAATTCCATTGTGTTCTAACTCTTCCTTTCTCTTGATCTTCCCCCATCTTCTGCTGCCAGACTTTACGTTGACACTCACATCATATTCTACTTATAAGTAGCTCACACCACACTAGGAATTTCATTTTTTTTTAATACATCATTCAGAGAGAGAAACTTGTTCAAAATATTCCATACTAAGAATTTCACGTTACATTCAATATTCAATGTTCAATAAAGTCATAACTATGATTATTATCATCAAGGTCATTTACTCTACCTAGAGTTCATAGCACCTCACCAGTCAAAAATAATAATAATAATATCGACCATTTATATATATTTAAGTGTGTGTATGTGTGTGTGTGCATACATGCTTACTAGCAATATTACATAACTAGCCTGTTATTATATTGCGTGACTATGAATACTTAGTCACGCTTCATTGCATGAGAGTTGGCTTATTCGCGCCATTGCCAATTCGTTTCGCTTTGCTTATGAGCTTTTTTTAATTCTTTATATTCTGTCTACTTAAATGAATACATGAAATAAATTGATCATACGCAAAATCATATTTGGCATCTCATTACTTAGTGTAGCTCAAACAGAGTTTCTCTAAGGATGGATAGATGGAGACTGAAACGAATATTTATTTCTTGAATCCATAAATCGATCAATGTTAGACCACCATTAGAAACCTGGAACAAGCACTGAAAGACGGCGGTTTCGTCCTGTTAGACATTAACACCGTTAGAAAACGGCTCAGTGGTCCAATGGTTAGTCGTTCGCCTACAATACCGAAGGTCCTGGGTACGAATCCTGCGGGGTGTACAGGAGTCGTGGATGCGCACTGCTGAGAAGTGCTATAGCAGGACGAAACGGACGTCTTCCAGTGCTTCCAGGTTTTTAATGGTGGTCTAACATTGATCGATTCATGGTTTCAAAAATGTGTAACTTAACAATCTTCACAACCCGGTTATGCGAATATTTATTTCCCCGCATATTTGATCATTCCTTCAAGGGTAACTGCTAGTCCTGAAACCCTGATAAAGAAGGAGGGTATGAGGTCAGCAAACCTGTCGCAACTTAGTGGAAAAAAAGCGCTAACCACAATATTTTTGTTCTTTAAATGCTCGTCTAAATCCAACAGCTCCTATATTTGTGTTTATTCAGTCCTCAGTTGGTAGTGAATATCACATACATCAAATGTTGTTTCCGACTGGTGTTCCTATATTATTAATGTCACATACTTCAATGTTGTTTCCTATTCGACCTAAATGTATAAGTATGCATTATCTGTAACGTTTTATGACCCGAACTCGGACCTCGTACTTTCTGGATAGTTGTAAAATACATGTTTTACTTCATATCAAGTCTTGTCTTATTTTTACGAAGACTGAATATATATGATCTATACAACTGAAATTTATTAACTAGTTGTGTGGTGCGCCCTACTTATAAGTAGTATATGACGCGAGTAAAAACTTAATGTCTGGCAGCAGAAGATGGGGGAAGATCAAGGAAGGAAGAGTGGGGGGAACACAATGGGATTCGTATGAAAAGCATGAATAGTGAAATGTCAGACAATGGACTGATGTTTTGCAACACGAACAGTCCAGTTCGAGATGATGGACTGATATTTTGCAAATTAACGATTTACGATATGGTTTTGTTCTATTTTACCAATTAACTATGTAATTTGCGTTTAATACAATTCAGTACAAATGTCAATACAGTTCTACTGTATTGAGCGGAAACATGGAGAACTACGAAAGCCATCATCCAGAAGATACAAGTGTTTATAACAGTTGTCTACGCAAAATACTTCGGATTCGTTGGCCAGACACCATCAGCAACAACGTACTGTGGGAGAGAACAAACCAGATTCAAGTGGATGAGGAAATCAGGAAAGAGCGGTGGAAGTGGACAGGACACACACCACGAAAAGCACCTAACTGCGTCACGAGATAAGCCCTCACTTGGAACCCTCAACTCGAAAGGAAAAGAGGAAGGCCAAAGAAAACATTACGCCGAGAAATAGAGAAAGATATGAGAGGAATGAACAAAAATTGGACAGAACTGGAGAGGGAAGCCCAGGACAGAGTTGGTTGGAGAAAACTGATTGGGGGCCTATGCTCGATTGGGGGTAACAGGCGTAAGTAAGTAAGTAAGTAAGTAAGTACAATTCGGTTTTCCTCACCTGTGTTCTCCTTCATTACAGTTATATCATTTAGTAACTATTAATGAATTGTAAATTTCATAAACCTACAGAATAATTGAGTTCTTCACAGAATTTATCTCTCTCTCTCTATCTATTCAACAAAGTACATACAGATTGATGAAAATTCACTCGACAACTTATTAATTTTATTCCTCTTTTCATTGTGATAACATCTTGTGGGTTAGAATTATTTACAGTAATTTATTTCAAAAAAAAATTTTTCATTTATCCTATTAAATATTATATAAATTAGAAATTAGAAAAATATATTTAGATTCTTAATTTTCATTTTCATATATATATCTGATAAATGTGAATTTAAATGAAATAGTAGGGAGAATAGAGTAAATAATCGTATTCAATAATAATAAATATACCACCCAATTTAATTTATTTTTTATTGAATGATAGAAAAAAAATATTATCAAATTTTTACTATCAGGGTGTGTGATTTTATAGCAATCAAGCGAATTTTGTTTAGAATTAAACCAAAAATCAACTTCTATGTGAAAACCATACCTAAATAATCAATGCATTTCAGGTTAGTTTATTCCTCTAACAATGAATAATGTTTGTATATATAAAAATGTATGATCTTTAGAGTTGTGAAAATAAATGAACTGATCGTTGGAGAACTTGTAAGCACCCCGTTCGTAGATTCGTGGATACGTACTGTTGATGAGTCCCATAGTAGAGCGCAACAGCTGTTTAGTGCTGCTAGATTTCCTGTGACAGTTGGACATTGATCAGTTCATAAATTGAATTAGTGATTGATACATAACGAAGTGACTTATTAATTTATTTACTCCCGACCGAAGCTGCTACGTTGACGTGGTGGCTGGGCTTGCCTTTCGTGATGATTCGACTGAAAGCTATATCGGCTGGAACATATGTTCCTGAAGGTTCTACCATGCGAGGCAGGTTTATTGGAGAACGACGAGACTGAAAGCAGCTACTCAAGGTCTGAGGGCAAAGTTGTACTGCTGACTGTAAAGGGGTGTGACGGCAGTAAGACGTTTCCCTCTGGCAACCATCAGGTGCAGCGATGCGGCCTTCTCACAAGGAAGGGAGGGGTTAGGAAAGGTCCACCCAAATTGTCACACTTCACCTTACCTCACGGATTTCCGTCTCTAGGGGTAAGGGCTGCCCAATAAGGGCTTTTAAAAGAGCGGAGCTAATGCTCAATAAAACCTTTCATAAAAAAGCCGTGTGTGACGGGCCCCAAGCAGTTGTTCCTTCTGCTCTGCGGTCACGTACGAAGTTCTATGTTGTATCTGTTTGTCTGTCTGCCTTTCTTATTTACTGCAATATAATAACACATCCACTTATATTCACAATCTTTTCTGGTCTTCACTTATTGAACAGTAAATAGCGATTAAGTTTATATTTAAATCGATCTGAGATTTCTACATTTATAAATACATACAGCACAACTACTTTTTGACAGTACTATAAAATATTCAGTAGAAATTTTTAGACTGTCCTGTAGTATGGTCAAAATATTTGAAACAGACAAATAAACTTTATCATACCGATAAGTCGTATTATACCAAATTAGAGTATATGTTAATGTCGATCTAGTGTTAGGATATTCACCAAAAACCCTAAGAGTACTATTTTTGGAAGTATAATCCTATTGGTCGATTTCTATTGGTCAAAATTATGATCGTTTTAACTGTCAAAGTCAAATACTTCAATTTTGTCTCTTATTGGTGATCATTCGGACTGTCAATGTCATTTCAAATGTTCTTTCCTATTGGTCGTCGTCTTAAACTGTCAATGTCACAGACTTTCATGCTCTTTCCTATTCGACCTAAATGTATAAATACGCACTATCTGTAAGACTTCATGATTCCGTTTCCGTTCCTTCCTGCCTACCTCTCTCTTCTGTACTCGACCCAATAAACAACTCCATCCAATGGTGTTGCGTTCTGATATATAGGAGGAGATTTGGGAATAGTATTTTGGGTCGTAGTGGGATATTTGAATTTGGACGCCGCTAGGATTTGAATAGTAACGTAGCAGCATTAAAACATCCATAAGCCCATCACTCTAGAATAAAATGATCCCAGACAGTTTATCACTCGGAACCTATTTATTTAACTACCAATCATAAAATTGTATCAGTTATATAAACATGACCGACCAGTTTTAGTTTCCCTGATATTATTCCGTATACGTACGTACGTTTAGTGTACTCTTTGGAATCGACTGTACTTTTTACTGATTTTTATTTTAACTGCATAAATTTATCATTTTACAAATCAGATTAGAATTGTTAACTTTAAATTTAGTTATTTCTCTGTGAAATCATGTTAGGAATCTACTACAAAGCTTCATTTAAAGCTTTGAAGTTAGTATTTTCACTGTAAGCGGAAGGGATTGACCCAAAAAAATGTCATGTTGTCTTAGTTCAAAAAAAAATCAGATGATTAATCGAAATGATGAATGAATGTAGTGAAAACTTACTTTGAAAAATAGTATGAATTATGTACATTAATAATCATCATCTACACAATGTGTTTTTAGGTTCTCTTTTTTCCTTCTATTTTTTGTCAATCGCATCACACTACTAAATATTTGTAAGTAGCTACAAATACGTACATTAAAAACTTCAGACAATTTTTAAATTTTTTTTATTTTTTGTACTTGATGTAACGCCAAACTACTGTACTGATGACACCCGAACGTTAGACCCCTCCGTTCAAAAATAAGAAGACGGAAGACGTTGGATAATACTTATTATCAGAATCAAAAATGTACAATCAAACATGCGTATTTATACAATTATATAAATGTCGTTAAATATTTTGAACATGAATCAAATAGTTCATCATGAACATTAATCATATAGTTCATCATTAATGAAATAGTTTATCATGAACATTAATCAAATAGTTCATCAAGAACATTATTCATATAGTTAATCAATCCACAATGTGCGTGGCTTTCTTCTCGATTGGCTATCCCAACATTTTTATTTATAATATAGTAGGTCAATCAAAACTTCATTAGATTACACAAAATAATGCCAAAAATGATAAAAGAACACTTAACAGAAACATTCACATATGTATAGAAATAAAGGCATTGAGACAATGGTGATGAAGTATTGAACCCAAATTACTTCATATACTTGTTTGGACTTAATCGTTGTATAATGAATATTGAAACAATGACGGTGTAATAAATTATGCATGAATATATTGAAAACGCGTATGCTTAATGAATTTACATTATTAGTAGATAAACTGTAAAAGTATTCAATATGGTATACCAATTACAACTAAAAACATTTGTTTATTGAAACTAGTAACCGCCGAGTCATTTATTGACTCACTTAATTGTTATAACCGCTAGGATTTGTGAAGTAATCACTGGTTGAATAACTGAGTGGTGATATTTGTTTAGGTATTAGCAAACTTTTGTATCTATAAATTTTGTTTTAAATGTCGACTGAGCAAGAGCAAAACTTTTGAAACTAACTTAAACAGTCAGTTCCTCAGTTCGCACGGCTTTAGTTTGTAAACTACAGATCTCAGAGATGTTAAAGTGAGGGCTTGAATAATTGACCAACTAGTTACAGTTATTGTGGTTTGAGTAATTTATTGACTGTTTCTTTACCGAATCGTTTGTAAAGTATCCTCACAGATTTTGTGTAATGCCTGATTGTCATTCAATAAAATATAGAAACATGGATTTATTTTGATTTAAGTGACGGGATAGTATGGAATATTTAGTGATGATCATAGTCAATCTCGACTCGGTCACCACTAAACCCCTGTGAGTAGTTCGCAGCATGAAAGATAGTTATCGAATATTATTGAAAATCCTGTATAATGCAATTTAATTAGGAGTGAAAGGTAGCACTGAGGAACCACGTGATACGTGAAAACTCAGTGAAGATAAATAGAATGCTTTTTTCAAACAGCTTTCTACGTAATGCAGTGGTAACTGGTAGGAAATTAAATGTCGATACCCACCTGTCGGTGAATCTGTAAAAAGTGGGTTCAGCAGCAAACGAAGAGTATAATATTGGAAAAGTTTATCTCTAATCTCACCACATGCGTGTCGTTCGTAATTATTTGTGAATAATTCATTCAGCTTACTCTGCTCATTAAACACTCATAGGAACCTCGCACTCTTTGAATCTTTTCTGATCTCCCACCAATAATATTAAGCGATCCAGTTTTCCTAATGAATGGGAACATTTAAAAATCTTTGTTTGCCTTCATTGGTAGATAACCAAATAACAAACTTAATGACGCGGTCATACCAATTTTGAATTACTATGAGGTAGTTCTGGCTATCCATATCAAATGCTCACTTCTTAGCTGCTTCAGCAGTAGCATACACACATCTATTTACTCCCAAACACAGGACTGGGGAAAAAGTTACCGGATCCATACGCAGTTGCTTGCCAGGACCTTTAAAAGCTAGGTTGCCACTTTAAGGGTCTTCCATATTTTATGCTTGAGTAGTATATATTCACTTCACCCATTATTATTACTTTCTAACCTCGAAAATATATCTTATGCACTTTTCCCTTCACATCACTTGACAGTCTACTGATTAGTCTTTAAACAGCATACACAGTAACAGTGTAGCCACCTGTAATCAAACCAATAACAACTAAAAAAACTGGTAGCGGCCTAAATTTCAAGGGTCAAGAATAAGTCGAAAATCCCAGTTTCTAGCAACAGGATTATCAAAAAGCCCAAACTGACATTGCATAGTAAACCTCCGAGTAATGTGTATACTTCAGATTACTCGCCCCAAAACCTCAACTGGGTCTCCGACTGAGAAATCAAGATGATATTCCGGGCAGGATTCCCACTCCTAGTAAGATAAGTAAACAAAAATGACCAAGTGAAAAAAGAGTTATTTAACTCCTACTGTTCAGAAGGGACACAACAACCATTACTGCATCGCCTTCTCGTATCTAAATAACACCAGGGACTCTGTATTTGAAAATTACTTCTGAAGTGTCTGCGTTAACTGTCGTCGTTCTACTATCATACCTAGATTATACTATGGTGAAAGAAAACACAGGTGGGGCATCCGAATTGTATTTAACGAAATTACAGAGTTACTCAGTAAAATCGCAAAACCATATCGTAAATCGTTAATTTGCAAAATATCAGTTCATCATATCGAACTGAACTGTTCCTGTTGCAAAACATCAATCCATTGTCACTACTATTCATGCGTTTCATACAAATTTCATTGTGTTCTAACTCTTTCTTTCTCGATCTTCCCTCATCTTCTGCTGCCAGACATTACGTTGACACTCACGTCATATACTACTTATAAGTAGCTCGCACCAAACTCGTCCCCCCTTTTAATCAGTTGTCGTCGTAGTCTTTCTGAGTGCCGAACCGTTGTCATCTTTGGTGCTTTTCGTGACTCATACACTTGATAATCTTGAAACCATCTCTGCAGTTGACTAGCATTTACGAGCTCGTGCTTGTCTTCTCTCCGTAAAACCGTTTATCTGCGGATGATACGGTGTAGTTCGTATCCTCTTGACGCCAAACTACTTTAAACGGGCTTTAAACTCGTCACTTTCAAAACAAGGACCCCGGGCAGCTAACATCACCTTCCGTATTCCGTGACGCACTGCAATATGCCGGATTACTACTTCGGTCATTGTTCTTGCCCGCTGGTCTGGAATGGGTACGGCATCTATCCAACGTGTAGCGTTTACTAGTTCCCGCTGCTTTGACAAGGCGGCAGGCACATTCTTGATAAATTGCGACGCCAACAACTGTGCCCCTGACTCCCCATCCATACTCGGAAGCGTACAGCGCAGCAACATCGTGAGCTCCACAGCCAGCATCAACGGGTCACCATCAGCCGACAGCCTCGCCAACCGGAACCTCTTCGGCTCCCCTACCTTTCCACCGGGCTGCCGAACTCCATCATCAGCCGCCCGGTGGCCGTCTCCCACGCCGTCTTCCCGGCGGCACGGTCCAGGCTGTCGTATACCGCTTTCGCCTCACCTCCCCGCAGCGTCGTCAGCACCGCCAAATCCGCCCCGGGCCCCTTCACACCCACCAGCTCCACCGTGGCCTCAAACTCCTCCAGGAAGCTCCGCAAATCTCCGTCCTCCAACTCCTTCGGCCACGGGAGCTCCTTCCTTCGAGCAGGCAGCGACACCAAATGTAGTGAAGAAGAACACAGGTGAGGTCAACCGAATTGTGTCTAACGAAAATTACAGAGTTACTCAGTAAAATAGGAAAACCATATCGTAACTGTTAGTCAATTTGCAAAATGTCAGTTCATCATATCGAACTGGAATGTTCCTGTTGCAGAACATCAGTCCAATGTCACTATTCATGCGTTTGTTTCATACAAATTCCATTGTTTTCTAACTCTTCCTTTCTTGATCTTCCCCCATCTTCTGTTGCCAGACATTACGTTGACACTCACGTCATTTACTACTTATAAGTAGCGCGCACCACAATGCTATGGGTTCAGGACAATCCACCCTTGTCCATGGTTTTGATAAGTTTATGTACAGTGTATAATCAATAAGACAACCGACGATAAAGGGTTGAACCTACATGGGACAAAAGGCGCCTCAACCCGAGCAAACACACCAGTGAATCCACTGTCTTCGTAATTTACCAAGCACCTGTTAACACCACGAAGAATTGGGCAGCAATGCAGCTCCCAAAAAACTATAAACCACCAAGTGCCTCTATAGCAACCTGAGAGGACTGAAGAGCGAATTGGAAGAAATCATGAATATATGCTTTTGGATGGATCTCTGGATAATAATCCTAACTGGAACATTGTTATCCTCCAACAGTGCAGATGAAGACATTAGATTGCAAAGCATTAAACTCTTTCGATGTGATAGCTTCCATAAAACAGAAGGTGTGGTGACGCTATGTGTATATATTAGCAACCATTTTGATGCAATTACACCACATAGTACCGGAACAACCAATGTGACATAATCAGGCAGGCATTGCTTCTGCAGTAATGGTAGAAAATGCATGGTTGAAGGGTCCACTGGCCCTCTTCAGGTACTAAAGCCCAGGTATCTAAGCTGATTGAGTCAGTACTGAAACTACCACTGCTGGCTCATAATTTAAAAGTTTATTCTCAAACAACAACGTTTTACAAGAAGCATGCCTGTTTACAGGCTAGATCGAATTGGTATGAATACTACCACATTTACTGTAAAAGTTAGTGAAGTTAAATTGGAAACAAAAGTCTGTTTCTGATAGCGCAGTGACACCGTGTCACTGATTGAAACAGTTTGATGCTACCACATTTTCAACAAGTGAGCACAAATAAGGAAAGTACACTGTAGAGTTCTTAGGATTTCGGATTTGCATCATTCAGGAGTGAATTTTAGCGAAGTGTTGACTGGAATGCACATGCTACAGTCCGTGACATAGATGTCCACGTACAGAAGGTGCATTTTGCGTTCAGGCAGCATTTATATTCCACTGCGAATAGGGTTCTGAGAAGGGACAAAACAGAGTAAAAGGGGCAACCGAAAAATTGCATATGTATAACCACAGCACTGCCTAACATTTCATGGTGAAGCAGATAGTGCAGTGGTAAGTCTAGATAAAATTCATACTGACCACATAAAGTAAGTTAAATTGCAGTAATATAGCTTACAGATTAGGGATTGCAGCAATGTTGAATAAAGGATTATGGGGTGTGTCAAGTTTATATAAGAGAAGTGGAAGTTAGAAGCTCGATGTCTGTGCACCAAAACTCAAAGTTCGGTAAGAAGACTGACGCTTGTGAAAAACAATGTTACGGTAATAAACAAAAAACTCAGACGGGACGAAAACGAGCCTTACCTTTGCTACACTGGGCCAAGTCACACGGTGATGAAGGAGCATCTTCTGCATGCCCCATAACCATGAGAATGGTAGTGGCTAACAGAAGATGACAGTCGGCAAGCAGTGAGAGACATCATGCAGAATGCTGTCCTAAATAGTGTAACTTAGGCATATCGCACACCGGGAAATCAAAGAACTTGGGTTAGGCGAGGCACTGAATGTTGGTGCAGGTGGTAAAGAGAATTTGGTGCAAGTGGACGGTCCGTCTGAAACATTGTAAATGAATTTCTACAGTGGCCGTTCCAATGGGTTCCAATAGGGGCACTCCTGTACGATTCTCCCAGTCCCGGGTCCCAATCCAAATCAAAAAGGACAAAAATTCTAGGAGAAAGCGGTCTGGAAGTAGTGCCTCTTCCAGGGTACAATTACTCCGAAGAGTATCAGACACAGTGACAGATAAGTGACGCTAAGTCCAGCGGCCACTGCATCAATCCAAATATGGCAGTAGCCATATTAAAGATCAAATTTAAACAACATATATACAGATCAGAAGCAAACACAAAAAACTTCAATATAAGTACAAAATATAGAAATAATAACAATATACAATGATAAAATCTCAAATTGGAATCAAATAAAATACCAAAAATGTCAACAGAAAAAGTCCGTCATGTCATAGCAAAAATATGTAAACATGGAGGGATTTTCCAAAAAACAAAACATTCAAAAAGGATTCTACACCGGCCCGCAAAATCCCTCCATGCAAAAGGAGCAAGCGTTAATGACACTTTATTTAGGGTTCCCAATTATCCCCTAATCCACACCGGAATAACGTGTAGGACTTACAGCAGTACGCCTACCCGCCATCCAACATGGATATGACCTATCATGCTAACTAGGTACCTATACTTTCCCATCAGGCCCTTGATTCCTCTATCTATCGTGGCATGACCTAACGGTAGTATAAACCTTACCCAATTAACCCACACGAACATGAACAACACGTCGTAAAACTGGTCATATCCTATCCGGGAACTACATTCCCTATCATGGGGACGAGTCGCCAATCCACCACCACTTGCTCCGATCAGCAGATACAATGAAGTCCGTGATGCTAACTTATCAACAGAAATTCTTGACCCATAGATAATATGCAAGGGTGGGATCTCCAATTTTGACATTTCATCGTCTCCAGAAGACTTTAAGTAGCATAACGTGGGATCAATATTTGTCCTTCCATCTCCTGATACAGAGGAGGTTTGATCAGTATTCGTCATCGTCGGTAACTCATTTGTCACATCAGTGACATCCAGATTATTATCAACGTCTAAATGATTCCGTTCTGTCAGACAAGTCGCGTCGATTCGGTCTGCATTAGCATCCGTTTCAGAGACACAAGACATATGCTCATCAATAGCATCGTCATCACACAACACTGTAGACTGGCTGTTACCATCAAACACTTTCTTCTCATCATCACTCGACTGACAGTCAACCGGAATAGGAACAGTTACAGTTGCACAACCTTGTGCATCTTCAATCAACTTAACATTCGTGACGAGGTCCAATGACGTCGAAACACTAGGAGGCTCATTCGATGAAGTTGATAGACTAGTCACTATAAGTGGACTGCTGACACTTTCTGTCTCCTTATTATCGCTGCCACTACTAGGATTCTGATGGCTACTATTTCCATTGCTAGTCATAGCATCCGAAAGAGCATGAGGTTTAGGCTTCTTAATAATAGTAGCATCATGTTGTCTCCTAGGCTTCTTAGCCTTTACAGTACCACCATCACTTATCCTAGAATCTACTCTAGGTCCAGTTATATAATTTACCCTAACTGAAGGGTTCCGAAAATAGGCTTTATTCCGTTCAGACAATCCTGCCTGGGCCTTACTCATATTTACTGAACTCATTAACCTCTGATTACTCGAATCCAAATAACCATTCCAGGCTTTTCGAGCAGCTAAGGGGCTTTTATCATCACACACTTCGGATCCATCTTGATGCCTACACTTTTCACCCTTTTCTTTCTTTTCCATACTTAGAAAAGCCATCTTATCTGTTACACCAACCGGCTTCTTACTAGGATACACATCAAGAGGTTTTACATCGTCACGGTCACATACTCGTCCTTCATCAGCGTATGCTTTCGTGATATAATTGACAACTCTCTTATCTTCCGAGCGTGCTTTAGGTAGAAACGAAAAATCCTCATGTCTCGCACGCAGACCACTAGTAGCTTCCGTATTATTTCCTGTTTTAGCCCGATAAGCTAATCTTCCGAACCTACTACTAGCTATCTTAGCACGAGACATAATAAATTCCGTCAAATAATTGAAATTAGGCTCTCTCTCCTCTTCGTCCCACTTGATTCATAGCTCTGACCACTGGGCTTGCATTCGACGAGGTAAGAGCCTGACTATTCGTTCTAAAGTAACCAAGGAATTAAGTTCCGTTGTGCAATTTAGCTGTTCTAAAGTTAAAGCAGCATTCTGCATTTTAATAGCCAAATTCGTCAATGATTCAGGATCATTAAAATCTACATTCCCAGTTCTAAATAAGTCCTCTAAGGTTTCTCGGACTATTACATGCGACTGTCCAAAGAGCTGTTTTAGGATGGCCTTAGCTCTCTTATATCCTGCTTGTGGATCCATTATAATACAACCTTCAATCGCATTTTTTGCTTTTCCCTTACAATAATGAATTAAATACAATAAACGAACTTGGTCATCTTTTATTCTGGGTTCTATAAACGTTTCGATTTGGCGCATAAACCTAAAGTAGTCGCGAGACTTTCCATCAAAATATGAAAGTTCGGCCTTAGGTAGTTCTATACCTACTATCGGTGTCCTAAGCATCTGATCGGCCTCTGGTACCTTAGAACTCTCACTTAATCCTGGTTCCTTAATGCCTGCCAAAGGTGACTTACAATAATAAGTATCAGACATAACATGTGGGTTACCCATAAAAAATTCATCATTAACGACTTGCTTAGAGTTATGTGATCCGTCGAGCTCTTCCACCCTCCTCGTGTTTGATTTCTTTCGACTTGACATCATAAATGAAGTTCAGTATAAGAAAAGTAACAAATACAAAATATAGTAATTCCACAGTTCAGTTCAAGAATATGATAAATAATCCAAATTTCTTCTTTCAAGAAAGTCTAGTGTGATAAACGATTAAAATTCCAAATGTTTCTTTATAATTCTTAATAATCCAACTGTAATTGTTCTTATCAAAAGGTAATAGATAATTCCAGAATATAAACGTTCATAGGAATATTTCCAGAATATAATCGTTCATAGGAATAATTCCAGAATATACACGTTCATAGGAATATTTCCAGAATATAATCGTTCATAGAGATATTTCCAGACTGTAAATGAATTTCTACAGTGGCCGTTCCAATGGGTTCCAATAGGGGCACTCCTGTACGATTCTCCCAGTCCCGGGTCCCAATCCAAATCAAAAAGGACAAAAATTCTAGGAGAAAGCGGTCTGGAAGTAGTGCCTCTTCCAGGGTACAATTACTCCGAAGAGTATCAGACACAGTGACAGATAAGTGACGCTAAGTCCAGCGGCCACTGCATCAATCCAAATATGGCAGTAGCCATATTAAAGATCAAATTTAAACAACATATATACAGATCAGAAGCAAACACAAAAAACTTCAATATAAGTACAAAATATAGAAATAATAACAATATACAATGATAAAATCTCAAATTGGAATCAAATAAAATACCAAAAATGTCAACAGAAAAAGTCCGTCATGTCATAGCAAAAATATGTAAACATGGAGGGATTTTCCAAAAAACAAAACATTCAAAAAGGATTCTACAAACTTTTCGACCATAGTTCTTACCTGTTATTGAGAAACAGACGTAATGCCAAGTTTTGAAGTGATAAGCGACACTTCCAGACAAAGCTAGCCGACAAAATATAGGCCAACACAACATATCGGCTTAGAATCGTGACAAAAAGTACATCTACGAACCAAGGGGTTTGCTTCCTCAAATGTCCAAACAGCAAAGATCTTACTGAATTGGAGATGGCTGAGATCTTTTATGTCAACTTTACACTCCGGTCACACCAGTTACCTACAGGTCTACAGTTCTACTCAGATCCACTGTCAGCCAATGGCCTAAAGAATATTCAACTTACCGCTGGCCTGTTACTATGAAAACCCAGGTCCATGCACCAAGAAAAGTCGATAGGATGTGACAAAATCTGCTCTATTATCCTAAAACAGTGCGCGAAAGCCATCAGTTCATCGGTATGTGACCTGTTCACGTATTCATATGAGTCACAATAACCTGCACTTTAATGAGAATATGTTAACTCTAGTTCTTTATCGGAGGGGATAGGAAAGACCAGGTTTATTACACACCAGTCACACTGAAGTTTGTGGACGCGAGGGAACCTTGGATAAGAAGCCGCCTAGAGAACGGAAGTATCATACAGAGTCAAAAAGTATGCAAACAAACTGGCGGATTGTCACAAGGGACCACTTTAAGTCACTTCCCATTCTTGATACTCATTATTGACTGGTTAGATAAACTCGGCTTAGTGGCACTAGTCTACATAAATTATAAAAAGATCTGTAGGTCCATAAGAAGCGAAGAAAATTTATTTCAGTTTCAAGCTGACTTAACTATCTACATGTAAGTGAACTCCCAAAAGTCTCTTCAGAGCGGCATCTCTGTCTAACAGACACAGAGAACCTAAAAACCACCTCAAGCATCGTGTGTGATGCAGCCCAGACTAACACAACTCTTCACTTGGTGCACTCATACAAGAATTGTTCCTAAATCCTTAAAATACACGCACGGACACATCATGAAGTCCACTATGTCGTTGTTCCTTCTCTCCTTAAAAGATACATTAACCTCCTGGATGAAGTGTAGATTCGAGCAGCCGAATAGGTAATAGGGTTCAAGGATAAACCTTGCAAAGAGAAACTGTAAGAATGGGTTTTTCCTGACAAGTCATTAGAGAATTAGAAGTGATCTGATAATGACATAGAACATATTAGGTACAATAAATCACCCTTGCATGAGCAACCCAGCTACAGCATTACCACCAAGTTCCGCTAAGGAAATTTCAAAAATCGCATACCATAGAGTGAACACCACGGTACGTGCAGAAGTTATCCCATCTTGAAATGCTATACTTCCCAAACTGATCATAGCTCCCCCAGTAATAAGCTTCGAGAAGAAACTTTGCAAACACGTACTCACATACGGATTATCATCTCTCGCTCAGACCAGTTGCGCCTGATGTATGCTTTGAAAATTGCTTGTACTTACCACTGTCATTTTCTCAGATAACTATCTTCATCTATCGTGCTTACTCAATTTCTTTTTTTGCTAATCACTTGATGATAAAATTTATAAATGTGAATTATAAGTATGAGAATGATTTACATAATCATATTGTATAGCCTACTTAATTCCCATTTCCCTAAGTCGACAACCGGCAGCATAAGCTTGTCGCCAACCAATATCAGTGAGAACTTTTTCTTCAGATTTCTTTTTATTCAAATGATATTGTCCATGACGTATAAAAATTATTAATTTATAATAAGGTTGTTGATTTTTCACTACATTAAGCGTATTGGATTTAAATTCGAACTGTGGATCATTGTGTATACCTATAATAATAAACAATAAAAAATGATAAGTAACATTGTCGAGTGATAAAAAAATTCATCATTTACCATGTGACTTATCCCAATTGTAATTCCAATGTTTAGTTATCATATCAGATCCTGAAGAATACACACTACAGTATACTGATGCTGCTGTGAAAAATTTGAAGCCATTTGTTTTGAAAAACCACATTGTGTGCAATATAGAAAGAACAAACGTTTAATGTGTAGAATTCGGTTATGAAATAATCTGAAAGAGAGAAAATATTACATTAGTAAGGCAGTTGGTATTATGATAGTTGAAAACTAGAAAAACTTTCTTCAGTACTGTTTTATTTTTAGACTTATAGGAGAAGAATTTTGGGTTATGAAGTCTGCATATTTATACAATGTTTGTTGGAATAAATTTCATTACATGGACAGAGGGGTAAATAATCATCCAGAACAGAGTACAACACATTTTTGACATGTTCTTACCATAAAAATAATGAGGTTGTAGCCTTTAAAAATACTGTATCAACAATCTTTCGTTTATAATGTAAAATGTTTTGATATTATTTCATTTGTTTTACTTAATAACAGATATATTTAATAGAGTATCTAATATAAACTGATGAATATTAAAAACAGATTACCGTCCCTAACTTTATAAACATTGTAAAACCTAAGTCAATAGTTTCATGAAAAAAGGAACTCCAATGAAGTGATAATCCTTCCAGTCAATTAAAAAGTAGAACAGACTAGATGAGGATCGACGTAAGTCCTCATACCAGAGTGAAAAATGCATAGTATAAGATACTCAATACTTATAGCCCTTACGTTCGCTTAAAGGGAATAAACCAGTAGGGTAGTAATAAAAACAGTTTGTAATTAAGAGGAATGAGCGAATTGTTGCTACCACGAACTGTTCCGAGTCATTTTGTCGCTTACATTACACATGACAAAATCATCATACTCTACGCACAAAATTTGAACGACTCAAAACACGGCGGTGTTCCTGGCAGTCATTTATTCTGGTCATTTAAAAGAATAAACGAGAAGTGTTGACAAGTCGGGAAATGAATTAAGACTGCATAGAAGTTCTACACAAAATATTGGGTGTACAGTGATTATCAGTACAATTCTGATGCTGACTATTCAAGCTTAATAAATTTACACGAACCAAAGCTCTCTGTTTGTCAATGTATGAACATTGTATATGGCTAGGAATTGAGTTTTGGATCAAAAACAGATCTATAAACTCTAGGAAATATCTATGTGAGTCGAGATTTACATAAAAGGCAAACCAATACCAAATATAAACGTCACACACTACTAAATAGCGCATCATTTCAACCAGTTCACCTCGAGCTACCTGGAAGTAAGCCTGACAAATTTACATAGCACACAGATAATTATCTACTTTTAAATGATTGAATATTTGCAATAATTTATACAATTCAAAATATTCCAGTTGTATAATTTTAAGCATACTCTAGTTACAAATAAGTCTAAGTAGCAAAGGCTGACGAAAAATGCTTAAAAACGCTTCCTGATCGAACGTCGGCTTTTGCTAAGTTGACGTTTATCGTGAAGGTACTCTGTGAGTTAAAAGAGTAGTATCTGTCGTTAACTTGGAGAGGAAAGTAGACGACTCAGTAAGCATGTAAATGAAAAATTAATTTAGCTATGAAGGCAGTGAACAACAACCAGAAGTAATACAAGAGTTAAGACATACTGACAATCGAAGCTAGAAGTTGGTAGCGCAAGCTTCAAACAAGTCACACAAAGATCATCTTAGTTTGCAGCTGTAAATGAACTTCTAATATCCAATATCCAATATCTTTTTCTCGAGCTAGTATAAACCTGTTCTAGGGATAAATCACTTTTAATTTTGTAGCTAAAATAATAATTCATATGCTACAAATGATATAAAGTAATACTAAATGAAATGAGAAGTGCCTTGTTGTAAGTGACAAAATATTTAGTAGCACTAAATATTGGATTATTCCGAGCTTTAGAAGATTACAGTAACTTGGGCATGAAAATTCGATATTTCCTGCTGATAGCTTGTAAGCACACTGACACCTATAACTATATAAAAGATGAGTTACAAATATCGAAGAGTTTAAAAGTACTACTATTCGATTTTTGTTTACAGCAGGTTTCATATCACTGTTGTTTATAATTAGGACATACCTAATTTTTCTTAGGTAAGGGACACAAGACGGTTGTTGTGTGAGAGGACACAAGTGTAAACATCGAAGAAGAGACAGAGACAATAAGCAAGATAGATGAAGTTAGTTATCTGAGAAAATGACAGTCAGTTTTCAAAACACATCAGGCACAACTGGTCCGAGTGGAAGATGACAATCCGTATGCGAGTACGTGTTTCTAAATTTTCTTCTAGAAGCTTGCTACTGAGGAAGCTGTGGTCAGTTCGGGAAGTACAGAATTTCAAGTTAAGACAACTATTACACGTACCTGGTTGTTCACTCTATGGTATGCGATTTTTGAAATTTCCTTAGCGGAACTTGGTGGAGATGCCGTAGCTGGGTTGCTCGTGCGACGGTGATTTCCTGTACTTAATATGTTTTATGTCATTATCAGATCACTTCCAATTCTCTATGACTAGTCAGGAAAAATTCATTCTTACAGTTTCTCTTCGTAAGGTTTATTCTTTAATCCTATTATCTGTTTGGCTGCTCGAATCTATACTTTATCCAGGAGGTTAATATATCTTTTAAGGAGAGAAGGAACAACGACATAGTGGACTTCAGGATGCGTTCGTACGTGGATCTAAAGGATTTAGGAACAATTCTTGTATGAGTGCACCAGGTGAAGAGTTGTGTTATCCTGGGGTGCACCACACACGATGCTTGAAGTGGATTTTAGGTTCTCAGTGTTTATTAGACCGAGATGCCTCTCCGAAGAGACTTTTGGGACTATACTTACATGTAGACAGTTAAGTCATCTTGAAACTCAAATGAATTTTCTTCGCTCCTTATGGACCTACAGATCTTTTCATCATTTATGTAGACCAGTGCCACTGAGCCGAGTTTATCTAACCGGTCAATAGGAGGTGAATTAAGGTAGTCCCTTGTGACACTCCTAATGTTGAGACTGGCCAGCTTGCTTGTATACTATTTGCCTCTGTATAGTACTTCCGCTCTCTAGGTAGTTTCTCTGCCAAGATTCCTTCATATCCACCAACTACCGAATGACTGGTGCGTATAAAACCTGGTCTGTCCTATCCCCTCCGATAAAGAATGGAAGTTAACATATTCTCATTAAATTGTAGGTTACTGTGACTCATATGAAAAAGTGAACAGGTCACATACCAATGAACTGATGGTTTTCGCGTACTGTTTCAGGATAACTGAGAAGATTTAGTCACATTCTTTCGACTTTCCTTGGTGCATGGACCTGGGTTTTCATATACTTGGCCAGCAGTAAGTTGAATATTGTTTGGGACATTGGCTGGCACTGGATCTGTGTAGAACTCTAGACTTGCCGGTAACTAGCGTGGCCGGAGTGTAAAGTTGACATAAAAGATCTCAACCACCTCCAATTCGTTAAGACATTTGAGGAAACAAACCCTATGGTTAGTCGGTTTACTTTTTGTCACGATCCTATACAGATATTATGTGTTTGCCTGGAAGTGTCCCTTATCACTTCGAAACTTGGCTTTGAATCTGTTTCTCAGTGACAGGTAAGGAGTATGGTTGAATTCTTGCAGATAGAGCGTCCACTTGTACCGAATTCTCCTTTTCATCTGCAGCAAGCGTCCAGTTCCTCGCTTGACCCAAGTTCTGCTATTTCGCGGTGTGCTACATGCCTACGGTACACTATTTAGGACAGTATACTGGACGCTGTCTCACTGTTTTCCAACTGTCATCTACTGCTGGCCTCTACCATTCTCGCGGTCATGTGGCATGTAGAAGATGTTCTTTCATGAATGTGTGACGTGCCCTGGTGTAGCAAAGGTACGGCTCGTTTTCATCTCGTCTGGGTGTTTTGTTTATTACCATGACAATGTTTTTCACAAACATTACTGTTCTTACTGAAATTCCGGTTTCAGTGTACAGACATCCAGCTCCTAACTTCAACATCTCTTATATCAACCTGACACACTCCAAAACCCTTTATTCGACATTGATGCATTCCTTATTCTGTAAGCTATATTACTGCAATTTGTCCTAATTTTAGTGGTCCTTATGAACTTTATCTAGACTTACCACCGCACTATCTGATTCATCATGAACGGTTAGGCAGTGCTCTGGTTATACATATATAATTGCTCCGTTGCTCGTTTTGCTCTATTTTGTCCCTTCTAAGAACCCTATTCGCAGTGGAACATCTATGCTGTCTCCACGTAAAATACACCTTCTGTACGCGCACGTCTAGCTCACAGATTGTATCAAGTGCATTCCAATCAACACTTCCCGAAAATTCACTCCTTATTGGTGCAAATCCGAACTCTCAAGAACTATATTATGCGCTTTCCGAATTTGTACTCACTTGTTGAAAATGTGGCAGCATCAAACTGTTCCAGTCAGTGAAACGGTGTCAATGTGCTATCAGAAACAGACTCTTGTCTGCAAACTAACTTCGCTAACTTTTACAGTAAAAGTGGTAGTATTTGTACAGATTCGATCTAACCTGTAAACAAGCATGCCTCTTGTAAAACGCTGCTATTTGAGAATAGATATATTATTATGTTAAACATGACTGTGCCATATTCTTTACTTCCTATTGATGTATCAACATCAAAATCCTCGACTAGGATCTGACCATTTGTTAGCAAAGAATCGAAGTTTGAGGAGTTTTTGTCTTCAGTCTATCTAGTAGCGCTACATATATGCTCAGTCAGTCTGGAACTTTTAAATGATGAGCCAGCCGTGGTAGTTGCAGTACTGCTCCAATCAACTTACATTTCTGTGCTTTATTACCCGAAGGGGACCAGTGAACCCTACAATCAAGTAATTTCTGCCCTTCTTGCAGAACCTTTACTAGCTTGATTATGTCGAATTGGTTGGTCTGGTACTATGTGATGTAAATACTTCGAAATGGTTATTAGTACATACACATACCGTCACCAAACCTGTTTTCTGAACCCTATAGCATCGAAAGTTTCATGCCTTGCGAGCTAACGTCTTCATCTGTACTGTTAGAGGATAGCAATGTTCCGGCTAGGATTATTATGTAGAGACCCATCCAAAAACATATATTCTTGATTTCTTCTACTTTATTCTTCAGTCTTCTCACGTTGCCGAAGTATACACATTACTCGGAGGTTCACTATCAAATGTCATAACCTTGTTGCTAGAAACTTGGATTTTCGATTTATTATTGACCCTTGCATTTAAGCCGCCACCAGTTTTCTTAGTTGTTATTGGTTTTATTACAGGCGGCTACACTGTTACTGTGCATTCTCTTTAAAGACTAATCAGTAGACTGTAAAGTGATGTGAAGGGAAATGTGCATAAGATATATTTTCGAGGTTAGAAAGTAATAATAATGGGTCAAGTGAATACATACTACTCAAGCATAAAATGTGGAAGACACTTAAAGTGGCAACCTAGTTTTTAAAGGTCCTGGCAAGCAACTACGTATGGATCCGGTAACTTTTTCCCCAGTCCTGTGTTTGGAAGTAAATAGATGTGTGTATGCTACTGCTGAAGCAGCTAAGAAGTGAGCATTTGATATGAATAGCCAGACCTACCTCATAGTAATTCAAAATTGGTATAATCGCGGACATTAAGTTTGTTATTTGATTATCTACCAATGAAGGCAAACAAAGATTTTTAAATGTTCCCATTCATTAGGAAAACTGGATCGCCTAATATTATTGGTGGGAGATCAGAAAAGATTTAACGAGTGCGAGGTTCCTATGAGTGTTTAATGAGCAGAGTAAGCTGAATGAATTATTCACAAATAATTACGAACGACACACATGTGGTGAGATTAGAGCTAAAATTTTTCTAATAGTATACTCTTCGTTTGATGCTGAACCCACTTTTTACAGATTCACCGACAGGTGGGCATCGACTGTTATTTTCCTACCAGTTACCACTGCATTATGTAGAAGCTGTTCGAAAAAAGCATTCTATTTATCTTCACTGAGTATTCACGTATCACGTGGTTCCTCAGTGCTACCTTTCACTCCTAATTTAATTGCTTTTTACAGGATTTTCAATAATATTCGATAACGATCTTTCATGCTGCGAACTACTCACAGGGGTTCAGTGGTGACCGAGTCGAGATTGACTATGATCACCACTGAATATTCCATACTGTCCCGTCACTCAAATCAAAATAAATCCATGTTTGAATATTTTATTGAAAGCGAAAGTAGGCATTACACAAAATCTGTGAGGAAACTTTACAAACGATTTGGGAAATAAACAGTCAATAAATTTCTCAAACCACAATAACTGTAACTAGTTGGTCAATTATTCAAGCCCTCACTTTAACATCTCTGAGATCTGTAGTTTACAAACTAAAGCCGTGCGAACTGTGGAACTGACTGTTTAGGTTAGTTTCGAATGTTGTGCTCTTGATCAATCGACATTTAAAACAAAAGTGCCTGTAATGAATGGTTCCGTATGATTTTATAAATACAAGGTTATGCTAATACCTAAACAAATATTACCACTTAATTATTCAACCAGTGATTACTTCACAAATCCTAACAGTTATATCAATTAAGCGAGTGAATAAATGACTCAACGGTTACTAGTTTCAATAAACAAATGTTTTTAGTAGTAATTGGTATACCATATTGAATACTTTTACAGTTTATCTACTAATAATGTAAATTCATTAAGCATACGGGTTTTCAATATATGCATGCATGATTTATTACACCATCATTGTTTCAATATTCATTATACAACGATTAAGTCCAATCAAGTATATGCAGTAATTTGGGTTCAATATTTCATCAATATTGTCTCAGTGCCTTAATTTTATACAAATGTAAATGTTTCTGTTAAGTGTTGCTTATCATGTTTGGTCTTATTTTGTGTAATCTAATGAAGTTTTGAATGACCTATATTATAGATAAAAATTGAAAATTGTCTAAACTTTTTAATGTATGTATTTGTAGCTACTTACAGATATTTAGTAGTGTAATGCGATTGACAAAAAATAAAAGGAAAAAAGAGGTGGAAGACAATGATTATTCATATACATAATTCATACTATTTATCAAAATAAGTTTTCACTACATTCGTTCATCATTTCGATTAATCATCTGATATTTTTTTGAACTAAGACAACATGACATTATTTTGGATCAATCCCCTAAGCTTTCTAACCTGAAAGCTTCCAATGAAGCTTTTGTAGTATATTCCTAACAT
The DNA here is from genome assembly GCA_944470395.2 of Schistosoma turkestanicum. Taxonomy (NCBI): domain Eukaryota; kingdom Metazoa; phylum Platyhelminthes; class Trematoda; order Strigeidida; family Schistosomatidae; genus Schistosoma; species Schistosoma turkestanicum. The sequence continues at coordinate 20,978,102 of OX103975.1, read as the reverse complement.
GATTTCACAGAGAAACAACTCTATGTAAAGTCAACATTTCTAATCTGATTTGTAAAATGATAAATTTATTCAGTTAGTATAAAAATCAGGAAAAAGTACAGACAATTACAAAGCGTACACTAAACGTACGTACGTATACGGAATAATATCAGGGAAACTAAAACTGGTCGGTCATGTTTATATAACTGATACAATTTTATGATTGGTAGTTAAATAAATAAGTTCCGAGTGATAAACTGTCTGGGATCATTTTATTCTAGAGTGATGGGCTTATGGATGTTTTAATGCTGCTACGTTACTATTCAAATCCTAGCGGCGTCCAAATTCAAATATCCCACTACGACCCAAAATACTATTCCCAAATCTCCTCCTATATATCAGAACGCAACACCGTTGGATGGAGTTGTTTATTGGGTCGAGTACAGAAGAAAGGTAGGCAGGAAGGAACGGAAACGGAATCATGAAGTCTTACAGATAGTGCGTATTTATACATTTAGGTCGAATAGGAAAGAGCATCAAAGTCTGTGAGATTGACAGTTTAAGACGACGACCAATAGGAAAGAACATTTGAAATGATATTGACAGTTTCGATGACCAGTAAGAGACAGCATTGAAGTATTTGACTTTGACAGTTAAAACGATCATAATTTTGACCAATAGAAATCTAACAATAGGATTATAGTTCCAAGAATAGTAGTACTATTAGGATATTTGATGGATATCCGAACACTAGATTGACATTAACAGATACTCTACTTTGGTATAATACGACTTATTGGTGTGATAAAGTTTGTTTGTCAGTTTCAAATATTAATACCATACCACAGGACAGTCTAGAAATTTCTATTGAATATTTTATAGTACCGTCGAAAAGTAGTTGTGCTGTATGTATTTAAAAATGTACAAATCTCAGATCGATTCAAATATAACTTAATAGCTATTCAATGTTCGATATGTGAAGACTAGAAAAGATTATGAATGTAACTGAATGTGTTATTGTAGTAAATAAATATAATAGATAGACAGACAGACAGATACAACACAGAACTTCGTACGTGACGGCAGAGCCCAAGGAACAATTGCTTGAGGCCGGTCACACAAGGCTTTTTTATGAAAGGTTTTTTTGAATATTAGCTCCGCTCTTTTTAAAAGCCCTCATTGTGCAGCCCTTACCACCGGAGACGGAAATTCATGAGGTAGGGTGAGGTTTGACATTTTTAGGGTCAACCTTTTCTAACCCCCTCCTTCTTTGTGATAAGGCAAATGCTGGTTGCCCGAGGGAAACGTCTTACTGCCGTCACACCCCTTTACAGTCAGCAGTACGATTTCGCCCTGAGACCTTGAGTAGCTGCTTTTAGTCTCATCGTTCTGCAATCGATTTGCCTGGCATGGCAGAACCTTCAGGAACATATGTTTCAGCTGATATAGCTTTCAGTTGGGTCATCACGATAGGGAAGCTTGACCACCACTTCAACGTGGCAGCTACGGTCGGGAGTAAATAAATTAATAAGTCACTTCGTTATGTATCAATGATTGACTGAAATCATGAACTGACCAATGTTAGACTTCCGTTGGAAACCTAGAAGCCTTAAAACGGCTGTTTCGCCCTAGTTTGGGACTCATCAGCAGTACGTATCCGTGACTCCACAAACGGCGTGCTTAAAAGTTTTCAGCTCATTGATCTTCGCAACCATAAAGATCATGTATTTTTATATACAAACATTATTCATTGTTAGAAGGATTTAACTAACCTAAAATGCATTGATCAGTTAGGTTTGGTTTTCACATAGAAGTTAATTTTTTGGTTTAATTCTAAACAAAATTCGCTTGATTGCTACAAAATCACACACCCTGATAGTAAAAATTTGATAATATATTTTTTTGTATCATTCAATAAAAATAAATTAAGTTGGGTGGTATACTACTGAATACGATTATTTACTCTATTCTCCCTACTATTTCATTTAAATTCACATTTATCAGATATATATATATATATATATATATATATGAAAATGAAAATTAAGAATCTAAATATATTTTTCTAATTTCTAATTTATATAATATTTAATAGGATAAATGAAAAATTTTTTTTTGAAATGAATTACTGTAAATAATTCTAACCCACAAGATATTATCAAAGTGGAAAGAGGAATAAAATTAATAAGTTGTCGAGTGAATTTTCATCAATCTCTATGTACTTTGTTGAATAGAGAGAGAGAGAGAGATAAATTCTGTGAAGAATTCAATTATTCTGCTAGGCTATCAAATTTGACTCGGTCGACCGTGAGGTTCTGTAGCAGTGTCTGTCATTAAAAGGTGTACCAACGAATTACATTAACCGTATACTAGCTGTCTACTCTAACACTGCCGGTCGAGTTAGAGCTTATGGCAAACGGTCGTCGGAACTGGTTACTTCAAGTGTTGTCCTTCAGGGATGTCGACTTTCTACATTTTTGTTTAAATTTGTCATAGACTTACTTTTAGAGAGACCATTATTTTCGTCTGACTATTCAGGGGTGGACCCTTTTACAAAGAGGCTCACTAGTCGACTTAGAGTATGCTGATGACATAGTTCTACTTAGTGAAGACGCTGACAAAGTGCAGAGTCTTCTGACTACCCTAAGCAAACTCAGGATTTGATTTTCCCCCTTGAAATGCGAAATGTTGCCTCAAGACTGGGTTGCGTCGGCACCTGAACTAGTGATAGGGAGTGAAGTAGTCGAACGTGTTGGCCGCTCCACTTATCTTGGGAGTCTCATCAGTGCTGATGGCCTGGTGAATGACGAAATCTCAGCTCGGATACAGAAAGCTCGATTAGCTTTTGCCAACTTGCGTCATTTATGGTGTAGGCGAGATATCCGTTTGCTGACTAAAGGATGGGTGTACTGTGCATTGGTTCGCTCGGTCTTACTTTATGGCTGTGAAACATGGCCGGTAAAAGTAGAAGACATTCGTCGGTTATTAGTTTACGAAGCATTGCTCGTGTTTACTGGCACAACAGAGAAAGCAATTCAGTTTTTAGTAATGGAGTACAAAGTGAGGATGTCAGATCAGTAAATGAAGTAATGAAACTTCATCAGTTGAGGTGGTTGGGAAATGTGTTACAAATGCCAAACCACTGACTGCCTCGATGAGCTATATTTTGCACTTTAGGAGAAGAATGAAAGGAAGCTAGGGGCGGCCAGACCGAAACATGGCACAGGTTTATTAGGTCACTAACCATTGGACTGAGCCATGTTGGTTAAGTGTAGACTACCTGGTTAAGTCTGCGAGACAGTAGTTACCGATGGTTATAGACCTTTGATGACATGTCTAAAAATCTTTTTCAATGGCGCGGGTGCATCTATTCTTTGTTTTATCTGAAATTGTAGGCTTCTGAATCCCTCAAGACCTTCATCTTACTTCTTTTAAATTTATTTTATCGAATTGTACTTCTCGAATCAAATCTTTGAACCTTAATCTTCTCCATTACTGCTAATACTTCCATTACGTTTACTGTTATGGGATTTGGAATGACAATTGTGTCTCTGTGTGCTAATGTGATATGGCAAACTGAACTGATGCACGAAAGTACGTACGAAGTCGTACTTTGTGGTTGACTGACTAATTAAATAAACTTTAGTATTTTACTTACTTACTTTACTCATGCCTGTTACCCGAAATAGATCCTAGATCGTCGATCAGCATTCTCCAACCTACTCTTTCCTTGGAATTTTTTTTCCATATGTATCTAAATGCTATCCATTCTATTCATGTCTGTCTCCGATTGTCAGCGTAATGTTCTCTTTAGCCTTGAGGATTTTAAGTGAGGGCTTGTCTTGTGATGCAGCTGGGCAAAATTTTAGTATTATGTAATATATTAAATTAACTAGTATCTTAAAAGAGATACATACCATCCAAGTCTGATTAAAATTGCGTTTTGCTCATGATAACCATTGAGGTAATTTCACGTAAGAAGCAGGTATATACCAAACAGGAATATTCCGTTTACATTCATGTCATCAAAAACGGGAAGGTTCAAACTCTTACAAATAAATGAGGATTGATTTTATTTTGAATTCACATCTGCCGTCTTGATGCTGATAGCGTTGTCAGTTAAATTTGAAACGATCACTAAATTAAGTGTGTTCACTTCATTTATATTCTACGACTGTTATAACTGTATTGAGTTTGTAAATTGAATCGCCTAACCACACAACTGAGATGCGTGTGAAATTGATGTTTTCAAACAATGATTGACCAAAATAATAGTAGGAGACTTTTATACGTGAAATTGTTGCGTTGATTGATTCATTTGCGGATTTCGGAGCGGAAAATACTTCATGTCATAATTGTAGGATGCAAACTGAGGTTTGGACTGAGGAATAACTGTCTAGGTAGGTTAGATACGTGCGTTGCGCGGTTGAAATCAAAACAAGTAATTTGGGCAAATAACGTTTCTAATATTCATTATAAATATAAATATACATCATTACCTAAACAATATTACCACTCAGTTATTCCTCCAATTATTTAAATAAATGATATTCTATCCCTCCTGAATAGATCGGATTCGTTCGACAGATAATATTTGGTTGCTTTATAACACAGAGTGTTTCCTATTCTGGAAGAGTGTTTCAATTCACAATCGAAATGTACAATTCCAGTCAAAGCAAGCAACCGACACAATCAAAAGAGGAACAAATCAATATGGCTGTCGCCAACACTAACTATCAGCTTAAACAACATAAATACAATTCATAAAGAAGCATAGAAATTCAGTGAAGGCACAGAAAATAGAAACTATAATAAAATACAAAATAATATCATCTCAAAATGGAATCGAACAGATTACCGAGATATACAACTGAAGGAGTCAATATGGACAAGTTACAAATGTATACATGGAGGGGGATTTTCACAAATAAAGCCTTCAAAAAATGGATCTTTAAATAATCACACAAAGACCAATCACAGCTTACAATACAATAAATGACAGCTAATGACTGTGTTTACATTCGACATTCACTACTAACTGAGGACTAAATACACACGAAAAGTAGGAGCTGTTGGATTAAGACGAACATTTCTAATGGTGGTCTAACAATGATTGATTGATGATTTCAAATGTGTAAAAACGCAAACCTCCAAAAAACTGTGCCCCAATATAATGTAACAGTGCTCACTAGTGACCAGCTTCGTGAGGAAATTCTCGGAGTTCTAGTTGAGAAGACGTGTCCAGTGGAGTTCAACCCTGTCGGGTGTAGGCAGTAACTACCAAAGACCAATGGGTGAGGCCGCGCGAAATCCCTAGATCAATCAGAGTTAGACATTAACACCGTTGGATGCCGGCCCAGTGGTCCGATGGTAAGGCGTTCGCCTACAATGCCAAAGGTCACGGGTTCGAATCCTGCGAGGAGCAGGAGTCGTGGATGCGCACTGCTGAGGAGTCCCATACAAGGACGAAACGGCCGTCCAGTGCTTCCAGGTTTCTAATGGTGGTCTAACAATGATTGACTGATGATTTCAAATGTGTAAAAACGCAAACCTCCAAAATTCTGCCCCGAAATAATATTGTGGTTAGCGCTTTTTTCCACCAAGTTGATTTTCTATGTGACAGGTTTGCTGACCTCATACCCTCCTTCTTTATCAGGGTTTCGGACTAGCAGTAACCCTAGAAGGGCCTCCAGTTTGAAGGAATGACAAAGTATGCGAGGAATCAAATATTCATTTCAGTTTCCATCTATCCATCCTTAGAGAAACTATGTTTGAGCTACACTAAGTAATGAGATGCCAAATATGATTTTGCGTATGATCAATTTATTTCATGTATTCATTTAAGTAGACAGAATATAAAGAATTAAAAAAAGCTCATAAGTAAAGTGAAACGATTTGGCAATGGCGCGAATGAGCCAACTCTCATGCAATGAAGCGTGACTAAGTACTGATAGTCACGCAATATAATAACAGGCTAGTTAGTTATGTAATAAGCTAGTAAGCATGCATGCACACACACAGACACATACACACACACAGACACATACACACACTTAAATATATATAAATGGTCGATATTATTATTATGATCATTTGCGAATAGTGAGGTGCTATGGCTTTCAGGTGGCGTAAATGACCTTGATAATAATAATCATAGTAATGGCTTTATTGAATATGATGCGAAATTCTTAGTATGGAATATTTTGAACAAGTTTCTCTCTGAATGATGTATTTTTAAAAAAATGAAATTCCTAGTGTGGTGCGAGCTACTTATAAGTAGTATATAACGTGAGTGTCAACGTAATGTCTGGCAGCCGAAGATGGGGGAAGATCAAGAAAGGAAGATTTCGAAAACAATGGAATAGTGACAATGGATTGATGTTTTGCAACAGGAACAGTCGTCCAGTTCGATATGATGAACTGATATTTTGCAAATTAACGATTTACGATATGGTTTTGCGATTTTACTGAGTAACTCTGTAATTTTCGTTAAACAAAATCCGTTTGCCCTCACCGCTGTTCTCCTTCACTACACTTGAACAATATCATCAATCAATTTATTTCATATTCGACTGTCTCTCATTCAATTTATCAATAATAGTGGGATTTGTTTAAATTGATTGAAATAAACGCATGAACGATAGAGCATTCCTATTGATCACTAACGAAAATTGAATTTGCATTTAAAAAAAATAAAATTTTCCTCAATTGCGGAATTTAGCACAACCGACTTTCTTGTTGATGTGAAACGATTAAAGAAAGAAAGTAAAAGTTTTGTTTTACTGCATATTTCACAATTTCAATGTTCAGTAGCAATATATTTAAATTCTGCGCGTAAAAAAGCTATAAAACGTTGTCTCAATGTGAATTAGTTTAGCTTACATGCTTACTTACTTATTTAGTGTTGGGGATGTTAGAACCCCAGAACTCATTTGATAAATGCCTTAATTTTGGATTTTATGTTTCCGAGCATGGGCTGATCAGTTGACCTTGAGATTTCATTTCCCACCAGGAAAATCCATGGCTGTGATTGGATGCTGTGTATTTTAGTGTGCTATTTTCGTAACTGTCTCAAGGACGTTTCTATGATGTATAAATAAACGAGAGTTGTGTGCTTGATTGTATTGTGTGATTGCTGGGTGTTTGTAGAATATACTTTCTACGCTTACCAAGACTTCTGTTTTACAGCTTGAGATTGTCTCGTTCGCTTTTGTCAACTAATGTGAACTCGTAATAGCTACAAGCGTACCAAGTGACAAACATAACATTAAGGCCTGTCATCCCTAATGGAGCATAGGCTGTCGACAGGCATTCTCTAATCTACTCTCTCCTGGGCTTCCCTTTTCAGTGACGGCTTGTATTGGGACTCATTTTTCGCAATGTGTGTCCTATCCACTTCTAGCGCTTCTTCCAGATTTCCTCCTCCGCTGGAATCTGCTTTGTTCTAACCCACAATAGGTTGTTGCTGATGGTTTATGGCCAAAGAATCCGAAGTATATTGCTAGGACAACTGTTAACAAATACTCGTATCTACTGAATGATGGCTTTGTTAGCTCTCCATCTTTGCACCTCATACAGTAGTAGAACTGTTTTAATATTTGTACAGAAAATTTTGAATCTGGTGTTGGCTGACAGTTGTGTTGAGTTCCTGATGTTGTTCATTGTAGAAATGTTTAGCTTGCTTTGCCAACTCGTGCCTTCACATCTGTATCAGATGTGTATAGTACAATTAGACCAGACTAAATGGAATCCAGCATGTATGTTTCATCCGTTTCGAGACTCGTCAGATGGATGTACGTGTGTCTCAGAGTTGATGACTATTCCGCAACTTGAAATCAGTACCAGTTCACTTCAAATGTTATCTCGTTATCCACTTAACTACTGAGTTCAAAATAGACACTTCTAGGTGGAATGGATATGTGATATAATTTGAAATGATTGAACCAAGGTCAAATAAAAATATTCACATCAGAATAACTTAAACTATATCAAATTTATTCATATCTCATACTCTTTGCACAACTATGAACTATACGATGACATTTAATTAAAGCAAACATTACTGGGTTTCAGTCCCATTTTTACCTACTTACTTACGCCTGTTACCCCCAATAGAGGAGCATAGGCCGCCAACCAGTTTCCTTCAACCAACTCTGTCTTGGGCTTCCCTCTCCAGTTCTGTCCAATGTTTGTTCATTCCCCTCATATCTTTCTCTATTTCTCATTGTAATGTGTTCCTTGGCCTTCCTCTTTTCCTTTTGCCTTGAGGGTTCCATGTGAGGGCTTGTCTCGTGACGCAGTTAGGTGCTTTTCGTAGTGTGTGTCCTATCTACTTCCAACACTTCTTCCTGATTTCCTCCTCCACTGGAATCTGGTTTGTTCTCTACCACATTACGTTGTTGCTGATGATGTCTGGTCAACGAATCCGAAGTATTTTGCGTAGACAACCATTCATAAACACTTGTATCTTATGGATGATGGCTTTGGTAGTTCTCCAATTTTCCACTCCATACAGTGGAACTGTCTTGACATTTGTATTGGAAATCCTAATTTCGGTTTTGGTTGAAAGTTGTTTGCAGTTCCAGATATTTTTCAACCGTAGAAATGCAGCCCTTGGTTAGCCAGTCCGCGCGCTCACATCTGCATCGGATCCACCTTGATTGTCGATGATGCTGCTCAGATATGTAAATATGTATATCTATATGAAGCCGAGTTCTATTTCAGTCCCAATGTGTATATTAACTGTGAGATGCAGTAACATCCTGTTGACAAGTCTGCTCCGAATCCGTGTCAACACGTCATTTGATATGCTTGAACTATTATGAGTTTACCTTAGTCGGAAAATGAGAGCCAGGAGACACGACATGCTACTCTTATCCGATTGTCCCAACCCCTCACCACTGAGTGAAAGAAGACGACTTGATATGAAGTAGAACATGTATTCTACAAGCATTCAGAAAGTACCAGGTTCGAGTCCAGAAGAGAATCAAGATCCCGAACTTAGGATCCGATTCGTGGGCCGGGTCATAGAATGTTACAGATAATGCCTAGGTTAGGTTGAATAGCAATCAATATGGAAGTCTGTGACCTTGACAGTTAGGACGGCCAATACGAAGCAACATTGAAGTACGTGACATTGACAGTTAGGACGACCATAATATTGACCAGTAAGAATTAACCAATAGGAATTAACCAATAGAACTAGACTTACAAATAATTCTCTTAGGATACTGGATGAATATCCTAACAAAGTCTCAAATAGGACAGAACACACATCTTGGAATGCACTGCTAACCACATTTCATCTTGTTTGTATAAACTTATGCCATAATGTCAATCAAAGTTGATCAAATTTCAATCACCAACAGGAGATAATCCAGAAAACTATTTGACATTGAATACTTGCATATAAAGAAATTCACTATCATGTCTCCATCATTAACTCATATGTTTCAACATTATTTCGACTGAAAAGATTTACTAGACCATAAAATTAGATATATATATATAGCCATTAAATTTTCACTAATGGATATCTAATGCGTGTGGGTTGGTGTGTGTGTGTGTGTGTGAGTGAGTGTAAGTAAGTTTGTGATGTAATGAACCATTTCAGTGAAAGTAAAACTAGTCTATCGACGTATAGTTTGTTGATTATCGAATTACTCATTGTTGCGTAATAACTAAAACCATCGTTAGTGTATGATCAAAGACAAGAGAAATCATTAACGAGTGAAGTTGAAGAAGCAAGTCTTCTGTGCGCATATGAAAAATTTAAGCGCGGATTTAAATATTCTGTATTCAATGGAAATTATCGAATTTTATGGACAGTTTATGTAGAGGCTAATGCGATTTGACTCCAGTTGGGATGAATGGTAGCATATTGCTTACTCACTTACGCCTGAGACTTACTCCGTTCTGGACCTCCCTTCCCAGTTCTGTCCTTTGTTCTCATGTCTGAATCTATTTCTTAGAGTAATGTGTTCCTTGGTGTTCCTCTCTTCTTATGACTTTGAGGGTTGCAAGTGAGGGCTTGTTTTGTGATGCAATTGGGTGCTTTCGTCAATGTGCGTCTTCCTCATTTCTTCATCCACTGAAATCTGCTTAGTTCTAGCCCACAGTAGGTTGTTACTGATAGTGCCAACGATCAACACTCTGTAACCAAATCTACCTAATCTCTGTTAATTCCTTTGATGTCTGCTTCATATTCTCGGCGTCATGTTTGCTAGGGTCGTTCACTTTTCCTTTGACCCTGAGGATTCCGAGTTAAGGCTTTTCATGTGACGCAGTTAAGTGATTTCTTCATTGTATGTCCTATCCACTTCCCGCGTCACTTCATCATTTTCTCTTCGACTGGAAGATGGTCGATTTTCTGTCACAGTATGTTGTTGATGATGGCATTTGGCCAAAGGATCCAGTGAATCTCATATAGACGACATTTAACTTTTGGACGATAGCATTCACTGTTCTCTGAGTTTCTTCTGCATAAAGTAGAACTGTCCAACGTATTTCCCTCTTCCACAGAAATGCTGACATCTTCATAATCTAGTCAACCAATGAGAGAAAAAGAAAGGATGAGAACCAGAAACCTTGTCTAACACCGGTCTTCACTTGGAACGAGTCTGTGAACTGTTCTCCATTTATGAATTTGCTAGGTAACTCGTCATTTAAATTCCATGGGAGGTTGTTTATCTTTTCAGATTCACCGTAGCATCTAAGGAGCCTCCATAGTGTCATTCTGACCATGCTATCAAATGCTTTCTCATAGTCAAGGGAGCCGTCTTGTAATGATGACTTCCATTCAACTGATTTTTCCACAATGATCGGTAGTATCATGAACTGGTTGTTATGCGATTGATCTTTACGGAATCAAGCCTGATGATCTGGAATGATATAACTGTAGTTCTACTCGCTAAGATCTCTCTTCCTTGGTATTTTGATGAGATGTCCTTCTTTCCAGTCTGTTTGTACTTGTTATTATCCCAAATCTTGCTGAGCAGAACGTGCAACATCTTCGCAGTTACTGTTATATCCACTTTCAGTGCCTCACCTGAAATGTTGTCTGATTATGCTACCCTGCCACGCTTGATGTGTCCCATAACCATACTGATTTCTTCAATTGCTCGTGAGTCAATTTCGATTATGAGATTCGTAGGTGCTGCTTCAATATCGGATGGATTCAGTGGGGTTCACTTACTCAAGATTTCCTCCAAGTGTTCTACTCTCTCGTGTTGCTGTTCCTTAATGTCGGTGATTACTGTGCTTTCCTAGCTTTTCACCAGTTGTTCTGGATTGAGATATTTCCTAGCAAGCCTTTTCGTTGTAACACCACTTTTTCTGCTGTCATTTCTAGATCTTTAACATAATTGGATAGTCAGCTCTGACACTCCTCTTCACTTGCTTGTTTGTTTCTGTGTATTCAGCTGGGCCTTGTCTTTCTTTTCTCTTGTTCGGCTGATATTGATTTCTGCCTCATTGTTCCTCGTTCCTTGAATCCTACTCAGTGTATTGACAGTGATACATTCTTTGTGATGGTACTTATTGTGGCGCAGAACTTCATGATATGCTAAAGTTACTGCTTATCTATTAAAGAAGGTAGTGCCGTAGATCGTGAAAGCAAACGCAAAATGTGCTGAACTTCCCCCACGAAACTGTCCACTTCAGTGAGAATACAAAAGCAGAATAGCAAATCGTTTTGGCTACCTAATAAGATGTAAAAAAATACTCGTATAACCATTCTACCTTCTTAGAAAATGAATCAATTCATTAACCAATGATATACATTCATCTTCTAGGACGTTTCTTATGGTCAGCAAATGGCCTTCACATTTAGGCATTTCTGACCGGCTCAGTGTGTTATTGGTCTGAATAGGAAGATTGTGTATTCAACCTCATGGATTATTAACTGAACAAAATATTTCAGAGAACTATGAGAATCAAAAACAACTAAACGTTAAAGTAAATCACATTTCATCTATCATTCAGAGAGTAAGGACAAAATTAGACTGAGAAAATCCGTTAGACTATAAGTTATGGATTGAAGATCACGAGTTTTAGATATTGACAGGAAATTTCTTCATGCAGGTTCGTCTCTAGATATGCTTGAAACTATTACGGGTTCACCTTAGTCGATGAGCGAGAACAAGACAATGAACCAGAGTTCAGATAAGCTACCCTGATCTGATGACTAACCAAAGTCTTGATATAGCGTAGAAAGAATATCCTACGAACATCCAGCAAGCATAATGCAATCAAGCACACAAATCGCGTTAATTTATGCATCATATTGACGTCCTTGGGACAGTCACAAAAATAGTACACTAAAATACACAGTAGCCAATCACAGCCAAGAAGTTTCCTAGTGGGAAATGCGATATCAAGGTCAACTGATTAGCCCATGCTCCGAAACATAGAATCTAAAAGTACGGCATTTATCAAGTGAGTTCTGGGTATCTAACGTCCCCAACAGTTAAACTGCAGCTTCAAATGATATTTAATGTTAGTTTGTGATAAAAATTCTAAATTCTAACAAAAAACATTCCAGCTCTAATTCCCCATGCAAATTTTTAATACTTTTCACACCCTAGTAAATCAGTGAATTTTCTCGAGTTCTCCAGTTTCTCCACAAAATCAGTAATTTGATCAATCACTGATTGTATCCAGTTAACTAGGAACCCGGCATTTATAATTCATACTGACTGACAGCTGTCTGAATAGTTTATCTATTATAGGAGGTAAAATCTTAGAGATTTCCATTGTGAAAATTAGAACAACACGGATATCAGTGAAAAAATATTGCTGTTTTCAATTAGATCGTCATCGAACTTGAATAGTTATAGGCAAATATTCAACCAAATCAAGGCAATTCATGAGTCAGTAGTCTCAATGGAATAGATTATGTAACTACACTCTTAATAGTTAAAAGTACAAGTTGATAGTATGGAAGACAAGTGTACTGTTAGTTGCGGTAAGAATAAGAAAATACAAAAACAAACATTTTTGTCATTAGTTCAACATTAGAAGAAGTAGTGGGTGAAGCTTCGATAATTAGAGGCTTAAAATAATATACACGAAGCTCCATAATAAGAAGACTGTAAATATTTACCTGAAAGCGGCATTTGACTATGTGGATCGTGAGGTTCTGTGGCAGTGTCTGTCATTGAAAGGTGTACCAAAGAAGTAAATTAACCTTATAAAAGCTCTCTACTCGAACACCAGTGATCGAGTGAGAACTGTCAATGGAATTCTATACTTCAAGTGGTGTCCGTCAGGGATGTCCACTTTCTCCATTCTTGTTTAATTTTATCATAGACATGCTCCTAGAAATAACCTTATCCTCGTCTGAATTTTCAGGAGTAGACCTTCTACCAGGTGGCTCGCTTATTGACTTAGAATATGCCGATGACATTGTCCTACTTGGTGAAGACGCTGACAAAATGCAGATTATTCTGACTACCCTAAGCAACAATGCAAGCATGTGTGGGTTGCGGTTCTCCCCTTCGAAATGCAAAATGTTGCTTCAAGATTGGGTTTCATCGGCACCTGAACTAGTGATAGGGAGTGAAATAGTTGAATGTGTTGACCGCTTCACTTATCTGGGGAGTCTTATCAGTACTGATAGCCTGGTGACTGACGAAATCTCAGAAGGTCCGATTGGCTTTTGTCAACCCGCATCACTTATGGCGTAGGCGAGATATCCGTTTGCTGACTAAAGGACGAGTGTACCGTGCAGTAGTTCGCTCCATCTTATTTTATGGCTGTGAAATGTGGCCAGTGAGAGTAGAGGATGTTCTTAGGTTGCTTGTTTTTGATCATAGGTGTCTTCGAAGCATTGCTCGAGTGAGCAACGCTGTTATTAGGACACGGGTGTTAGGCAAGAATGGCAGATCAGTAGATGAAGTAATGAAACTTTATCAGTTGAGGTGGTTGGGACATGTGTGTTGCGTATGCCTAACCAGCCACTGCCTCGAAGAGCTTTGTTTTGTGGTGTAGGAATAGGTTGGAAGAAAGGTTGAGGCGGCCAAACCAAACATGGCACAAATCCATGAAGTCATTGACAAGTAGACTGAGTCATGTCGGTTGTTGTCGACTACCTGGTTAGGGTCTGCGAGATGGTAATAATCTATGGTTAGAGACCTTGAATGACATGGCTCAAAATCGTTTACAATGGCGCTGGTGCATTTATTCTTTGTGTTCTCTCAAATCCTAATCTTCTGGATTCTTCAACCTCTCTAGTATTGTCTTTCTAAACTTTTCTCACTAAATCACATACTTCTTGAATAATATCTTCTAATCCTAACCTCTCCGATTACTTCTAATACCTCTACTACCTCTTCTACTATTGGATTTGAATTGACAATTATATCTCTGTGCTGATGTGGTATGGCAACATGAACTGATGTACTCATGTACGAAGTTGTACGTTGCATCAGACTGACTGACTGACTGAGACTGTAAATATTTAGATAGTGAAGAAAATTAACGGAAAGAGACAGAAAATTTCGGACAAATACAGTGTGTGTAAAAAAAACTTACAATCGTTTATTAAGCTAAATCAGGGTAAGAAAGAGACAGAAGTGTCATGAAATACTTTTGGACTCATAAATTTGAGTTGAATGTTTAGATTCCTATGGCTTCTGCTATATGTAGGAGATGGGATGGAACTCTATTGGTAAATGATGGAAATATACGAGATAGATCACTCGACATGATTCAGATTTATTGATATTATGACTGCAAAAAATCACGTGTGCCAAGATAAAGTAGCGTTATTTT
>OX103975.1:20889144-20962856 GCA_944470395.2 Schistosoma turkestanicum | reverse complement strand
ATATTAAAATTTACATTCATAACTTACCATCAATTTCATGACCATTTATATTCAAATTATTATTATCATTATTATTATTGGAAACTTTCTGTTCATTTTTAGACACTTTATTATCATTACAAAACTGAAATATAATAGAAACATTTTAAATAAACAAACAAGATATCAGATACAAATAGATAAATAAAATAATAAGAAGGCATAGAAAAGTGTATCATCATGAAATGGCCCCCTTTGAGATTTAATTATTCTTAGTGTAGTTGGTTCTATGAAATGATGAATAAGGATTGTTCATTTATAAGGAATGGAGATCAGTCGATAATTATTAGACTACCATTAGAAAACCTGGAAGCACTGAACGGTGGTTTCGTCCTGGTACGGGACTCATCAGTGTCAGTTCGCATCCACAACTTTTGTTACGCGCAAAAACCCTAGATTGATCAGAGTTAGACATTAACACCATAGGATGACGGCCTAGTGGCCTAGACGTTAGGCGTTCACGTACCAGCACTGAGGTCCTGGTTTCTGATCCTCCGAGCAGCAGGGGCCATGAATGCACACTGCTGATGAGTCCCATACTAGGACGAAACAGCCATCCAGTGCTTCCAGATTTTTAATGGTGGTCTAACAATGATTGATTGATGATTTCAAATGGGTAGTAAAGAATACAATTTCAGAAAAACTAAAACGATTCACAAGTAATTTCCCAGTAAAATTTAATTGATAAAAAGAAAACTGTTTGAAGAAACGATCGTTCAGTATTTTTTCTTATACTCAATTCGATGATGATAGAATTTTGATTCTCTAAGTTGAGGATGTTTTAATTGTGAAGATTTCATTGTTCTTTTTGACCAAATCATCAGCACAAACTTCTTCCTTTCTTTCTTGTGACTGTTATTCCTCGTGGAGCATAGGCCGCCGATCAGCGTTTTACAGCAAACTCTGTTATTGGCCTTCCTTCGTGATTCAGTTGGGTTATTTCCACAATGTGTACGGTATCCACGTCCAATGCTGTTTTGAATTTCTTTCCCAGTCGAAATCTGGTTTGTTCTATCCCATAGAAGGTTGTTACTGACTACTGTCTGGTCAACGGATCCTCAGTATCTTGCGTAGATAACCTGCAAGTAAATCTCTACTCCATACGGTAGAACTGTCTTTATATTTGTATTGAAAATTCCGACTCTGGTGATAGTTGGTTTGAGTTCCAGATGTTGTTCAATTATAGATATACTGCCTTTGCTCTAATCATCTGTGTCTTTACATCGTCATCAGATCCACCTTGTTCGTCAGTGATGCTTCTCAGTCATGTAAAGGTTTCTTTCTTGCGCTAAAGCTTCTCCATCAAGTGTGACTTGGTTAGTGCATGTTGTATTATATCAGAAAACGTCCTGTAGCTGGTTTGTCCAGAAATTATATCCTAAAAACCAACTCTAACTACACAATCTTAGTGAGATTCAAACTGGTTAATTGTGTTCATATTGCACGCCCGCAGTCAAAAGATGACTTGGATATTTTATAAAAACTACAGAGATTAGCTTATGAGCGATGCTAGTACTCTAAAATTTAACAAGTTAAAAGTCTTTATTCCATGCTACCACTGATTTCGAAATAATCTGAATTTGATGTATTTATAGAATACTAAGAAATGGTTTTCGACCTGATTCCTCTTCTCTCTTTGGTTGCTGCCAGATCAAGCAAACTTAGACGACATAACAGGTGAGTACAAAAGCGGAGGTCGAATAAAATACCCTTGAAATATAGGTTTTCACAATGAGTTATTTACTCCAAAAACCTGTTACTCGAAGATTTGATGTCAGCAATTTCCATCAACATGTTCAAGAGAAGACTGGTCACTGTCAGAAGCATACTAGTAAAAAAACTAACACAGGCCGCAGGGTTTCTATCCTCAACACACAAATTTGAATAAGAAAATCTTATTATACTTGAAGCGTTCCTCATATCTTCACAAATCTATAGAAATGTTATACAACTGGATTAATAGATTGGTTATCATAAAAGCTTTGTAAATAATATCAGTCAGCTATAACGTAGAACTTCGTACGTATGTGCGGACATCAGTTCAAGTCACTATACTACATTAGCACACAGAGAGATGGACTCGTCAATTCAAATCCTATAATAGTAGTAGTATGAGCAGTAATCAAACAGATTAACGATCAAAGATATCATTCGAGAAGTATATTTCCTAGAGTGAAAGAGAAATAAAACGGTCATGAGGAATTCGGAAGATTAGAGTTTGAAAGAAGAAACAAAGACTGGATACGCCTATGCCATTGCAAACACTTTTGAGGCATGTCATTAAAAGTTCTGTAATCATCGATTACTACCATAATCTCGCAGACTTCCACACATATAAATTTCAGTGATATAGATTAACTTGAGATTGAATTGGTGGTCCATAGTATTTTGACTATGAACAGATTCTCGTAGTTAATTGTGTCATTCGTCATCTGGATCATCCGTATTGATCACACTGTCGGAATTGTTGAATATCAAGTCAGAGCGCTAGCATAACTATATAATTTCTTATGAGAGTTTATAATTAGACTGTTAGAACAATTTTGTGACTCACACGACCTGACTCCAATTTTAGACAAACATCGTTATATGCTGAGAAACAAATCTGTCATCTAATTTCCATATAATATCATTGATATCATGAACCAGTTATTGATTGTTAGGCCACCTTTAGAAACTTCGAAGCTCTGGATAGCTGTTTCGTCCTGGTATGAGATTCATCAACAGTGCGCATCCATGACTCCTGCTGCTCGCAGAATTCGAACATAGGATCTTCGGTCTTGGGCGTTAATACCTAATCTCAGGACCATCGAAACGTTATCTAACGGTGACTTCGATCAATCCACGGTGTTGTGCAACGTCATCTCTTGTATTCGGTGAGAAATGCTTCACACGCGACGGGAATAAAATTCACTGGTCACAACTTCTCAATAGAACTAGGAAAACTTCCTCACAAAGCTAGCTACTAGTGAACACAGGATAATTTGCATGAAGGGGTTGTGGAGATTTTCGAGTTATGATTTGAAATCATGAATTGATCAATGTTAGATGTGAATGCTCACTGCTGATGAGTCCAGTACCAAGACAAAACGGTCATCCATTGCTTCCAAGTTTCTAATGGTGATCTAAAACTGATCTGCCAGGTTACTTAGACTAGTAGCCCTTCTTGTAACATCATTGATACAAAATGTCATCATCACTAAAGACTAGATGAACAGGATGTTGATTGTATACTTGAAAAACAGTTAAGTTAAGTGGATGGATTTTGTAAATTTGCCCTGATTTATTGATAATAATCACTTTTCCGTACTTCAGGTGAATGATTGTGATAGAGCTTCGTTCATACCTCAGAAGAAGTACAACGAAAGCTCCTCGACCAAAACATCCCTAGCTCAAGGAACGAAACTCCATCATAGTGTTGTGGATTGATTTGCAAATGTAGAGGATAAACGTTCATGCCTGTGGACCGAATGTCCTGGCTTGAATTTACACATGCGAATGTGTGTCTCAGATGTCTATTGTTGACAAGTTCCATACTAAGATGAAAATTCTGTTTATTGCCTTTAGGTTCCAGTTCGATAGATAGATATTCTACTTGGTTAATAATTCAAGAAATAATTGATTTGCTATAAAAAATAGCCAAACATAAGTATACACTATGATCAGTGGTGAAGTTTACTCAGAAAAAAAAACAACTAACTAAAATTACTACTAATATTGCCTTCTAAGTAGTTTAATCGTTATTGATGCCAGAAAAAATTACTTACAAGAATATCAGTAGTATTATTTTGATCATTGCCATTCATATCACCATTCGTTTCCGGTTGAATCTGTTGAAAACACGGTACTGAATGTATCAATCTTATTTTCCCATTCATATTTTCAGATTTTATATCATTGGCCGACACATGATTATTATTATTATTTTTCAACTCTGATAATACTGGCTTCAATGAATTCTTTCGATTCAATTGTAATTTTTCATTCACAATCATTTCTTCATTATCACTAACAGAATTCACTGAGATTTCAGTAATCTCTGACATATTCAACAGATCCGTTTCTGAATCCCATGAATAATTCCAACGTGGATTCATTGATAAATCATTATTATTATAATGATAATGATTAGAAATAACAGAATGATTCATCAATTTCTGTCCAGATGAATCAAATAATTTCAATGTACTAATCTTTTCATGATGAGCATATTGATGCTTTGATGATGTTGATGTTGACACAGATGCTGATGGGGATGATGAATGCATCATAGGAAGATATTGTTTTTCTGACAAAGACAGTAACGATGATGATGATCTTGATGAACGGATTGTAGAAGATGATAATGGTTTTTTTGTTGAATTTTTCAATCCGTTTGTTTTAACTACGATTAAATCAGATGATTCAGAAATACTTCGTTCAAATTGATTTTTATTTTGACTATAATTTTTTATACTACTATCATTAAAATGAGTAGTATCAGTAAGATTAGTTGAAATTGTTTGTACTGGTAGTGGTGTATACTGCTCTATGACATTATTGTCTTTATGTTCCAATTCATTTTTAATAATTAAAACAGTTGATGATTGAGATTTTCTTTCTAAATAATCTTTTGTATTATTATCGTCAATTTCAAATGATTGAATTAATGGACGATAACTATTACGATCATTTACAGTATTGTAAGGACGTGATTGTAGTTTTTGTGTTAATTTCAAATCGGATAACATGGATTTTTGGTGTATATTAATGATACTACTGTGACCACTACTAATACTACCATTGTTACTATTGTTATTATTATTATGATTATGATTATCAGTACCACCATTCTGTCGATTATTCCAGGCAAAATCAACACTTGTAGAACGTTGTGTATTACGTCGTCGAAGATCAGCACGTATAAAACCAGTTGTACGACGTATTGTATTGGTGGAGTTGATATCTGTGTTTGTAGTGTTGCTGCGATTGTTGTTACCGTAAATAATTTCTTGATTGGTCGTAGAAAAAGATGATGGGAAAGTAAAATCACATGAAATAATCATTATCATAATAACAAAAAGTGTTGATTTTTTGCACATGAATGTTTAGTGCCTCCACATATATTTCAGTCCTCTCACATCTAACTTGGTTAAGCCCTTTCGATTAATTTATTTAACCAAGCCATTTGTAAAACAATAACTTATATGTACCATTGGCTTTTATTATTGCGTGGTTTGTATGCGCTGGTATGATTGAACATTGTTTACACTTGCGCGCATATTCATACTTTTCGCTTTAATGTTAATCTCTTAATATCCTCATGAACTCACATGATTTGTATCGCTTGTCATTTGACCTTGTCAATCATTCGTCGCTTTTATTCATGTGTGTGCATACCTATTTCGCTTGTCATATGTCTGTCTTATTCTTATCTGACTATATATTCTTAGTCATGTTCTATCTCTTTGAGTTGGCTCAACAGCCTTCTCCTATTCGCTTCACTCATTCGCTCGCATCGTAATCCAAAGAGTTGACTCTTAGCCTTCTCCGCTTCGCTTTGTGGTGTGCCTCGAATAAACGTATTCATCAATACGAGTTCATCTTCTGATTTATAAACCGAGCTTAAGAACAAGCAGTTATCGGCACACTACAAATGAACCATTGTTAGACCACCGGGAAGCACTGAAAGCACTGGAGCACTGAAAGTGAAGTCGTTTCGTCTTCTTATTAGACTTATCAGTGGCAGTGCGCACCTGCGATTCCTGTTACTCGCAGGAATCGAACCCAGGACGCTTAATCTCTGGACCAGTTTGCCATATCATCCAACGGTGTTAATGTCTAACTCAGATAAACCTAAAGATTTCGCATAACTTCATCCATTGTTACTGTCTAATACCCAAACAACCTTGAACTCCAATGGTTACATCTTCACACTGGAACTCCGAAGAATTTTCTCGTGAAGCTACTTAGTTACTAGTGAGAATATTTTGCGGAATTGGTTGTTTCTAAACAATCAAATCATTCATGATTACAATGTGACGATAAAAATAATTCGAAATGATTCGAATACCTTCTGCAACGAATCACTGAACTCATTGAATACGGGGATCAAAGATGTACACATTTATATTTTATTTGAAAGTATCTCAGTATGTGTTGATGTTCATTTTCATCGATTCTTGACTATCAATTCAGATGACAATTGGTTAGTTTATTCAATTGAGATTTTGCTTGAATGTAACATCAAAACTTGTTCAACATGTATTCAATTCATTTTAAACTATTATGATTAGTTTTTTAAGAGTTTGGTAATCAGAATGTAATATCGTTAGAAATGTACATCTCTAAATTTCAACTTATTGATAGTGGTCCAATGGTTAGGCGTTCGCGCACAATACCCGAAGGTCCCGGGTTCGAATCCTGCGGGGTGCAGGGGTCGCGGATGCGCACTGTCACTGATGAGTCCCATACCAGGACGAAACGGCCGTCATCCAGTGCTTCCAGGTTTTTTATGGTGGTCTAACTAACACTGATCGATTCGTGGTTTCAAAAATGTGTAACTTTACAATGTTCACAACCCCGTGATGCAGATAGTATAAGAGTCAACTGAACACTAAAGGACTTGGCAGTTCTGGGATGAGGTTCAACATTAGGATTAAGTAACTGCCCAAATGCATCTTGATTTTCAATTGCTATCTAGTAGTTAAGCTAGCCAAAATTTAGACACTTTATCATAAACACATTCATTTGCAGACAGACAGATAGATACAACGCAGAACTTCGTACGTACGTAAATCAGTTCAGGTTGCCGTGCCCCATCAGCACAGAGATGCAACTGTCAGTTCATTTTCAAGAGTGATAGCAATAATAGGAGTATTAGCATTAATGGAGAAGATTAGGGAGCGAAGATATGATGTTCTAGGTAAGGAAGCCTGTTGCCCTATTTGACACAATGTCCGTACGTTGAATGCTCCAACATGTAGTCGAGAGCGGGGTTACAGAAGACCAGAAATGACGTTTCGCGAACTCGCATCGTTTGCGTTAGCTGTGCACTTTGATAAAAGAACGTGAAAAGAGTTAGTCGTAGAGATAAGAGATGTACTAGAGGGTGTAGGAAGGATTTGATTTTGACCAATTTGGTCTCTCGTGCTGGTATGGGTATGAGGGCGGTTGTCATTTCCCGGCTGCCCACACTGTGGAAGGTTGTTCCTTGAGAGACCTGAAAAGGAAGATAGATTAGTGTTGGTCTTAGAGACCTGGGAGCTTGACCGCAGAGTCCAAGGGACAACTGCTTGAGCCCGGTCACGCATGGCCTTTTTATGAGAGGTTTTTTGAGTATTAGCTCCGCTCTTGAAAGCCCTTGGTGGGCACCCTTACCCAAGGAGACGGAAATCCATGAAGTAGGGTGAGGTGTGACATTTTTAGGGTCGACATTTTCTAACCCTGCCTTCCTTGTGAGTAGGCAGCATCGTTACAGATGCTGGTTGCTCGAGGGAAACACCTTACTGCAGTCACATCCCTCTGCAGTCAGCAGTGCGACTTCGTCCTCAGACCTTGGGTAGCTGCTTTTAGTCTCATCGTTCTCCAATCGAGCTGCCTGGCATGGTAGAACCTTGAGGAACATATGTTCCAGCCAATATAGCTCGATTGGTTCATCACGATAGTCAAGCCCGACCACCACGCCAAGGTAGCAGCTTCGGTCGGGACATTGATTTGCGAAACCAGCTTATTCTTGACAGTCTTCTTCCACATTTCTTCCATAATTTTTTCGAAACACTCAAATCACGTCATTTCTCCGTAAACGACAATTCTTTTGTGATTACAGGACAGCATTCTGTTGCACAGTCACTACATCCTACTTAGAAAACTTCACTGTAAGTAGTATGCATCACGTCTGAAATGACTAGTTGAAATGAATTAGTCATAAAATTGAGCTTACTTACTAATCAAATTTAGTAGTTCTTATTGATCAGTAAAAGTTGTCTGTGTATACTTTTTGCGAGATGAGTCAATTACATATGTTGTCAGTCATATACTTTAGATCAATTCGGAGGAATGATGACTGGTCAGTTTATTGAATTATAATGACCTTTAGTTAGGGCTGTTCTCATTGGTTAAAATGTCAAATGATCAATTCATTTTATTATTTATTTGTCTGGAATTCAAAACAACTGTCTGTCAACCAACACTAAAGTCACAGTTTTCAATACAAATGTCAAGATATTTCTGTTGTATCAAGAGGAAATTTGGAGAACTACGACAGACATCATCCGAAAAATACAGGTACTGATAAATAGTTGTTTAAGCAAGATATTCCTGATCTACTGGTTAGATACTATCAGCAGCAATCTAGAGTGGAAGAGAACAAACCAGATTCTAATAGAGGAAGAAGTCGAGAAAAATCTCTGGAGATTGATAGGATACATATTGTGGAAACCAAGAAATTACGTCACTGTGCATGCCCTCAGTTGGAATCCTCAAGGTCAAAGGAAAACAGGAAGACCAAAGAACACATCATGTCGATGAAACAACAGCAGAGTGCAGTTAACAATTAGTTCTCAAAATGTTTTCACTGAATCAAACTATGATTTATCATTCGAGAGTTGTGAAGATTGTTGTGTAACATTGAGTATCATGAAGCGATCAATTTTAGAACACCATTAGAAATGTGAAAGCACTAGACAGTCATTACGTCTCATGAGACTCATCTTCAAAATCCATTCAAGATCCTTGCCAACAAGAATCGGACCCAGGATATTTGGTCTGGCGAGCGAACGCTTGACCTCTAAACGCTGAGCCGGTATCTAACGGTGACCTCACCCTTAGTCTCTTGTTGGCAACTTCCTAAAAGTCTGCGAACAGTAGAAAGATTTCCTTCAAACAGTGCAATCACTAAACACGTCTTGAATACAGAACATCCGGTTGATATCTTGCAATGTTTGAAGTTGATTCATAAATAGTCAAGCACCAATCTTTTGAAGTGATATGCTTGTCAACTGGTATGCTTGTAACTAATACGAGTTCACCTTAGTCGGTAAAAGAGAACGAAGACAAATGATCCAGTCACACGATAGGCTTCTATAATCCGAGCGTCTCAAGGCCCCACTAAGTAGAGCAAGAAGTCTGGACAGAACGTAGAGAGCATATTTAACAAGCACCCAGAAAATTGAGGTTGACAAGTACATGATACAAATGTCCTTGGGAGAGCCATAAAAGTAGAATGCTAAAATAATCCATCAACCAACGAGAGTCAAGGATTTTCCGAGTACGACATGTAATTTCAAGCTCAACTGATCAGCCACTGCGCAAAAACACAAAAATTCCAAAGTTAGCACCTTTATCAAGTGAGTCATGGGTATCTAACATCCCAAACATGATATTTTCTGAAGCTTTCAAGCTGCTATCAGCTACTTGAAATTTGAGTGATTTTGTTCAAAGAGAAATGGTTGTTAATCTGTTGTTTAACATTAATAGATTTTGTTCAACTCTTTCTTCTTACCGACTAATTTTACATGATTACATCATTGTCTATTTCAACTGTCCTCTTGATTAGTAAACTGATTTCAACTAACTGAGCTTTAAGCAATTTATTTTTACTGATTATCAATGTTGATTCATTGCGTAGCCACTTGTTTCTCGACTTATTAGACTTCTGTTATATTATCAATGTTGCGGATACATGTCTGCAATCTTTTGCTCTCTTCAAAGTGATAAAGGAAACCATGCGTATTATTCTTAATAATGAAGGCAAAAGAGCGTGGACAGGACAGCACTATGAAGGCTTCTTTGACACTATGACATGCCTCAAAACATAGTCACCATCATTATGACGAACTTTAGAGTAAAATCTTGTATGGTGGACAACTCACAGATTCATTGCAAGTGAATATCGATGTCAGACAAGGTAGCTTACTTGCATCCTTTCTCTCTATCCTCGTGGTTGACTGGATTATGAAGAATTCAGTATCTCAGGGAAAGTAAAGATTACAGTGGACAACTTGGATGTAACTAAATAATGTGGACTTTGCAGACGACTTGACTATTTTATCTTACACACAGCAACAAATTCAGGAGAAGATGGCCAGTGTAATAGGCAGATATCAACATACAGAGGGGAAAAAGTAAGATCTTGAAATATAAAACAACGTGCGACATTTGAATCACGCTTGAGGGAGAAACTTTGGAAGGTAAGTACATTTCTACATTACCTAAGTAACA
Organism: Schistosoma turkestanicum; assembly: GCA_944470395.2. NCBI lineage: Eukaryota > Metazoa > Platyhelminthes > Trematoda > Strigeidida > Schistosomatidae > Schistosoma > Schistosoma turkestanicum. The sequence continues at coordinate 20,952,617 of OX103975.1, read as the reverse complement.
TCATTGATAAACAGTGGGGATCTGGTGCAGATGTGAATACACAGACAAAGCAAGGAGAGCATTTCTATCAATGAATAACAACTGTAACTAAAAACGACTGTCAATCAACATCACAGTCTGAATTTTCAATACGAACGTAAAGAAATTGCTCTATTTTTATGGAGATAAAATTATAGCTCATAATCAAGGAAGTTGATGGAAAGTAATGATTTTCAACAATGGTGATTCATAATATCAGGATTTCGTCAGTACTTGATCGATTTTCACGGAATCAAGGTTACTACTACTAACAAATCTGAGTGTTTACTGAATCTTTTATTCTGTACAAAAACACTCTGTTGAAGACTTTCTCTGGTGTTGATAGAGTAAGGGTTCTGTAGCTCTTAACTCCGCTTGGAGCCTCTATAGGGCTACTATCGGTCCCAAGTCCGGATAAAGGAATAGGGTAGGGCATGGAGTTAGAAAACTAACTTTCCAAAAAAACGCTAACCGAAAAATATGATTCAAACCATCTTAACTCTGCCCTAGGAGTTAGAAGGTATTCATTTGGAAGACTTATGATTCCTCATAATGAAAGCCGAGTATCGTAGGAAGTCACGAGGCCGATACCTCTTCTGACAACCAGAGTAACTATTAGTTTAGGTACGTGGAATGTTCGTATAATGTGGAAGACCGGGAGAGTCATCCAGTTTGCTGTAGAAATGAAAAGATACAACCTGGTGGTATTTTAGAATCAATGAAACATTCTATAACTCTCATATTTGCTACGATCTTGTTTCGTCGGGTATCTTGACGAGGTGTATTCTTCTTTACATAACTGAATTCAATACACTTGGTCTAATGTTTTCAATCATCCTCTTCCCTCTTTTATCTATTTATTCTAGAATGTGTTACACACGTGTGAAATGTTTGAATAATCTGACAAACATTTTGCAAAAAACTTGAACATTGAACATTCATTTGTGTTAATTGTCAAATTTGATCGCTTTTAAGACAGAGGTATTCATATAATTTTTGAACATATCATACACTTTTTGTTATAATTCATAAATTGAATTTTGAAAAAGATTTTTAAGTTTAATTTTTCATCTTGTTTCATCATAAAAATCAATAAATATTTTGAAAATTTCCATTTAAATTGATATAAATAGTACGATTATGAATAAAAATAAGTGAATAATTGTAACTTGTAAGCAATCAGTTTGAGCTAGACCACCATTAGAAATCTGAAAGAACTGTAAGGAGCGTTTCGTCAGAGAATGGGACTCATCAGCACTGCGTACACACGATCAACGTAAGCGGGAACTGAACCCAGGAAGTTCGGTCTCATGCGCTAACACTTAACCTCTAAACCATTGAGTCAGCATGCAATACTAGTAGTATCTAGCTGAACTCGATCCATGATGTTGCACAAACTTCGTCTACCGCCAACGGCGCATAAGTGTTCTCTATCTGACACCGAATGAAATTCACTGGTCATGAATACTAATTAGAAGTCGCTGGTGATCACATTGTGGTGTGAGCTACTTATAAGTAGTATATGACCCGAGTGAACACATAATGTCTGGCAGCAGAAGATGGGGCAAGATCAAGTAAGGAAGAGTGGGAACACAATCGAATTTGTGTATGAAACGCATGAATAAGTGAAATGTCAGACAATGGATTGATGATGGATTGAAGATTTGCAAATTAACAGTTTACGATATGGTTTTCCCTATTTTACTGAGTAACTATGTAATTTGCGATAAATACAATTCGGTTGCCCACACCTTTGTTCTCCTTCACAACAACATGACTGTTATCAATGGAGGAAAATTGTGAACATTGATATTATTTTCCTAGTCGAAGTCATAAAATGATCTAGGCTAGTGGGGGGGCTCATAGATCCTCACTACTGACGAGTTTATACTACGAAAAAATGGCCGGTCAGTGCTTTCGAATTTGTAATGATGGTCAAGGAGTAAATTTCATAATTTTAAGTTATGTTAATTACATCTTAATTTGTAAATTTCTTTAAATTTTTTTATGAAAATTTGAATTTCTTATTTTCGCGCCAAAAAGCAAAACCAGTATTACTTTCAGTTTAGATTTCTAGCCTGGAAGGAGGTCAAGATTTATGGGTTGGTCTTTTTATTTTATCATACTATTTTGTGACTCTTTCAAGGATTCCTCTCTTGTATTCTAATATTGTTGCTTGGTAAACCGACAAACCCGCTGCACATGCACATCGCTGCTTTTTAGGCAACACAAGGATTTTCACTGTCGCCAACAGTAATCACCCCTGCCCCAATCGGGAACATACATGTTGTCCAGTTTGGTCTGCAAGCAGGTTGGACGTCCAAAAAGCACGCACGCGGACAGTGGCCCCCGTTCGGGCACTTATGAATCGACAAGATCCCTCCACCAATCGACTACCCGAAATCCCCAGTCGGCATGAGCGACAAGGCGGGCTTACCCAGCTAGACCTGGTACTCTGGACGGATTACCGAGCCACTCTGCATTGCGCTGAACAGCAGCCATTCAAACCGTCTGGCCTCCAACTGTCTTGCGCTGTTACAATCGACTGGAGCCCTCAGACCCCACATGAAGCTAAAGATTGAGTTTGTACCACAAGGTCAGCCGGAACGTACACACTCACATGGGGAAGATGTCATGGACTCAACCAAGTGCAAGCACTCGGCCACGCTGGGTTAGTCCCACAAAAATGGGCAGACATCATTGGCGTCCGGTACCCTTTAGCACCGGATCATCTAACCCAACTCGCGATCCTTGATTAAGGGGCCTCGACGCCAGTTTACACAACACACCGAGATGCACAGTGTTCGGGACAACTACATAGGGTCAGCGTCAATAATCCAGGATGTCTACGGCTGCTTCCCAAAACAGAACGTCTAGGGCCAACTTCAATCATCCTGGAAAGGTATATCCCTTTGAAGGTATTTGTTACTACGGAATGATAGAGGACAAGTCCTCAAACCATTATCGGAATTTACCTACGCTCGATAGACGGGACTCAGTCTTACAGGCTTTCAGTCCTAATTTCCCAGAGTAGCCAAACGCATCCACAGCCTAGTGACCATGAACACGTGCCATCATTCTGGACCATGCACATGAAATGAATGCCTGCTGTTTGTTTGTTCAGGGTGGCATATAAACTTTATATACTTCCTGCTAACTTTGAACTGCTTTCCTTAGTTAAATGGATTGGAGCGCAGAGGATTAGCTTAACTTGTCCTTTTATTGTGTCTTTGGCCATATTATTCCGTTTGTTAATATCGAGTTCCGCTTAGAGCCCTTCCTGGGTTACTGGTGGTCCCAAGCTCGGATAAAGGGGGGTGGGTTGAACATTAGGTTAGCGACCTTATCACGTAGAAAGCTAATTCGTAAAAACCGCTAACCACAAATGGTCGGCGGCCTATGCTCTTTTGGGAGAAAACAGGTGTAAGTAAGTAAGTAATTAAGTAATCTTAAATAGTTTTCAGATATAATCCAATTACGAAATGGCACCAAAGTCATTATATTTCCGTCCGATAAGATAACCATCAGTGGTATTATTATACTAACTGATATAAATCAGTAAAAAATGTGAAAATATACACCATTATTTTTTTTATGTTGTGCAAAATTACATGCTTGCTACATCGCTTATTTCACAATCTCATTTTGCTGAATTTTGAAGAAATCTACTACTTATAAACAGTGTCAATATGATCGGAACACTAACGCCAATGGATACCAACTCAGTGGTCTAGAAGTTAGGCGTTCGTACCCTAGACTGAAGGTCCTCAGTTGGATTCTCGCTAACGGGAGTTGTGTATGTGGATTGTCAGTGATAAGTTCCATAATAGGACAATACCGCTGTCCAATGCTTTTAGGTTTCTAATGACAGTCTAACAATGATGGATTTATGATTTCAGGGATTAGGAATCGATTATAAAAATTATTTACAACTCTATAAAGACATTGAAGAGTATACTGTTTAGTTGATATCATTAATCCGCCGTTAAAACTAGTCTTAGACATAATCTGGAAGGATTGATTGATTAAGTGCGACAGTCAGGATTGGCCAAATCAGAAGACCGTTTTCGACCAATCAGAAATGGCTTAAAGGACGAATGAATATCATTGGTTAAGAAAGCGAGTCATTTTCTGAGGTGACGGAAGAGGTACTTATGTATAATTCGATAACCTGTTGCAAAACATCAATCCATTGTCTGACATTTCACTGTTCATGCGCTTCATACAAATTTCATTGTGTTCCCGCTCTTCCTTTCTTGGTCTTCCCACATCTTCTGCTGCCAGACATTACGTTTTTACTCGCGGCATATACTACTTATAAGTAGCGCGCACCACGATCTTTTGGAAGGCGTTGCATGTCTTATGTTCAAATTTTGAACATCGTATATCATAGAATACGAAAAAACTCATTAATTTATGTTCCAATTGTAGCGCTCAAAAGAAAATATTGAATTTTCATTATGCTTGTTTACTTATCAACTTACTAAAAAGTCAATTTTCATTGTTATCACTTCATATGTTATTGAATATTGAAATGATTTTCAAATGACGCTTATGATTATTCATGAGAAATGAAAAAAAAAAAACAACTTACTAGATTGCATTTCGGGTAATTGTTGAAAATTGATAATTTTCAATTGCAGCGCATCACGTGATGTTGTAATTAAATCCACTACTTCTGTATGTGTTGCATCGTACACATCAATCCCATTGATCTTGATTGAATGTAATTGGGAGACGAGAGAAAAATAGTTAATATTAAATGAACAATGATATAGTTTAAGTAAAAATAACACAGATATCTGAAGTTTTCTTTTTTTAGGTTTCTATAAAGTGGGAAAGAACAAACTAGATTCCAGTGGAGGGGAGGAAATTAGGAAGAAAAACTGGAAGAGGATAGGACTCAAGTGCGTTACGATGCAAGCCATCACTGGGAACCATCAAGGTCAAAGGAAAAGAGGCGGAGCAAAGAACACATTAATCCGATAAATGGAGATAGATATGAGAAGAATGGAGAATAGTTGAACAGAACTGGAAAAGGAGTCCCAGGACAGAGTAGGTTGGAGGATGCCGGTCGGCAGCGTATGCTCCTTTGGGAGTAACAGGCGTAAGTGCATAAGTGCATAAGTAAGTAAGTACGTAAGTAACTAAGCGTATGTGCATAGATTAATGAGCTTATTATATGCTTAGCATATTTCTTGTCTGAATATAAATAATTAGTCAAACCTCATCACATGGAGTTGGTTCAGTCACCCTATCCACTTAGCTTCGCTTTGCTTTTACACTTTGTATTCTCATGTCTGCCTGCGTGTTGGGGATGTTAGATCCCCAAAATTCGCTTGATAATGCCGTATTTCGGTTTTCACGTTTTGCCAGCATGGGCTGATCAGATGACCTTGAGATTTCAATTCCCACCAGGAAAATCCATGGCTGTCATTGGCTGCTGTGTATTTTAGTATGCTATTTTCTTAACTGTCTCAAGGACGTTCTTATGTTGTATAAATAAACGAGAGTTGTATGCTTGATTGTATTGTGATTGCTGGATGCTTGTAGAATATACTTTCTACGCTTACAAAGACGTCTCACTTCAGCCTCAGATTCAAGGTAGCCTCCCTGGAAGCTGGTAAAAGTCTCGTTCGCGTTTATCGACTAAGGTAAACTCGTAATAGCCTCAAGCATACTAAGTGACGAACTTATCACTGCGTGAACGATCGCATGGAATAAAATCATCCAAATGAATTCATATTTGGTTTCTGTTATGATATTCATCCAATATCCTAAGAGAATTATTGACCAATTCCTTTTGGTTAATTCCTAATGGTCAATTTTATGGTCGTCTTAGATATCAATGTCACGTGATCCAATGTTGTTTCCTATTGGTTTTCCTGACTAGTAATGTCAATTCAAATGTTGTTTCCGATTGGTCGACTTAACTGTCAATGTCACAGACTTCAACGTTGTTTCCTATTGGACCTTAATGTATAAATATACATTATCTGTAACGTCTTATGACCCGGTCCCGTATTCCTAGTCCGGGATCCTGATTCTCTTATGGACTCAGACCTCGTACTTTTTGGATGCTTGTAGAATACACGTTCTACTTCATATCAAGCCTTCTTCTTATATTCAGTGGAGGTTAGGACACTCGGATTACAGTAGCCTATCGTGTCGCTGGATCCTCGATCCTCTTTCTCGTTTTTCAACAAGGGTAAACTCGTAATAATAATTCAAGCATATCAAAATGACATGTTTCACGTGCATGCGTAACAACTTCTTACTACCGCCATTGTACAAACTAGGTTCACCTAAGCATGGTAAACGAAAATTGAAAGGCACATTCACATTGTAGCATATTCAACAGTTTGTCTATAAGTTGGAATCAGATAATGGGCTACTAAAAGGTTTATTCATATTGATTTATACTGATATTTAACAGTGTCAGTTAAGACCAAACGAGCATCTTTAGTTTCACTGATAACTACTATTCCACATATACTAGAGCGAGACTTAGCAGTCACAGTCTCTTACAATAGTAATAAAAACTCTCTAAAATAATAAGGACTCAGAAATATTTAACAATCTTCACAACCCCGTAATGCAATTAATTACCTGTGCTAACTAGTGACTAGCTTCGTGAGGGATCTCCAAGTTCTAGTGGGAAGAGATGACCAGTGAAGTTCAACCTGTTCGGTTGTAGACAGTAACTACCGAAGACTGTGTATGAGGTTGCGCAACTCCGTGAATTGGTCAAGTTAGACATTAACATCGTTAGATACTGGCTCAGTTGCCCGAGGGTTAGGCGTTCGCCTACAATACTGAAGGTCCTGGGTTCGAAGCCTGCAGGGAGCAGGAGTCGTGGATGCGCACTGCTGAGGAGTCCCATACCAGGATGAAACGACCGTCCAGTGCTTCCAGGCTTAGGGTGGTGGTCTAACATAGATCGATTCATGGTTTCAAAAAATGTATAACTTAACAATCTTCACAACCCCGTAATGCAAATAAGGAATCAGGTAATTTTCTTCAAATCTTATAAATCACTCTTCATTTTTATTTGTCTTACTTTCAAAGACATATACGCTAAGGTTTTTCATATTAAAACAACGCGCACACACACAGCACTACGTTTTTGTTGACCAATTCTAGCCAACATGAAATCCACATTCAGAACTTATTGTCAATTCAGCGAGTTTATTTCATATGACAGAATAGAATAGAAATATCTGTCACAAAAAAGAAACTTACTTCCAAGATATAATCACCTGGAACAAGTCCAGATTTTTCTGCTTTACTATTTGGTTGAACACTTAGAATACGTTGACTTGGTAAATTTGCCGCAATCAATGATCGTTCTTGGAAATCTAAATTTAATCCAAAAAAGTAGTAAATGATTAAGGTTGTTTTCTCGATAACTGACTTTAAATTGGTCAATCGCTTTTGTGTTAAACCAGTTAGGATTAAAGCAATTGAGGAATGAAGATCACAGGTCAGGACTCGACGAGGAGTGAATATTTGATCTAGGTCTAAAACCACCCTCATTTTATTCAGTCTGCTTTTCATGAGCACTATTTAGGCGTCGAAGTATTATTGTAGTTAATATTTTGGACAAGACATTAGTCAAACTGATTCCTCGACGATTGTGGCAAGAGGATTTCTATCTTTTCTTATCGTCTGAGACAATCAGTGATTGAGATCATTCAGATGGGATTATATCGTTTCTCGATTTTACCCATCATCCTTACAATCTGATGACTTGATCTGTCAGGAACTGCTGCTCTCTCAATTAAGATATCCTATGGTCTTTCCACTCCAATGAAGAGTCGGAGGGCTTACATCAATTCTCTGTTCAGGTTGACCGGAGATCTTGGAAAACTAAGGCGTGGGTGAAGGCCAGTTGAACTGATCCCTAAGGTTTTCTGCCCATCGATCCAATCTCCTGGACTGAGAATGAATAATAGTCCCATCTTTTTCCGAGATAGTCTCACTAACAGTTGGATTCCTAATACCGGTTTCCTTCATAAGTCTAAATAGCTGTCTACTGTTAAATATTGCCACTGCCTATTCTATCTCTCTTGCTTTCACTACCCATCATTGTTCACGATGATTCTTATCAGCCTCCGCTTAAGCTAACTCCGCTCCTCATTATGTTTAGAGGCAGACGGGATGCGTTTTAGAGCATCTGTCAGTTCAGCAGACGCTACTAAAAATCACCGCTTCTCTCCAACCTTATGGTTTACCCTATCGGCAGATATCACTGTTTTTTATACAGCTTTGTGAACATTATTCCTAACTGCCTCAAGGTGAGGATAACTATCACCGCGGCATTTTCCTATCAAGCCTCTCCATCGGTGGCTGATAGTAATATGGTCTTCTTGAGTCCAACATGGAATTAATTTTCGAAGTCACCAAGTCAAAAAAAATGTTTATCTTCTTGCTTAAAGTTGGTGTTTGCCAGACATAGGCGGTTATCTGATCAGAGCTGCTGCAAATGGTCTGAATAGTCTGTTCAATGAACAATGAAAGCTTGTCTAAGACCAGAAGATGTGAGTAGGAATATATTATATTCAATAATCTACTTGTTTCGCAAATGGAAATCCCTAAGAAAAAGTGTTGTTGGTAAACATTTCAGATCCTAGGAATTTAAAGCTTGCATGATTAATGGTTGTTTGTTGCTTTTGATTACTAACCTTATTAAATGTAAGTGTATTTTATGCGCTTTCATAGTTATTCAGCTCATCTCTTATTCTTTTTCTATACTTTTCCAATTCTCCCTACTGCACTCATCCTACTCTGCTTGCTTCTCTATAGAACACAGCTTACCTTCTTGCCAGACATGAATCACTGCAGTATGATATTGTAGTGCCTCCACATATATTCGAGTTCACTTACATTTAACTTGGTTAAGCCCTTTTGGATCAATTTATTTAACCAAGCCATTTGTATTACAACAATTTATATGGACCATTCGTTCCTATTATTGTCTAGTTTGTATGAGCTCATATGACGTGTCCCACTTGTCATTTGACGGTGTCACCTATTCGTCACCTTTATTCATGTGTGCCTATTTCGCTTGTCGCATGTTTGTCTTATATTTGTCTGACTATATGTTCTTAGTCATGCTCTATCTCTGGGAGTTGGCTCATTAGCCTTCTCCACATCGCTCCATACGATTTGCTTCAGTCGCTCATTCGCTCGCCAGTGTACACTACAATATAATTCAAAGTAATTGCCATTGATAGCTGAATTGAATCAATGTAACAAGCACTGTACATGAGAAGCCATTTCAAGATAGAGTGCAAACACATGGATCATGTGATCACTTGAGAAGTGATGCAAAGTTTACACAATATTTAGATCAGGTGTCTAAAATTACGGACTGAAGGATTACATAATCCAATAGTCAAGCTTTCAACGAGGTTTGGAGCAATGAATGAATGAATGAAAAGCAAGCATCTAAAATCAATTAACTCAACTATTTAACTTACTATCAGATCCTTGCATAATAAAACCATAACCGGTTATGCCACGTTCCAATGTGATTGAACGTAAACGATAATTTGGATAACGTTGTCTAAAGTATTACAAATTATATCAGTAGTATATATATATACATATAAAAATAAATTAGGAAATAATTGACTCAAGATAGGCGCCATTGTAAATTGGTTTACAGCCATCGATTTTAACCATCGATTATTATCATCTCTGGGGCTCCAACCAGTTAGTCAATACCTACCAACATGACTCAATACAGTCGTCAGTGACTTCATGGATTTGTGCCATGTTTTTGTTTGGCTGACCCTAGCTTTCTTCCAACCTATTCTTACATCACAAAGCAAAGTAGTATTCACTTTCAAGGAGATTCAACAGCCCATTTAGACAATTTGAGAAAAAAATTCTGTTCGTCCAAACTATGTTTAATCTTTTCTCATTGACCAATGATTCATTGTTGTATGAAACACAAGCTCATGTTTTGGGTTCAGTCACTGTTCATCTATCAGTTTAGTTGTTTCTACTGAAGCAAGCCACATGAAGTGAACTCTTTCGAAATATATCTCCAAACATTACTTCCATTATGGAATATCTAGTTAATTCTAGCCACTTCTCTTCACCAAAAGAAACCTTATTTCAAATCATTCACGTAGTCAGAAGATTCGGTTCAATAGGAATACAAACGCAAAACTTTAGTATAGCAGAGGCAATTGTTATTCACTACTGAAATCATGAATCAATCATTGGTAGACCACCATTAGAAACCTGGAAACACTAAACGACCGTTTCGCCCTTGTGTGAGACTCATCATTATCAGTGTAGATCCACGACTCCTGCTACTCGCAGGATATGAACCCAGGACCTTCAGTCTTGCACACAAACGCTTGACCTCTGTATCACTGGGCTGGTATCCAACGGTGTTAGTGTTTAACTCTGATCTATCTAAGGATTTTGCCTGATGTCGCCTATTTTTACTGCCTCACTAGTGGAGTTTACTACACTAGTCAGGTCTTATCACTAGGAATCCGGGAATTTCCTCACGAAGCTAGTCACTAGTTTAAACTTAACGTACAAAAAAACGCTTATTCTCCTGTGATCTTAAACTTCTTCCTTCTATTTTTCTCTAATTTATGGGTTTCTTAGTTGTTTTTAATTTTTCACTGATTATTTCACGCACTCAACTCTCGTCATAGGTCATGCCCTCAATTGAATCCCCAAGATCAAAGGAAAAGAGGAAGGGCAAGGAATACATTACACTGAGAATTGAAGACAGATATGGGAAGAATGAGCAACAATTGGACAGAACTGGAAAAGTGAGGCCGAGGACAGAGTACGTTGAAGAATACTGGTCGGCAACCTATGCTCCATTGGGGGGAACAGTTATCAGTAAGTAAGTAAGTTAGAACCTTTCACTCTTAAACGATTACTTAACTTCTTTACTAAAATATTTGTTTTCTAAGCAACGATTTATCACATAATCCCACCACAAATTGTTTAAGATCATTCTAAAGATTACTACTTTTTAACAGAGAAAATTAATTGCGGAATACAATTTTATAGCTTAAGTAAACGACATTGTCGGAAAGAAAATTTTCCTCTCCCTGAATCACCTTCAATCTTCTTCACTGATGCGATGACACCCTTTTGTTAATCATTAGAATGTTTTCACTGAAGAGGATTTATGGGGACTGTAATTTTCATTGAAATCATGAATTCATTAGTGTGAGACCATCATCTCAAACTTGCAAGCGATGGACGGCCGTTTTGTCCTGGTGTGCAGTGAGCATTCCAACTCCTGCAACTCACAAGATTCGAATCAAGGACTTTGGGTCTTGTGTGCGAATGCCTAACCTCTGGACCACCGTTCAGTAATCCAGAGGTTTGGGCTTCACGCGTAAAACCGAAGGTCCTGGGTTCGAATCCTGCGAGTAGCAGGAGTCGTAAATGTTAATATTTAAAATGTTTCCACTGAAGAGAATTTATGGGGATCACATTATTTTCACCGTTGAAATCATGTACTGATCTTAACTAGACTACTATTAGAAATATAGAAGTAATGTTCATCAGCAGTACATACCCATAACCTCCACGAAAGGAAATCATACTCAGGACATTCAGTCTTGTGCTTGAACGTTTAACTTCTCGACTACTGAATCAAAATTATTTAATTAAACTTGGAGAATTACAAAGGACATCCTGTAAAATATACAGGTGTTTTCTACACAAGATATTGAGGATCGATTAGCCAGACACTTTCAGTAGTAACCTAATGTGACACTGAACAAACCAGATTCTATCTGAGGATACACATTGCAGAAATCCCTTGATTATATCACGAGGCAAGCCCTAAAATGGAATCCTCAAAACCAAAGAAGACAAGAAAGACAAATGAACACATCACGCCGTGAAACGGAGACAGACCTTAGAAGAATGAACACCGATTGGATAGAACTAGAAAAGAGAGGCCAGGACAGTGTCATCTGAAGAATCTATAGGGTTCGTCATTTGGTACGCTTGAAGCTATTACGAGTTCACCTTAGTCGATAAACGAGAACGAGACAATTACCAGCGTCCAGATAGGCTACCTTGAATGCCAAACTGCAAAACAGAAGTCTTGATAAGCGTAGAAAGTATATTCTACAAAAACCCAGCAATCACAATACAATCAAGTACACAACTCTCGTTTATTTATACATTATAGAAACGTCCTTGGGACAGTTAAGAAGATAGCACACTAAGCACACACTCAGTAAATAACTAAGTACCAAGTCAAAATCAAGTTCTACAATCTTCATAACCTTTATACTAACACAATAAATGATGCGATTCCATTTCTACAAGTAAAGTACATGGTAAATCACTAAATTTAGGGATTTAGTTGTTTCTATTCAAACTAAATCAAACATTCTAAGCATAACATTAACAATATTAATTAATAATAATAATAATAATAATAATAATAATGTTACCTTAAGAAATTTAATCGTCTTGAAAATTTCACACTTTCTACAATAAAAAAATAATTCAGAAAAACAAAGAAACAGAAAACATTATTTAAAATCTTTCTTCCTCATTTTCACGTTCAATGTCCAATCTAATAACTAGATTATTAACAACAATAATAATAATAAGACTCGTTGTATACATTGTCAATTGATTGAATTAAAACATATTTCAAATTACCCGCCAAACTGGTGTTCAATGTTCATTGTTCACAGTTCAATGTTTTATTATTTTACTATTCGATATATTCTGTTTTGAAATGTAAACGTTTGAAGATAATCTGTTAAGACAGATTGTAATGCTTGTCTCCAGGTATGCTTAAAACTTTTATGGGTTCATCTTAGTCGATAAACGAGGAGACAATGAACTAGCGTCCAGATAGGCTACCTTGATCTGAAACGGCTAAAGAGAAGTCTTGATATAACAAAGATAGTGTATTCTACAAACATCCAGCAACCACAATGCAATCAAGTACACAAATCGCATTTATTTATACATCATAGAAACGTCCTTGGGAGAGTCACAAAAATAGCGTACTAAAATAATACATCAACCAATCACAGTCAAGGATTTTCCTGGTGAGATATGTGATCTCAAGGTCAGCTGATCAGCCATTGAATAAAATCCAAAAAATAAAGACATTTATCAAGCGAGTTCTGGGGATCTAATGTCCCCAACACAGATATCACCCATTTGTCACATAGACTGACTCAATTTAAAAATCTAAAATGTCATTGAATAGTCAGTTTAATCTAGCAGAACACGATTTAAATTGATAGGTTTCTTTCAAGTTTGATTTTTTTTTAAAAAATCATAAACCCTTTAACATTGAAGATCTAAAATCGTTGAACATCTTTGTGACTAAAGGATAACTTTCAGACATTTAAATTGAAGATTTAATGACTCAACTTTGTAATCAAACATCTCTCTTGAAAATAAAGATTATTGACGTTAGATCTAAAAAGGATTTATTAGTGATCCTTATTACCTATGGTGGAGTTTCTGGTCATCGGCCTATGCTCCACTCAGGGTGACTTAAGTAAGTAAGTAAGTAAGTGGAGTTTCATTATTTGAGCAAGATGCTTTGGTTGTGGGGCTTTCATTGTTTATCTGGACAACATCAACAGCACAAACGTCAGAGAGGAGTATTCAAGTGTTTCCATGTGTGAGACTCGTAGTTTGTCCTGTTCAACATGATAGACAGGACAGGATGAACAGGATAAACAGGACAAGTTGTAATTTATACATGGAGGAATTTCGAATATTTCACTTCTCTACTTGAAATTTGTGCTTCTGATGATGATGATGTTTTTCAGAAGAACAACAAAATGGAAGCTCCACAGAATCTCACAGAACGCGACTACACTGTAATCATCTACCTGAGTGTGAGGAGATATTCATCCAATATCCTAAGAGAATTATTGGTCAATTCCTATTGGTTCATTCCTAATGGTCAATTTTTATGGTCATCCTTGATATCAGTGTCACGTGCTCCAATGTTGTTTCTTATTGGTCGTGCTGACTATCAATGTCACTTCAAATGTTGTTTCCTATTGGTCTTCTTAACTGTCAATGTCACAGACTTCGATGCTGTTTCCTATTCGACCAAAATGTATAAATACGCATTATCTGTAACGTTTAATGACCAGGACCAGGACCCGGTGCTGGATCCTTAGTCCGGGATACTGATTCTCTTCTGGACTCAGACCTCATACTTTCTGAATTCTTGTAGAATACATTTCCTACTTCATATCAATTCTTATTTTTACTCAATATGGGGGTTTGGGATAATCGGATTAGAGTAGCATGTCGTGTTCGCTGGATCCTCGATCCTCTCTTTCGTTTTCCGACTAAGATAAACTCGTAATAGTTCAAGTATATCAAGTTGATGTGTTAACATGCATGCGTAACTCTGAGCTATACATTATACATGCATGATACTACTAGTATTAGTTGGGCAATCGCTTTTTTACATGCGCGCACACACACACACAAACATACATACATACACATCGAAAATATCACTTACCTTGTGAATTACTACGATTATAACTTATCCTTCCACCAAAATCATTATTATGATTGTATGTCATTTGTCGTCGAACATACATTGAAGGTCTATTCCCATTATTATTGTTATTATTATTGTTACTACTATTATTATTATCAGTAGTATGATTATTATTATTATTACTAATTTGACCATTAGTAGTAGTAGCTTCTTTATTACTCACAGGATGACGTCTAATAATATCCGGTGTATCGGATTCCATGATACCATCGAATGTGAACTGATTCATTTTTTGTTTCAATGTTGACTTACGGAAATCATTCATATCAACTGATAAACATCGTTGATGTAATGGTGGCGGTGGTGGTGCGGGCAAGTCTCTATCCACTGATATTGATTTAATGAGTTTACGTGTGGAGAGTGTACTACTACTTGTACTACTACTACTATTATTACCATTGCTGCTGTTATTGTTGTTGCTATTTTGACGAAAGTGAACACTTTCATAAACTGCTCTCGGTCCATGGATTGTTGGACGTCTATCTTTGTTGTATACAGGTTTTTTATTAATTCCTCCTGAAATGATGGACAAGTGGGAAGGAAAGAGAGGGAGATGAGAGGAAATAAAAAGGATTATCAGCAAAGGAATCGGGTATTTTGAAATTGTTACACTAAAAGACAATATTTGAGGCAGATGAAACGTCGAGAACTACTCTATAAGGGATTATGTATGTATGTATTTTTATGGAATTTTCACAGGTTTTTGTTTTATGGTTATTGGACCGTTGATAAATACAAACGTTGTGGGTTTAAACATCAGCGGACTCAACAATCTAGTAAATTTATCATTCGAAATTAAATAGATAATAGTTAGATGTATGTATGTATGGTAATTGTAGCTATATCAGGTGTACTTCCAAGCAATTCAATCAGAAAATGAATGAACATCTCTCAGCATGGTTTAGAAAGACCCGGATCAAAACAATAGGCAGCTCTATCTTGGCACACTTTATTGATAGATCTCATAATTGTGGTGCTGGTGTTTGGTTCTTTGAGCTGGATGTTTTGGTTGTGGAGCTTTCATTGTTCTTCTGCCGAACAACATTATCAGCACAAACTTCAGATAGAAGAAGTGAAGCATTCGAATTTCTCCACATTTGACTTGTAGCCTGTTCTGCTAACCTCGATTTTGATTGGTTGCTGTTGACATTAAACCTGTCGTTGTTTGCACCTTTGATTTGATTGTATCCCCCTTTTGATCTGTTTCTTGATCCTGTGTCACCTATGATTTCCCTGAATAGTTGATAAATTGGGTCAATGTCGATGTGTTTGTTGATTGCTGATTGACCTGAGAGTCAAGCTTCTAACGATTCCCTAGTGTTCTTTGTCTTCCCCCTATCCAGTATTTCCACATTATCCCAATCGAACGTATGTCCATAATTGTCGGTGTGTATTGATATAAGCGAAGAGTTGTCGTGGCGTTTGACTGCTAATTGGTGTTCACGTAAACGAAGCTGAAGAGGCCGTCCACTTTGTCCTATGTAGTGTTTTTCACAGTCTGAGCAGTTGTTTATTTTGTAGATGATAATTGGTTTTTTCTTCCTTTGTCATTTTGTCCTTTGGTCTACATAGAGGATTGATTGAAGTGATTCTGTCGGTTTGTGTGCCACACCTATTCCAACTTGTTTCGGTAGTGGTGCTGTATGCTCCGATATGTCTTTTATGTATGGTAGGATGATCCGTTTATTGGTTCCTGTGCTTGATTTCGCTTCTGATGATGGTTTCGGTTGATGTTTTTTTGATGAAGTTGCGTGGATAGCCGTTCTTCCATGTTCCAAATAACAGAAGCCATAGAAAATTCGTACATTCAACCCCAATTCATGTGTGTTCAGAAGAAATTTGTGACAACCCTTGTCCCATTTCCTTGACCGGATATAACTTTACAAATGATTTTAAATATTTTTTACATCCTGTATTTGTATGTAATCCTCTGCCTCTTTCCATCTATATTCTTTTCAATCGAATTATTTACGTAGTCCTTATTACGTAATGATTGTGAATGTTTTGTGATGATTATTTTAAATCTCTTCATCCACATTTGACCTACTATTTCCAATGATGAACTATTGACTGGAACTTTTGTTAGGATATTTTACTCTTCTTAATACTAACAGTACACCTATCTTGTACTTTTTCACGAATTATGTGTCTAGTTACGTAATCCAGTTCGTTGTGATTATTAACTCATAATAAATTTTCAATTAGAATTATGGAGATTAATGTTTTTACACATTTGAAATCATCAGTGAAGTTCAACCCTATTGGGCGTAGGCAGTAACAACCAAAGACAAATGGGTGAGGTCGCGCAAAAACCGTAGATCAATCAGAGTTAGACATTAACATCGTTGGATGCCGGCCCAGTGGTCCAAAGGTTGGGCGTTAGCGCACATGACAGAAGGTCCCGTTTTTGAGTCCTGTGAGGTGCAGGAGTCATGCGTGAGCACTAATGGCTGATGAATCCCATACTAGGACGAAACGGCCGTCTTTCAGTGCTTCCAAGTTTCTAATGGTGGTGGTCTAACAATGATAGATTGATGATTTCAAATCACAATAAATTCCCTTGACTTTGGTTTAACATTTTCATATATACATACATATTCATATATCTTGAAGAGTATAAAACCTGATGACACTCTCTAATTGAAAACAACAGTATTGTTCGCTTACGTATATCGATCTACTTTAAGATATTCCTCCTACTAACTGGTTAACAAAGGAAAAAAAACCAAAAACCACTTACTAATTGATTTTTCATCGAAATTCTGTAAAATATGCGCTAAATTCATACGTTCTATGAGAATAGCTAATTCATATGGTGTTTGACCAGATGAATTCATAATAGTTGGTGATGCACCACATTGTAGTAATAAATTTAAACATTCCATTTCATCAGCCAACACACATAAATGTAATGGTGTATTATGATTTTCTACTTGTGCATTTAAATCAGCGCCATAAATAATTAATTGTTTCAATGTTCTATAGCGACCATTTAAACAAGCCTTATTGATTGATTGAATATGGTAAAAAATGATGAAAAAGAAAGGGATAAAATAAAAAGCATAGTGTAAAATAATGAAAGATTATTTGAAGAACTATGAAATTTATTTCATGAATCTTAAGTTTATGATTGATGTGTGATTCACTGATGCACTACACCCGAGTGAGCAACGCTGTTATTAGGAATCGGGTGCTAGGGTAAGAATGGCAGATCAATAAACGCGGTAGTGACACTTTATCAGTTGAAGTGGTTGGGACATGTGTAGCGTATGCCCAACAACCGACTGCCTCGTCGAGCTTTATTTTGTAGTGTAGGAATAGGTTGGAAGAAAGTTAGGGACGGCCAAACGAAAACATGGCAGTAATCCATGAAGTCATTGACAAGTGGACTGAGTCATGCCGGTAATTGTGGAATACCTGGTTGGGGTCCGCGAGATGATAATAATCGATGGTTAGAGACCTTGAATGAAATGGCTCAAAATCATTCGCAGTGGCGCTGGTGCATTTATTCTTTGTGTTCTCTCAAATCCTAATCTTCTGTGTTCTTCAAAACCTCTAGTTTTGACTTTCTAAACTTTTCTCATTGAATCATACTTCTTGAATAATATCTTCTAATCCTAACCTCTCCGATTACTCCTAATACCTTTACTACCTCTTCTACTATTGGATTTGAATTGACAATTGCATCTCTGTGCTGATGTGGTATGGCGACGTGAACTGATGTACTTACGTACGAAGTTGTACGTTGCATCTGACTGACTGCCTGACACTGATGCACTCTGTTCTGTTCCAAAATTATTATGATTTAAACCTTACATGCTATACTCTCCTTTTCTAGCCTAAATATCTCGTTTGAAAAAAAATAGTGCTTTTTAATTCTTTGTACGTTTTAGTCTTGCTGAGTATATAATTACTCATATGTCTTTGTTTGTTGGCCGTGTAGTGTTCCAGGTAAATCGTTTTTTTCTCTCCCTTGTTTGTCCGACTTTCTGATTATAGAATAATTCTTATTCATTGAAACTGTCAAGCGATTATTGTTAGGCCATCATTAAAAGCCTGTAAGCACTGGACGGCTGTTTCTTCCTAGAATGGGACTCTTCAGCAATGTAGTAACTTATCTGTATCAATGTGTTTTTATTATTATTATTATCGCGTTTGTATAAGCAGGTATGATTGAACATGGCTTACCGCCTACGCACATTTTCATTCTGCTATCTTTAATGTTAGTCGCTCAAATGAATCGGTCATGCATTCATTTGGCTAGGTATATGTATGCACATTTTGATCTTATTCGCTTGCGCAATCATTAACTCTCTCTCTCTCACACACACACTTAGCTTGCTCGCATATCGCTTTCATTTATGTGCCTGTGGGTTTTGTGATCTGGCTTAAGGTGTCATAATAAACGTAATTAACACTTCGTATTCGTGTTCTGAATTGTGTACTCCATTGGATGGTATCAAGGTACGGCTGTCAGGATGAGTGAAGACGAAATTTTGAAACTGGTATGCCCACAAATCCATCATCAGTCTACTCAGTGTTTTATTGTCAATCAGTCAGCCAGTTGCGACGTAGAACTTTGTACGTACGTGTATCAGTCCGAATTGCCATACCACACATTAGCACAGAGACATAATTGTCATTTCAAATACCATGGAAGTAGAGGTAGTAGAATTATTAGTAGTAATCAAGAAGGTGAATGATCTTTTGAGATGTATAGCCCAGAGAAATCGAGTAAACAAACAGAGAAAAAACGATCATGAGGAATTCAGAATATTAGGATTGAAGAGAACACAAAGAATGGATACACCAGACGATTTTGAGCCATGTCGTTCAAGGTCTCTAACCATTGGTGACATTCGTCTCGCGGACCCCAACCAGGTAGCCTACATCTACCAACATGACTCAGTCCACTTGTCAGTGACTTCATGGATTTGTGTCATGTTTTGGTTTGGCCGCCCCTAGCTTTCTTCCAACCTACTCCTACACCACAAAACATAACTCGTCGAGGTAGTCTGGGGTTGAGCATACGTAACATCTGTCCCAACCACCTCAACTGATGAAGTTGTACTACTTCATCTATTGATCTGTCATCCTTACCTAGTACATCCATTTAATAACAACAGAATTGCTTACTCAATAGTCCCGAGATAAACAAGTCATACTTCGTAAACACCTCTGACTCAAAAACCAATAACCTGAGTGAGAAATCACGGCCATGTCGTTCAAGGTCTCTGGTCATCGATTACTATCATCTCACCGGCCCCAACCAGGTAGTCGACACCTACCTTCATGACTCATTCCAGTTGTCAGTGACTGCATCTTTTGATTTGACCACCCACTAGCTTTCTTCCAACCTATTCCTACGCAGTAAAACGTATCTCACCGATCCACTTGGCAGTTGGGCATTCGTAACACATGTCCTAACTACCACAACTGATGGGGTTTCACTGCTTCATTTATTGATCAGCCATATCTACCTAGCATTGCTAACTCGGCTGTCCGAAAGTAAACAGGCAAGAACTCGTAAACACCTCTGACTCAAAAACCAATAACCTGAGTGAAAAATCACGGCGAATCACAATAATAATCGTAATCAGAGTTCATATTGATGGTACTCACTTGATGTATTTCTTGTCTACCTTTATCATCTGTTACACCAAGTATGGCATGATCAAATAGTAGACGTTGTATACATTCTGGTTGTATATCTTCCGAGCAAGCATAATACAATGGAGTTAAATCATGTTTATCACGTACATTTGGATTTTGTCCTAATTCTAAAAATACCTTGATTATCAAGAATAAATAAAAAATACAAACAGAAAAAAAGAAATGAAACAGAATAAATATGAATTAGTTTGTCTAGTTATTAAAATCGTGTTAGGATATTCATTCAATAGCCTAAGAGAATTATTAGTCAATTCCTATTGGTTCATTCCTACTGGTCTGTTTTATGGTCGTCCTTGACATGAATGTCACATACTTCAATGTTGTTTCTTATTGGTTGTCCTGACTATCAATGTCACTTCAAAAGTTGTTTCCTATTGGTCGACTTAACTGTCAATGTAACAGACTTCAAATGTTGTTTCCTATTCGACCTAAATGTATAAATACGCATTATCTGTCACGTTTTATGGACAGGACCCGGATCCCTAGTCCGGGATCCTGATTCTCTTCTGGACTCGGACCTCGTACTTTCTGGATTTCTGTAGAATACATGTTTTACTTCATATCAAATCTTCTTCTTTCACTCAATGGGTTGTTGAGACACTCGGATTTGAGTAGCATATCGTGTCACCGGGTCCTCTCTCTCGCTTTTCCGACTAAGGTAAACTCATTATAATAATCGAAGCATATCAAAATGACATGTTTATGTGCATGCGTTGCACAGTATGGTGCATTGTACATTAGACCGTTGGTCGATAGCTCAGTGGTCAAGAAGTTAGGCATTCTCAAGTCCTCCTGGATTCGACTACCGTGTACAGGAGCCGTAGATGCGCGTCTGTCAATGATGAGTCCGACATACTAGTAGGATAAAAACAGTCGTACATTGCTTCCATGTTTATTAACACATCGGTCAATTCATGATTTCAATGAAATTCCACAATCTTTACAAGTTTATAATGAGAGTTAATTTTATTTTCTAAATTTCACTGACTATCACAGACATTTTGTGATGCAATTGTCAAGTTTTACTAATCAGTTTGGATAATTATTTTCATGTAAATTCTTTTTCAAACTCAAATAAATTAATTCACTTTAATGATTTTGTTTATTACTGGTTGTTTTATTGAAATCAT
Source organism: Schistosoma turkestanicum (assembly GCA_944470395.2). NCBI lineage: Eukaryota > Metazoa > Platyhelminthes > Trematoda > Strigeidida > Schistosomatidae > Schistosoma > Schistosoma turkestanicum. The sequence goes on along the minus strand of OX103975.1, from coordinate 20,931,233 downwards.
GAATTGATCATTGATAGATAACTGTTTGAAGCCTGGAAGCACTGGACAGCTGTTCTATTTTAGTATGGGACTCATCTACAGTGTGCCTCCATGTCACCTGCTACTCGCGCGGGAATCGAACCCAGCGCCTGGTTCTTTGATCACGTCTCGGTAATATTCACAAATCAGCGTGGTTATGATGATTTTGCTTACAAGTGACAATGTTTACTTCTAAAGACAAAAGTATGTATTGATAATGTCATTATAAGAAGAACAATGAATTTTTCTCTATGGATTTGTCTACCACCGAAAATAGAATTTTATCAAAATCATACTTTTCAGCTATTGGTAGCTTAAAATCTTCCCATCGATCGGTCAGATTTTGCATCTGTCTTTCCAGGGCGGACTGCTCCGATAATGCCGTTGAGCTATAGGCTTTATATAAGCAAAGATAGATGATTGGTAACATTGGCTTTCAAGATTCACGTGATGACCTATTTGAGACTCATCAGCTAGATGTACCTACAGCCTAGAGATGGTGTTCATGTATATGCTGATAGTGCTTGTAACCCTTATGGTAATATCGAAGTTATTGAAATCTTTCTATATGATGATTAAGACTGCGATAGAACCGTCTCGGGTTGCTCGTTACTACTATAAAGTCGTAAGCAATATTAACATAGATGGATGATGGTTAGCAATGGAATCGTGGGCGTATGTGTCGGCCTATTCGGGATTTGCCAGCTGGATGTAACTTCACTCGTAGAGTTTTGTTCACACCTATAATGTTCAAATCGAAACCAGTAGAGCTTGCGACTCGACGGCAAAATCGAGCAGTCTTCACAGGATGTATCTATGTCAAAGCGACCCATAAACTGCATTCCTAAACATCATTGAGAAGAATCAATACAACCAACACAAATGAATTATTCTTTATCCATTTGCGCAAACCACTGGCTATCTGGACTCAGTAGCTTGATAGCGTTTGTAACGAATGGTACAAGGTTCGAGCTCCGCAGTGAATATAAACACTAGGTTGCATGTTTTTTTTCTGGGCTATTGCATACCAAAAATCGACATACGAAGTGGAATGCCCTGTGTCTGCCCGTGACTATATACCAACCCATGGTCCACGGACAGAAGCGCGAGTGGTCAAAGTAGTTGACCTTGTCATGTGGGAAGTAGAGGTACGAGGCTATAGATGGTCACACCATCAGAATCAGGTACACAAACAGCTAGACCCAGATTACCCATCAGCAGTAGTAAATCTTCCCTTTCACATCCTGCTAGATACCTTCAACTTACCGGCACCCCAACCACGAGAAATAGCTGAACAACAATCTCATCCCCGTTCCAGAAAGTGGCATCTCCGACAGAGGCGAACAACAGGCAAAATGCAAGTCGACTCCAGGAACGTACGCTATTACAAAGGGGAGGATTGTTGGGTCTGTTGGATCCCCAGAACTCAATTGAAAAGTTACTAATTTCGCAATTTATTTCTAATATTTCTAAAGCCAAGGGACGGCTGGTTGACCTTCAGCTTACGTTTGCCACTCGGAAAATCCTTGACTATCATTGGCTGATGTGCTATTTTAGTACGCTATTTTGTGGCTCTCACCAAGTCTGTTTCTATCATTGCATAAATAAGCTTGGTTTGTATGCTTAGACACCTCGAATTTTCTAGGTGCTTGTAGAACACGTTCTCTACTCCATATTCAAAACTTCTTGATCTAAATAGCGGAGCTGGGGACAACGGATTAGAATAACCTATCGCATCACTGAGTCATTGCTCTTCGTTTCATTTACCGAGTAAGGTGAACTCGTAATAGTTTGGAGCATATCAAAAATAGAAATCTTGTATAGTAAATAAATTGAGTTAAGAACTAGACATAAAAAATAGTTTATCACACAAGTAGAATTTTACCTCGATCGCTTTTAAATTTCCACAAATTGCAGCTCTATGTAATGCAGTCATTGTATCCGAATCACGATAATCTAAATGTGCACCAGAATCGACAAGTTGTAAAATCATTTCACGTGGTTCAGGTAATTCCGCTGCACAACTTAATGGTATAACTGAAAGTAATCGATGGGAAAAAAAAGTCAATAATATTTATTTTTTTGTTAAATAATGACAGATTATTTCTTAAAGAATATGTGTTCTGTATCAACCAGTGATAGTTGAGTGTGTTAACTGTGCTCACTTAACTTCGGAGTTTCATCAGTGCTGAAAGCCTAGTGTGTGATAGAATTTCAGCATGGATACAGAAGGCCTAAATGGCTTTTGTTCACTTGCGTCCGTCTATGAACCAAAGGAAAAGTTTAATGTGCAACAACAGTTCGCCCTCTTCTACTTTACGCGTGTAAAACATGGGCTTTAAGAATAGAGGATAATCTTCGTTTACTAGATGTCATCAAAGCATTTCTCATGTATATTAAGACCATTGAGTAAGCAATGCTGACGTTAGGAAAAAGGTACTAGGTAAGCGTGGCAGATCAAATGACGAAGTAGCGAACCTTCATCAACCAATTTGGTTGGGACATGTATTATGTATACACAAACACTGTCTACCTCAACAAGCGATGTTGTTTGATGTAGCAGTGTGCTGGAAGGAAGTTAGTGGTGGCCAAACAGAAACACGGCACAAATCCATTGGCTGCTGAATGAGCCATGTTCATAAGTGTAGACTACCTGGTCGGTGTCCGCGAAACAATAGTAACCAATAGTTAGGGACTTTGAATGACATGACTCAAAATCGTTTACAATAGTGCAAATGCATGCATTCTTGATCTTCTCTCAAATTCTAAACTTCTAGATTCCTCGATACCTTTATCTTTCTATTGTAAAATTTATTTCACTGTCCAATTCTTCTTAAATTATATCTTTGAACCCTAATCTTTTCCAAAACTACTAATACTACTACTACTACTACTACTACTACTTCTACTACTATGAGATTTGAACTGAACTGGTGTAGCAAGGTGAACTGATGTACATGCATACCAAGTTCAGTGTTGTAGCTGATGGAAGCATTTTCCCTTCCATTTAATGAGATCTCATTTCAAGCATGTAAAAGTACTAACATCTGTCTACTATGAACAGTTAGTTCATTGTAGAACATCTCAACAAACCGAATGGAACTAAATGTAGATCAAGTGGAAGTTTGGTCTTGGAATAATATCTTCTCAGATAACTGCTTTCTTGTAATTACTACTGAATTAGTCTCCGAAGACATTCTCATGTATCATGGGACAACCGCGTAAGCAATGCTATCGTTAGGACACCAGTACTGGATAGGGATGGCAAATCAATAGATCAAGTGCTGAAACTTCATCAGTTGAGGTGCTTAGGACATGTGTTACGTTTGGCTAACCACCGACTGCCTCGACGAGCTTTGTTTTGTAGTGTAGGAGTAGATTGGAAGAAAGCTAAGGGCGGCCAAACTAAAACATGGCAGCAATCCATGAAGTCACTAACAAGTGAACTGAGTCATGTTAGTTGATGTAGGCTACCTGGTTGGGGTCCGCGACATGAATGTCAAAGATGTTCAGAGACTTTGAACGACATGGCTCAGAATCGTTTGCAATGGCGCAGGTGCATCCACTCTTTGTATTCTATGAAATTTTAAGCTTCTGCATTCCTCATATTCTGCTTCTAAATTTATCTTACTGAATTATACTTCTCGAATCATATCTTCTCTCCCTAATCTTCTCCATTACTGCTATAACTTCTACTATCGCTATCACTCTTGGATTTGAACTGAGAGCTGCATCTCTGTGCTGATGGAGCATGGCAACCTGAACTGATGTACTTACATATGAAGTTCTGTGTTGCATCTGTCTGTCTGTCTATCTACTGAATTATTCAATAAACGGGAAAATGTTCATGCACCCATATATAACAAACATTGTAAAAACAAATGTATCACATGCCATGTGAAATATTCACAAACGATTTCATTTAAAGCACATAGATTTAACGTCAGTTTTATAGCTGTGAAACGATGTTCAACGTACTGCATGAACGATACAGGAATATTGAGAATTCCAGACATTACACACATGCAAGTACAGTGTACAATACTTGTGGTGCCAGCTACTTATAAGTAGTATATGACGTGAGTGTCAACGTAATGTCTGGCAGCAGAAAATGGGGGAAGATCAAGGGAAAGGAAGAGTTAGAACACAATGGAATTTGTATGAAACGCATGAATAATGACAATGGATTGATGTTTTGCAACAGGAACAGTCCAGTTCGATATGATGAACTGATATTTTTCAAATGAACGATTTACGATATGGTTGTCCGATTTTACTGAGTAACTCTGTAATTTTCGTTAAATACAATTCGGTTGCCCCACCTGTGTTCTCATTCACTACATACTCATTCCATTAAAAGATTGGTAAAGTCAAAGAAGGATTTCCGATTCAATACATATATTGTGTTGTTCTAATATATTGAACATTGAAAGGCTAATTTCAATTTTTTTTGAAAAAAAAAATGGACATTCAAACTTTCAAATCTATCAAACACATATATATGAAACAGTAAAAAAACAGTAAAAAGAAACAAATCTAACGTAGGTAGGTAGTAGTAGTTTAGTTTAGTTTTAGTTTTAATTACCTCCATTGGATGGATATTGAAAATTAGGATCTAAACCTTGTGCCAATAAATCAGTCACACGTCCAATATCTTCACGTTTTATAGCAGATAATAAACGTTTTTGATGATGCTTTTTGAATTTTTTTTTATGCAAAGAAATATTAAGAAAAACAGTATTTATTATCAAATTAAATAACTAACTAATAAATGTATATTTTCGCATTTATAATATAGAAATTCACGTGATCGACTGGATTATAGATTTAGCCAATCAGCATTGCAGCTAACAATACGAGAATTTTCTACTCTGTTCTCCAAGAATCGATCAGGCGTTGATTGGATAGGAAATTAGCCAATCAGCGCGCAGCTGACGTAGTTATGCTTTAATTCCGTCTATGTCCCACTAACAGGTAATCATTGTTTTCACATATTGAAATCATGAATGAATCAATCATTGTTAGACCACTATTAGGAACCTTGGAAGCACTAGATGGCCGTTTCGTCCTGCTATGGGACTGTATCATCAGTGACAGTGTGCATCCACAACTCATGTGGCTAGTAGGATTAGTACTCAGAACGTTTGGTCTGACGATGAACCCTCAACCCCTGGAACACAGTTGGCATCCGACAGTGTTCATGTGTAACTCTGATCAATCAATCTTAGGTTAAGCGTTCGCGCATGAGACCGAATCTTGTGAGTAGTAGGAGTCTTGGATGCACAGCGCTGGTGACTCAGTCCCATACCAGGATGAAACTGCTATCCATTGCTTCCAGGTTTGTAGTAATGGTCTAACAATGATTTTTTCTATGTGATAAATGAAATTTTCCAACACATAGTAGTAGTTCAACAAGTTTCTTTTACCAAACAACTAGTGATTGGTTGTTGAAAGTAAGCTGTTCAAGAATCAACGACTTATTAGCGTTGGATCTTTTCTCAAACAGAATTCGAGTTTGAAATGATAAACTGTGCTTATAGTCTCAGCTAGTTCTACCTGTTATTGTTTTGAAAACTATTACTCAGCCTAAATTGTTGATGATTTTATTTCGATTATTTCGTAGAGTGATGTCACCCCTAAAACACTATCTATAATCACACTGAGCCACTGGACCACTGAGCCGTCTTCTAATTGTATTACTACCTAACTTCGACCAAATCACGGAGTTGCGCAGACTCACATACTGTATTCGCGCGCAAGTCTGAAGGTCCTGGGTTCGAATCCTTCGAGATGCAGGAGTCGTGGGTGCACACTGCCAATGAGTCCCATACTGAGACGAAACGGCCGTCTGTTGCTTTTAATAGTGGCCTAACATTGATCGATTCATGATTTCAAATATGTAACTTAACAATCTTCACAACTCCTTAAGGCAGTTGTAATCCTGTTACGCAACAACACTTCATTTCAATTAGTTTGACTGATAATTTTATACTCTACATGTTGAAATCATCACCTATAAAATACGATTGTACAGCCAACTCCTGAAAATGATATCGTCGAAAAGGAAAAACTTTTTTCATTTTTAAAGTCTCGTTTTTATTTTCGATAAACTGTTGGGGATGTTAGATCCCCAGAACTCACTTGATAAAGGTCCTGATTTTGGATTTTATTCATAGGCTGATCAGCTGACCTTGAGATTATTTTTGCCACCAGGATAAACCTTGGCTGTCACTGGTTGATGTATTATTTTAGTACGCTATTTTTGTGGCTCTCCCAAGGACATTTCTATCATTGTATAAATAAGCTTGATTTGTGTGCTTGAGGACTGTTATACTTTCTCGGTGCTAGTAGACTATACTTTCTACACTATATCAAGACTTCTTCTAATTATTGGCGTATTGGGACGCTCGGATTGCAGTAGCCTATCATGTCACTGTATCACTGGTCTTCACTCTCGTTTATCGACTAAGACGAACTCGTAATAGCATTCAAGCATATCAATCTGACGAGTATAACATAAACTATTCATTTGTATAACACTCTGGTTCATATAAACATCATAAATAAATTGACTTCGTAGCAATGAGCTAGTAATTTAAAACGTTTCCATTTCAGAGAATAAGTAACAATTTCAATGATCAATGGCCGATGACATAGGTCTATTCGGTGAAGACGTTGACAAAATGCAGAGTCTTCAGAATACCATAAGCAACAATGCAAGCATGTTCGATATGCGCTTCCCCCCCCCCCGGAAATGCAAAATGTTGCTTCAAGACTGGGTTGCATCGCCAGCTGAACTAGTGATAGGGAGTGAACTAGTTGAGCGTGTTGATCACTTCACTTATCTAGGGAGTGTCATCAGTGCTGATAGCCTGGTGACAGAAGAAATCTCAGCGCGGACGCAGAAGGCTCGATGTGCTTTTGCCGATTTACGCCGTTTATGGCGTAGGCGAGATATCCGTTCGCTAACCAAAGGACGGGTGTACTGCGCAGCAGTTCGTTCCGTTCTCTTATATGGCTGTGAAACATGGCCGTTAAGAGTAGATGTTCTTAGGTCACTAGTATTCGATAATAGATGTCTCAGAAGCATTGCTCGTATATCGCGGGACAACCGTATAAGCAATCCTGTCGTTAGAAAACGAGTACTAGCTAAGGATGGCAAATAAATGGATGAAGTGATGAAACTTCATCAGTTGAGGTGGTTGGGAAATGTGTTACGTATGGCTAAACACCGACTGCCTCGACGAGCTATGTTTTGTGGTGTAGGAGTAGGTTGTAAGAAAGTTAGGAGTGGCCAGACCAAAACATGGCACAAATCCATAAAGTTCTTGACTAGTGGACTGAGTCATGCTGGTAGATGTCAACAACCTGGTTTCGGTCCGCAATACGAAAGTCACCAATGGTTAGAAACCTTGAACGACATGGCTCAGAACCGTTTCAGTTAGTTCAGATGCATCCATTCATTGTGTTCTCTCAAATCCTTATCTTCTGGAATCGTCTGCACCTCTACCTTTGTCTTTCAAACCTTATCTCACTGAATTATACTTCTTGAATAATATCTTCAAACACTAGTCTTCTTCATTATCATTCATACCTCTACTATCTCTACTGTCACTACGGGATTTGATTTGACATTTGCATCTCTATGCTAATGTGTTGGTATGACAACCTAAACTGATGTACATACATACGAAGTTCTACTTTGCAACTGACTGACTCAATGACCAACGAATTAACTTATTTTTCTGAATAAAATAACCATTAACACTTTTATGCTGATAAAAAACAAGTGAACATGTTCATTGTGACACATGTGAAATGCTGAAAGTTATTCGCTCACTTACTTTTGAATGAATTCGTTTCGTGATAGTTTTTATACCATCCTGACGATATTCTTCAACAAAACGAATTTTTGGTAAAAGCTGTCAATGACACAAAAAAAAACACAACAACTTTATCAAAATTTAAACAAACTCATTATTGAAATATTAGTGATATCATGAAATGATAACGCCATATCATCGTTAGAAACCTGGAAATATTGGATGATCGTTTGGTTCTAGTGTGGGACTTATCAGTGGCAGCGGGGATCTACGACCTCTGGTCATGTGAATCGAATCTAGGAATTTCGGTGTTTGCTTACAGATTTCTAATGATGGTCTAACAATGATCGATTCATCGTTTTAATGAAAACTCAACTGTCTTGACAACTCCGCCAGTAGAACCTTCGGGGCTACTGCCGGTCCCAAGCCCGGGTAAAGGAGGAGGGTTGGACATGGGGTTGGCGACCCCATCCCGTCAAAAACTAACTTGCCAAAAAAAACGCTAACCAGAAAAAATAATTCAAACCATTTTAACTCTGCCCTGGGCGTTGAAAGAAGAATTACGACGTCTCGTGATGAAAGCCGGGTTTTCACGGAATCACGAGGCCGATGCCTTTTCTGACAACCAGAGCAACCATTCTTTTAGGTACATGGAACGTTCGTACATTGTGGGAGACTGGAAGACTATTTCAAGTTGCGGCAGAAATGAAAAGATACAACCTCGAGGTGCTCGGCATCAGTGAAACGCATTGGACACAAGTAGGACAACTGAGACTAGCTTCAGGGGAACTGCTGTTATACTCTAGTCATGAAGAGGAACCTGCTTCACATACACAAGGAGTTGCACTGATGCTGTCCAAACATGCACAAAAGGCACTGATAGGATGGGAATCTCACGGACCCAGGATCATTAAAGCATCCTTCAAAACAAAGAAAGAGGACATTACAATGAACGTCATCTAATGTTATGCACCTACCAATGACTACAATGACGATGTTAAAGATCAATTCTACGAAAGGCTGCAGTCAATCGTCGAGAAATGTTCACCAAAGGATTTGACGATTCTTATGGGAGACCTGAATGCTAAGGTTGGCATGGACAACACTGGATATGAACACATCATGGGACGACATGGAGTGGGAGAAAGAAACGAAAATGGTGAGAGATTCTCAAACCTATGTGCCTTCAACAAACTGGTCATCGGTTGCACAATATTCATGCACAAACGCATAAACAAAGCCACGTGGATTTCACCGGATCGCACTAATCAAATGCAGATCGATCATATCTGTATCAACAAAAGGTTCAGAAGATCTTTGGAGAATGTGCGAACCAAGAGAGTAGCTGATATAGCCTCAGACCACCGTTTGCTGATCGCCAAAATGAAACTGAAGCTAAAGAAGCACTGGACAACGGGGCAGACAACATCACAGAAGTTTAATACGGCCTTTCTTCGGGATACTGTAAAACTCAACGAATTCAAGGTAGCCCTCACCAATAGGTTCCAGGCCTTTCAGGATCTACTCAATGGAGAGGAAGCAACATTGGAGAACAATTGGAAAGGGATTAAGGAGGCAATCACTTCAACATGTCAGGAGTTCCTTGGTCGCAAGAAGCACCATCACAAGGAATGGATCTCTGTTGATACTCTTGCAAAAATTGAAGAAAGGAGGGACAAGAAGGCAGCAATTAATGTCAGCCGAACAAGAGCAGAGAAAGTTAAGGCACAAGCTGAATACACGGAAGCAAACAGGGAAGTGAAGAAGAGCATCAGAGCTGACAAACGAAAATATGTGGAAGATCTAGCAATGACGGCGGAAAAGGCTGCAAGAGAAGGAAACATGAGACAATTGTACGAAACAACAAAGAAGCTCGCCGGGAACTATCGTAAACCAGAACGACCAGTGAAAGCAAGGAAGGCAAAGTAATCAGCAACACTGACGAACAGCGAAATAGGTGGGTAGAGCACTTTAAGGAACTATTGAATCGACCAGCTCCACTGAACACACCCAACATCGAAGCAGCATCCAAGGACCTCCCAATTAATATTGGCGCACCTACGATTGAGGAGATCAGTATGGCCATCAGACAAATCAAGAGCGGCAAAACAGCAGGACCAGACAACATTCCAGCAGAGGCAATCAAACCGGATGTGGAAGCAACTGCAAAAATATTTCACATCCTCTTCAAGAAGATTTGGGATGAGGAACAAGTACCATCAGATTGGAAAGAAGGATACCTGATCAAAATACCAAAGAAAGGCGACCTCAGCAAGTGTGAGAACTACAGAGGCATCACTCTTCTTTCAATACCAGGCAAAGTCTTCAACAGAGTATTGTTAAACAGAATGAAGGACTTCGTAGACGCCCAACTTCGAGATCAACAGGCCGGATTTCGTAAGGATCGATCGTGTACTGACCAAATTGCTACATTACGGATCATTGTGGAACAATCAATCAATTGAATGGAACTCACCACTCTACATCAACTTCATCGACTACGAGAAAGCATTTGATAGCGTGGATAGGAAAACACTGTGGAGGCTTCTTCGACACTACGGTGTGCCTGAGAAAATAGTCAACATCATACGGAATTCTTATGATGGATTCAACTGCAAAATCGTGCACGGAGGTCAGCTGACAGACTCTTTTGAGGTGAAGACCGGTGTCAGGCAAGGTTGCTTACTCTCATCCTTTCTCTTTCTCCTGGTCATCCGGCTGGATTATGAAGACGTCAACATCTGGAGGGAAGCACGGTATCAACTGGACAGTTAGGACGCAGCTGGACGATCTGGACTTCGCAGATGACCTGGCTCTTCTATCGCACACTCAACAACAAATGCAAGAGAAGACGACCAGTGTAGCAGCAGCTTCTGCAGCAGTAGGTCTCAACATAAATAAAGGAAAAAGCAAAGTTCTCCGATGCAACACAACATGCACCAACCAAATCACTCTTGATGGAGATGCTTTCGAGGACGTTAACAACTTTACATATCTGGGCAGCATCATCGACGAGAAAGGTGGATCGGACGCAGATGTGAGGACGCGGATTGGCAAAGCGAGGGCTGCATTTCTACAGTTGAAAAATATCTGCAACTCCAAACAAATATCAATCAACACCAAAATCAGGATTTTCAATACAAATGTCAAGACAGTCCTACTGTATGGAGCGGAAACATGGAGAACTACCAAAGCCATCATTCAGAAGATACAAGTGTTTATTAACAGTTGTCTACGCAAAATACTTCGTATTCGTTGGCCAGACACCATCAGCAACAACGAACTGTGGGAGAGAACAAGTCAGATTCCAGTAGAGGAGGAAATCAGGAAGAAGCGGTGGAAGTGGATAGGACATACACTACGAAAAGCACCTAACTGCGTCACGAGACAAGCCCTCACATGGAACCCTCAAGGCAAAAGGAAAAGAGGAATGCCAAGGAACACACTACGCCGAGAAATAGAGAAAGATATGAGAGGAATGAACAAACATTGGACAGAACTGGAGAGGGAAGCCCAGGACAGAGTTGGTTGGAGAAAACTGGTGAGTGGACTATGCTCCATTGGGAGTAACAGGCGTAAGTAAGTAAGTAAGCAACTGTCTTGACAACTTTCTTATATTAGCTAGTTTGAGTAGTTGAGAAAACTGACACGTAAAACTACGCCTGGTGCACTTCTATAGCTATTATATATCTTAAGCTCATATAAAGATGGGTTACGCATGTGGTAAGTGACCCCATCCTGTAGAAAACAAACTTTTTTAAAAATGCTATACAGAACAAACAAGTCAAAACATCTGAACTCTGACGTGGGAGTCGGAAGGTCTTCATTTTGACCGTTTATGACGAACTTCTTTTGGAAATCATGAGGCTAGCGCCCTTTCTCACAAACAGAGCAACGATCGATATAAGTAAATGGAATGTTCGTGTAGTCTATAAACCTGGAGGAACTATTCAAGATGCTGCCGAAATAAAAATATACACCTTGGTGGTGCTTGGAATTAGTGGAACATATTGAACGCAGGCAGGAAAAAATAACATCAGCTTCAGGAGAAATGCTTTTGTATTCCGGCTATGAAGATAAATATGCCTCGCATAAATAAGGAGTTGAACTGATATAGTCCAACTAGTAAAAATATACCGATGCTAACGCACAAATATGAAATTCTTGCAGTTTATGTCAATGATTGGATCTAACTATTACCAAGAGACTCAGTTGGTGGCTTAAAAGATGCCAACGACAGTTCTATTTGGTACGAAGTCTTCTGATCATTTTAGGTGAAAATTCAAGCATGTTTGGGATACGAATCTTCCCATCGAAATGCTAAATGTAGCTTTTGAATATTCCAATTGTGAAAATTAGAACAACACATATAAGCGAACAATATTGTTTTCGATTAGATCGTCATCAGGCTTTACTCTAATATACATGAATATTTATATGAAAATGTTAAACCAATCAAGGCAATTTGAGTGATAATCACAATGAAATGAAAAAGGCAAAAGTACAAGTGGATAGTAGGAAGATAGGTGAACCGATAGTAGTAGGACAATTTATAAAATATGATAACTAAAGTAGGTCAAGGGTGGATGAATAGAAATCAAATAATCATCAAAAACATCAAAAACATTACGGAATAAGCAGATGTGTAAAAATAATAAAAATAATAAAATTAAATTAAAATAAATAAAATATATATATAATGTCAATCGTTAGTTACGTCATATCCGGCCACGGAAGAGATAGGGGTGTCACGAATTTTTTCTGAACACATAAATTAGGGTTGAATGTGCGTATTCCTATGGCTTCTGCAATGTGTAGGAGACGGGATCGAACTCCGTTCGGAGTTGGGACATGAATAAAGTGACTTGGCGTGTTGACCACCTCATTTAACTTGGGAGTCTGTCGCATCAGTGCTTAAGACCTGGTGACTGACTAGCATTCGGTACGTATACAGAAGGCGTGCCTGGCTTTTGTCGACTTGAGTCACTTAAGGCGTAAGCAAGATAACAGTTTACTAATCAAAACAAGAGTATACTGTGTAGCAGTTCACTCCATTCTACTAAACGAATGTGAAACAAGGCTATTAAGAATGGAACATGTTTACAAGTGTCTTCGAACAAATTGCTCGTATATTGTTAGGATATTCATCAAATATCCTAAGAGAATTATTTTGTAAGTCTCATCCTATTGGTCAATTCCTATTGGTTAATTACTATTGATTGTCCTAACTATCAATGTCACATACTTCAAATGTTGTTTCCTATTCAACCTAACTGTATAAATATGCATTATCTGTAATGTTTTACGATCCGGATCCTTAGCCTCTACTGAACTCGGACGTCATATTTCCTGGGTGTTTGTAGAATACATGTTCTACTTCATATCAAGACTTCTTCTTCTTCTTCTACATAATAGGGGTTTGGGACTCTCGGATTAGAGTAGCCTGTCATATCGCTGGATTATCGATCCTCTCTCTCGTCTTACCGACTCAGGTGAACTCGTAACGTAGTGAACGACAACACAGGTGGGGCAACCGGATTGTATTTATCGAAAATTACAGAGTTACTCAGTAAAATTGGAAAACCATATCGTAAATCGTTCATTTGCAAAATATCAGTTCATCATATCGAACTGGACTGTTCCTGTTGCAAAACATCAACAATCCATTGTCACTACTATTCATGCGCTTCATACAAATTCCTTTGTGTTCTTCCAACTCTTCCTTTCTTGATCTTTTCCCATCTTCTGCTGCCAGACATTACGTTGACACTCACGTCATATACTACTACTTATAAGTAGCTCACACCACAGTAATAGTTTCAAGCATATCAGTTGACGGGTTGACCTACATACGAAGCATAGTCCAACTACTTATAAAGCTTATCAGTAGCATGTTTATCAAACCAAATCTCAAAGAAAAAGTTTTAAACAACTGATTGATTTACCTCTAAAACCACTGGTTCTTTTGACTTTCTCTCATTATTATTATTATTATTATTATTGTTATTCAATAATCCATTTGACTGATGATGATCATGATTTTTCTCATTCCCCATAAATAACTCTTCATTCTGATGATGTTGATGAGGAGGAGCAAGTGGATTTTCCAATTTAATTGCAACTAATTGTGGATATTCGGAGATGATACGTTCATCTTGGAGAAATTTGCCTTTCTTTCCACTATTATCCGGTGGCAAATATAAACCATAATTAATAAAATCTAATTCTTTCAAATTATATGTTTCAATAGCTTGTTTTCTTAATTCACCAATTAAAATATCAGTACGAACTTTGAAAATATACTGAAATGGAAGAAAAAATATTTGGAATGAAATTAGAAGTGATGTTATTGATTTTTTATTGGGAAAAATAAATGAAACAGTATATGGATTGGTCAGTGTTGAAAACTAGAGGGGACTGTTTAGTTCTTAGTTCTATAAAATTCACCGGCAATGCTTAGTCACGAACCGAGGAACTTCAGATTCGCTTACGTGTTTTCAATAGTAATCAAACAGTGATGTATTTACTATCTTGATGAAATTCAACGTACTGCATAACCCTAAAGAAGTGAAGATTATGAGGTATTCATCATTGTGGTGGTGTTTCGTTCGCTGAGCTGGTTGTTTTGGTTGTGAAGCTTTCATTGTTCTTCAGCTGAACAACAACATTATCAGCACAAACTTCAGATAGATGAAGTGAAGTATTCGAATTTCTCCACGTTTGACCTGTAGCTTGCTCTGTTAACCTCGATCTTGATTGGTGAAAAACACGAATCAAACAACAGCCGATCATTCCGGGATGTACTAATCACCACAACTAACACAGGAAAGCTAGACACTCAAGTCTTTCGGAAGCCATCCCACGGCGCCGTAATTCTCAACTACGACAGCAACAACCCAAGAACCCACAAGATCAACTGCATACATACTTTGTTCAGGAGAGCGAAGACACACTGCAGAACATACGAAGCATTAAAAAACGAGGAAAAACACCTGATGACTACTATCTTCCAAAAGAACGGCTATCCACGCAACTTCATCAAAAACATCAACCAAAACCATCATCAGAAGTGAAATCAAGCACAGAAACAAATAAACGCATCATCCTACCATACATAAAAGATATATCGGAGCATACAGAACGTATACTGAAACCATTTAGAATAGGTGTAGCACACAAACCAACACAGAACCACTTCAATCAATCCCGTATGTAGACCAAAGGACATAATGACAAAGTGAGAAAAACCAGATATCATCTACAAAATAAACAACTGCTCAGATTGTGAAAAACACTACGTAGGACAAAGTGGACAGCGTCTTCAGTTTCGTTTACGATAACATCGATTAGCAGTCAAATGCCACGACAACGCTTCACTTATGTCAATACAAAACGACAATTATGGACACATATTCGATTGGGACAGTGTGGAAATACTGGATAGGGGGAGGACAAAGAACACTTGGGAATTTTTAGAAGCTTGACACTCAGGTCAACCAGCAATCAACAAACACATCGACATTGACTCAATTTATCAACCAATCAGCAAAATCATAGGTGATATAGGATCACGAAACAGTTCAAAACGGGATACAATCAAAACAAATGTGCAAACAACGACAGATTTAAGGTCAACAGCAACTAATCAAGATCGAGGTTAACAGAACAAGCTACAGGTCAAACGTGGAGAAATTCGAATACTTCACTTCGTCTATCTGAAGTTTGTGCTGATGATGTCGTTGTTCAAAAAAAGAACAATGAAAGCTCCACAACCAAAACAACCAGCTCAGAGAACGAAACACCACCACAATCATCAACCTGAGCTACAAGTATTCATCATTAACTAGATTCAGGATCAATTTTTAGGGTTCTAGTGAGAAGCCGTGATCAACGGAGTTCATTCATGTTGGATCTGATGTAGTTAACCATCAATCAACCCAAAATATCACGTGACCTCATTTAGTGTGAACATTACTACAACTGGATATCAGCTTAGTATCTACGGTTTTGCTTATGAGTTGTTAATAGTGATCAAACATTGATGTGTTTAGGATCTTGATGAAATTCAACGATCTATACAATCGAAAAGATGAAGAATATCAAGCATACGTCAGTGAATAGCTTCAATAATGAATTTGTAGGGTTCTATTGAGAAGCCGTGATCAGCGGAGTTCATTCATGTCGGATGTGATGCAGTTAACCATCAATCAACCCAAGATATTACATGACCTCATTCAGTGTGCACATTACCACAATTGGTTGCCAACTTAGTGGTCTTGAGGTTAAACATTTCGGCGCAAGACTCAAGATCTAGGTTTCATGAATGAGCAATACTAAAGAATCTCACAATAGGAGGTAAGGTTTTCAATGTATTTTGGCAATATTTACTATTCAGTACTTTAAGTTATATAGATGTTAGATACTGGCCGGATGTTGCTTTGAAACATTCCTCATATATCCTGAGATTATCGAGTAAGCGAAACTGCTATAAGAAAACGCGTGCTAAGCCATGATGACAGATCAATCGAAGAAGTAGTGAGGTTTTGTCATTTGAGGTAGTTGGGGCATGTGTTACAAATGCCTAACCACTGACCGCTTCGGCTAGCTACGTTTTGCGTTGTAGGGGTAGGCTGTAAGAAATCTAGGGAAAGCCAAAACAAAACATGGCACAAATGAATGTAGTCACAGACAACTGAACTGAGTCATGTTGGTAAGTACAAAATACCTGGTTGTGGTCCACGAAACAATATTAATCGATGGTTAGAGACTTTGAATGACATGGCTGAAAATCGTTTGCAGTGCTGCAGGTGCATCCATTCTTCGACTTCTCTTAAATTCTAATCTTCTGAATTCCTCGTCACCTCTATCTTTCTCTTCTTAAATTTATTTCACTAGATTATACTCCTTAAATAACTTATTCGAACTCCAAGCTTTCCAGTTATCGCTAATTCTCATACTACCTCTAAAACGATGGTACTTGGATTGACAGTTCGATCTCTCGGGGCTAATGTGGTATGGCAACTTGAACTGATGCACGTACGTACTAAGTTCTATGTTGTTTCTGACTGACTCACTGTTGTAGATTGATGCTAATCTCGGTAATTTTAATCAATATCAACTAGCTGTATATGTTTGTAAAAATTTCCCTACTAGATCACTCTACAATTTAATATGCAAACATTTCATCTTATTTTTGAAAATATCAAGTTTTCTTCTTCCAGTTATGTATAAAGTCATCTATAACAGACTGCTCAATCACTATTCTGTTCTCACGGATTTATATTTATGTACACTTGGTTCAGAGGATAATTATCGTTCAATGCTGTTTTAAATCAGTTTATCTCTTCGCATATATATGTATATGGATAGAATATTCGGTGTAAATAAAAATCAATTGGTTTTAAGAAGAAAACGGATTTTGAGATGGTAGAGAAAATTTATAGTTCAGATAGATAATTGTGGAGGTGTTTTGTTCTCTGAGCTGGGAATGTTTTGGTTGTGAAGCTTTCACTGTTCTTCTGCTGAACAACAACATTATCAGCACAAACTTCAGATAGATGAAGTGAAGTATTCGAATTTCTCTACGTTTGACCTGTAGCTTGTTCTGTTAACCTCAATCTTGATGGGTTGCTGTTGACATTAAACCTGTTGTTGTTTGCAAGAAACAGATCAATTAGGGGGATACAATCAAAACAAAGCTGCAAACAACGACAGGTTTAGGGTCAACAGAAACCCATCAAGATTGAGGTCAACAAAACAAGCTACGAGTCATGAGTGTGGACAGTACTTCTAATACTTCAGTTCTTCTATCTGAAGTTTGTGCTGATAGTGTTGTGTCAGCAGAAGAACCGTGAAAGTACCGCAACTAGTACATCTAGCCCAGGCAACAAAACACCTCCACAAGAAAACGGATTGTTCTACTTGCATGGATTTGAACTCAGCTAAGTTTTCGCGGATCGACAAATAAACGCATGTGATTGTATCTAAAAAATTTTAATTTAGTAAACAAATAGATTATTACTTCAATCAAAAGTGACTAGCCAGAGAACATTGAAGTAATCTATCGTTTACACCAAGAAATCTCCTTAACTTGACAATACAACCATTGTGTCATTTATTAGTTCAAACCCAAACATACACACTCACACACACACACACAAGGCATTTAGCCGAGGATTTTCCAGCCTCGTGGTTTGTGCACATAGTATTCAGAATATTATTCAGTTAAATTTCGCGAACGTATATTACATTTGAAACATTTGAGCAGTTATTACACTGATATCGACTGCTACTGTTATTATCGAACATCTTAAATGTCAGCTGTTCGCGTGTTATTTTGTATTTAACAAGAAGATAATTTTCAATGTTTGAAAATGGATCAATCCTCGGCAATGTCAAGCTATTTTTATTTGAAATATATCGTCTACTTATTAGTAGGTAAAAATTTTGCTTTAATTTTTATCGGGGCAGACATGAGATTTAGCGGTAAAAATAATCGTGAACTAAAATTTGTGATTGAGTGAGCACCTGTATTTAAGCCTAACGTTACTTTATTTATTGATTTGGTTGTCTATATTTAACTAAATAACTAAATAAGCATCAAACTAGACGCATAATCACTGCAATGATTCATTTATAACCCTTATTATTCAGTATACATAATGAATGTTTCGAATATTTGAAGACAATTGGGTGAGGTTGCATGAAATCTATAGATTCATCAGATTTAGAAATTAACACCGCTGAATGTTGGCTCAGTGTCCTAGAGGCTAGGAGTTTGAGCACAATACCCGAAGGTCCTGAGTTCGAATCTTGCGTGTGGATGTGCACGGCTGATGAGTCCCATGGCAGGACGAAATGACCATCGAGTTCTCTCAGGTTTCAAGTAGTGGTTCAACAGTGATCGATTCATGATTTAGATAATAGTTAATATTATGAAAATCCTCGGAATTATACCATCTTATGACAACTGATTTGTTCATCACAATGTCTGAGTTGGTATTCCGAACTCATCGTTAAGAAATCCAATACGACAGACAATACAACTGTCTAATGGTTCATGGTTTACAATGAATGCAATGAACGCGAACCAAGGAAAAGCTTATAATTAAGTAAAATTAATTATCACAATGAGAAAAATACTGAAGGACATTTCAGACGCTAAAGGTCAAGGACAAAGCTACCGAAATAAGTAGGTAATTGAAGATAATTGTAGATAATAAGAGAGGCTTGTACAAAGTGATTACGTAATAATAATAATCATGAAATAAGCGAAATAAGCGGTACTTTCTGAAGAATTATTTTCGGAAGCAATCCTACCGGACAGTTAATGTATACTTTTGAAATCATGAACGATTCATTGTTAGACAACCGTTGGAAACCTGGAATCACTGGAAGATGACCGTTTCGTTTTGGTATGGGGCTCATCATTAGTGCCCAGGATTCTAACCCAGGACCTTAGGTCTTACGCGTGAACGCCCAACCTCTGAATCAGTAGGCCGGCATCTAACGGTGTTAGATGTCTAACTTCGATCAATTCACGGAGTAGTGCAACCCCATATAGTGTCTTTGGTAGTTACTGGCCACACCCGAACAGGTTGTACTTCACTGCTCACTTCACTTCTCATTAGAACTCGGAGAAGGTTCCTGACGTAGTTTATCATTAAAACCATGAATCAGGCATTGATAGACTACCACCAGAAACTTAGAAGCACTGGATGGCCATTTCGTCCCTAGTATGGGACTAATCAGTGGCAGTGCGCATCGACAAACCTTACTTGAGGGAATCGGACCCGAGGACGTTCGATTTCGCCAGTTAACAATGAGCTGACATCCAGTGGCGTGAATGTCTAAATTTCATCAATCTAAGGTTTTGCGCAAACCAAAATCAGGATTTTCAATACAAGTGTCAAGACAGTTCTACTGTATGGAGCGGAAGCTTGGAGAACTACGAAAGGCATCATCCAGAAGATACAAGTGTTTATTAACAGTTGTCTACTCAAAATACTTCAGATTCGTTAGTCAGACACGATCAGCAACAACGTACTGTGGGAGAAAACAAACCAGATTCCAGTGGAGAAGGAAATCAGGAAGAAGCGGTGGAAGTGGATAGGACACACATTGCGAAAAGCACCTAACTGCGTCACGAGACAAGCCCTCACATGGAACCCTCAAGGCAAAAGGAAAAGAGGAAGGCCAAGGAACACATTACGTCGAGAAATAGAGAAAGATATGAGAAGAATAAACAAAAGCTGGACAGAACTGGAAAGGGAAGCTCAGGACAGAGTTGAATGGAGAAAACTGGTCGATGGCCTATGTTCCGGTGGGGGTAACAGGCATAAATAAGTAAATAAGGTTTTGCGCAACCTGACCTAATCTTTTCGGGTAGATGACTGCCTTCAACCGACAAGGCTTGACTACACTAGTCACAGGATCTAACAATGATTAATTCATAATTTCAATCATAAAACAACAATCTCCATAAATCTAAATTGAAGATTTATACCTAAGATTTAGTCCTTAATATCAGGTTATCACTCATTTTATGCCAAATACCATATTTATAAGTTACTTCAGTTTACTTTACTGGTACGGGGTTGTTGTTAAGTTTTATTTAAAACCATGAATCGATCAATGTTAGATCACCATTAGAAACCTGGAAGCACTGGACGGCCGTTTCGTCCTGGTATGGGACTCATCAGCAGTGTGCATCCACGACTCCTGCACCCCGCAAGATTCGAACCCAGGACCTTCGGTATTGTGCGCGAACGCCTAACCATCGAACCACTGAGCCGATATCTAACGGTGTTAATGTCTAACTTGATCAATTCACGGAGTTGCGCAACCTCATACACAGTCTTCGGTAGTTACTGTCTACACTCGAACAGGTTGAACTTCACTGGTCACGTCTTCCCACCACTAGAACTCGGAGAAGATTCCTCACGAAGCTAGTCACTAGTGAGCACAGGTAATTAATTGCATTACGGGGTTGTTGTGAAGATTGTTAAGTTACACATTTTTGAAACCATGAATCGATCAATGTTACTTTACTAGTCGAATTCATGATACACTACTGAAAAAACAAGAATAAACTACTGATGATTTCTGGCTTGCTACTTTCTTTATTCACGCAAATTTCAGTGTTATCTTTACATACACAGATTGATTGATCTATGATGAGCATGATTATCAACTATCACCACATTTTTTTTCTTAAAAAAAATCTATGAGTAATTCTTCTCTTTTTTTTTAATGACATTCAAAAGTCAATAAATGTTTCATTTTGTTTTAACTGCTCAAAACACATGATTACATTTTTTTTGCGTTTTCTTCAATCAATGAATAAAATGACTATTATTATTATTATAGTTAGTTGATTGTTAAAAATTAGTTTAAACAAATAAAAAAATGATGATTTATTTTGCAAAAGATGAATAAAAAAAAATTCAAGATGTGTGTGTTTTGTCCTTATTTTAGGGATTCATCAGTTTTGAATTCATCTATTCGGTACTAGTTGTGGTAGAAAGCTTTCGCAATTTCCATTTAGCTAATGAGTTCAAATAGACAACGGTCGATGCAACGAGATGACGTTGAATTCAGTTGTATTGAAATTATCAATCAATCATTGTTAGACCACCATTAGAAACCTGGAAGCACATTGTGCTCACTAGTGACTAGTTACGTGAGGAAATTCTAGTGAGGTCTAGTGAGAAGACGTGACCATTGGAGTTCAACTCTGTCAGGTGTGGGCAGTAATTACTGAAGACGAATAGGTGAGGTAGCGCAAAATCCCTAGATTGATCAGAGTTAGACATTAAAACGGTGGATGCCGGTCCATTGGTCCAGGGGTTAGGCGTTTGCTCACAAGACCCAAGGTCATGAGTTAGTATCTGATAAATATCAGAAGTCGTGGATACGAACCGCTGTTGAGTTCGATAGCAGGATGAAACGACCGTCTTTCAGTGCTTGCAGGTTTCTAATGGTGGTCTAACAGACAGATAGACAGACAGACAGATACAGCACAGAACTTCGTACATAGTTACATCAGTTCAGGTTGCCATACCACGTCAGCACAATGATGCAACTGTCAGTTCAAATCCGAGTGGTAGCGACAGTAGAATTATTAGCAGCAATGGAGAAGATTAAGGAGGAAAGATATGATTCGAAAAGTATAACTCAGTGAGATAAATTTATAAGGAGAAAGATAGAGATTATGAGGAATTCAGAAGGTTAGAATTTCATAGAACACAAAGAGTGGATGCACCTGCGCCATTGCAGACGATTTTGAGCCATGTCGTTCAAGGTCTCTAACCATCGGTTACTATCGTTTCGCGGACCCTAACCAGGTGGTCGACATCTACCAACATGACTCAGTCCACTTGTCAGTGACTTCATGGAATTGCGCCATGTTTTGGTCTGGCCGCCCCTAACTTTCTTCCAACGAAGTCCTACACCACAAAAAAATAGGTCGTCGCGGCAGTCGGTGGTTAGGCATACGTAACATATGTCCTAACCACCTCAACTGATGACGTTTCAATGCTTCATCTATTGATTTGCCATCCTCCCTAATGATAGCATTGCTTACTCAGTTGTCCCGTGATACACGAGCAATGCTTCGGATGGTGGTCTAACAATGATTGATTGATGAGTTCAACACTGATCTCCATAACATTAATTGAAAAATTCATTTGTGTTGGTCCTGTGTTAATTCTTTCCATCGACGTTCAGCACTGTAATTGATACGTCACTTTGGCACATATACATTTTACGGTGATTGCTCGATTTTGCCATTAAGTTTTAAGCTTTACTGGTTTAGATGTGAACATCACAGCAGTGAACAAATTACTCTACGAGTACAAATACGTTCCAACTGACAAATCCCAAAATACGACGACACACATCCAAGATTCTCATTGCTAACCACCATTCATCTATTTTAAGAATGCTTATATCTTTAAGACAGTAACGAGCCCTCCAAATAAATTAAGTAAATACAAAATACTTTTTAAATTATTCAGTGTAGATGAATAATTCCATAGGCCAAGTTATTTTAACATTCACGCCTTCCTTGTATTTTATTATGACATGAATTCTAATATTCCAGGCATTAAAAATTGTAGTTTGTCCGTAGACAATCCCTGAAGAACTGTTTTGTTCAAGTATGTCGCTTCACAGCAATGAGCACCTACGACTTTTTGAGAGAGTCAACATACAGGTTTTGAAGAGGGAAGAGAACTGGCCGACATTTAATTAGACTACCAAGTTAATATCTGATGATTTACACTGCTAAATTCGATCAAATGATTAGTGCCTGCATCATTAGAGATTTATTTTACATGACATAAGTAACATTCTGATAAAGATTTGGCATTTTAACTAATTCTTATAAGATTGTTTGTAACACTGAGAATGTGTAGATAACATGTTACAGAAGCAAAATAAAGTCACTGTGATTAGAACCAAAAATGTTTGAGTCAATCAATTTTTGCACGCATTATTCAAAAAAACATGTTAAACTGTCTTTTTACATATAGTATGAATCATTAGTGGATAGTGTAGAGTTCATTAAACACAATTGGGAAAAAGTATATACCTCATACACACAACTAGTTCAAACAAGCACGCAATGCACTTATATAAGATGGGAATCCCAAAGAAGGAGCGGATCACAGACGAAGTACGAAAACAACGCTTTACTCTAAGAGTCAGTAGATATACAAAAAAATGAAGGTGTTTATAGAGTTAGTCAAAACTTTGGTCACCTGGAAGGTCCAGACGTTCACTTAGGATCGTAGCATGTGATTCTGAATAGTCGAAATGTTTCTATGAAGGTTCTGCTCAATGTTGATTTGACGAGATGCTACCAAACGTCTTCTGAGACTCTATAGACTATTACGAGGGATATTTCGGAGCTTCCCAACAAATAAACAAATCGATCGATCGGTTGACGGATAGATTGAACATTTATATAGACTGTACCATAAAGAGTACCAATGCAGATATTAAGGCTCGCGCATTGGCTAAGCGAGGGCATCATATCTACAATTAAACAATATCTGGAACTTAAAACAACTAGCAACAAACACCAAAGTCGCAATTTTCAGTTACAAACGTCAAGACAATTCTACTGTATAGAATGGAAACCACAAAAGCCACTATCCAGAAGATACAAGTGTTTGTTAACAGTTGTTCACACAAAATACTTCGGATCCACTGGCTAGGCACCATCAGTAACAACCTACTGCGAGAAAGAACAAACCAGATTCCAGCAAAGGAAGTAATCAAGAAGTAGCGCTCGAAGTGGATAAGGCATACAACGTGGAAATCACCAAATTGAGTCATAAGAAGAGATCTCATTTGGTAAAGAAGTAGACCAAAAAACACATTACGCTGGAAAATGTAGACATACATCAGAAGAATGAACAACAATTGGACAGATCCTAGAAAGGAAGGCGGAGAACAGAGTTGTTTGAAGAATACCAGTCAGCAGCCTATGCTCTATTATTGTAGGTAACAGGCGTAAGTAAGTAAGGAAGTAAGGAAGTAACTACATAACAAAATAATTCTCTCTCATTTCACTAACAGTTATTTTTACATCTTTCTTTTCTATTGATGAACTATTTGAATATTTCCTATTATTATCTAACATATTTAAATACAACTAACTCTCTCTCTCGCTCTTAATGAATAATGATATCAAGTATCAACTAGAATCATCATTCCTATGATGAGTGTGTGTGTGTGTGCATGTGCATGTATGTCTTTTAAAACAAATTACATGACATTGAATGTTGAACAAATATGTTAAATATTCAATGCAATCCAATGTAGTTTTGTTTTAATTACTCATTTATTACAAATTTTTTGATGATCTTATTAAAACGTAAATTATGATAAGATGAATGAGATAGATACTTCAACAATAATAATAATCACAAATATTATGTCATTCATTCAATAATGGACATGTGTTATTCAAGATTCAATTTTTTTGAAGAAAAAAAGAAAAAAGAATCTTATTTTAATTTACTGTTGTTATTGGCAAATCAGTAAATATTACTTACTTACTTACTTACTTACTTACTTACTTACTTAATTACTTACTTACTTACTTACTTAATGCCTGTTACATTCAATAATAGAGCATAGGCCACCGACTGGCATTCTCCAACCAACTCTGTCCTGGGCTTCCTTCTCGATTTCCGTCTAATATTTGTTCATTCCTCTCATGTCTTTCTCTATTTCTCGGCGCAATGTGTTCCTTGGCCTTCCACTTTTCCTTTTCTCTTGAGGGTTCCATGTGAGGGCTTGTCTTGTGACACAGTCAGGTGCTTTTCGCAATGTGTGTCCTATCGACTTCCACCACTTCTTCATGATTTCCTTCTCCACTGGAATCTGGTTTGTTTTCTCCTATAGCATGTTGGTGCTGATCATGTCTAGCCAAAGAATTCGAAGTATTTTGCGTAGACAACTGTTAAAAAAACACTTGTATCTTATGGATGATGGCTTTTGTAGTTCGCCAAGTTTCCGCTCGATACAGTAGAACTAACTGTCTTGACCTTTGTATTGAAAATGCTGATTTTGGTTTTGGTTGAAAGTTATTTGGAGTTCCAGGTATTTTTCAACTGTAGAAATGCAGCCTTTGTGCTTTGCAAATCCGCGCTCTCACATCTGCATCTGATCCACCTTTCTCGTCGATGATGCTGCCCAGATATGTAAAGGTGTTGACGTCCTCCAAGGCATCTATCTCCATCAAGAGTGAGTGATTTGGTTGGTGCATGTTGTGTTGCATCGGAGAATTTTGCTTTTTCCTTTATGTATGTTGAGACCTACTGCTGCAGAGGCTGCTGCTGCTACACTGGTCGTCTTCTCTTGCATTTGTTGTTGCGTGTGTAAATTAGTAAATATATATTTCTGAAAATTTAGCAAAAATTTCTTGATCATGGTGATTGGCTTTAGTGATGATGTTGACACACAAGTTTTTTATTGATTGATTGATTGATTCAGATTGAGAATGAATTGATTAGTGTGTGTGTGTGTGTGTGTATAGTTTGATTGTGTGTTTTAATCAGATGAAGTGTATGGGATTGTGAAGATTGTTGTTGGTACATATTTGAATTCATGAATTGATCAATGTTAGACTACCATTAGAGAAACTTGAAAGCACTAGATGGTCATTCCTGCCTAGTTCATATGGTCGGCTAAATTGTCTACAGGTTAAGCACATAACCGAAGCTCCTGGTTTCGAACCCTGTGACTAGCTCTATAAACACCTTCATTTTTTTTTGTATATCTACTGACTCTTGGAGTAAAGCGGTTGTTTTTGTACGTCGTCTGTGATTATTAGAAGCTGATAAGAAATCAAATCTTGTGTTCATTCAGCAAACTTATCACTGTCTTGAAATGAATTCTCTCATTTCATACCTAATCATCTCTTCAATGAATTGACAAGTCTGAAAATACTCTAAGCAATCCAGTTATCTAATTCGAATTATAGGTAACAACCGTAAGTGTTGTCAGTAGACAATCATGAACTGATCAGTGTTAGGTCACAGTTCGGGAAACCTGAGAGCACTGGACAGGTGTTTCATTCAGATAATCTTATCAATTTAGTTGATTAACTGTATAAGTCTCACAAAAAATTATGTTTAATTTTTCAAAATAAATTAATCGAATTTTGAACATTGAATCACATTGTGTTGCGACCTATTAATAAGTAGTATATGACGTGAGTGTCAACGTAATGTCTGGCAGCAGAAGATGGGGGAAGATCAAGAAAGGAAGAGTTAGAACACAATGGAATTTGTATGAAACACATGAATAGTGACAATGGATTGATGTTTTGCAACAGGAACAGTCCAGTTCGATATGATGAACTGATATTTTGCAAATGAACGATTTACGATATGGTTTTCCAATTTTACTGAGTAACTGTGTAATTTTCGTTAAATCTAGTTCGGTTGCCCCACCTGTGTTCTCGTTCACTACAACATTGTCAATTCATAATTATATTTAAGTAAACCGGAAGTTTCATTCATTTGTAAGCGCTTATTTAAATCTTCCTATTTGATGTTTAAGACTGCAATTGATCAGTTTTGTTTGACAACCTATAAACTCTATTAACTGATGTGACATTTGAAGTGAACAGTGTTGGGTTTGAGTCGGGCAATGAATATCAACTGTGAGATGCCAGTACATCAATCAGCAGTCAAACACCAAGACATCTGTTCCCTTATATCAATACATACGGATAACTGTGAAAATACGTTCGATTGGAACAATGTGGAAATACTGGATATGGGGAAGCGCAAAGAACACTAGAGAATTTTTCGGAAGCTTGGCACTCAGGTCAATCAGCAATCAACAAACACATCAATATTGACCCAATTTATCAACCAATCAGAAAAATCATAGGCAAACATAGGATCAAGAAACAGATCAAAGAGGGGGATACAGTCAAAACAAAGGTGCATGCAACGACAGATTTAAGTTCAACGGCAACCAATCATGATCGAGATTGAAAAAACCTGGAGAAATTCGAACACTTTACTTTGTCTATCTGAAGTTTGTGCTGATGATGTTGTTGTTCAGCAGAAGAACAATGAAAGCTCCACAACCGAAACAACATCCATCTCATTATAACGAAAACCACAACAATCATCCAACTGAGCTACAAATTTTCTTCACCAACTCAACATCCAGATTTAGATGAATCCTAATGCACAATGAAATGCGCATCCTGGATTCCATCGTTAACCAACTATACTCATACAACTAAAGTTTCATCTTTTTTCTCTCTCTATCTCTCAATCTTTCGTAAACACACAATATTTCTATTTGTCCGTCAGTGAATGTTATCAATCCATCAATCAATCAATCAACCGACCGACCGATCGATCGATTAGTCAAATCAACCTGGCTTTCAATGTTTACTTGTTTCACATTATTGAA
The DNA here is from genome assembly GCA_944470395.2 of Schistosoma turkestanicum. Taxonomy (NCBI): domain Eukaryota; kingdom Metazoa; phylum Platyhelminthes; class Trematoda; order Strigeidida; family Schistosomatidae; genus Schistosoma; species Schistosoma turkestanicum. Next base: position 20,903,442 of record OX103975.1, on the reverse strand, counting down.
ACCATGAATCGATCAATTCTAGAACACATGTAGAAACCTGGAAGCACTGGATGACGGCCGTTTCGTCATGATGTGGGACTCCTCAGCAGTGAGCATCCACGACTTCTGCACCGCGCAGGATTCGAGCCCAGGACCTTCGGTATTGGGCGCGAACGCCTATTCATCGGACCACTGAACCGGTATCTAACGGTGTCAATGTCTAACTTGATCAATTCACGGAGTTGTGCGACCTCATACACAGTCTTCGGTAGTAGTTACTGTCTACACCAGAACAGGTTGAACTTCACTGGTCACGTCTTCCCACTAGAACTCGGAGAAGATTCTCCTCGTGAAGCTAGTCACTACTGAGCACAGGTAATTAATTGCGTTACGGCATTGTTGTGAAGATTGTTAAGTTACACATTTTCGGTTATTCATTCGCCTACAATACCCTAAGGTCCCGGGTTCGAATCCTGCGGGGTGCAGGAGTCGCGGATGCGCACTGTCACTGATGAGTAGTCCCATTGCAGGACGAAACGGCCGTCTTTCAGTGCTTCCAGGTTTCTAACTGTGTTCTAGCATTGATCGATTCACGGTTTCAAAAATGTTTCCTGGTTTGTTTATTGGTTGGTTGGTTGGTTGGCTCAGTTTGTTTTTACCCTGTAAATAGTGTACTTTATGAATGATGAAAAATCCCAATCAATCTGTCTTACTTCACTCACTCACTCACTCACTCAATCAATCAATCAATCAATATGCATAGTCATGACATACTTTCACAGAAGTGTTTTGTTAATGTTACTGAACCATTGTTATGTGTGTAGACATGAAAGTTTATAACAATGTATGTACATTTAGTATGTGGTAGTTGTACAAACATCGATATGTACACAAACGTGTGTTGTTCTGTGTATGTTGTGTGATTTTTGTTGTGGTCTCCGGAATTTTTATGTCCAACAAGAAGAAAAAACTATCTATCTATCATAAACAACTACATAGTTGTTTCAATTGTATGTGTTTTTTTTTCTGGTGATGTCTAAATATTTTAAGTATTTCACCGAAAACACAAAAAAAAATAGGAAGCGACTGAAACACCAAAGAATGAAAATCTTGCGTGTCAGATTACATACACCTCAACTCAATAAATGCCAATTCAAGAAAGAGAGAGCGAGTAGTTGTGCTCTATGTGTGTGTAACTCTGTAAACTATGCAATCAGTAGGTGGTGTGCTAGTAAGTGAGGAGAGTTTGTAGTGAGTGTATTTGTCTCTGTGTGTGTGTGTGTGTAGAGCAGTGAGTGATGTACACATGTTTGTTTACCATTGATCACACCACACACAATGGAACATCAATGAGAGTGTATATCATTTGTTGAAAGTGATTTCGTTTTACAAATGTCAAACTGTATCAAATGAAATAGTGTTTTTTTTTATCTAACTATGTACAGAGTATTTTATTACCGTAAACAAAATTCGGAATATTTCTTTTCTATTAGATTAACTGAATGCAGTTTTATATTTGTTTGATATCATACTTGAAAAATGTCTACTAGTCAGAAAAATTCACCTAAAGACTTGACTAGTGGAGTTCAACCCTGTTAGGTGTAGTAGGCAGTAACTACCAAAGGGAAACCGGTGAGGTCGCGCAAAAGTTAGACATTAGTACTGTTGGATGCCAGCCCATTTGTCCAGAAGTTAGGTGTTTGCCAGTGCAAGATCTATGGTCCCGGGGTTCGAATATTCTGTGAGGTGCAGGAAACGTGGATGCGCACTGCCACTGATGAGTAGTCCCATACCAGGACGAACTGGGCGTCTAGTGCTTGCAGGTTTCTAATGGTAGTCTAACAAATGTGTAAAGGTTTATTGACAAAAAGGCTATAAACAATGGAAAGTGTTGTACAACAGAAATAGTGCTTCATCTCGAGCTGTCATATGAATAATGCAGTCAATTATGATGATTGGAAAATTCACAACATAACAGTTTAGTGAGTTGATGAATGAAAACATGATAGTTATTACTGACTTTAATTAGCGGTAACATTGAGGAAAGTACCCAACTGTGTTACAAGACAAGCCCTCGCATGGAATTCTCAAGGTCAAAGGAAATGTAGATAGACGTGAGAAGCATGAACAAACATTGGATAGAACTAGAAAGGAACGCCAAGGATAAAGTAGGTTAGAGAATGATGTTCGGCGGCCTATGATCAATTGTGGGTAACAGTCGTAAGTAAGTAAGTAAAATATTTCTAGATTACTTGACAGTATGGAGTTTATCCTCATTCAATGAATTAACACGGTTATATCTATCGATATGATTTAAATTTCAGCCAACCCTTTAGTAATTAAATGATACAGACAGTTATTCATATCCAATATGATACGTAGAAGGACTATTGTCCGCATGAAATGTTTGGTAGTACGTATAGTCTCCATATAGCCAAATCTTATGATGTAAGATGTTCAGTGTGATCGCAAATCGATAACAGACTCATTCGTATTTCTTTGATTGAATGGTTTCTTTTGAAAATTTGTCATCGTCGAGGATATTTTCGTAAGATTGACATGACGAACCACAAAAGAAAATACCTGCGCCGTTATCTGATATTTTTGTGAGAGAAGTGTAAATATAATTGTCATGATTCACTTGATTTTGTCGACTGAGTGACTCAGAGAGTTGACGTTCATGCGCAACATCGAAGGTCCTTGGTACGGTTCCTGCAAGTTGCAGGAGTCATAGATGCTCACTGCTGCTGACGAGTCCCATACCACGAAGAAACGCTCTCCCGGTTTTTCCAGGTTTCTCAAGGATTCATTCATGATTTCAATGTAAAAGTATTGATGTAGATGGTAAGACGAAAAACTGCCTACGGAAACTAACATGCTGATTATCATGTGACTATATATTACGAAAGTAATTATTTTCAACATTCAGCATTTATCTCAAACGTGTTTTCATTAATATTTAGGGTTTAGCATTCAGCCATGAAATTGTTTATTAAATAGATTAAACGACTCTATAGTAGGATATCATTAGTTTTATAGACAACATAAGTCTCTTATATCATTATAACTCGACTGATTTCAGCAACCAATCATGAACCGCAATGGATCATGTTGTAAAGTTTGAAATGTCATTCGATTAATTTCATTGAAATCTGTTAGGTTCGTCGTTAGGTATGCTTGAAACTATTACAGGTTCACATCAGTCGATAAACCAGAACGAGACAATGAACCAGCGTCCAGGTAGACTACTCTGATCCGATGACTAACTAAAAGTCTTGTATAGAGTAGAAAATATATTCTACAAACGCTCAGGAAGCACAATGCATTCAAGCACACAAATCTCGTTTATTTATACATCATAGAAACGTCCTTGGGACAGTCAGAAAAATAACACACTGAAATACACAGCAACCGATCACAGCCATGGATTTTCCTTGTGGGAAATGGAATCTCAAGGTCAACTGATCAGTCCATGCTCGTAAAGATAAAATCCAAATTTAAGGCATTTATCAAGCGAGTTCTGGGGATCTAGCGTCCCTAGCAACCAATCACGAAGTATAATGTATCATATTGTAAAGTTTTATTTAAATTATGAATCGATTAGCGCTAGATCACAATTAGGAACCTTGAAGCAATGGACGATCGTTTCGTCCTAGTAAGGGACTCATCAGTATCAGTGCACATCCACGACACCTGCACGCAGGACTGCAATCTAAGACCTTCGATCTCTCACGTAAATTCTTTTCCGTTAGAACACTAAACTGATAGCATCCAACAGTATTAGTATCTAACTTTAATTACTCTACGGTATGGCACAACCCTATCCATTGTCTTCTTTGGGCAATTGCCTCAAACCTCACACAGTTGAACCCCACTACTCATGGCCTCTCAATAGAACTTTTGGAATTTCCTAACGGAACGAACTAATCACTAGTGAACTACACAAATCAATTCATGCTTTCCAATGAAATCCAATAATCTCAACATCTCTCTTTTATTTTTTGGAAAAAAGCAATAGTTTTTTTTTCACTTTAGATTTTAACAAAGTAACATTACCGAAAAAGTCTTGTCTAAAATTACTGCCTAACATGATATTCACACACACCTATCTATCTATCTATCTATCTATCTATACACACAAATACACACAAATCAATCTAACGTACTGCACATATTGTTTCTTATCATATGATAACGTATTGAAATTGAATCTTTCCAAATTAAGCAAACAAGTAAGTAAGTAAGTAAGTAAGAAGCGAACAACCCTTGAAAAATATTTACACTTACTTATTAAGCAAACTAATTGATAGAGAATTTTATTACGAAATTAAATTACGTTCAAACAGTGAAATGTGCATAAGTAAAGATGTTAATTGATATCAAGGTATAGAATAAACTCAAAGGTATTATGTGTTATGAAATTCATTGTGACTGTGTAACTAGTTGAGATCAAGTCTTGAGTGAAGGACACAAGAGATTGTTAGGATATTCATCAAATTCAGCCTAAACAGATTATTTTGTGAGTCTAATTCTATTGGTTAGCATTTAAGGTCGTCCTAAATTATCAAGGTCACATACTTTTAAATGTTATTTCCTATTGTGGTTAATTTAAGGCTCCTCTTCTTCTTCTTTACAAGAACTTATATTTTATGGGTGCTCGTAGAATACACTTTCTACGCTAATATCAAGACTTTTTGATATCGTTAGTGTGGGGGCTTGGGACGCTTGGATAAGAGTATCCTATCGTGTTAATGAAACATTTGTCTTAGTTCTCGTTAACCGACTAAGATGAACTCATAATAGCATTCAAGCATATAAATTGACGAGCACATCAGAAATATAAGATCAGTCGGTGATTCTCGGTCGTTTAATTATCTGAAGGGGGGGGTGGTTCTTCTTTGAGAAATCGAATAAAGCAATTGAGTTAGCTTTAAACTGAATCAGTTGAGATAGCATGAATGAAAGCGCTATGTCATTTAGTACTTTCATATGTTATTCTAGTTACTGGTTTTGTATAGTAATCAGTTGTTGACTATGAATCCTAAGTGTGACATTTGAAAAACTGATTTCAAACAGCCAACTATTGGGAATCAACAGTCATTGAACAATTCCATTATGAGGCTGTGGAGATTGTTGAGTTACTTTTTGAAATCATGAAGCTATCAATGTTAGACCACCATTAAAAACCTGCAAGCACTGAAAGACGGGCGTCTCATCCTGGTATGGGACTACTAATCAGCAGTGCGCATCCACGAGTCCTGCACTTCGCGGGAGGCGTTTGTGCACAAAACTGAAGGTCTTGGGTTCGATTCCTGTGAGGTTCAGGAGTCGTGGATGTGTACTGATGATTAGGGTTCCCATAGCAGGATGAAAGGACCGTCAAGTGCTTTCAGGTTTCTAATGCTCGTGGTCTAACATTAATCGTTTCATGACTTCAATAAGAACTGAACAATTGATCTACCTTAGTGTGCAAAATTTTTAACATCATAATAGGTTTACGAATTGGTGAATTGGCTGAGCTGATAACCTTCAAAGATTCTCTCAAGGTTTATATATAATTGACCAACATATAAATCGATATCTAGTTGTGTAGGTTTCTCAACCAATTTTTCTATTAATACTCAGTTTATCGGGTAAACTGTTTTCAAATTTAACAGTTTTTTAAAAAAGCTATCAGACAAATCTTTTAAATATGTACACTGAGTAAAAATACTATCAGAAACAACCCACTGTGTGATAGAACAAAGTAGATTACAACTGAGGAAGAAGTCAGGAGGAAACGCTAGAAGTGGATAGGATATATATTGAGGAAAGCATGCAGTTGTATCACAAGACCAGCAGTTACTTGGAAGCCTCAAGGTCAAATGAAAAGAGGAAAGTCAAAAAACATAATACACCGAGAATCGGAGACAGATATGAGAAGAATGAACAAAAATTGGACGGAACTGCAGAGGGACGCTTAGGACAGAGTAGGTTGGAAAATATACTAGTCGGCGGCCTATGTTCCATTCGAGGTGACAGGCATAAGTAAGTAAGTAAGTAAGTAAGTAAGTAGGTGGGGAAGAAGAGAAAGCATATAAATTATATGCAGTTTGAATAAAATCCTGTTTGGTCTGATAGTTTGAATTAAACAAAATAAACCCATTTTATTCTAACAAGTAGAATTTTATGGTCACGTGCTCCAATGTTGTTTCTTATTTGTTGTCCTGACTATTAGTGTCACTTCAAATGTTGCTTTTTATTGGTCGTCTTAACTGTCAGTGTCACAGACTTCGATACTGTTACCTATTCGACCAAAATGTATAAATACGCATTATTTGTAACGTTTTATGACCAGGACCAGTACCCGGTTCCGGATCCCTAGTCCGGGATCCTGATTGTCTTCTGGATTCGGACCTAGTACATTCTGGATGCTTGTTGAATACAGGTTCTACTTCATATCAAGTGTTCTTATTTTTTACTCAATATGGGAGTTGGGATAATCGGATTTGAGTAGCACTGTCGTGTCGCGGGCCGGATCCTCGATCCTCTCTCTCGTTTTCCGACTAGGTAAACTCATAATAGTTCAAGTATATCAAGTTGACGTGATTCCGTGCAGGCATAACACATTCGAAATCTAGAAACACTAGACAGGGTCAATTCATCAAAGTGTAATGAGCGAAAACATTAATGCCTGATGGAATAAGTCAATAATTTATAGACATAGTTTATTAGCTAAATGTAAACACTTTATCTTCAGATAAACAGATTATTGACTGTTGTGTTTTTCACCTATCGTCTGGTTTATTGAGTTACATATATTACAGTAGGTGACTTTACACTGCAAGTACTATACACTACACTGGTATTGTGGTGCGAGCTACTTATAAGTAGTATATGACGTGAGCGTCAACGTATTGTCTGGCAGCCGAAGATGGGGAAAGATCAAGAGAAAGGAAGAGTGGGAACACAATGGAATTTGTGTATGAAATAGCATGAATAGTGACAATGGATTGTTGATGTTTTGCAACAGGAACAGTCCAGTTCGATATGATGAACTGATATTTTGCAAATGAACGATTTACGATATGGTTTTCCAATTTTACTGAGTAACTCTGTAATTTTCGTTAAATACAATTCAGTTGCCCCACCTGTGTTCTCCTTCAATACACAAGATCTTTAATCTCACTTTCTATGCTTGCCTTACGCTGATCAGTTTATGAGTGAAACGGAACTCGCCAATCTCCATAAAACCCTACACTCTCTCTTATTATTATTGTTATTAGTAAGATATATATACATATATTATCACAAAACAGAAGAAAGATATATATAGTTTGTCCTTATAAATTAAATAGAACATATTATTTTTGCATGTAACTATTCAGTTGAAAATGTTTTTAATCGATTAAACATAATGACGATCATCATCATTGGAAATATACTTTAATTTAATTAGTGCTTATTAAAATTACACTTGAATCATTTCAATAAGATCACAAAATGAACACAATACTTCAATTGTTGTGAGTATATTGTGTGTGTATAGGTGTACGTGTGTGTGTGTGTGTGTGAGCGTATGCACGCATGCACTCATACTCATGTAAGTGTCTACTTACCGGTCGAGTGCATGCAATTTTATTATAAAATGACCCTATCAGGCTTATTTAATCTACTGCTGATTATATAACGCTTTAGTGCTTTATGTTTATGAATAGTAATAATGGTAATAATAATAATAATAATGATAATAATAATAATAATAGAGAATGAGAACTTAAATTGTAATGAAACATGGGAAAAAATACTGATCTAGTATGGTGTACCTTGATTCGCAAGATTTCAAAAGATCAGTGGTCCTGGGTTCGAGTCCTGTAAGTGACAGGAATCGTAGGCATGCATTGCTGATGAGTCAGTTCCATACTAGGCATGAAACGGCTGTCTTTCAGTGCTTACAGGTTTTTAATGGCGATCTAACAATGAATGATTCATGATTTCAGTAGTATATTTACTTATATGTATATGTTGAGAACGTTAGATTTCCAGAACTCAGTCGGACAAGGTCCTAATTTCGGATTTTTTATGTTTTCGCGCATAAACTGCTTAGTTGACCTTCAGCGAATGCTTCCCACTGGGAAAATCCTCTGCGGTCGTTGGTTGATGGATTATTTGAGTACGCTATTTTTTTGGCTCTCTCAAGGATGTTTCTATGATGTCGACCTCGTATTTCTGGGTGCGTGTTGAATAAATATACTTTCTATGCCGTATCAAGACTTATTGATATAGTTAGCAGGGCCGGGGACAATCGGATTAGAAAAGTCTATCGTGTCACTGCATCATTGTCTTCGCTCCGTTAACCAAATAAGGTGAACTCGTAATAGTTCAAGCATACCAACTGACGAGTATATATATATATATATATATATAGTTCCATTCAGTTAGTGAACTTCCTTTCTCACTGTAAAGTCAATTAATCAGTAAGCTACATTGTTGAGTAGTTGACTATTAGCATCAACTCTCAAACACACTATACGTCGGACCACATTGTTCAATAAGAAATCAGGAAAACAGTGGTTTGATTAGAAATAAGAGAATTTCGGAAATACTCGAAAAGATGTTTTCTGTATAAGATCTTGATCAAAAAACATCTTGGAGTAGAGTAAGTTTACCGAGTTAAAGAGTCAAATGCTTGGCATTAGTCCTTCACATGTTGGATGGCTGGTATTTGACTGAAATCATGTGAAGTTCTGGAAAAAAAGTTTAATTTTCCCTTGAATTATATGTAATTTTCGTTAACTGTTTGAAAATGTTTGGGAAATTTTCTAGGAGTACAGATTTTATTGACGAGTTAGTTTAATCAAAACCTTTGATGTTTTGATATGTATGCTGTAAGATGATGATATTATCAGTTATCCAATCATTGTTAGAGTGTCATTGAAAACTTGAAAGCACTGGATGGTTGTTTCACCCTTATTCGGGAGTGAATCTCACATGGAATAAACGATTTGTTTGAAGAAGACTCACAACTATTGGTGAGAAAGTGTACACCGTTTTCATAAAGCATCGATTTACAGAACAAGCGTGTTGTTTACTGTCTTCTTCCGTATGCCTTTTATTCTTGAAGAAATTCTGGTCATAGCATGGATCCGTTGACAACGTTCTTTTCTTTAGAAGTAACTTCAGGGTTAGATTATGTTTTGTATCTCATGTATACGATTTGTAAGCCTCATTGTATGTAGTATACACACCACAGACTTACTAGAAGAGTGAATCCACGACTCTGGCAGAGGTAACCAAACGCTTACTTACGCCTGTTACCCCCATTGGAGCATAGGCCGCCCACCAGTTTCCGCCAACCAACTCTGTCCTGGGCTTCCTTCTCCAGTTCTGTCCAATTTTCGTTCATTCCTCTCATATCTTTCTCTATTTATCGGCGTAGTGTGTTCTTTGGCCTTCCTCTTTTCCTTTTCTCTTGAGGGTTCCATGTGAGGGCTTGTCTCGTGACACAGTCAGGTGCTTTTCGCAATGTGTGTCCTATCCGCTTCCACCGCTTCTTCTTGATTTCCTCTTCCACTGGAATCTGGTTTGTTTTCTCCTACAGCACGTTGGTGCTGATAGTGATGTCTGGCCAAAGAATTCGAAGTATTTTGCGTAGACAACTGTTAATAAACACTTGTATCTTGTGGATGATGGCTTTCGTAGTTCTCCAAGTTTCCGCTCCATACAGTAGAACTAACTGTCTTGACATTTGTATTGAAAATCCTGATTTTGGTTTTGGTTGAAAGTTGTTTGGAGTTCCATATACTTTTCAACTGTAGAAATGCAGTCCTTGCTTTGCCAATCCGCGCACTCATATCTGCATCGGATCCACCTTGGTTGTCATTTTTGCTGCCCAGATATGTAAAGGTTTCGAGGTCCTCCAAGGCATCTCCATCAAGAGTGATTTGGTTGGTGCATGTTGTGTTGCATCGGAGAATTTTGCTTTTTCCTTTATGTATGTTGAGACCTACTGCTGCAGCGGCTGCTGCTGCTACACTGTTCGTCTTCTCTTGCATTTGTTGTTGCGTGTGAGACAGAAGAGCCAAGTCATCTGCGAAGTCTAGATCGTCCAGCTGCGTCCTAACTGTCCAGTTGATACCGTGCTTCCCTCCAGATGTCGACGTCTTCAGGACCTTCAATTTCACTAGGGAACCTTAAACGTCTCTTCAGACTTCTAACTGCCTCACAGCCGATACGAGTGAACTCCACCGTCCACGGCTTTTCACTAGAACTCTGATAATTCCCTAAACAGCACTCTGTGATTGTTGTGCAATAGAGTACATCGATTATAGTCAGACATTAACACCGCTGGATGCTGACTCAATGGTTAACAGTTCATGAAAGAGACCAAAAGTCCTGGATGCAATTGTTGCTTTCGGAGCAGTGGATGCGCACTGCGAATATGTCTCACATTGGGATGAGACAATCATCCAGTGCTTTTCTGTTTTCAATAACCTTGTCTAACATTAATCCAGTCATGCTTTCTCAAACGAAACTCTTCTAGACTGATCAAAGCTTTTTTGTTGGTGTTGTTGTTGTCGACGTCAAACGTCATTCCCATTCAATGTTCCAATGTTCATTCAATGTTTAAAATCAATCAATACAACCGTGTAAGAATGAGTTCTAGATTGCTTTATTTTGTTTTGTTGTGTGTGTGTGTGTGCATACATGCGCAAAATTTAAAATTCATCTGTCATGAATTGCTAGTCAGTTTCTATTCTTTTGTTTGTCTGTGTGTACGTGATTTTTTGTCAGTTAAATTGTTATTATTAAACAGAAAAACAAAAAAGGGTAACACTTCACATGTTAGTTCATTGTCATATGATAATGTGTTGTTTTGCAAGACAAATACAATTTATATGAATGCAATTAGGGGAATTGAGTTACTACTGATGAAATGTTTCTTCTGGTAGCTGTCAAATATGTATCGTTCTCTTCATCATCAACAATCACAATAATAAAAATAACATTGAAGTCGTCTTATGGTTGATATTGATTTGATTAATATTTCACTTTAATGGGTATGTTAAGCATGCACGTAAACAAATCAACTTGATGTGTTTGAAACTATTACTAGTTTATCTGAGTCGGTAAAATGAGATCGAAGATGGAGGATCCGGTGAGATGACAGGCTACTCTAATCCCATTGTTTCAAACCCCCATATTAAGTAAAAAGAAGAAGACGTGATATGAAGTAGAACATGTATTCTACAAGCATCCAGAAAGTACGAGGTCCGAGTCCAGAAGAGAATCAGGATCCTGGACTAGGGATCCGAGTCCTGGTCATAAAACGTTACAAATAATGCGTATTTATACAGTTAGGTCGAATAGGAAACAGCATCGAAGTCTGTGACATTGAAAGTCAGGCCGACCAATAAGAAACAACATTTGGAGTGACATTGGCAGTCAGGACGACCAATAAGAAATAACATTGGAGTACATGACATTGATATCTAGGACGACCATAAAAATTGACCAGTAGGAATTAACCAATAGGGATTAGTCAATAATTCTTTTTGGATATTGGATGAATACCCTAACATGGTATCATGTTATCATGGCAGTAACCATAAGCTCGGTTTTCTAAATGATACAGTACACACACAGGCACACAGACAGAGAATAGATCACATTTGAAACTAAATATACACCATTCGTGATCAATATATTGGGAATTCAAGTAAATAGAAGTCAGTCATTCAGTCAGTCAGTAAGTTACAACGTAGAATTTCGTACGTACATACATAAGTTCAGGTTACCATACCACATGAGCACAGAGATGTTACTGTCAGTTCAAATCCCATAATGGTAGGGAAAATAGAAGTATTATTCAAGAAGTATAATTGAGTGAGATAAATTTAAAAATTTAAAAACAGAAAGACAGAAAAGATGAGGGATTCAGAAGATTGCATTTTCAGAGACCACAGAGAGTGGATACATCTGCCCTAATCGAAATGGTTTTGAGCCATGTCATTCAAGGTCTCTAACCATTGGTGACTTTCGTCTCGCGAACCCCAACCAGGTAGCCTACATCTACCAACATGACTCAGTCCACTTGTCAATGACTTCATGGATTTGTGCCATGTTTTGGTTTGGCCGCCCCTAACTTTCTTCCAACCTACTCCTACACCACAAAACATAGGTCGTCGAGGCAGTCGGTGGTTGGGCATACGTAACACATGTCCCAACCACTTCAACTGATGAAGTTTCACCACTTCATCTATTGATCTGCCATCCTTACCTAGTACTCGTTTCCTAACGACAGCAGTGCTTACTTGGTTGTCCCAGGATAAATAAGCAATGCTTCGAAGACATCTATAATCAAATACTATTAACCTACAAATATCCTAAACTCTAACTGGCCATGTTTCACAGCCATAAAGTAAGATGTAGCAATCTGTTGCGCAGTACACTCGTCCTTTAGTTAGCAAACAAATATCTCGCCTACGCCATTAGTGATGTTCGTATGTTTAGGATCGATGTGCAAATACATTTTATTTTCCCCAGGTATACGTAAAACTGTCAATGACAGAATTCCATACGACTGTCAAATCAAACATCAGATTTTATGTAACCTTTTCCTAAACAATGCTAGTGTTAAGGAAATGATATCGGGTAAGACTCAGATCAAATGACGAACTTGTAAATCTTCATCAGTCGACTTGTTCGGCATATATTTATGTATACATAACGTATGCCTAACCATCGACTGACTTCCTCCATGAGTAATTTTTTGTTATGTAGACTGGAAGAAAGTTATTGGACGGCCAAATCACTGACAACTGAACTGAGTCATGTTAGTAGGTGTAGATATTTGTTCACTCTTCTCCCTCAGGGTTTTCAATAACTCTTTATGAATATCTACTACTGACCAGTCCCATATCAGAATGAAACAGCTATCCACTACTACTTCCACGTCTTCAACGGTGGTCTAACATTCAACAGTTCATTCTCTCAACGAAACTCAACTACCTTTATATCTACCAACCTACATTGAACATCGTTTTCAATTGACACTACACACACCTAGAACAATCATGTACTAGAGTGTGTATGTACTCTTACATACATATCAACTAGTTAAATGAGTTTGACAAAATATAATTTTATTTCAATTATCACATGACAATTGTTTTTTTTTTTAGAAAAATAGAAATTGAACAAAACATTTAACTTTTACAATAAATGATGGTATTTCTAACCAGTAAGTACACCATCGTAGTAGTAATGAGTAATTTTTGACAGAAAAAACGAAGCAATTACCATTTTGAAATTTAGCTTAACAAATAAAATTAATTTTACCAGGGTTAGTTAGTCAGACAGACAGATAGTGGCTAACAAATGGAGCACAGGCTGACTATTTTATCCTCCTATTGTAGTGAAGGAGAACACAGGTGGGGCAACCGAATTGTATTTAACGAAAATTACAGAGTTACTCAGTAAAATCGCAAAAACCATATCGTAAATCGTTAATTTGCAAAATATCAGTTCATCATATCGAACTGGACTGTTCCTGTTGCAAAACATCAACAATCCATTGTCACTATTCATACGTTTCATACAAATTCCATTGTGTTCTAACTCTTCCTTTCTTGATCTTGCCCCATCTTCTGCTGCCAGACATTACGTTGACACTCACGTCATATACTACTTATAAGTAGCTCATACCACACTATTAAACGACTTGTCTTAGGTTGGATGTGTTAACTATCATCACTCTATGCTTGTAATGTGTGTCACTTAATAGTAATATCAATGCATTCCGTACACAGGATGTATATTAGTTGAATTAAAAAGATTTGAAACTAAATGAATACAGTTTATTTTTGCTAGTTGTTACGTATGCACGTAAACATGTCAATTAGATGTGCTTGAAACTATTAGGAGTTCATCTGAGTCGGTAAAACCGGAGCGAGGATTGAGGATCCGGTGACACGACAGGCTACTCTAATCCGAGTGTCCCGAAACCCCCAGTGAGTTAAAGAAGAAGTCAGTTAGTCAGTCAGTTGCAACGTAGAACTTCGTATGTATGTACATAAGTTCAGGTTGCCATACCAACACATTAGCACAGAGAGGCAAATGTCCCATAGTGATAGAGATGGTAGAGGTATTAATGGTAATGAAGAAGAATAGGGTTTGAAGATATTATTCAAGAAGTATAATTCAGTGAGATAAGTTCACAAAGAGAAAGATAGAGGTGCTGACGAATCCAGAAGATTAGGATTTGAGAGAGCTCAACTAATGGATGCACTTGCGCCATTGCAAACAATTCTCAGCCATGTCATTCAAGGTCGCTAACCA
>OX103975.1:20861261-20888645 GCA_944470395.2 Schistosoma turkestanicum | reverse complement strand
ATAAAGGCCCTTAGTGGGCACCCTTACCCAAGGAGACGGAAATCCGTGAGTTAGGGGGAGTGTGACATTTTTAGGGCCGACCTTTTCTAACCCTTCCTTCCTTGTGAGAAGGCAGCATCGCTGCAGATGCTGGTTGTCCGAGGGAAACACCTTACTGCTGTCACACCCCTCTGCAGTCAGCAGTACGACTTCGCCCTCAGACCTTGGGTAGCTGCTTTTAGTCTCATCGTTCTCCAATCGACCAGCCTGGCATGGTAGGACCTGCAGGAACATATGTTCCAGCCAGTATAGCTCGGTTGGGTCATCACGATAGGCAAGCCCGACCACCACGTCAAGGTAGCAGCTTCGGTCGGGACAATTCGCGGAGATCCCAGTCATGTAGTCTAAACCTATCCACACCTCAGTTCAACAGCGAATAATTTTATTGACTGATGATGCATCTTGATTTCGCCAAACACAGAACTTCGTACATAAGTACATCAGTTCGGGTTGCCATACCACGTCAGCACAAAGGCGTAACTGTCAGTTCAAACCAGAGTGATAGCGATAGTAGAATTATTAGCAGCAATGGAGCAGATTAGGGAGCGAAGACGTGATTCGAAAGTGTCAGTCAGTCAGTTGCAACGTAGAACTTCGTACGTATGTATATAAGTTCATGTTGCCATACCACATCACCACACAAACGGAAATGTCAAATCAAATCTCATAGTGATAGAGATAGTAGAGGTATTAATGATCACGAAGAAGACTAGGGTTTGAAGATGTTATTCAAGAAGTATAATTCAGTCAGATAAGGTTAGTCAGTCAGTCAGTTGCAACGCAGATAAGGTTAGAAACACAAAGGTAGAGGTACTGACGAATCCAGAAGGTTAGGATTTGAGAGAACACAAAGAATAAATGCGCCGGCTCCATTGCAAACGATTTTGAGCCATGTCGTTCAAGGTCTCTAACCATTGGTGACTTTCGTCTCGCCGACCCCAACCAGGTAGTCTACATCTACCAACATGACTCAGTCCACTTGTCAGTGACTTCATGGAATTCCGTCATGTTTTGGTTTGGCCTCCCCTAGCTTTCTGCCAACCTACTCCTACACTGCAGAACATAGCTTGTCGCGGCAATTGGTGGTTAGCCATACGTAACACATGTCCCAACCACCTCAACTAATGAAGTTTCACCACTTCATCGATTGCTCTCGCATCCTTACCTAGTACTCGTTTCCTAACGACAGCATTGCTTACTCGGTTGTCCCACAATATACGAGCTATGCTCCTAAGACATCTTTGATCGAATATTAGCAACCTACGAACATTTTCTACTCTTAACGACCATGCTTCCCAGCCATATAGGAGAACGGAGCGAACTGCTGCACAGTACACTCATCCTTTAGTCAGCTAACGGATATCTCGCCTACGCCATAAACAGCGTAAATTGGCAAAAGCTAATCGAGCTTTCTGTATCCGCGCTGAGATTTCGTCAGTCACCAAGCTATCAGCACTGATGAGATTCCCGAGATAAGTGAAGTGACCAACACGCTCGACTACTAATAAACAAGAAAATATTGATATTATGCTCGTTAATCGAAATAAAATCAAGTACAACGGGAGAAAAAAACATTTTTTTTATTCCAATTAAAACATTTTTTTAAAAAAATACACTACAATTACCACAGGTTCATGATAAGCGACTAAATGAATTTTATCCAATGCTTTCAAAACTGATTCACGTGAATAGAATTTTGTCCAATTAGATTCAGCAGAATTAAGTAAATGATCAATCGGATCACTAGATTTACTAATAGAGTTGAAAAAAAATATGAAGAGAACAGTAATTTAAATAAAAAAACATTACTTTATAACCTTTAATAAACGGATTGATTTATATACTACTGCAATAAGTAATACATTAGAATGAAAATTTCCCATTGGTAACATAGTAATCAAATTCGTAGTCAACAAATTAACTTTATAGAATACGAAATCCCGACCGTAGCTGCTACCTTGACGTGGTGGTGGTCGGGCTTGACTATCGTGATGACCCAACCGAGCTATATTGACTGGAATATATGTTCCTGAAGGTTCTACCATTCCAGGCAGGTGGAGTGGAGAGCGATGAGACTAAAAGCAGCTACTCAAGGTCTGAGGGCGAAGTCGTACTGCTGACTGTGATGGAGGGGTGTGACAGCAGTACGGTGTTTCCCTCGGACAACAAGCATCTGCAGCGATGCTGCCTTCTCACAAGTAAGGAAGGCAGAGTTAGAAAAGGTCGACCCTAAAAATGTCACACCTCACCCTACCTCACGGATTTCCGTCTCCGTCGGTGAGGGTGCCCACTATGGGCTTTTAAGAGCGGCGCCAATGCTAAAAAAGCCTTTCATAAAAAGGCCGTGTATGACCGGCCTCAAGCAGTTGTCCCTTGGGCTCTGCGGTCATGTCTCTAAGACCAACACTAATCTATCTTCCTTTTCAGGTTCCTCAAGAAACAACCTTCCACGGTGTGGGCAGCCGGAAAGTGACAACCGCCCTCATAACCGTAACAGCACGCGAGACCAAATTGGTCGAAATCAAATCCTTCCTACACCAACACACACCTCTCTTCTCTCCACAACGAACTCTACTCACAGTCCCTTTTCTCACTGCACCACTAATGCAGACGAAGCGAATTCACGAAACATCATTCCTGGTCTCTTGAAACCCCGTCCTAGACTACATGTTGGAGCTTTTAATGTACGGACAATGTGTCGAATAGGGCAACAAGCTTCCTTAGCTAGGACTTTAGAATCTCGTGCCATCGATGTACACTGTGTCTCGGAAACGCCCATAGAATACGAAATACTAAATTACACGGAAATTTACATCTCTGATTACAAATTAAATCTTTCAGTCTAGAATTATTAACATTGAACTTGGGGATTTTAAAGATCTATGTATCAAAGTTCAAGTTTCTTTGTTCAAATCATCCAGAAATAGTTGTTACATGATAAATATCAAAATTTTTGAAGTAAAATAGAAATTGAAATTAATTTCTATATTAGAACAGAACCTTTCGCCACCAGACTATAGACTTAAACTATCTTTCATTTAATCGCCACCTGAACTAGTGATAGGGAGTGAAGTAGTCGAGCGTGTTGATCACTTCACTTATCTCGAAGGTCTCATCAGTGCTGATAGCCTGGTGACTGACGAAAGTTCAGCTCGGATACAGAAAGCTCGATTAGCTTTTGCCAATTTACGCAGTTTATGGCGTAGGCGAGATATCCGTTCGCTAACCAAAGGACGAGCGTACTGTGCAGAAGTTCGCTCCGTTCTCCTACATGGATGCGAAACATGGTCGTTAAGAGTAGAAAATGTTCGTAGGTTACTAGTATTCGATCATAGATGTCTTAGAAGTATTGCTCGTATATTGTGGTACAACCGAGTGAGCAAAGCTCTCGTAAGGAAACGAGTACTGGGTAAGGATGGCAAATCAATTGATGAAGTAGTGAAACTTCATTAGTTGAGGTGGTTGGGACATGTGTTACGAATGCCTAACCACCGACTGCCGTGACGAGCTATGTTTTGTGGTGTAGGAGTAGGTTGGCAGAAAGCTAGGGGAGGCCAAACCAAAACATGACAGAAATCCATGAAGTCACTGACAAGTGGACTGAGTCATGTCGGTAGATGTAGACTACCTGGTTGGGGTCCGCGAGACGAAAGTCACCAATGGTTAGAGACCTTGAACGACATGGCTCAAAACCGTTTCAGTTAGTTCAGATGCATCCATTCGTTGTGCTCTCTCAATTCCTAATCTTCTGGATTCGTCAGCACCTCTACCTTTATCTTTCTAAACTGATCTCACTGAATTATACTTCTTGAATGATATCTTCAAACCCTAGTCTTCTTCATTACGATTAACACCTCTACTATCTCTATCACTATGAGATTTGATTTGACATTTGCGTCTCTGTGGTGATGTGGTATGGCAACATGAACTTATATACATACGTACGAAGTTCTACGTTGCAACTGACTTGCATTTAATCTTAGCCACCACACTAATAATCCTACTTAGAATCAAATCCCATCGTAGTAGAGGTAGTAAAAGTATTAGCAATAATCGGAAATTTTACGGTTCGACGGTACTATTGAAGAAGTAGAATCTAGTGAAATAAACTTAAAAACAAAAAGATAAAATGACGAGAAACTCTGAATGTTAGGATATGAGAGAACACAAAGAATGAATGCGCCTGTGCCATTGCAAACAGTTTTGAGCCATGTCATCCAGGGTCTCTAACCATCGATTATTATCATCTCGCAGACCCTAATCAGGTAGTCGACACCCTTACCGACATGACTCAGTCCACTTATCAGTGTGACTTCACGGATTTCTGCCATATTTCGGTCTACATGTGAATGAAGCATATCTCATTACACATTTTAATATTGAACAAATACACAATAAACTTACTTCACTTTAACTTTAGATTGATCAGAATTCACTTTAGATTCAAACAATTGATCAAGTTCACTTAATAAATCATCGATTAAAATTCTAATATTAAAATTTAAATTAAATAAAATCTAAAATTATTACTTTCCAAATTTAACAACTGGTTCAGTTGCAAATACTTTACCGCGAAAATTTGTATTTTCAAATAGAAATGGTAAACCAAGTATACTTCGTGTATTTGATACTAGGATTGCATCAATAGTTTCCCAAAATATAGAAGACATCTAAGATGAATTTATTGAATTTAAAATTATGTTTAAAAATGAATAATAACAAATTTTTAGAAAAAAACCAACCTCTGATGATTTTAACATGCAGAATTTAAAATCTGTACTGATATAATTCATATCGCCTATTTTAGTGAACTAGAAGAATATAAAAAAAGTAGAAACAGAGAGAGAGAGAACAAACCATCCCGTCTTCTTTATCATTACTGCTGCCCCACATATCTGGTAGATCGGAACAACCAGGACTAAAAGAAATTAACATAACTAATGAATAATATTATGTAATACAAACCTCATCAGTTGATGTTTTGGCAAGAAGTATGAAAAGTGCGAAAAATCCATACAACAATCTAGTAATAGGTTGACATCACGAATATGAAGGAGATAACAAGGACTATGAACATCGGTATTTAATCGCCGCTAAAATGAATTATTTGTTTATTTTTTAAAAATCGATAACAGGTCACTTACAAGCTTCAGTTTGTTATCATCTGTATTCGGCATAGTTGTACAGCTAATGAAATGATTATTTTGGATGTATGCAAAACTGTTTTGTAGATAATGATAGTATTTCTTTATAAAATGATTTTATTTAGAGTAGCATTTAGAAACATCCTTATCGAGATAAGCATGTTGTACTTTAGTGATGAAAATATTTGAGTACTTTACGTACTCTTGTGCAGGCTGATCCCTAAAAGAGAAAATCAAAATAATACATGGTTTATGGTTTGATGTTATGCTTTCAAATGTAAGGAATTAAATTAAACGTAGCTACAGTGAAATTATTGACCAGTAAGTTATCAATGATTTAGCCAGCAATCAATTTAACTAGTAACGTATCACCATCTAAAAATTCATTTCTATTGAGTAAAAATTGCGTGGGTTTTTCAAAACGCGATATAACTAAATGGTCGTCTGTGGATAAATGTAATGTCGATTGCCGTTACCTTCAATTTATGCTATTTAGGGAGTAGTGATTGAGTAGCTCGTCTGATAACAAGAAATTGAGTCATCAAAGATCTAACCAAGATGTCTTTATATACTCGTACGGTATATGTATGGACACGTGTAATACACAAACTAACAAAATTACTGCACAACCGCTCATAACACTCGTTGTTTATGGGACAAGACTATTTGTAAACACCAGCTAACAATCAGACAGGATACGGTGGTCAATCCACAACGGACAGAACTGCATACTCAGTTTTAAGGCATACTTTTAACAAGGCCTACCGATACTCTCACGTCTTTCGAATTATAAACTAATGGATGTTAAAATTTATTTATAGTTAACCAACGCCTATATCAAACGACACATGTAAATAAAGATTTTAACACAGTGATAACTGGGAACATCATTACAACCCCCGCACACCTTTTACAGAAGAAATTCAAAACAGTAAGAAGACTAATAGGAAGTCGGTTACAGTGAAGACAATTTGTATACTGGCTGAAAGAAAACGTCAACTTACCATAAGTTTATCAATCAAAACTACAACAAAGTATTATTTTAAATGTCGGCAATAACTGGGCTTTAACAAGCAAGTAGTAAGAACAGTCCAATTAACGGGTAAATATAAGACTGTGTTAAGATGTTTACCTTAAGATCATATAAATGTCATCAAAAAGGTCGTTTTTATTAAACAGAAGTAAAGGACTGTTTACTGCCTGTGATAATGAGTACTCCAAAAGTCTAACTTTGTGTGGCCATCTGATTAGCGAATCCTCCCAGTCTCTACAAGTAATACAACTGATGTACAACGTATAACAATTAGTTTACAAGTTACTATATTTATGCCTAGAATATTTAGGAGGCAGTACATGTTAAATCACAGCTTAGTTTTAACTACCAGAACATGAGATAACCTTGTGCTAAACTAGAGAATGTAAAAAAAACCAATCTTCACACATTCGAGACGTTAGATCGTATCAAAAAATGGTAACCAACGATACCAATACTAATTCCCTTAAATCTTCGTCCTCAAGATTTCTGAGATAAAAATAAAATATAGTGGATGTTTTCCAAGAAAATTTGAGTACATCTACATCTGTGATTTATTATTAATATATTCAAAATACATCACGAGTGGCAATAAAACCGAATACTGTCCAGGACAAGGCATTTAACCATTCACAATACAAACACACTTTAGATAAGGATACTTTATGCACAAACACTTTTGCTGTAAAAGTCTTCGGTGAAATTATTAACTGAATAAGTTACTATCATCAAGAAACATGCTCACAAATAGCCGCCACCAACAAGTGCCCTTGGAGTCCAATATCCAATATCCTTTTCACGAGCTAGTATAAACCAGTTGATTTCTTCGCGCTCGAATCTTGTTCTTTCGGCATGATTATAGGTGTTTGGTGGAATACAATGGAAGGTAGTCCAGCCAGTCTACTGCAGTAATTCTAGTCATTTGGAATGAATACGTTTGTTTCCGGATACAAGAAATCACTTAGTTGCAGTGTGGAGAATAGTAAGAAGAAAATTCTAATGACATTAATAAGATTTCAGAACTAAGTAATACATAGATAATTTATATTATTAATTGGCATTGAAGTTTGTGCTAGAGGAACGAAATGTAAGCAAGGGAGAGGAAATGCAGATAATAGGCGAGGAGATGGCAATAATAACAACAAGCAAGTCTCGAGACATGCATCAGTTACAGCTTGTCCAAGAGCGAGGTGATATTCCGTATGTGAGTACGTGCTTATCAAGTCTGTAGTTAAAGCTGTCCACTGAGGGTCCCCTGGTCAGCTCCTCTGGGAGATCATTCTAAGTTGTAACGACTCTTAATGAGAAAAAATGTGTACGAACCTGAGTGTCCACGCCTTCATGCGCGATTTTTCGAGGATTACCTCGAGGCTAGTGGTGGTGATACATTGGTAAGATGCTCATGCTGCGATGATTCAGCGTGCATATGTTGTACGTCATAGTCAGATCACCTCTGATTCTCCTGTAACTCAAGGGGAATAATCCCAAGTGCTGTAGTTTATCTTCGTGGGTTTTATTTTTTCAAACCTATCACTCATTTCGTTGCTCTTATCTGCACTTGATCAAAGAGATTTATGTCTCTTTTAGGGCGAGGTGTGACGACGTTCTGAACCTCAAGGTGTGGTTGTGCATATGTATCAAATAGCCTTAACAATAATTATGGGATTATGACACCAACTTGTCTTCGCATAAAGTGAAGAGTTGCATCTGCCTAGACTGGATCCATCATATAGTTCGGGCTGGTCTGAAGGCTTTCTACAGTTATAAAAGCGAGATTGTTCTCTGAGGATTTATTAGGGAGCGGGATTCCATTCAGGGTATAAATCGTTTGCGTTATGTGGGGCAGAATGTACAAAACGTGGTTTAGTTTTAAAGCGTTATTCACTGCCCATTCCTAAATGGATGAAATGCTCTTTAGAATCTCAATCGAATCCTCTTCGCTTCTAATGGACTTCCAGTTCTGTGCATCATCTCCGTAGATCAGTGCCGGAGAGCTAGCTGTGTCTAACTGGTCGGTAATGCATATCAGGAAGAGGAGTAGACATAAGACGGTCCCCTATGAGACTCTGGATGTTGAGACTCGCCAACTCGCGTGCACTCTGTTTACCTTGGTACGAAACTTTCTATTCTCAAATTAGTTTCTGAGCAGATAAACAAGTGGGTCAGTGAAGCCCATTTCCATAACCTTTTTGATTAGGCGTGCGTGGGGTGCTGTATCGAAGGCTTTTGCAAATTCGAGAAATTTTCAGTCCAAGCAGGATGTCCAACTTTCTCATGCTAAGAGAAGATTGGATGCGCACGACCTGCCTTCCCGAAACCCGTGTTGAGCTTCATGGAGTATTTTATTCTTATCCATGTACTCCCTCATTTGTTGGTTCACCACTCCTTTCATTACCTTTGATAATACTGGTAGTAATGCAACTGGTCTGTAATAGAGTGCATCTTGCCTATCTCCTCCTTTGAAGATTGGAAAGAGAGTTTAACTTTTCCATCCAGTTGGAAGCTTATGTGACTCCAGTGAATGCAAGAACAGGTAATATAACGGTGAATATAGGGCTTCTGCACACTGTTTCAAGACTATGGGGCGAATATTATGAAAACCTGGTGACTTTCCTAAATGTGAGGATTTTAGTTTCTTTAGAACGAGCGGTTTTATATCATTCGCTTCCTTTGCTCTTGCTCCTTATTTAAGTACGCCTATGGGTGTTTGATTATGTCTAATGGATGGTAGTCTAGACATTCAACTGAACTAAATCTTGTCAAAGGGTAGTTATTAATTAATATTTATGTCCCGTAATTTCAGTAAGTAAGGGTTACTGGATACCAGCAGCTATCACTTTACCAGTCCAGAGATCAATTAGTTGAAATGAGGAGAAGAATAAGGAGAAAAGCTCAATGCTAATGAGAAGTGGAAAATTCCTGAACTATGCAATTAATTAAGTGAATTAGGTGACCGTCAAAACTGTGTGATGACGAAATTTCAAGCTAATCAAAGGAAACAGAGTGATGATAAGCGCAATGGAATGAGCTAGTAATCTGAGAAAACAATTACCAAGTTTCAAGACATGAATCAGGCACAGCTGGTCCAATCGAAAATTATAATTCGCAGGTGTGTCGTACATTGAAATGACTTGGCACTGTTTATATGATAAATTAAATATAACAAGTTCAAGTGAAAATATATGGTACATGTTATGAAACATCAAAAACATTGTGAAGTAAATAATATTCGCAACTTAGGTTCCAAATAGTTCTGAACGGAGAGTCTTCCAGATTTTATTACCGAAGAGAAGAGTTTCAAGTGGAAATGTGTAGCCTGATCAAAATGTTTTGAAGACGAGAGGATAAGTGGAGGATAGCAGTCAGTAATTTGCGTGCTTCGCGAATGGAAGTCTGAAGATCAGGTATAGGTAGCTCCTAATAAATTGTGCCTTCTGTAGATATACCACTGTAACACCTGATCACGACGTCTACATTCATTAACATCGCATATCATCTGTCGAAATACCTAAGGTACCTGGATTAATCTTCTGATTCACATTACACGTAGATTTTATGCACACCCAGATGATAGTAACTTAAGGTATAAATCCACAGGAAATGAGATTAAGTACTCAGTACTCCTAATAATCCTTGATTATGAATGGTGTCGATGAACTTGCGACCTTCTGATTCAATATAAATCGAGAATTTGAATCCAGAGGAATACTTGGCTATTACAAAATGTACAATTCAAGATAGGTTTAAGACAGCAGAATCTGTAAAGCCTAAACTCATTGTGAGTTTCTTCCTTGATGTCCAGCTCCTTTGGCGATAGAACTTGTCAAGTGAAAATACGGTAAGGAGCTGTTGAAAGTAGGTATTAGAATATAGCTGACAGATTAGGGTTGAAAATTTTGTTCGCTAAAGAAACAAGATGAACAGCTTGATTGAGAAATCAACAATCTCTTTTTGCTTAAAAGGATAATAAGAATAATGATAGTACTACAACCTACATCCATTTAGGTTGATGAAGAGAAATATTTACTAGTAATAGATATTTAACCAAAACTCTCAAGCTGAAACATTTAAATGCTGCCAAAGCTTGTTCGTTGAACATAATAATTTTTATAATTGTAGGTAATTAGCTGTTCGCATCGACCAACCCTTTAAGTTGAGTATGAATAATAATATTGTAGAATCTTTTTTAAATGTTTCGTTTTTTTTGGAAAATCCCTTCATGTATATATATTTTTGTGTTATGATATGACTGACTCTTTCTGTTGACATTTTGGTACTCTGTTTGATTCCTTTTTGAGATTCTATCATTGTATATTGTTATTATTTCTATATCCTATACTTATATTGAAGTTTTTATGTTTGCTTCTGAACTGTACATATGTTGTTTAAATTTGATATTTAATATGGCTACAGCCATTTTGGATTTGATACCGTAGCAATTCGGACTGGAAGCACTTATTCTTCCAGAAACGGATACCCACCGCGGTAAATTGGATTTGGAAGGTGTAATAATAGTTGGGTAATTGTCTGTATTTCCATTTCATAATGAATAAAGACCGTTTTCTCCCAGATTCATTGTGTTTTGGTTTTGGATCCGAGACGTCCAGTGCCAACCTGCACCTATTGGAATCGGTAAAAAATCTATCTACAAATATTAATTAACACTACAAGGAACCGATGGTTGTGGATATTACGTACGGATTAAAACTATAGTGCATAAACAGATGTAAACATCAGTCAAGAAAGTTGTAGCTGACATGAGAACTATTAACAGATTCTTGTCTGAGCCATTATTTATGCTACCTGAATAATGGATCTATCCTGAAATCGTCGTCACGTGACTTATTCAGCTTGTGTGAAAGTCACGGCATTGCATATACCCACTAGTCCAATCGTACCAGTCAGTAGTATGCATTTTAATGCTTTCGGGGAACAAATTTAGGCTTGGAATAGAACAGCATATTTTTCATGGAAAATGGGATGTTACATAGGGTGACAACGCCTGTATGACTGAGCGATGCTATTTTAATAATATCGGACAGCTAATGTAAGTCCTCCCACTTACTATATGCCTAGTTCTGAGTATGCGTGTAGTTAGGAATCAGTGTCTTTACACGGGCTGTACAACCAGTGACAGGGCTGCTGATCGAATTAAACGCCAGATTATTATTAAGTTAATATTTCTAACTAGGTATCCTCCTGATTAGATTTAAATAATTGCTGAGATCACGATCATGCTGATAAGTTACAAAAAATCTTTTACTGTTATTCAGAGTACCGCTGAAATGATCATGATTTGGTTTTTGTATTACTTACTTACTTACTTACGCCTGTTACCCACAATGGAGCATAGTCCGCCAACCAGTTTTCTCCAACCAACTCTGTCATGGGCTTACCTCTCCAGTTCTGTCCAATGTTTGTTCATTCCTCTTATATCTTTCTCTATTTCTCGGCGTAATGTATTCTTTGGCCTTCCTCTTTTCCTTTTGTCTTGAGGGTTCCATGTGAGGGCTTGTCTCGTGACGCAGTTCGGTGCTTTTCGTAGTGTGTGTCCTATCCACTTCCACCGCTTCTTCCTGATTTCCTCCCCCACTGGAATCTGGTTTGTTTTCTCCCACAGTTCGTTGTTGCTGATGGTGTTTGGTTTTTGTATGGAATGACCTTATTCTTCCTGTTGGAATACGGACCGTTTTCTTCCTCTCCGTCGTCCGTATGGCTTGTTGACCATCACATCATGAAAAATATACAGTGCTAAACTTTCAGTCACTGACTTTAAAACAGGAGGTTCCAGAAGTTGTTAGACCTGCAGCCTTAGAAGTCACCAAATACTGATGGTATTATCTCAGTTTAAGGGTGCGTTTAGAAACAAAAATGGTTTCTTACCGTACAACGCTATGTCAAACGGTCGTTCCATGAAAACTAGCTGATCTAAAGGCTAAAACTTTGGGCCGCTAATCTTCTCACGATTCATCCATTGCTTACTTTGTGTGGGACATGCATGTTCACGAAAAACTCTCGACTGACTAGAGTCAGTGCAGTCGAGTGGCCAGACTACCATCCATTGGAAATTATCAGACACCTAGAGGAGCACTGAAAGGACAAGGAGAAAGAAGAAAGAAACCAAACGGTTTATACTACCTCTTGAAAAAGAAAATGAATAAATTGGATATTAGATACTTGACAATATATCTACTGAACAGAGAATGTAAAAGGGTTCGCATGAAAATCCGTGAAATGATATCACTAAGCTTCGGAGAAGTTCACTGATTCCGGCATATATCTTTTGGATCCAAAGGCATTTTGAAACTTAGAATCCACAATTTGTGATTTAGCTGGCGATAATTAATGTCCAGTAATCAGCAAGCAGAACTCGGCTCCCAAAAACAAAAATATTTAGTTACTTTGTTTGCTATACAGCATGCCACACTAACGGATAGAATAAAAAGTGTGGGATGGTCAATCGAAGAATGATTTTAACAGACATTACATTCCACTGACTTCTCAACTTGAGTATTGTTTAAAGTAATCACTTTTATGACTTAAAGGTCACTGTTTTTTCAAAGTGAGATCTATGTTTTCATAGTATAAAGGTAATTCAAGACTGTTGTTTCCATGCTTTTACAAAAGTACATAATAAAAATAAATCACTTTCCGATGGCTCGAAAATTTAATTTGTTTGAACTTATTTGTATTTTTCACGAATAAGATGTAGTATACTGCTCCGAAAAATTAAAGTTGATTGATTCGTAGCAGCTTTATACAAAAAATTGTTTTATTCGTCAAATTATGCCGCACCCAGGGACTTAAAATACTACTCACTGTTTTTTCAACAGTTTGTAATCCATAGTCTATGAAAAATCCACGTTTGAAGAAACTATATTATTCACTGGCTTTCCTTTGATGGTTCAGTTGTTTTGCACTAAGAATAATCGCTTATTTATTTCTGAAACTTTATCAACGAAATTATTGTGAACGGGGGTACGAATATTATAGGATTTTATCCCTACCGTTTGTCTGTATCTTTACCAAAAATACAAGAATCTAGTGTGAATAAATCACTCGGTTTATACTAGCCCGTGAAGAAGATATTCGATGTATATTAGGTTCAAAATAATTAGAGAACGTTCGTAATACACATATAAAACTATTCTACCAATTAGAATTTCTATCTGTGATTTACGTCAGTCGTGTGAAAATAAAATTAGTGATTTTATAAAAGACGTTAATGAGTACGATACCTCAGTTACCTGATCAAAAAAGTACGAACACATCTCAGAACATCTTATTAACCTTAAGTCTGCTTAAAAGAGGTTGTTCACAGAGACTAAAGAATAATGAATTTGGAAGTCAACATAAAATACAGCCTTATAAGCTACTTAATTTATGGTAGAATAACTACATCCAATTTCAAATTTTCATTTCCTTCCATTATTATCATAAGTTATTTAGTTCATACATAGTGTGGTGTGAGCTACTTACAAGTAGTATATGACGTGAGTGTAAACATAATGTCTGGCAGCAGCAGATGGGGGAAGATCAAGAAAGTAAGAGTTAGAACACAATGGAATTTGTATGAAACGGATGAATAGTGACAATGGATTGTTGATGTTTTGCAACAGGAACAGTCCTCCAGTTCGATATGATGAACTGATATTTTGCAAATGAACGATTTACGATATGGTTTTCCTATTTTACTGAGTAACTCTGTAATTTTCGTTAAATACAATTCGGTTGCCCCACCTGTGTTCTCGTTCACTACAATAGTATTCATTTTAGGCCTCAAAGTTGGCAACCTTATGTAACTTTGTGTTTTGTTTGGTAAAGTGTATTTTCAACATCATGTTAGGAGTTATTCAGTATTAAGAAAAAGTTTGTTCACACATATTACACTTTCTTGACATTTGTAAGAAAATTTGTAACTCACCAAAGTCCGGTTTTTCCCTGTCAGTGAGTCGTCGATTTGTGGCCAGATAGAAGTAACATGAAAACTGACTCTTCTAAAATCAATTTTTCGTAGTTGTGCACTTAAAACTTGCACAGATGACCATTCCGTTATTATATCTACCCATTGCCAGTTTATTATTTGATCTAACCAATGACTTAAGTAAACCTATAGACAGTGAAATTGCATTTGAGTTGATTCACCATATCATCTTGAAGCTTTTATTCTATTGAAACTAACTGTGTTAACTACTTCCCACTTATACAATGAGTTCTATGATGATAAATGGTTAATTGAGGCAATACACTACATACTTTGTCGAAATTTCGTTTTATTCTAACTTTACTAATGCCGATTCTGGTCTCAAACCAAGTACTGTTTACTTCAAGCATGTTATCTATTTAGTTACTAAATCAAGGTAGCTATTCGCTTGCACCAACGTTTATGAGATTTAACTTTATCAAAATTGAAGGGACTTAGATTTTGCTATCTCGAATACTACTGATAGCTACATTCCACGTATAACGTGTAGCTCCGCCCTATTTGGGGCTCATAACTTGGGTGTATTGGCATTCCACTGCAGGCCATCATACTGCAACTGGGACCGAAAACCCTTATTGTTTCAAACACTGACGAAATAATCCACTAAGCTATTGAATCATCTGATTCAAAAACTTGTTCAATGGGTATAAATTTGTCTGTAAAGCATTTATAACATGCTGACGTTAAATATTGACTTTACATTTCCATATAAGCATCAAGATACACTAAGATACGGGTTAATCAAGTTGATCAAAACTAAACTTAAAAGAAAATGCACGTTATAAATTTCACTGTCAGTCATAAGTTAAAAAGTACTAAAAACATTTATCTATCACTTCATTATGAATAAACCTAGCAAATGGTTTGTGTACTGGACATTATATTCATTCATGTAATCATTTGAGTAGGCAATGCTGTTGTCAGGAAACGGATGCTAGGCAAGGATGGCAGATCAATAGATGAAGAAATGAAACCTCATCAGTTGAAGTGGTTGGGACATGAGTTGCACATGCTTAAGCACCGACTGCTTCGTCGAGCTATGCTTTTAGGTTTAGTAGTATGTTTGAAGAAAGATGGAAGGCGGCCAGACCAAAAGATGGCACAAATCCATGAAATCACTGACAAGTGGATTGTGTCATGTTGGTAGGTGTTGACTACCTGGTTGGAGTCCTTGAGACGATAGTAATCGATGATAAAAGACCCTGAATTACATGGCTCAAAACCGTATGCAATAGCTCAGGTGTATCCACTCTTTCTGTTCTCTCAAAGCCTAACCTTCTGAATTCCTCACCACCTTTATCTTTCTCTTTCTAAATTAACCTCACTGCATTATACTTCTTGAATCATATTTTCGAATCCTAATCTTCTCTATTACTGCTAACACTTTCACTACCTCTACTACTATGGAATTTGAATCAACAATTACATGTCTGTGCGTTAATGTGGTATAGCAACTTGAACTGATGTACGCACGTACGTACGTACCAACTTCTTCGTTGCTGTTCATGATGATGACGATGATGTAATCAACTGATCAAATATATATATATCAGAATATAATATCATTAACAAATATCATTAAAAATTCACCAAGAAATCTTTCATCTCTTTTATTTTTCATTAAAATATTTATCTTTACTGTTTTGTTTCGTTTTTTTACGCTTCCTATTCCAGACATATGAAAATAGAATAATAATTAAAACAGTAAAACAAAAATTGTCCTAATTAACAACAACTCATTAAAACAACCTAAATAATTTAAACAAAATTAAAAAAAAATCAAAGTAAACAGAATTATTATTTTTTTTTCTGTACAAAAAAGCAGTAGAAAAACATACACAATCAACTAAACTCAACATATTCATGCCAATTCAACGTATACCATCTGAATTAACCAATCATACACCGACACCATCAACTCCGCTGACCAATGGGATTGAATGTAAAGTATTGATCGGCATCACTGTACCAACACGTAATTGGAAAGTGAGTTGTGATTGTTGATAATCATTAATACTATTATTATTATTATTATTATTATTATTATTATTATTATTATTGACATCATAAAAAATTTTCTACAGTGTTACTTGTCTTAATTGTTGATGATTGTAGTTTACGTCAGATGTATTTTATGATGATATAAAATGATTGACAATTGATCATGACTAAGTGTTTTAATGAATTGATGAGAAATAGATCAAATAATAATAAATCGGAATTATTTTAAAGAAAAATGTTTTTCAATGGATTAGGTTTAATTATATATATATATATTTTTTTCTTGAAAATGAGTAAAAATAATTCATTATGTAATTGAATCCGTTTGGAAAGTTTGCGCGCTCGATTGAAATGCTTTCCAGTGTCATATTCCATGTCATATTCACTGTGTTCTGACGCTGTAAGGTATTGCGTAAAAGGAAAATAAACGGAAATAAAGCGAGTATCCTACTCTCTTATCAGGTGGATGGGTACAGAGCATCCTACTCCATGGTGAACACTGATTCAAAGATCTTGTGGGAGTAGATGGGGTATGAGTCTTGTTTGGTCACCGACTAATATGGTTCTGCATTTCCCAACGTTACTTCACTTCACTGTAGATTAGATCTTTCAATCAAGGTGTTGTAGGGTCGCCTCTTGAAAAAGAAGCCATCTGCCTTGGTTTGATCATTCTTGCAGCATCCTTGTTCACAAACAAAGTCAACATTTTGTGTAGCACACAAATATTTGAATACCTCTTTGCATTAATGTTAATATGTTGAAACAAATAAATAAATTTTTGTAAAAGTTTGTAAAATTTAAACACCAATGAACAAATAAATATAAAATTGACAATTGAACTATTTTAAAATTTGTACGTCTGATTTGAATTTCCAAATCTTTAATTTTAAATCGTTTGTAGTTCTTTTTTCACATATTGATTTACCTGATGATTAGTAAACTCAGTCCGTTGAAAACGTCTCTTTTTATATTGAAATCATGAATTCAGAAATGTTACATGACCACTGAAAACGTGGAAGCACTCTACGACCATTGTATGGCATTTATTAGCAACGTATGTCTTCAAACGAGAACCATGCTCGGGACCTTCATTCTCGCATGTGAACACTTAAATTCTTGACCAATGAACCAGCATATGACGATGTTAATGTCTAACAATATTTCACGAACACCATAGATTGTCTTCAGTGGGTAACTGCTTCACATCCAACACATTTAGGTTCTACTAGTCATGGCGTCTCATTAGAATTTCGAGAATTCTTTCACGAAACTAAGGTTGTGAGGACTGTCAAGTTTCAGTGAAGTTATGAATCTATCAGAGCAGAAGTAATAAGGTATCTAGCTGATGACCATTATGCAACAAGAAAAGCACAGTTTGGACAAACGTACTTACTTACTTACTTACTTACGCCTGTTACCCCCAGTGGAGCATAGGCCGCCCACCAGTTTTCGCCAACCAAATCTGTCCTTAGCTTCCCTTTCTAGTTCTGTCCAATGTTTGTTCATTCTGCTCATGTCTTTCTCTATTTCTCGGCGTGATGTGTTATTTGGCCTTCCTCTTTTCCTTTTGCATTGAGGATTCCAAGGTAGGAGAGCTTATCTTGTGACGCAGTTAGGTGCTTTTCGTAGTAAGTGTCCTATCCACCAACTCTATCGCTTCTTCCTGATTTCCTCCTCCACTAGAATCTGGTTTGTTCTCTCCCGCAGTAGGTTGTCGCTGATGGTGGTGTCTGGCCAACGAATCCGAAGTATTTTGTGAAGACAACTGTTAATAAACACACTTCTATCTTCTGAACAAACGTCTTTCGAATTAATTTTCAATACTTAATTTGTATTTGTTTTCTTTCTAAACATTTAAAAAATATCATCAGTATAAATTGTTTTTGAGATCATAAGTTGATCAATACTAGATCAGCATTAGAAACCTAGAAGCATTAAACGTGTGTTTCGTCCTGTTCTGAGACTCCTCATCAAATGTACGCACTCACAACCGAAGGTTTTGGATTTGAATCCTGCGAGGTGCAGGAGTCGTGGATGCGCACTGCTGATGAGTACCACACTGGGACGAAACAGCAATCGAATGCTCTCAGGTTTCTAATGGTAGTTTAACAATGACAACACAATTAAAAACTTATTGCTTACATTCATTTCATAATGAATTTAAAAACTCTGTTCCATTCATTGTATGACAGTTGATTTTGATTGAAACTTCGTTCACAAGTTTTGTACTGCTCTCACTGATGGTTTTGAGATGTTGATAATGTCTGTTATTGTTATTATGTAATTTTGTAATGATTTAGATTATGTAATAACTGATATTGATCATCAAGCTAGGAACTGGTGTTGCAAGCTAGATTTAAACTCGTAGCAAAACTACGGCCCAATGGTTCATAGGTTAGGCATTCGCACACAAGACCGAAGGTCCAGGGTTCGAATCATGCGAGGTGCAGGAGTCGTGGATGGGCACTGTTGATGAGTCCCATACCACGAAGACACGGCCATCCAGTGCTTCCAGGTTTCCAATGGTGATCTAATAATGATTGATTGATGATTTCAAATGTGTAAAAACACTAATCTCCATAATTCTAATTAAAGTTGTCTGATGAGGTTTATTAATGTGATTTTGTAGGGAAAACTGTCCATTCTAATCACATGAATGGAATCAATTTGTAGTTAGATAAGTTTCCTCTGTATAAACAAATTTTCATTAAAGGCTGAAGAAAATTATTTGAGTTTCACCAAAATCATAAACCATCAATAAAACGCCTGGAAGCGAGAGACGGCCATTTTGTTCTGATATGGGACTCATCAGTAATCAGCATCCATGACTCATCTATGAATCAAACTTGAAACCTTCACTCTTGGATGCTAACACTTAACTTCTTGATCACTTGGTCGGCGTCCAGTTACCTATCAAAGACAATGGATGAGGTCACGCAGTAGCGTGCATCGATTGAAGTTAGACATTAACATCATTGTATGCTGACTAAATAATCAGGTGATAGGCTTTCGAGTGCGACACCGAAGCTCTTGGGTTCGATTTCTGCTTTTGGTGTGCGCTACTGACGAGTCTCATACAAGGACGAAACGATCGTCCATCACTTCTTGGTTTTCAGTGGTGGTCTAACTCAGCAAGTTATCTAAACTATAATTTCTCTAGCTAGAAAATAAATTAATTAGTCATGACAGTAAGCCATTGGCTGTGTTAACTGAATGACCTAATTATTGAAATCCTCACTGAGGTACCTGATGACTCGTGACATTGTCCAGCTAGTAGATGTACACCAGAACTGTTTTCTAGTTCTAACCGATTTCCTAAGTAAGGTCACTACAATGTGTACATGGTAATATTTTGTTAAGGATTACATGTTATCTTAAAATTTTATCGACTTTAGTGAAATAAATTCGAAAATTCAATCTTTCCTCGCAATAAATAAAATATGATGGTATATTATCAGAGAAATCGATCAACGGAATGGTAGTATCGTGAAATATCCATACTAATGTATTAACATTAAGGGTAAAGATTTGAAATTTGGCTATTTCATCTAGTTACTGTGTGAAATTTCTTATAAAATTGAGAAGATAAACACGACGAACTCTTCCTAGAACTGCCTTGCTCAACTGAGTCTGTAAAAATCGATTCAAATATTTACTTATTTACCCCCGATGGATCATAAGCCGTCGACCAGGATTTTTCAAGGTACTCTGTCCCCGGGCTTTCCTTTCAAGTTCTGTCTCTCCTGAAGGTAATTCTTTGTTGTTTGACCTGTATCCAATATGTTTCACTGATTCAGTATGCACCTCTAGGTTGTATCTCTTTGTTTCTGAAGCAAATAGAATAACTCCACTGGTCTCTTACATTGTACGAACATTTCATATACCTAAATTAATGGTTTTGCCTGGTTTTCAGAATGAGCACAGACCTCGTGACTTCCAAAGGAATTTGTTAGGATATTTATCCAATATCCTAAGAGAATTATTGGTCAATTCTTATTGCTTAATACCTACTGGTCAATTTTATGGTCGTCCTAACTGTCAGTGTCACGAACTCCTATGTTGTTTCTTATTTGTTGTCCTGACTATCAATGTCACTTCAAATGTTACTTCCTACTGATCGTCTTAACTGTCAATGTCACAGATTTCGATGGTGTTTCCTATTCGAGCGAAATGTATGAATACGCATTACTTGTAACATTTTATGACCAGGACCACTACCCGGTCCCAGATCCCTAGTCCGGGATCCTGATTCTCTTCTGGATTCGGAACTAGTACTTTCTGGATGCTTTTAAAATACAGGTTCTACTCCACATTTAAATCTTATTTTCACTCAATATGGGGGTTGGGATAATTGGATTTGATTAGCAATGTCGTGTCGCCGGATCCTCGATTGCCGCGCTCTCGTTTTCCGACTAAGGGGTAAACTCGTAATAGTTCAAGCATATCAAAATGACGTGTTTATTACATGCAGGTGTAATAGAATTCAGACTTCATCATGAGACATCATAACTTTACCGAATGAAGATCTTCTAACTCCGCGGGGGGCAGACTTAAAATAATTTGAATTATTTTTACTGGTTAGCGTTTCAGTAGTGAGCTAGTTTTTCGACTGGATGAAATCGCTAACCTCACACTCACACTGATAAGTTCGTCACTAAGTATGCTTGAGGCTATTACCAGTTTACCTTATTCGATAAACGCGAACGAGACTTTTACCAGCGTCCAGGTAGGCTACCTTGAATCCCCAAAGCGAGTAAAAAGACTTTGTAAGCATAGAAAGGTATATTCTACAAACATCCAGCAATCACACTATACAATCAAGCATACAACTCTCGTTTATTTATACAACATAGAAACATCCTTGAGACAGTTAAGAAAATAGCACACACTAAAATACACAGCAGCCAATCATAGCCATGGATTTTCCTGGTGGGAATTGAAATCTCAAGGTCAACTGATCAGCCCATGCTCGGAAACGTGAAATCCAAAATTAAGGCATATTTATCAAGCGAACATCCCCAACACAAACCTCCTGTTTTATCCAGCCTCAGTCAGGACTCTGACCAAGAAATGCTATCTACCTGAATAATGACATGCTCATTTCATGCTCATTTCTCTATATGTGACATATATTTTGAGTTCTAATAATAGACCTTTTCTATCTATCTACACAACTAAAAAAAAGGACAATGTCATTCAGACAGTGTTGTAACCTAAATTCTAAAAGCTAAATTTATCATGATCTCTTGATTTCATTTCATTTCATAATAGACATTCTTTAGGTAAACTAAAAAATAAAAAAGAATTTCACCTTCACCATAATTAACATAATTCTCTTCGTGTTCATCAAACCAATCAACAGATTCAACATACATACTGACCTAATAATATGTCGTCTGTCTATAACAAACACTTTACAAGTTTATTTCATTTATTATATAAATCAAAAATTCATCATCTTTATTATTTAATAATGTGAAAGTTAAGTGATTCTCACTATTATTGATTATTATTATTATCGGATCTCCGGTAATGAATGCTAAAACAGTGTTTTTTTATTTCACTCTCTCTAACCTTTTTTTTATACTGAATTGGTTATTCAGATCAGTTTGTTTTTTAACAATCTTTACTTACATGTATGTGTTTGTGTATTCATTCATTGAGAGTTTGGGTCAATTTTGTCACATGACATAGTTTATAGTGAATTGTATGGCTGATTGACGGATTGATTGAATGTTTTTACACATTTCGGAACCAGGAATCGATCAATGTTAGACCACCACTAAGAAACCTGGAAGCACTGGATGACGGCCGTTTCGTCCTGGTATGGGACTTATCAGTGGCAGTGCGCATCCATGACTCCTGCTCCTCGAAGGATTCGAACCCGGGACCTTTGGCATTGTAGGCGAACGCCTTACCATCGGACCACTTGACTGGCCGGTATCCAACGGTGTTAATGTCTAACTCTGATTGATCTAGGGATTTGGTAGACATTGTTGTGAAAACTAAGAGAGTATTCATCGAAAATTGTTTTGTTTTTTTTGGTGTGATACTTAACGGCACTGCTTAATGATGTTCTTCTAAAGGGGTTCGAACTCGCGACCTTCGATTTCCTGCACGAACGCTTAGACTCTATCTATCTATCTTTTTCTCTTTAAAGCACATGAACATTGGTACAAAGTGGTGCGTAGACAGTTACGCACTACACAAACCGAAGCTAGATTTTTTTCTCAGAAGGTCACTCTCTTAGCCTTTGTCCCGAAAATCTAATGCACACGGAAGTAGAGTACCATTAGGATATGCTAACCAATGGTAGTCAGTAACTAAATAGGGTTCATCCACTTAACTTACTTATTTACTTACTTACTTACTTATGCACTTACTTACTTGCTTACTTACCTACTTACTTACTTACTTACTTACTTACTTACTTACTTACTTACTTACTTACTTACTTACTTACTTACTTACTTACTTACTTACTTACTTACTTACTTACTTACTTACTTACTTACTTACTTACTTACTTACTTACTTACTTACTTACTTACTTACTTAAACCTGTTACTAATAATGGATCATAAGTGGCTGACCAGCATTCTCCAACCTACTTTTTCCTGGTAATTTTTTAAATTCTATCTAGTTGCTGTTCATTGTTTTCATGTGTGCTTCCAACTCTCAGCGTAATGTGTTCTTTGGTCTTCCTCTTCTCCTTTGGCTTTAAGGATGCCAAGTTAAGGCTTGCTTCGTGAGTCAGTTAGGGGATTTCTGTAATCTGAGTCCTATTCACCTCCAGCGCTTCAGCGGGATTCTGGCTTGTTCTCTCCCAATAGAATGAGTTTATGATTGTCATCGTTATCGTTTGTAATATTATATACGGGTTTGAATCCAGTACATTAAAGCCATCTCAGGAGCATCGTATCTTGTTACAGTATCATCCACTTCTTCGGTATTGATTTTTGGGAATGATCATAAATAGTTACCAAGTACTCTTCGCTTGCATTAGCAGTGCAGTGTGATAAAGGAATGTGAGAAGAGTTAGTCGTGGAGATAAGAGGCATATTAGGGGGTGTAGAAACGATTTGTTTGTGACCAATTCGGTCTCTCCTGCTGTTACAGGTATGAGGGCGACTGTCACTTATCGGCTACCCAAACCGTGGAAGGTTGTTACTTGAGGAACCTGAAAAGGAAGATAGATTAGTGTTGGTCTTGGAGACCTGAGAGCTTGACCACAGAGCCCAAGGGACAGCTGCTTAAGGCCGGTCACGCACGGCCTTTTTATGAAAGGTTTTTTTGAGTATTAGCTCCGCTCTTAAAAGCCCTTAGTGGGCACCCTTACCGCAGGAGACGGAAATCCGTGAGGTAGGGTGAGGTGTGACAGTTTTAGGGTCGACCTTTTCTAACCCTTCCTTCCTTGTGATAAGGCAGCATCGCTGTAGATGCTGGTTGTCCAAGGGAAACACCTTACTGCTGTCACACCCCTTTACGGTCAGTCAGCAGTACGACTTCGCCCTCAGACCTTGAGTAGCTACTTTTAGTCTCATCGTCGTTCTCCAGTCGACCTGCCTGGAATGGTAGAACCTGCAGGAACATATGTTGCAGCCAATATAGTTCGTTTGGGTGATTACGATAGTCAAGCACGACCACCACGTCAAATTAGCAGCTTCGATCGGGTAACGGATTCGATACTTCTGAATACCTCATCATCTCTATCTTTCTCCTTCTAAATTTATATCACTGAATTATACTTCTCGAATCATATCTTCACTCCCTAATCTTCTCCATCACTGTTAATACTTCTACTATCGTTATCACTCTTGGATTCGAACTGACTGTGACGTCTTTGTGCTGATGTAGTGTGGCAACCTGAACTGATGTACTTATGTACGAAGTTCTACATTGTTTCTGTCTCTGTCTGTCTGCTTGCATTACATTACTGAACTAAGTGATATTCAGATAAGATATAGAATACTAAAGAAATATAGTTTATTGATTGATGAGATTGTAAATATTTTAACAGTTTAGATACCTACGACGTGTACTCATTCACAAAAGATATCAAAGCCTATCTTATAAGTTCAATGTTTACCAATAATAAGAGTAAGTTAGAAGAATACTAAGGTTGACATCATAACATAAAGTTACTGACTATTAATCTGAGTTAAATAAGTAGATTAAGTCGAACTGATTAGGGTCTGCTAACCAATCACAATAGAGTTTTTGGGTATTGTTGAGTTTCATTGAAATTACGTTTGAATACCATTAGAAAGTTAGTTACAAGCAAAACATGGCCATTTCATTCAATTTTACAAAGTTCTTTTTTCAGTTATACTTATTGTAATTTATATTAAAATTGAAATCATAAATCGATCAGTGTTAGATGACCATTAGAAACTCGGAAGAGTTGTATAACTATTTTGTTCCGCTATGGGATTCATCAGCAGTGCGCATCCACAACCCTATAGTGAAAATTACCACTTGCTCACTGATGATTAGCTCTATGAAGAAGTTGCTCCGAGTTCTAATGGCAAGTCGTGACTGGTAGAGTTCAGTCATGTTCGTGAGAAAAGCAGTACTCATTAAAGACAGTGGATAAGGTTGGGTAAGACCGTGGATTGATCGAAGTTAGACAATAACACCACTGGATCCCAGTTCATTGGTCTAAAGGTTAAGCGTTCGCGCATAAGTACGAAGATGCTGGATTCGATTCTTACTAGCGAAATTGTGAATGCATACTACTGAGAGGCATAATACTAGGATGAAACAGCCACCTAGT
This sequence comes from Schistosoma turkestanicum, assembly GCA_944470395.2. Taxonomy (NCBI): domain Eukaryota; kingdom Metazoa; phylum Platyhelminthes; class Trematoda; order Strigeidida; family Schistosomatidae; genus Schistosoma; species Schistosoma turkestanicum. The sequence goes on along the minus strand of OX103975.1, from coordinate 20,863,668 downwards.
GCGTCTCTGTGCTAATGTGGTATGGCAACATGAACTTATGTACATACGTACGAAGTTCTACGTTGCAACTGACTGACTGTTTCATGATTTTAATAAAACTCAACAAATGTGAAGTACCACAACAAATACCGAAATAATTTAAAAACAAGAAACACCAATCTGTTTATTTATGATAAATTATTCATAAGAAAACACAAATGCAAACGTAAACGTTTTTTTTAAAAAAAAGAAACTACATGTTATGTTTTTACATTGTGACCTTGACATGATGATGTTGACTGAATTCAAACATTTTTTTCATCAACAAGTAAAGTAAACATTTTCTAATATGTACTCACGGAACAATTTATTTGTTTAGTAATTTAGTTTCGATTTAGCGAATAAGAAATTGACTGATATGTGAATGAGTCATCAATGATAATGATTGTTGTCTATGATTGTATAAAAATGGCGTCTAAAAAGTCATTGACAATTGAATGGTGTCATTTTATTGAATGTTCAATAATTGGTTAGAGTGTCATTTACGATTATTATAGTAACCAATTGATTGAAGACAAAATAAAATGACATGGTTCAGATTGTATCACAATGGAAAGAATACATTCACTCTTGAGATGGTGGAGTAAGCTTTATCACTCAGGAGGATGTTTTGGCTGTTTAGCTTCTTCTGAACACAACATCATCAGTGCAAACTTCAGGTGAGAGTGAATTTTTCCACATATGAGAACAACCAATCAACATCGCAGTCATTAGGACAAGCTATGACTGATACGTCAATCAGTCAATCAATCAGTCAATCAACCAGGCTATCAGCACTGATGAGACTCCCCAGATAAGTGAAGCGATCTACACGTTTGACTTCTTCATTCCCTATCACTAGTTCAGTTGCTGATACAAGCCAATCCTAAAGCAACATTTTGCATTTCGACTGGAGAGAATCGCATCCCGAACATGCTTGCATTGTTGCTCAGGGTAGTCATAAGATTCTGCATTTTGTCATCAAGATATTCTAAGTCAACCAATGAATCTCCTGGTAGAAGATCTACTCTTGAAAGTTCAGACAAAGATAATGTTATATCTCAAAGCATGTCTATAACAAAATTAAATGAGTAATACGTGGAGAAATTCAAATACTTCACTTCTACCTGAAGTTTGTGCTGATGAGGATGTGTTCAGAAGAAAAGCGATCAAAGCTCCATAATCAAACCATTCAGCTCATAGAACAAAACCACACCATAAACATTCACCCTTTCTAATCAATTTTAAAATTATCATATATCATCGTTATTATGTCAAATTATATTCTCTCATGGAATTATAGTTTCTTTGCCTAATGATACGATTACCATTCTACGATTTTTCATGACTATCCCACTTCATTGAGTTGGTATTTATGTGCTAAGTTTAACCTATTTATGCATATTTCAAATTGAAAACTATTTGTGGCTGGTTAATTTATCTGATAACCTCAAAACTATGATTTTCATTCTCTGTCTCTATCAGTCTATAAAGAGTGTGTTGCAGGAGTTTCTTCGAGTTAGCATTTTAGTTAGTTTTTTAAGGAATTAGGTTGTTAACCACATACCTAACCCTCCCTCTTTATCCGAACTTGGGACCAGCAGTAGCTCGAGAGAGGTTCCAAGCGGAGGATGGTAGGCCGAAGACAAAATAGTTTGGAGAATACTGGTCAGCAGCCTACGCTCTGTTAGGGGTAACAGGCGTAAGGCGACCTAAAAAGTGTTTCATTAAATGGTCTTACATCAAAACTACGTTTTGTATCCCATGCATTACACTGTCATACTTTATATCGGCTACATGTTAATCTTTACCTACTTACTTACTTACTTAACTACACCTGTTGCCCGTCGTGGAACATAGGCATCCAACTAGGATTATCCAACCAATTTAATCCTATGCTCTTCTTGCCAGTTCTGACCACATGGTGTCCATTCTATGAATCTCTCTCTCTTGGATTCTCAGCGCCATGTATTCTTTAGTCTACCTCTTTTCCTCTGGTTTTGAGAATTCCGTGTAAGGATATGACTTGACACTTCATAAATTTAAGAGTATCTTATTTAATGAAGATTACAGAATCTTCTCAGCATGAAAAATATCGTTAAATAAAACTGACAGCATCATTTAAGTGAAATGATGCATATTTCATGGAATTTTTCCCAGTCGTTTACAACATTCGCTTTAGTTAAAATGTGGCTATTTACTGTTGATAAAACCAAAATCAGTAATATGTAGAACAGTAATATGCATTTATGACAGACACAGTTGACTAACAAAACATCCCTTGCTTTGCCGAGGGCTACATTTCTACAATTGAAGAACATCTGTAACTCAGAAACAACTATCAACAAACGCCAAAGTCAGAATTTTAAATACAAATATCAAGACAGTT
>OX103975.1:20718484-20860762 GCA_944470395.2 Schistosoma turkestanicum | reverse complement strand
CACCATTTCGATTCCTTTTCTGTTTACCTCGTTGAGACATCTGCCGATTTACTCATAGGCGATTTCATCTAGTTAAAATGCCTTGAATTGATAGGCTATCTGGTTTGACCTTGAGACGTGTGTCCGGTTGTGACTAAACGACCTTAGACAGGGGAAAAAGAACTATTCTATCATCGGTAAGGTTGGCAAGCGAGCGAGAGAAGACGAGTCAGCTGGAACACTGCTTGATCTATTCCTGATTCGATTAACGAGAAAAAAGACACATGAATAAATATATGTCTAGCAAGAACATAACGCCCAAAGAATCAGAAAGATACGATTTTTTGTGTGCTAATATTGGTATTTCAACTTGAACTAACGCACATTTTCCCTCATGCTCTACTTTAGTTTTTCGATCAACTGTATAAGATCTTGTGAAACTTATATTTTTGAGAATTTTTTTATGTCTGAAAAATACCCTATTTCTATTTTTAGGATTTATTCGGTTTATTAACTATCAAAGGTTTAAGTGCTGGTTATGGAATGGGCAGTTGTAATTGGATTATTACATCAAGTACAGAAAAAGTAAGTTTTATTGTAATTTACTCAGTTTTGTGTTACAAATTCACATGGAACTTTCGTGTTTGTAATCGTAAGGTAGGAAATATATATTTGTAGTGAACGAGAACACAGGTGGGGCAACCGAATTGTATTTAACGAAAATTACAGAGTTACTCAGTAAAATAGGAAAACCATATCGTAAATCGTTCATTTGCAAAATATCAGTTCATCATATCGAACTGGACTGTTCCTGTTGCAAAACATCAACAATCCATTGTCACTATTCATGCGTTTCATACAAATTCCATTGTGTTCTTCTAACTCTTCCTTTCATGATCTTCCCCCATGTTCTGCTGCCAGACATTACGTTGACACTCACGTCATATACTACTTATAAGTAGCTCGCACCACATATTTATATTGTTTTATTACAAATCATATATTCAATTTATCGATTATAGTGCTCAATGTTTGCATTAGATTAAAACTAGTAATTCATACGTAGGTTAGGAACTGAGTACTAGGTGTAAATACGGCAAATTGATTGATGAGGTAGTGAATCTTTGTCATTTAAGGTGGTTTAGACATGTTATATCTGTACCTAAACACCATCTATCTCGATGGGCTATGCTGTCTGATGTAGAAGTAGTCTGAAGAACAGCTAAAGGCGACCAAATCAAAGTATGGCACCAGTTCATGAAGTCACTCAACTACTTGACTGATCCATGTTGATAGGTGTGGATTATCTGGTTCTGAGTTTGCGTGATAATCGTAACCAGCATTTGGGAACTTTAAATGATATGGTTCAAATGAATGAGACGCATCCATTCGTTGACTTCTTCCGAATTTTAAGTTTTTGAATTGTGCAACGATAAGATATCCAATCCCATGGTAGCCGGTCACTAAGTATTCGTTCATACATTATTTGTCCCATCAGGAGCCTGGAACCGATATGCACGATTGGTTTGGAATCAGGGTTTTCCAACTCTCTTTGATGGATTGTTCGTACCCTCCAACCCTGTTATACTCGTCTCTAGGTATGCTTTAAACTATTACAGGTTCACTTTAGTCGAATAACGAGAACAAAACAATAAACCAACGTCCAGGTAGGCTACTGTGATCCGATTATCCCAATTGTACCAACAAGAAGTCTTGATATAGCGTAGAAAGTGTATTCTACAAACACCCAGCCAGCACACATAATGAATCCAAGCACTCGAATTGCGTTTATTTATACTCCATATAGACTTCCTTGGGACAGTCACAAAAATAACACACTAAAATAACACAGTAACCAATCACAGCCAAGAATTTTCCTGGTGGGAAATGTGATCTCAAGGTCATCTGATCGGTCCATGAAATCAATCCAAAATAAAGACATGTATCAAGCGAGTTCCGGGGATCTAACATCCCCAACAAACTCACCTTAAGATTTGGACACTCGTTTGCATCTCAGTGTTTGTTAGGATATTCATCCAATATCCTAAGAGAATTATTGATCAATTCCTACTGGTCAATATAGTGGTCGTCCTAGATATCAATGTCACACACTCCAATGTTGTTTCTTATTGGTTGTCCTGACTATCATTGTCACTTCAAATGTTGTTTCCTATTGGTCGTCTTAACTGTCAATGTCACAGACTTCGATGATGTTTTGTATTCGACCAAAATTTATAAATACGCATTATTTGTAACGTTTTATGACCACGACCAGGGCTCGGTCCCGGATCCCTAGTCCGGGATCCTGATTCACTTCTGGATTCGGACCTCGTATTTTCTGAATGCTTGTAGAATACACGTTCTACTTCACATCATGTCTTCTTATTTTCACTCAATATGGGGGTTGTAATAATCGGATTTGAGTAACATGTCGTGTCACCGGATCCTCGCTCTCGTTTCCGACTAGGTAAACTCGTAATAGTTCAAGTATATCAAGTGGACGTGTTTACGTGCAGGCGTAACAGTCACAGAAGTACAATTAATAACAATGCTAGTTACAATTGAAAATATTAAACATTAGGGAATATGATTCGTTTTAGAGTTATGGAGATTGTGTAGTTTCAGGTTCTACTCCACATTCAAGTCTTCTTATTTTTACTCAATATGGGAAGGGGGTTGGGATAATCGGATTTGAGTAGTATGTCGTGTCGCGGACCGGATCCTCGATCCTTGTTCTCGTTTTCTGACTAGGTAAACCCGCAATAGTTCAAGTATATATCAAGTTGACATGTTTACGTGCAGGCGTAACAGTGTTTATGCTGATTTAGTGACTTATCACTTTAACTATTCACTTCTGAATCTCTTAACCCATGTCAATAGTGAATTGTCAATTAAAAACCCTTTTATATCATCAACATGATAGTACAAACCCATTTTTTTTAAAATATAGTTTCATATATTTCTTTAAATTAATCACTTGATTTTTCTGCGTCATATTAATTAAGTTTCAATTGGTTACCTTTTTATTCATAGGTAGCTTATATTTCACATACATCATTGTTACATTCTCATGTTTTGGTAAGCTCATCTCATATTGATTAATACTGGTTAATATTTTTAAAAAAATGCGTTATTGTATCATTTTCTTATTTAACTCGATTGAAGTGAAAAGATAATGACACCAGTAGCTCTTGGACATGTTACTTTATAGATGTTTTGTACAATATTGTGTACAAAGTGTAACAGTTTTTGAATAGGATGTTTGGCGTATATAAGGGAAACTTCAATATAGGAAGTTGTTTGATGTGTTCTGTAAGGTGTTTGTGTTAGTTGACATACAAAACAAACAAGTGCTTCACTAACTGTACATTCTATACCATATTGTAACTGTGAACAGTTATGTATGTAAAGAACTGTTTAAACAGATCTTGTATCCTGCGACAACCATATAAGCAATGCTGTTGTTAGGAAACGAGTACTAGGTAAGAATGGCAAATCAATAGATGAAGTAGTGAAAATTCATCAGTTGAGGTAGTTGGGACATGTGTTACGTATGCCTAACCACCGACTGCCGCGAGGAGCTGTTTTGTGATGGAGCAGTAAGTTGGAAGAAAGTTAGGGGCGGCCAAACTAAAACATGGTACAAATCCATAAAGTCACTGACAAGTGGACTGAGTCATGTTGGTAGATGTAGACTACCTGGTTGGGTTCCGCGAGACGATAGTCACCAATGGTTAGAGACCTTATACGATATGGCTCAGAATCGTTTGCAATGGCACAGGTGCATCCACTCTTTGTGTTCTATGAAATTCTAAGCTTCTGCATTCCTCTACCTTTCTTCTTCTAAATTTATCTTAATGAATTATACTTCTCGAATCATATCTTCGCTCCCTAATCTTCTCCATTACTGCTAATACTTCTATTATTGCTATCACTGTTGGATTTGAACTGACAATTGCGTCTATGTGCTGATGTGGTAAGGCAACCTGAACTGATGTACGTTCGTACGAAGTTCTGTATGTATCGGTCTGTCTCTCTGTCATTGTCTCATGGATAATTTACTTTGAATTGAAAATGAATAAAACTTGTGAAAATCTTTTTATTGCCATTATTCTATTTTACAGCCTTTCGATGATAGTACATTTGAAGATACGGATATTTTAATCATTGGCACTATCAATATGTATGCAAGTAATCAATTAGAAAAGACTGTTGAAGAATTTTGTCATATTGTTGGTACGTTTTTTAATTTAATAAATGTTTATTTTTTAGTTCAAGAGGTTTTTTTTGTGTAGATATAGATTATGAGATTTGCATTGACAATTCAATTTCTATGTACTGATGTACGTGTGTGTGAGTGTGCGAAGTTCTACGTTGTAGCCCGACCGTAGCTGCTACCTTGACATGGTGGTCGGGCTTGCCCATCGTGATGATCCAACCGAGCGCTATACTGGCTGGAACATATGTTCCTGAAGGTCCTACCATGCCAGGCAGGTCGATTGGAGAATGAACAGTCAGAATAAAAGCAGCTACTCAACGTCTGAGGGCGAAGTCGTACTACTGACTGCAGAGGGGTGTGACAGCAGTAAGGTGTTTCCCTCGGACAACAAGCAGCATCTGCAGCGATGCTGCCTTCGCACAAGTAAGGAAGGGTTAGAAAAGGTCGACCCTAAAAATGTCACACCTCACCCTACTTCACGGATTTCCGTCTCCGTCGGTCGGTAAGGGTGCCCACTAAGGGCCTTTAAGAGCGTACCTAATCCGCAAAAAACCTTTAACAAAAAGGCCGTGCGTGACCGGCCTCAAGCCGTTATCCCTTGGACTCTGCGGTCACGCTACCAGGTCTCTAAGACCAACACTAATCTACCTTCCTATTCAGGTTCCTCTAGAAAGAACCTTCCACGGTGTGGGCAGCCGGGAAGTGACAACCGCCCTTATACCTGTAATAGTACATGAGAGCAAATCGGTCGAACCAAAACATGACAGAAATCCATGAAATCATTGACGGATGGACTTAGCCATGTTGGTAATTGTCGACTACCTGGTTGGGGTCCGCGAGATGATAATAATCGATGGTTAGAGACCCTGAATGACATGGCTCACAATCGTTTGCAATGGCGCAGGTGCATTTATTCTTTGTGTTCTCTCAAATCTTAATCTTCTGGAATCTTCAACCCCTCTAGTTTTGACTTTCTAAACTTTTTTCACTGAATCATACTTCTTGAATAATATCTTCTAATCCTAACCTCTCCGTTTACTTCTAATACCTTTACTACCTCTTCTACTATTAGATTTGAATAGACAATTACATCTCTGTGCTGATGTGGTATGGCGACATGAACTGATGTTCTACGTTGCATCTAACTGACTGACGTTGTAGCTGACTGATTTGTATACTTACGCTTATTACCCCCAATGGAGCATAGGCCGCCCACCAGTAATCTCCAACCTACTCTCTGTCTTGGACTTCCGTTTGCAGTTCTTTCCAATTTTTGTTCATCTTCCTCATGTCTTTCTCTGTTTCTCGGTGTAATGTGTTCCTTGACCTTCTTCTTTTCCTTTGACCTTGAGAATTTCAAGGTAGGAGAGCTTATCTTGTGAAGTAGTTGGGTGCTTTTCGTAATGTGTGTCCTATCCACTTCCAGTGTTTGTTCCTGATTTATTCCTGTGCCGGAATCTGATTTGTTCTCTCCTACAGTAGGTTGTTGCTGATAGTGTTTGGCTAACGAATCAGAAGTATTTTGCGTAGACAACTGTTAAGGAACACTTGTATCTTCTGGATGATGGCTTTCGTAGTTCTTCAAGTTTCCGCTCCACCCAGTAGAACTGTCTTGACATTTGTATTGAAAATTCTGATCTTGGTGTTGATCGATATTTGTTTGCAGTTCCAGATATTGTTCAACTGTAGAAATGGAGCCCTTGCTTTGCCGATCCGCGGCCTCACATCTGTATCGGATCGGCCTCGATTGTCGATGATGCTGTCCAGATATGTAAAGGTGTTAACGTCCTCCAGGGCGTGTCCATCAAGGGTGATTTGTATAGATTAGTAGAATTGTTACAATTCAAATCATGAACTAAACCGGGAAATATTAAATGGTCTTTTTGTTGTAGTAAGGGACTTCTGGCAGTGCACACTATTGTGAATTGGTTGGTTGGAAACCGTTGGATCCCAACTCTTTGGTTTTGACATTAACCATTCGTACGTAAGAACGAAGGTCTTGATTTCTTTGGTTATTGGGCTTGTGAGTTCGCATTGTTAAGGCGTCTTATACTTGAACGAAACGACTTTCCAGTGATTTTCAAGTTTTCAACGCTGGTCTAGCTAATATCAGTTCGTGGATGTGTTTTGACGGTGAAAATATTTATTAGCTTTAAATATTCACTGAATGTCGAATCTTTGTGAACCGTATTTATAATTTTACACATTTACTTGTAAACTTATAGTGATACGATATAAAACTATCAATGATTGACTATTTATTCAGGAATATGAAAGCATTGAGAAAAGGTGTATACCACTTTCATGCATAATTTTTTTAAAGATTATATACTTACTTACTTACTTACACCTGTTACCCCCAATGGAGCACAGGCCGCCCACCAGTTTTCTCCAACCTACTCTGTCCTGGGCTTCCCTTTCCAGTTCTTTCCAATGTTCGTTCATTCCTCTCATATCTTTATCTATTTCTCGGCGTAATGTGTTCCTTGGCCTTCCTCTTTTCGTTTTGCCTTGAGGGTTCTAAGGGAGGGCGTGTGACGCGGTCCGGAGCTTTCCCACTTCCTCCTCTTCTTCCTGATTTCCTCCTCCGTCGTATGATTTACACTGTAATAACACAGTTGATCAGCGTGTCACTTTCAGTCAGTCATGTTTATACCTTCATTTATATAAATAACTTCTTTTCGGGACTCCGTATTAGCGAATAATCATGGCCTCCGACGCGTTATGAAAACAAAAACCTAGTGTCTTGTTCAAAAATAAAAGTTCGCTTACGAGCTGATGCTTTTTGGTGGGATATTCATCCAATATCCTAAGATAATTTGTTTGTAAGTCTAATTTTATTGGTCAATTCTTATTGGTCGTCCTGACTGTCAATGTCAACGACTTGAATGTTGTTTCCTATTCTGCCTAACTGTATAAATATGCATTATCTGTAACGGTTTATGACTCGGGCGTAGATCTATAGTCCGGGATCCTGATTCTCTTCTGGACTCGGACTTCGTACTCTCTAGATAAATGCTTGTAGAAGACATATTCTACTTCATATAAAGTCTTCTTCTTTCACTCAATTAGGGTTTGGGACGCTCGGTTTAGAGTAGCCTGTTATGTCGTCGTATCATCGATACTCCCCCTCATTTTCCAAATAAGGTAAACTCGTCATAGTTCAAGCCTATTAAATTGACATGTTCACGTGCATGCGTAACACTATTTTTTACATGACTTTATTCGTGATCAATCGGTTTTATGATTTGGTTAGTGAATGGTTAGTAATAGTAAAAATGTGATTGATCAATGAGTTTATAGTAACAGATACTCAACTTACGGGCTTTTGTATTTGTGATTAACTGATTATTGACTTTTACTCTGAATTCACTGAGAGTAGACTGCTGTACAATTTTATTTCATATAGCACAGCCTAGCTTATATCCTAATTCTGTTTTCTCTCTGTATTTATTGTAAGAGTTTGTATTTGTACGTTGTTTATCTCAAAAACTATAATCAATCAGTCTCTTTAGTGTGATGTATGTTCATTATGAGGGCGGATTGAATAGTGACTATGAGTTGTACAAATTGTGACATGTTTCAATCGATTCAGCTACCCGAACTCTTCAAATCAAATGTTCCGGGTTGAATTCTCCCTGCGTGCATATCAAAATTCGTTATGTTGATATGTACAAACAGACAGACAGACAGAGGTATTAGAGGGTGTAGGAAGGATTTGATTTTGACCAATTTGGTCTCGTGTGCTGTTACGGGTATGAGGGCAGTTGTCACTTCCCGGCTGCCTACACTGTGGAAGGTAGTTTCTTGAGGAACCTGAAAAGGAATGAATGTATATTAGCGTTGGTCTTAGAGACCTGGGTGCGTGACCGCAGAGCGCAAGGGACAGCTACTTGAGGCCGGTCACGCACGGCTTGTTTATGAAGGGTTTTTTGATTATTAGCTCCGCTCTTGAAAGCCCTTAGTGGGCACCCTTGCCGATGGAGACGGAAATTCTTGAGGAAGGATGAGGTGTGACATTTTTAGGGTCGACCTTTTCTAACCCTTCCTTCCTTGTGAGAAGGCAGTATCGCTGCAGATGCTGGTTGTCCGAGGGAAACACCTTACTGCTGCCACACCTTTCTACAGTCAGCAGTACGACTTCGCCCTCAGACGTTGAGTAGCTGCTTTTAGTCTCATCGTTCTGCAATCGACCTGCCTGCAATGGTAGAACCTTCAGGAACATATGTTCCAGTCAGTATAGCTCGGTTAGGTCATGACGATAGTCAAGCCCGACCACCACCACGTCAAGTTACAAGCTATGGTCGGGATATGTACATTTAAGGAATGAAGCACGCCTTCTTTATATCAGTTCATTGTTTTGACCCACTTCGTTCTCTTGTTCTCCCTTTTCCTTACAGTACAAACTTTAGCTCGTGGTGGCAATGTCCTAGTACCATCAAATCCATCCGGTATTATATTTGATTTACTTGAAACAGCTATTCATGCTAAAGAAAATTTTAATGGTACAATTTTACCATTAATTATTATGCATCCTCATCATACAATATTGGAAAATAATTCAGATCATCATGAAAATACTACTCATGGGATTGGAAGTAGTATAAGTACTACCACTACTACTACTACTACTGCTACTAGTAGTAGTAATCCTACATTGTCAAGAAATTCTATCAATGCAACTACACCAATAGAAATTGATTTAACAAGTGATCGTGGTACACCGGTACCTGCAACCACAAACACAACTACAACCACGACTACAAATACGCCTACAATAATAGCACAACAGACAACTATTGGTTTATCATCATCCTCATCATTGTCAACATCCAATCAAGTAGCACGTTCACCAGTATTTTTTATATCCAATCAAGTTCATGTTAGTTTAGCTTATTCCAATGCTTATGGGGAATGGTTGAATTCAATGAAAGAATCTGTATTGTATACAGCGGATGCACCATTTCCTTTTCAATCTGTAAGTTGTTGAATAATAATAATAATAAGTTTATTGTTTATTTAACATGTTCAAACTATCGACTACTGCTTTGACAAGTGATTGTTTTTGTAGTGTATGAGGAGTAGGTTGGAAGAGAGGTAGGGGCGGCCTAACCAAAGCACAGCACATATCCATGAAGTCACTGACAAGTGGACTGAGTCATGTCGGTAGACGTAGTAGACTGCCTGGTTGGGTTCTGCGAGTCGATAGTAACTGATGGTTAGAAACCTGTAATGACATGGATCAAATTCGTTTCGCGATGGCGCAGGTGCATTCATTCTTTGTGTTATCTGAAATTCTAATCTTCTGAGTTCTTGATCACCTCTACCTTTTTCTTTCTAAAGTTATCTCACTGAATTATACTTCTTAAATAAAATCTTCGAATCCTAATCTTCTCCATTACTGCTAATACTTCTACTATCTCTATCACTATTGCATTTGAACTGACAATTCAGTTTCTGTTTACTAATGTGTTACGGCAACCTGAACTGATGTACTTACGTGTGAAAGTTCTACGTTTTAGCTGGACTGCTTGATATTTAAACACATTAACATTGGTAGAAATGGGTACCAAAGTATGTATGCGTTACTCAAATCATTAGGTTGGCGGGTGGACTATAACAATGTCCGCGGTATCTGAGATATGATGATTGCAAAAAGAGAACGTCTATTTGATTACTGAGTAACATGAACAAATACTCGTGACTATGCATACATTCACTTCCTTAGAAAGAAATTTCTAAACCATTGACCAAACACATTATCTGTTGGCTATCTGATAGCCTCCTCGATTGAATCACTTTTGATTGGCTCAATATATCCGTTCTCTTAGAGGATCACTTCCATAGCCTTTGACACAAGGTTCTAATCCACAAGACAGTGAAGCGGCGTCAAAGGGTGGCTATGGTTTCGGCAGTATGCAAGCGTAACCTCAGTGCTCGAGGAAGAGTGGACTGAGTCATGTCGGTAATTATCGACTACCTGGCTTGGGGTCCGCGAAATGATAGTCACCGATGGTTAGAGACCCTGAGTTACATGGCTCAGGTGCATCCACTCTTTCTGTTCTCTCAATCCTAACTTTCTGAATTCCTCATCCCCTCTATATTTCTCTTTCTAAATTTATCTCACGGAATTTTACTTCTTGAATAATATCTTCGAGCCCTAATCTTCTCCATTACTGCCGATGATGTTAATCAATCTGTGACAGACAGACAGACAGATACAACACAGAACTTCGTACGTAAATACATCAGTTCCGGTTGCCAGGCCCCATCAGCACAGAGACCCAGCTGTTAGTTTAAATCTAAGATCGACAGCAATAATAGAAGTATTAGCAGTAATGGAGAAGATTAGGGAGCAAAGATATGATTCGAGAAGTATAATTCAGTGTGATAAATTTAGAAGGAGAAAGGTAGAGATTATGAGGAATGCAGAAGCTTAGAATTTGATAGAACACAAAGAGTGGACGCATTTGCGCCATTGCAGACGATTCTGAGCCATGTCGTTTAAGATCTCTAACCACCGGTGACTTTCGTCTCGCGGACCCCAACCAGATAGCCTACATCTACCAACATGACTCAGTCCACTTGTCAATGACTTCATGGATTTCTTCCATGTTTTGTTTTGGCCACCCCTAGCTTTCTTCCAATCTACTCCTACACTACAAAACACAGCTCGTCGCGACAGTCGATGGTTAGGCATACGTAAAACGTGTCCCAGCTACCTCAACTGATGAGGTTTCACTACTTCATCTGTTGATTTCCATCCCTACATAGGACTCGTTTCCTAACGACAGCATTGCTTATGCGGTTGTCCCACGATACACGAGCAATGCTTCGGAGACATCGATGATCGAAGACTAACCTACGGAAGTCCTCTACTCTTAACGGTCAAGTCTCACATCCGTATATTAGGACGGAGCAAACTAATGCGCAGTACACTCATCCTTTATTCAGCAAACGGATATCTTGCCTACGCCATAAGTGACGTATGTTGGCAAAAGCCAATCGAGCCTTCTGTATCCGAGCTGAGATTTCGTCAGTCACCAGGCCACCAGCCCTGATAAGACTCTCCAGATAAATGAAGCGATCAACACGCTTGACTACTTCACTCCTTATCACTAGAGTTCAAGTGCCGATGCAACCCAATCTTCTAAGCAACATCAATCTGTCCGATAAGATCGTAGTAGTTGACAATTTTCAACATCAATTGTTTTTACTCTTTTCTCTTTCATTTCTTTATTATCTCATCATAAATCATTATTATTTATCTGCTGTTTGAATTCATTTTCAGCTCCTGCAATGTGGTAAATTAGTTGCATTAAAAAGTTTACATGATTCTACATTCAATAAGAAATTCTTATCCAATTCATCATCATTATCATCTACAGTTGGAAGATATTCAAGTCAACTATCATTAATAACATCACCATTATTATTAGTAGGTACTACTGGCCAGTCTACTACGACATCTACTACTACTACTACTACTACAGGTGGTGGTTATTTTGATACAACTAGCAACAACCATACAAATCATGTGTCCAATTCAGTTACCTCTACCACTGCGGAAACTTTTGATACTGCACTATTTGCTTTGAATAATAATAGTACGTCGATTCGACATACTGGTAGTAGTACTAGTAGTAGTGCTAATCATAATCATAATGTCAGTGGTGGTATTTGGCCTAATTCATCATGTTTAATATTTGCTAGTCATCCAAGTTTGAGATTAGGACCAGCTGTCCATTTGACACGTGTTTTAGCACATGGTGGTTTACGTTCCGGTGGTAGTATTGGACGTACAAGTAATCCTTCGCATAATTCAATTATTTTAATTGAATCTGGTGATTATGTACCATTGTAAGTGATTCAATGTATACATTTGTATATATATATATATTACTTACATGATAGTTTTAAGTAATATATGTATCATTTTTTGTGATTTGCGTAAACTGATAATTTTTTTGTGCGTATTTGCCAATAAACTCACAATCGTGATTAGGAGTCGGTCAACAGTCTAGTTGGTAGTTGTTGCGTCTGCATGTAAACACGTCAACTTGATAAACTTGAACTATTACGAGTTTACCCCTTAGTCGGAAAACGAGAGCGAGGATCGGCGGACACGACATACTACTCAAATCTGATTATCCCAGCCCCCCCCCCCATATTGAGTAAAAAGAAGAAGACTTGAATATGGAGTAGAACCTGTATTCTAAAAGCATCCAGAAAGTACGAGGTCGAGTCCAGATGCGAATCAGGATCCCGGACTAGGGGTTCGGGTCATAAAACGTTAAAGATAATGCGTATTTATACATTTCGGTCGAATAGGAAACAACATCGAATTCTGTGACATTGACAGTTAAGACGACCAATAGGAAAAAGCATTTGAAGTGACATTGATAGTCAGGACGACAATAAGAAACAAGATTGGAGCACGTGACATTGATATCTAGGACGACCATAAAATTGACCAGTAGGAATTAACCAATAGGAATAAACCAATAATTCTCTTAGGATATTGGATGAATATCCTAACAGTAATCAATAGCTTTTGAGATGTGTTGGATAGTGAAATGATGTCAAATCAGTGAAGTATGTATGGTGTGTATTTTCGTCAATTGTTCGAGTTTCTCTCACTTTTGAGTTAGATATCATTCTTTACTATTTAATTTTCGATCTTATTCATTTTGGTGCTTCGAACTCACAGAGCTTTAAATGACAGTGTTTAATTCACTCGGTTTGTCTTCCCCTGGTTTTTTGTATATAGCACGTTACACTACTTTATTAATAGTTAGTAGTTTGAGTTGTGTAATTGATTTCAAGATTCTACTCCTCTTTCTCTTTGCTGTTTTGATTTTGTTAACTGTTCGGTTGATTCATGTAGGTGAGTGTAAAATAACCTGGTTTGTGTCAGTGTTAATATTTCTCTATCAATGGTGAGAGTCTCGGTAACTTGGGTTGAAACCGCACTTATTGACCTGTTTTAGAATCATAGCTCTTGTACTTTCTCTTACAATGTAAATCATTCACGTTACTATTGTTGCTATAGTGCCTTCTGATACTCTGAAATTTGTCCTGAAATAATGAGGTATGGCAACCTGAATCGAAACACTTGTCAGGTTCTAGGTTGCGTATGACCGAATGACGGATCTATTAAGCATTAATGCATTATTTTATTATGAGAAGAACTTCAGTCATTCATTATTCATGAAAAATGATTAAGTTTTATACACTCATAGAGTTCTATAAAACAGTATTTGTTAAATCCGTGTCCAAACACCGATTTTCACTCTCCTTACTTTTTTATGCTTAGCCCATCACACTACTTTATTCATAATCAGTAGTTTGAGTAGCCCACCGTTTTTTCATAATCCACTCCATTTTAACATTTCATTCATTGACAAATAAATACTGAATGTCTTTTTATATTTTCTGTCTACTTTAACATAGATTTGAATACAATTCCAAATGTTTATGCAGTCCAGAATTACATCTTCGGCGAATCATTTCACCATTTCTTCAACCTAACCAAACATTCACTAATCATCCCGTGTCCTATTCACAATTAGGTACACCATCTTTATCAATCAGCGATACAGCCACAGTGTATTGGTTACCAATGGAAGCGCGTATAGGTGTACAACAAATAGATCAATTAGTGAAACGTTGTGGTGAACCACGGCTAGCATTAATATTACCACAAGAAATTTATGATAAATCATTTGATTGGGTAAGTGGTAGGTATAAATGTTATGTTATCTATCTAGTGTGTATGTCCATGTATATGTACGTATATAAATCATTTGATCTTACCAGTATGGCGAACTGTCACCGGAATTTTTTACTTCAAGTGGTGTCCGTCAGGAATGTCCATTCTCTCCAGTCTTGTTCAATTTTATCATAGACATGCTCCTAGAAATAACCTTATCCTCGTCTGAATTTTCAGGGGTAGACCTTTTACCAGGTGGCTCGCTTATTGACTTAGAATATGCCGATGACATTGTCCTACTTGGTGAAGACGCTGACAAAATGCACAGTCTTCTGACCACTTTGAGCAACAATGCAAGCATGTTCGGGATTCGGTTTTCCCCCTCGAAATGCAAAATGTTGCTTGAAGATTGGGTTTCATCGGCACCTGAACTGGTGACAGAGGGTGAAGCAGTTGAGCGTGTAGACCGCTTCACTTATCTGGGGAGTCTCATCAGTACTGATGGCCTGATGACTGACGAAATCTCAGCACGGATACAGAAGGCTCGATTAGCTTTTGCCAACCTGCGTCACTTATGGCGTAGGCTAGATATCCGTTTGCTGACTGAAGGATGAGTGTACTGTGCAGTGGTTCGCTACGTCTTACTTTATGGCTGTGAAACATGGCCAGTGAGAGTAGAAGATATTCGTTGGTTACTGGTTTTCGATCATAGGTGTCTTCTAAGAAGCATTGCTCGTATATTCTGGGACACCCGAATGAGCAACGCTGTTATTAGGAAACGGGTGCTAGGTAAGAATGGCAGATCAATAGATGAAGTGGTGAAACTTCATCAGTTGAGGTGGTTCGGACATGTGTTACGTATAGCTAACCACCGACTGCCTCGTCGAGCTTTGTTTTGTAATGAGGAATAGGTTGGAAGAAAGTTAGGGGCGGCCAAACCAAAACATTGCATTAATCCATGAAGTCATTGACGAGTGGAATGAGTCATGTCGGTAATTGTCGACTACCTGGTTGGTGTCTGCGAGATGATAATAATCGATGGTTAGAGACCCTGAATGACATGGCTCAAGGCCGTTTGCAATGGCGCTGGTGCATTTATTCTTTGTGTTCTCTCAAATCCTAATCTTCTGGATTCTTCAACACCTCTAGTTTTGACTTTCTAAACTTTTCTCATTGAATTATACTTCTTGAATAATATCTTCGAACCCTCTAGTCTTCTTCATTACCATTAATACTTCTACTATCTCTATTATCACTATGGGATTTGATTTGATATTTGCGTCTCTGTGCTAATGTGTTGGTATGGCAACATGAACTTATTTACATGCGCACGTAGTTCTACGTTGCAACTTACTGACTGGATCGGGGACAAATAGATTAGAATAGCCTATCGTATCACTGAATCATTTATCTTCGCTCTCGTTTACCGACTAAGCTTAACTCGTAATATATCATTCAAGCATATCAATTTGGAACATGTGTTTACCCATGTCCAGTCACTACTATCTTTAATTTTGTCTGTAAGTCAATTAAGGTGATGTAAATGAAATTATCGAGTAATTGTGTTTTTCACTTTGGTGTTTCGTTCCCCATTGTCACTTATCGACAAAATAATAGTACGTTTATATTTTTTTGACCATTGAATCCAGGGGATTCAAGATTTCCTGCTTCAATGTATTTTGCTCACTACATTGACGAAAAATAATACTCTTTATACTGTTGGGTAGCCGCAAAATATCTTTCATAAATCATCTGTAGAGGCACAGAAATGCCAGTAAAACATTTGAATGATTGTTTAATGAAAGTTGACTATTCAAACTAAAAATTTGAAAACACTATTGAAAGAAAAATCTATAATCCCAGAATGAATGTACACTGTAATGTAAATGTAATCATTTTTCGCATTATGGGGTTGTGAAGATTGTTAAGTTACACAATTTTTGAAACCATGAATCGATCAATGTTAGTTAGATCACCATTAGAAACCTGGAAGCACTGAAAGACGACCGTTTCGTCCTGGTATGGGACTCCTCAGTGCCAGTGCGCATCCACGACTTCTGCATCCCGCAGGATTCGAACCCAGGACCTTCGGTATTGTGCGCGAACGCCTAACCATCGGACCACTGAGTACGGTATCTAACGGTGTTAATGTCTAACTTGATCAATTCACGAAGTTGCGCAACCTCATACACAGTCTTCGATAGTTACTGTCTACACCCGAACAGGTTGAACTACACTAGTCACGTCTTCTCTTACTAGAACTCGAAGAAGATTCCTCACGTAGCTAATCACTAGTGAGCACAGGTTGTGAAGATTTTGGGGTACGGGAGTCGTGGATGCGCACTGGCACTGCTGAGGAGTCCCATACCAGGATGAAACAGCCGTCCAGTGTTTCCAGGTTTCTAATGGTGGTCTAACTAACAATGATCGATTCATGGTTTCAAAAAAAGTAATAATTTTTTCTCAAATTTCGCGCTCTTTTGTTTTTCTTTTCTAGTTAAATATCCCATCAAAATTAGAACCATTCAATACAAAACTCCATACATTATCATATAATCAACAATTGTGTATTCCTTTACCGGAGACACGTTTAGAACAAGTCTATTTATCAAGTAAATTAATACCAACGATTAAACCTATTTGTATTAAATTACAAAGTAATAATAATAATACAACGGAATTGAATATTGAAAATATTGATCATAAACACAGCAGTCATGATGTGGATTCACATCAGTCAATTAATAAATATGATGTAAAACGTAAACTATCTACTCCTGCTACTTCTGGTACTCCTGATTTGAATAAAGAACATCATGAACAGAAATCACTGATACAATCTGATAGTGAAGTCAATGCAAGTCATAACAAACGTAAATGTATTGCTTTAATCAATGGAATATTAACTACAAGAGATGGTAAGTGTTTGTGTGTGTTTGTGTTTTAGATGCTAATTTTTCATGTCAATCAGTTAGTTACAATGTAGAAGAACTTCGTATGTACGTATGAACATATATAAGTTCAGGTTGTCCTACCGCATCAGAACAGCGACGCGACTGTCAGTTCAAATCCAATAGTGGTAGAGATAATAGAAGTATTATCCAGTAATGGAGAAGACTAGGATTCGCAGAAATTATTCAAGAAGTATAATTCAGTGAGATAAATTCAGAAAAAAGATATAGGTGATCAAGAACTCATAAGATTAGAATTTCAGAAAACACAAAGAATGAATGCACTTGCGTCATTGCAAACGATTTTGAGCCATGTCATTCAGGATTTCTAACCATCGGTTACGATTGTCTCGTAGACCCCAACGAGGCAGTCTACGTCTACTAACATGACTCATTTCAATTGTTAGTGAGTTCATGAAGTAGTAGAAGTATTACTGGTAATGGGAAAGACAAGGGTTTGAAGATATGATTCGAGATGTATAATTCAGTGAGATTAGGTTAGAAAAAGAAATATAGATGTGATGAGGAATTCTTAAGATTAGAATTTTAGAGAACACAAAGAGTAGATGCATCTTCGCCATTACAAACGATTTTGAGCCATGTCGTTTAAGGTCTCTAACTATCCGTTACTCTTGTCTCGTGGACCGCAACCAGATCGTTCACATCTATTAACATGACTCATTCCACTTGTCAGTGGCTTCATGGATTTGTTCCATGTTTTCGTGTGGCCGCCCCTAGCTTTCGACCAACCTATTCCTATATCGCGAAATATAGCACGTCGAAGCAGTCGGTGGTTACGCATTCGTAACACACGTTCAAACCACCTCAACTGATGAAGTTTCACTACTTCATCTATTGACCTGTCATCCTTATCTAGAACCCGTTTCCTAACAACAGCATTGCTTACTCGGTTGTCCCATAATACACGAGCAATGCTTCTGAGACATCTATGATCGAAAACCTGTAACCTACGGATATCTTCTTCTCTGACTGATCATATTTCATAGCCATAAAGTAGGATGGAGCGAACTACTTCACAGTGTGCTCGTCCTTTTGTCAGCTATTGCATATCTCGTTAATGCCATAAGTGACGCAGGTCGGCAAAAGCCAATCGAGCCTTCTGTATCCGAGCTGAGATTTCGTCAGTCATCAGGCCATCAGCACTGATGAGACTCCCCAGATAAGTGAAGCGGTCTACACGCTCAACTGCTTCACCCTCTGTCACCAGTTCAAGTGCCGATGCAACCCAATTTTGAAGCAACATTTTGCATTTAGACGGAGGAGAATTGCATCCCGAACATGCTTGCATTGTAGGGTAGTCAGCAGACACTGCATTTTGTCAGCGTTTTCATCAAATAGAACTATGTCATCGGCATATTCTAGGTCAATAAGCGATCCTCCTGGTAGACGGTCTACTCCTGAAAATTCAGTCGAATATAATTTTATATCTAGAAGCACGACAATGTATTACATAAAGTTTAGCACAATTAACTTGTATTTGGCAAAGTGTTAAAATAATTTTGGCTATCAGTAAGCATATCGATAGAAAATCGCCAGTGAACGTGTCATAAGGAACGTGGAACCTGATACATGTGTATCCAACATCAAAATTCAAAGCCATATTATCTTAGTATGATGAAAATTGTTCAAAGACAAGTTCTAGATTATTAAAAGTGCAAACAGTAGGAAAACTAAATGAATGTACTTGTGACAAAGCAAAGGTTATTTGGATGAAAAACATACTTTGGAAACTCAAGAGAACTAGGCAACTGTTTTATCCTAGTAGGATACTCGCTCTATACCAATAATAATCATATCCTCCATCGGTGAGTAGCTTCAAGATGCAACTCTCAGAGCTGCGATTAGTGGAGTTCATCCATGTCGGATGTGTGACAGAGTTAGATATTAACACCGTTGGATTCTGTCTCCGTGGTCTAGAGGTTATACGTTCACACAAAATCGGATGTCCTCCGTTTGATTCACGCGTGAGGCGCTTAGACATTCACTGTTGAGGAATCCCATACTGAGAGGAAGCTGCCCTCCAGTAATCGGATGTTTTCAATAATGGTCTTAACTATAAATGTTCCTTTTATGTCCCTAATTTGTTTGAACTAAATACTTCGTATTAGTGCGGTAATGCAGTAAACTTGTAAATCAAAATACTACTACTTTTACTTCGTTTTTGACCAGTTGGGTGTGTAAGTGATTATCCCCTTATTTAACAGGTTATGCAGTTGTCAGTTTACATGAATTTCAAGTAGTGATTATCAATTTATTTACCTTTCCATCTATAAATTCTATAGGTAAACATTGGTTAACTGGTAAACATGAAAAACTCGAGCCAGATATTATTCAACCTGTTAAAGATATCACTACTATACGACCTATAACACCTCCAATTACAACAAATACTTCCACTCCTTCTACAACATCAACAATTGCAACCACAAACACATTGGATAACACTCATGATCAATCTAAAGATCTTGTACAAAAATTCAATCAGTTCGATTCTGAAAATCGTATATTAGTTTGTTGTGATGAATCAAGCCGGATAAATCCAAATGCATTAATAAAAAAATTAACTGAACGTGGTGTTACAGGTGCTTATTTAGCAGATTCACATACTGCACATCAAGTGTATTCTCGATTCGCTGTATATAATACTCATAATAAACGCTCAAGTTCTATACAAAATGAAGAAGTCATTCTATTTGTAAGTTATTCTTCAGCTTTGTTATTATTGAAAAAACTTTATAAGCCAAATAATTTTCTCAGTCAATCAGTCAGTCAGATGCAACGTAGAACTTTGTACGTATGTAGGTACATCAGTTCATGTTGCCATACTACATTAGCACACAGAGATGTAATTGTCAATTCAAATCCAATAGTAGTACAGGTAGTAAACGTATTACTAGTAATCGGAGAGGTTAGGATTAGAAGATATTATTCAAGAAGTATGATTCAGTGAGATAAATTTAGAAAGTCAAAACTGCAGGTGTTGAAGAATCCAGAAGATTAGGATTTGAGAGAACACAAAGAATAAATGCGTCGGCGTAATTGCGAACTATTTTGAGCCATGTCGTTCAAGATCTCTAACCATCGATTATTATCATCTCGCGCACCCCAACCAGGTAGTTGACAATCACCCACATGGCTAAGTCCACTCGTCAATGACTTCATGGATTTCTGCCATGTTTTGGTTTGGTCACTCTCAGCTTTCTTCCAACCTATTCCCACACTACAAAACATAGCTCGTCGAGGCATTCGCTGGTTAGGCATATGTAACACATGTCCCAACCACCTCAACTGATGAAGTTTCAATACTTCATCGATTGATCTGCCATTCTTTCTTAGCACCCGTTTCCTAATAACAGCGTTGCTCACTCGGGTGTCCCAGGATATACGATCAATGCTTCGAAGACACCTATGATCGAAAACCAATAACTTACGAATGTCTTCTACTCTGAATGGCCATGTTTCACAGCCATAAAGTAAGACGAAGCGAACTACTGCACAGTGCACTCGTCCTTTAGTCAGCAATCGCATATCTCATTAATGCCATGAGTGACGCAGGTTGGCAAAAGCCAATCGAGCCTTCTGTATCCGCGCTGAGATTTCTTCAGTCACTAGGCCATCGGCACTGATGAGACTCCCAAGATAAGTGAAAAATAATTTTCTCGTTTTTGTGGTAGTGGTGTTTCGTTTTCTGAGCTGGATGTTTTGGTTGTGGAGCTTTCATGGTTCTTCTACTGAACAACAACATCATCAGCACAAACTTGAGATAGAAGTGAAGTGAAGCATTCGAATTTCTCCACGTTTGATCTGTAGCTTGTTCTGCTAACCTCAATCTTGATTGCTGTTGCTGTTGACCTTAAATGCGTCGTTGTTTGCACCTTTATTTTGATTGTATCCTCCTTTTTGATCTGTTTCTTGATCCTATGTCACCTATAATTTGTCTGATTGGTTAGGTCAATGTCGATGTGTTTGTTGATTGCTGATTAACCTGAGCGCCAGCTGAGCTTCTAAAAATTCCCTAGTGTTCTTATCCTCCCCCTATCCAGTATTTCCTCATTGTTCCAATCGAATGTGTGTTCATAATTGTCGGTGTGTATTGATATAAGTGAAGCATTGTCGTGACGTTTGATTGCTAATCGCTGTTCCCGTAAACGAAGCTGAAGAGGTCGTCCACTTTGTCCTATGCAGTGTTTCTCACAGTCTGACAGAAAAGATAATTTCGTGAAGGTTAGTATTTAAATAAATAAACGACTGTTATCATTGCAGTATACTTAGACTGAATATAATAAGGATGAATCACACAACATTGTAACTCCATGAGATAGTGGAAATATCTTTTTTAACCTGAACATTCGATTGTGAAAAGCTGAATTTGATGGTGGCACGATTTTTATCTAGTTTTTTCTGATGTAGTTAGCAGTACTTAAGCTGTACATACGTTTTCTTGAATAGTACATCATCAGGGTGAATTCTCACCAGTTATTAAGTTTTGATTGACTTATCACAGTAGATAAACACTGGCTACTACTACTACTACTACTGGACTAAGGAAAAACTGTTTTCAATCTTACCATTGTCACTTAACACCTCTATTATTATTTTGTAGTGTGTTCAGCAATACTGTCAGATTAATAACTTTTAGAACTAGAACTCAAATTGGATATATGTGTCAGTTCATAATGTGATACTTCATACTAACACGGGGAAAACATTGACAGGTTAAGAAACAAGTGACTGACAGTATTACTTAGCGCAGTAAAATGCTAAGCATGTGGAATTTTAGTGATAGAACGGCAATTCGAATCAGTTAACGCAAATGACACTTGTAGTACATGTTACAGATGGTGGTCAAAATTTTTAGCTCATGTGGATGATTATGGTGGTGTTTCGTCCTCAGAGCTGGATGTTTTGGTTGTGTAGCTTTCATTGTTCTTCCGCTGAACAACATCATCAACCAATCAGAAAAATCATAGGTGATGTAAGATCAAGAAACAGATCAAAAAGGGGGATACAATCAAAACGAATGTGCAAACAACGGCAGGTTTAAGGTCAGCAACAACCAATCAAGATCGAGGTTAACAGAACGTGCTACAGGTCAAACGTGGTGAAATTCGAATACTTCTACTATCTGAAGTTTGTACTGATGACGTCTTTCAGCAGGAGAACAATGAAAGCTCCACAACCAAAACATCCAACTAAGAGAACGAAACACCACCACAAGCACACGTTACAACTAGTTTTATCGATGTAGATTTACAGTCAATCTATTCGAATCTAGTAATATGGGTAACAAAGGTGTCATTGTTTGCCTCCTCACTATACAGATGTCACTGAATAATAATAATTATTATTATTATATTTTTGCTTATTATAATTTCTCTAATATCACTTTACTTGTGTTTCATTCTATCTTGAATTTTTGTTTTCTAGCCAAATCCAAATACAATGATTTGTTTGCATGATCATGGTAGTCATATCATTTGTATGGATGAAAGTACACGTACTGCAATCAGAGATACTTTATTGTTATTTGTACAGAACATAGATACTTATTCAGTTGTGTAATTATTTTAAATATATATATAAAACTGTTCTTTTATGTACTACTTATTTTAGCGTATGTTAATTGTTATATCCCTAACTGTTGGTCCGGATGTCCATAGCCGGCCTCCACAAACACTGTTATATTTCGAGTAGACACATAGTAGTTAATGAGTTAATTCAGAAGATCATAATGATAGGAATATGCTTGCAAAAAGTTAGTTACTTAATAGTTTTCTGATAATTACTCTAAACTCTTTCCTGATATAGTCAAACAATTAATATTGTGGGTGGTATAATCCTGTGGATAACGGTCTTGATATCATTTAGTGAGCCACTGCATTTGGAACTGTCAAGATGGTTGGGTTGTTTCATAAGTAGCGATGTGTGGTTTGATGTTATTTATTTGGTAAACTGCGAAAGTAACACTGATGAATGTGCAGTTTCTAATTACGCAAGTCTAATTCATTTGGCCATTTAACTGAATAGTTTAAGATACCTCACTAAAGTCTAAAATAATTCTAAAGTCATGGTTTACTCGAAAACAGACAAAACCAGAAAAATCTGGTAGTCTTAAAAAACACACAAGGCGGTCCATTTATTAGTACCATTCTGAGAGGTAGGATATTTCACACGTTTGCAGTGCTTACTGGGAGAATGACTTCGAAGTCCCGTCGCGCCACTAGGAATCTTCTCCTGGTGGATGGACAAGTTGATATTACTAACGGCTCGTAAAGCACGGTATCTCGCCATCAATTATTGTCGGAGTTGTGACTTGGTAGTTAAGTTGATAGTGGTATGTTTGGTGCTGTAGAATACTTGTTCTCTTAAACGTACCACTGGTTGTTATGTAGTTACTGGAAGGTAGTAAGAGCCGTCTCAGCCAAACTAAAGGAGGTTATACTATGTTCATCCTTATGCCAGAGAAGCTGGCGTCAGTACGTTTTATCTTGCAAGCATAGTTTAGAAGAGTATTGAAGTAGACGAGGTTACTTGAATGTATATATGGCCTAGATGTAATATTATATACGTTGGGCATCCATGCCATCTGATTCGAGCGATGGTAAGTTTGGAACGTTAGAATACTAACACTAGCAAGAACAGCATATGTCCCACAAAAATCCAGGATAAGCAAAACTGTGTTTTCGATTGGTTTGTCACATTCTACTGTACGGTAAAAACAAGATACTATGAAAATATGCAAGATAAAACTGTCAGTTTCTTAACTGTTTCAAAAATCACCCTTGAGGTAATCTTGTATGTTCCGAAGATTTATACAGGCATTCAAATTATCTGGTAACGAAAGCAAGCGAGATAATATGTTATGAACGAACTAATAATATTTGAGATAGCGAGTCGATGATGTCTCAAAACGTATTCCCCTATATGGTTATCGTTTTAGTTGATGCTAGTTCGTGATGAAAACTTCGAAATCTGATTTCTGACTCTAATATAAACTGTAAGCCCTATTACGTATTTCTAACGCTGATTAATAAAATTTTTTAAAAATAATCGTAAGTAGAGAAATCCTGTGGTCAGTGTAACACTGATTATAAGCAATTTATGCTCACTCACACCAGAGTCTATAGGACTGTGTATATAGTCCTTCGCGAATGTGTCTATCTTCGTAAGGGCTAAGAAGATAAACTGTTGTTATCACTAACACTTCCTATTCAGTTTTGTTTTAAAGGAAAGAAACACAGTCAGATTTAATGAATTAGTTACTCAACTCGGATGTTATCCGTCTTCGTTGACACTATCTTTTGATGAAACAAAATTTGTACACTTTTGCAAATCAATGAATAATTCATTACCTCAGTCAAAGTGTTATTTAAAAGATAGTAACACTGGACAACCATTTTCGAAAAGAATATCCAGGAATCCTCTCAGACAGCTCTGAAGTCAGTGCTTTAGACATTTATGGTAGCTGCAAAGCAGCATTCTAAGATCCTCAGTTTAGACACTTTTAGATTAAAGTATACCAAATCACCGAGACACGGATTTGGCCTAACCATCATTAGCACATACCTCGAGGCAACAGTCAAAAAAACAACAAGATACGTTCACACTGTCTTGTTTAAAGTTGTACTTACATGGAATGAGCTCCCGGTCGAAGTGATCACAGACCTCTCAGTAGATAGCTTCGAGAAAAGAATTTATAGACACACATACCGACTATCATTTCCCTCTTGGACCAGCTGTACCTAATGCGTCTTGAGCCATGTTAGTTATTATTATTATCAATTTTTCAGATCATTCCATCTTGCTAGTTATCTCATTTTCCTCGTCTTTGCCTACATTTCTTTCCAATATCTTTACACGAGCTGACATAAATCATTTATCTGATCTCCCTGAATCCGATTCTTGTTGTTTCAGTACGCCTCCAGGTATTTTACAGTGTCTATTAGGTGTTCTAGCTACCTGAATACACTAATTCTCGTCAGTTTGAAGTTATTTACGAATTTTTATGTCCTATGTTATGAATAAGTGCACTTATCTTAGAGTGTCAGGGTTTCTGTGTCTTTCAAAATGCCAGAAGCAAGATCGATAATAATAGGAAGAAAATTCTACAGCTATTAGGAAAAGAGGAACACAAAAATGACTTACTTACTTAAGCCTGTTACCCCGAACGAAGCATAGACCGCCGACCAATATTTTCCAGCCTACTCTGTCCTGGGCTTCTTCTGCCATTTCTCTCCAAATTTTGTTCATTTTTCTCATATCTGCCTCTATTTCTTGGCGCACTCTCTTCCTTGATCTTTCTCTTTCCCCCTGACCTTGAAGGTTATAAGTGAGGGCTCCTCTTGTGACGCAGTTGGGTAACTCCGCCTGAGGCTTCCCGGGAGCTGCCGACGGTCTCGGGCCCCAGATAAAGGAAGAGGGTTGGGCATGAGGTTGTCGACCTCACCCCACAAAAAAACCGACCCGCTAATAAGACGCTAACCAGAAAACATAATTCGAAATATCATAACTGGGTTATAAAAAAATGAGCTCGTTACTTGGTAGTAAAGATTGTGCGGGAAAAGAGGTGTGAGCAGAAAAGTGAAACAGAGATAATAAGCGAAATGCAAAAAGGTAATTATACAAGGAACTGGCTGTACCAAAAACTAGCCAGTTTTGAGTCAAGCATCAGTCACAGCTGGTTCAATCGGAAGATTATGGATACGTGTTAATTAGGTTCCTTTTTGAAGCTTTCAACTGAGACGGCAGAGGTCACCTCGGCCGTGGGGGAACTTCAAGCTGCAACTTGATTGTTCTATTTTTGATGAGCATCTTTTTCTCAGGTTAGCTGGGAGGTCGTGGTGGCAATGATTTGGCAGGATGCACATGTTGGGATGATGCGGCATACTATTATCACATGAGCTCTGATTCTTCTGTAACGCAAAGAGAATGGTCCCAAATTTTGACGTCTACCTTCGTAAGGTTTGTTCTTCAACTGTATCACCCATTCGTTCGTTCATAACTGCACTGGATCCAGGGGATTTATATCTCTTTTAAGGTGGGTGATGAAACGACGTGATCACAAGATGTGGGCATGCGTATGTTTCAGACATTGTTAACAATAATTCTGAGATGATTTTACTAGGTTGTCTTCACATCGTGTAAAGAGTAGGGGTAGGCTTAAATGCATCCCCTATGTAGTTGAAGGAGGTGTTCATGCTGTTTGTCGTTATGAGCCTGTGATTGCTCTCTGAGTAAGTTGTCTGTGTTACGTGTGGCAATGTTCATGACACTGGTTAAGTTCTACTCCTCTGTCTGATAAACGTTTTTTGATTTCGGTAAGGTAATTTTGCGTCTCTAACGAATCCAACTAGCCTATCATGATAAGCCATGCAGTGTCTACTGCTTAGCTAAGTTTACATAACAAGTCATCCATAAATATCAGGAAAAGAAGAAGACCCTTCTGAAGCTCCTGATGTTTAGACTCAACAACTCGCTTGAACTCTGTTTACCTTGCTACGAAATTTATTGTTCTGAATTTAGTTCATTAGCCATGATAGAAGTGAACCAGATTAGCCCATTTTCGCAACTTGCGCAGTTGACTGAACTCTGTCCAGGAAATGTTATATCTGCTGGCGTCCAGAAACGTGCACCAACTGAAATCATGTGAAATGCTAATTATCAAAGTACTGCCAACTGACGAGAAGTAGAAGTGCACAGTGGCCAAACTATCATCCACTGAGCACTACCAATTGCCTGAAGTCGTATCGAAGCAACAAGAAGAGAGAGCAAAGAAATCAATTAGGACGCTGTAAAGATTTAGTATATTGTAGGTCTGATGCAAAAGTTATCACAGACCACTGTCACGGGAATCCAAAAAATAGTATTCTTAATTTTGCGTCAACAAAGACTCCTACATATGACTCAGTGCAGACCTCGTGTAACAAACTAATTACTAATTATGCCAAGCAAGGCTTGAAGTTCGAAATTCACTTCTACACTCTTCGTCAATGACCGTTCGCAACATCGAATAAATCATTTTTGTTTCTGAATTGTATTTTTTCAGATTAAAATTTAAGGACATTATTAGCAAAGCTGTCCTTTTCGTTTGAAGTAACTAAATACAGAAAAAGAATTAGTTTGTTTAAATTTTCCAAAATCTTAGTTCTCAGTTTACGAAACTCTTACACTCTTTTGAATAGTTCGTCAATATTAGTGATGTCTGAATCTCCTAAAAAGTCTCAGGTAAATGTAATCTTTTGTGAATAATTATCTCCAAGTCGGCTGTTCATCCTGATCCTGAAGAAGTCAGAGTACTTGAATCAAGCCTCAAGACAAAACATAGGCACAAGTCTCGTCAGGTTTGTGTTTAAGATGTTGTATTTTATATAATTATATCCAGCTTTCTGACTTGCCAGAAAGTGATGAAGCAAAATTAAACACAAATCAGTCCAATGCCGGTGAATCGGCTACTATGAAGCCTCCTGTTGTGAAGAAAAGAAAGAAATTAAACAAGAAACATGTGACTGCTCGTTCAAGTGATACGACTGCTGAGATGATAACTAGTGGTCAGTTATTTTCCATAAATTTAAACTCCTCAATCAAATTTCTGGTTTTATAAAGTTTTCTGAGGCTACTTAGCCATCTTTCAATGAATTGGTATTTGGGTTGACCAAATTATCCATTTCCATATAAAAATATATCAATCCGTGGTTCACTATTATAGTAGACTTAGGGTACAGATAAATTGATAGCAAGAATGATGTTGCTAACGATAGCACGTATAAATGAATTAATGATTTCGTAAGGAAGCATGATATTGCCACTGTGAAATTGAAATGGCCATACCAATAATTTCTTGTCTTAATAAGTCTAGAATTCAGCAATATACAAGTAAGAGCTATGATTTGAAGTGCACAAAGTGAAATACTGCTTTGTTGTCACGGTACAACATAAAAGGTTAAACTGTACATGATATGTATTAGCTATACACGTTGGCTTTGAAAAACGATACTTAAAAACGGTAAGCTGTTGTATTTCAGACAGAACTATAAATAACGTTGCAGTCATGATCCTAGGTTTTTAAATGGAATTGGATGTACTTAAGTTATATCAATAAGAAGTGACCAGGGCAGCGCTTAATCACAGTACTAGCGAAAGTTTGTAACAGATGTGTTGGAACGGTGGTATCATCACAGTTGATCAGGAGTAGATGAGCCTTGTATTACGAGGTATATTTGTGATGTTTGTGGTAATCAGTGTAACAAGTTGGAGCTTAAATGTAACTAACTGTGATATATTAAATCACACCTGCGTAATTATTCACCAGAATGCGTTTGGTAGAGATGGTTAAAATTTTATATGTTGGACAAGGACAGATAAAATAACTGCCAAACTATTTCAAAAACGTCCTTAAAAGAGCTGATTTAATGCTTTCCTAACGGCTTCCTCACCTTAGAATGGATAGTTCGCAGTTTTCCAACAAAAAAACACACTTGTAACTTTGTTCATTGATCAAAGTCTATCTTACTGTTCAGTTTTTAGATTTAATTAAATGAAAGCTATTTTCTTTAGAAATGAACTATATTTATTGAGCATGTACCTATAACACATGCTCAGAATGTGTTATCTTGTTCTGCTAAACCCACAATAAGTGCTGTTTGTACAAGTTATATGATTTATATTCTTTACTTCATATTCAAGTTTCAAGAAGTGTGACTGATAATACGACTAGATAATTTTGACAAATATGCTTTTAAACGAAATAGAAGCAAACTGAACTCGTCGTAATATGTCTGCCAAGAGTACTTAAAAATGACTCATGAAAGTTCTAAGATTTAAAGTTGAAATAACTGTCCAGTAATGAGGCAGAAACAGCTTGAAACAAATTCATTCTGGCTGATAAATACCACATATATAGAGGTTCAGTAGTTAAGAAAGCTTCCAGCAAAGTGGAAATGAATTATGGAGTTATGTATCTGATAAAACTTGTCACTAAATCCCTAGGACTGTACTACAATAAAATAAATCCCTGTGTGTTGTATCTTGTTTTGAAATTCCATACCTTCATTGGATTTGTTTAAAGGTTACGTTTTTCTGTTATGCCATGCAAATTTCAATTCAATTTGTGAAGTGAATTATGTATGCAAAGGATCAGGCTGAATATAAAGCTGAGGTTTATAATCATCCAACAAATGTTGCTTTTGTACATCGAAAATGTGCTATGACATTTAGATTATAAAAACCAACTTAGTAAGGAACGCTTGCACCTTGTAATAATTATTATGTCTGTTTATTGTTCGACAAGTTAAAAATGATATACAGTTTACAAACGATATAGTTTTAAACATCAAGTTTGAAATATGGCTTTAGAGTTGAACAAGTAAGTAATTAAGCTTGATTTAGTCAACTTTTAAAAGTTGTAGCTTCTCACTAAGTAGCATTTATGGTTCTCATTGGCTAATTATACGTAAAGCTATATGAAAAAATTGATTTTTCTTAGAGATTCTGATGAATTTTACTCAGTACGGTGACAGAAAACAATGAAATACTTTAGATATTTACTTATAGTGAACCAAATCGTGATTTTTCTATAACTCGCAGAATCATTTAATAACAGACCAGTGAATCTGTGAGCATAATTCATTCCTCATTGTATATGATTAGGTTTTATCCAGTAAATGCTTATCTAATACAAAATGATTCAAAGAAATATTTCATTACAGTTTTTCTACACGTAACAAAATATCGTTGTATTTCTTTCTCATGTAATCCATTTAATGCAGTTCCTTTGGTTGAAATAACACCTTCGGGCGATCATCAAAGAAATATCGTAGAAGCAGAACCAGTTGTAAGTCAATATTATCCGAATTTATAAATAATAATTCATTGTGGTGAATGAAACTTAAGCGATTCTAAAACTTGCAACGTTATTTTTTTGATACCGTAAGATAATTTTTATTTCATAAACATTATTAGCCTTAAGTGTTATGTATGGCTATTTCATGGACTTTTTATATTACTTTAAGAGCTCTGTTGGTAGCTATTTATTTACTTATTTAGAAATCGAAACTAACTCTGCCTGAAGCTCTTTCAGGGTTACTGCCGTTCTGAAACCCGTATATTGTAGGAGGTTTGGATGTGGGGTTAGCGACCCTATTTCATGGAAATCTAAATTGTTAAAAAACCCTAACCAGCCTATGCTCCAGTAGGGGTAACAGGCGTAAGTAGGTAAGGAAGTAAGTAAGTAAGTGAGTAAGTAAGAAAGTAAGAAAGTAAGTAAGTAAGTAAGTAAGTAAGTAAGTAAGTAAGATATCGAAACTAATCTGCATCAAAATCTCTTCTGTTTCTTTTTTCATCAAACGTTTCTACTAAATAATGTTAATATTTATATTGTACTAAGCTGTTGGTACTGTGGTGCTTCTAAATATTTCTTCATCGCACAAATCATTGAAATTGTGAGTGGGATGGGGTACAGTTCATGTGGTTAAAACCGAAGCAGTTGTTCTTTTTGTAGAGCCATTTCTCAAGCATTTGGCCTACATATCTAATCCATAAGACAGTAGAGCGACGTTAACAGACGTCGTCTGATGTTATCTGGTCTCCAACAATAGGTTCATATACTATTTCTTCCATCAGGATCATGGAGCTCCTGTGAACTATTTGTTTGAAGTTGGGGTTTTCCAACTTTCTTACTGGGATAATATCTCTATCTCTCAACCTGGTTAAATCCTGAGTTTCAGTCCTCTAAATTTCGTAACTAACACTTCTGTCACGAAAAGGCGATAAGTACGACTCCCTTCGTAGTGGCTTTATACGCTTGTTTCTGTGATGGCATTTGGAGAGGAACAGAGGACTTTTCTATCTTTCTCGGTCATATCAAGCCATTTGGGGACTATTGCGTTAATGATTTTTGTACCGACTGACCTATGGAAATGATTTTTACCTGTTCTAAATCATTTCCACCAAACAAATTCAGTAGAAAAGCGATTTCAGCAAAACCAATTCAATAACCTCACACAATGAGCAGTTTGTGTGAAATTCGAGTGTTTTAACAAACAACCAAGACCAAAACTTAGCATATAGGTGAACAGAATGTAGACCTCTTTATGTTCAAACTTATCACCAATTAATAACAAGTATCAGTAGATACCTGCTGATATATTCAAGAAACATTAGCCAGTATTCATGCACACACAGATAACGCATATCATTTCCTTCTGAACACTAAGAGATTGTGAAATATCAAACGATTGTTTAAGCAGTCCATGTTTTGGTTGGATTGGAGTCCACCAGGAATCTGCTTGGAAATGTTGTGGTTTAGCTTAGAATCCCTCATTATGTTATTGATGTGTTAACTGTCTACCTCTCCTCAGATCTTGAGTGTTAAAGCTGTCGCATACTTTTATTCCTTGAGGTTATTCCTTTGTAATAAATCTATGCATGACATTTCCTAGTACGACTTACGATGCTAATAATCCTACTATTCTGTCATGAGTTGATAAATTCATCTCACTTAACTGATCCAATGTTTCAACTTGAACAGAAGCATTTATATTTTAGGTTCTTTGTCATATGTTATTGTTACGAGTACATATCAACACGTCAATTGTTATGCTTGAACTATTACGAGTTTAGTTTAGTCAGTAAACAAGAACCAGGATCGATGATCTGGCGACACAACAGGCTACTCTATTCCAAGTGTCCCAAACTCTTCTTTGAGTAGAAGAGGACAACATGAGATGAAGTAGAACGTATATTCTACAAGCATCCAGAAAGTATGAGGTTCGAGTCCACAAGAGAATCCGGATCGCGGACTAAGGATCTGGTTCCGGGCCCGGGTCATAAAACGTTACAGATAATGCATATTTATACAGTTAGGCGGAATAAGAAACCACATTGACGTCTGTCACAGACAGACAGACAGATACAACACAGAACTTCGTACGTCAGTACATCAGTTCAGGTTGCCTTACCACATCAGCACACAGACGCGACTGTCAGTTCAAATCCAAGAGTGATAGCAATAATAGAAGTATTAGCAGTAATGGAGAACATAAGGGAGCGAAGATATGATTCGAGAAGTATAATTCAGTGATATAAATTTAGAAGGAGAAAGGTAGAGAATATGAGGAATGCAGAAGCTTAAAATTTTATAGAACACAAAGAGTGTATGCACCTGCACTACTGCAAACTATTCTGAGCCATGTCATTCAAGATCTCTAACCATCGGTGACTATCGTCTCGCGGACCCCAACCAGATAGCCTACATCTACCAACATGACTCAGTCCACTTGTCGTTGAATTCATCGATTTGTGCCATGTTTTGGTTTGGCCGCCCCTAGCTTTCTTCCAACCTACCCCAACACTGCAAAACAAAGCTCGTCGAGGCAGTCGGTGGTTAGCCATACGTAACACATGTCCCAACCACCTCAACCGATGAAGTTTCAATGATTCATCTATTGATCTGCCATTCTTTCCTAGCAACCGTTTCCTAATAACAGCGTAGCTCACTCGGGTGTCCCAGGATATACGAGCAATGCTTCTTAGAAGACACCTATGATCGAAAACCAGTAACCTACGAATATCTTCTACTCTCACTGGCCATGTTTCACAGCCATAAAGTAAGACGTAGCGAACCACTGCACAGTACACTCGTCCTTTAGTCAGCAAACGGATATCTCGCCTTCGCCATAAGTGACGCAGGTTGGCAAAATCCAATCGAGCCTTCTGTATCCGAGCTGAGATTTCGTCAGTCACCAGGCCATCAGCACTGATCAGACTCCCAAGATAAGTGAAGCGGTCTACACGTTCGACTACTTCACTCCCTATCATTAGTTCAGGTGCCGATGAAACACAATCTTGAAGCAACATTTTGTATTTCGATGGGGAAAACCGCATCCCGAACATGCTTGCATTGTGACTTATGTTAGTCAGAAGACTCTGCATTTTGTCAGCGTCTTCACCGAATAGAACTATGTCATCGGCACATTCTAGATCAGTAAGCGATTTTCCTGGTAGAAGGTCAACCCTTGAAAAATCTGACGAGCTTAATGTTAACTCTAAGAGGATGTCTACGACATAGTTAAACAAGAATGGAGAGAGTGGACATCCCTGATGGACACCACTTGATGTAGAGAATTCCGGTGACAGTTCGCCATAAGCTCTCACTCGACCAGTAGTGTTCGAGTAGAGTGCTTGTATAAGGTTAATGTACTTCTTTGGTACATCTTTCAATGACAGAATGACGTCTATCACATTGATAGTTCGTACGATCAATAGGAATTGACCAATAGAATTAGACTTACAAAATAATTTAACTAAACTTACATTTCATTATAATTCTCACTATTCCTATTTTTAACATTTAGAAAAGTCAAATTATACAAAAAGAACATTTATCACTTCCAACTTTACCGCCTTTATCAACCGTTAAATATGAACAATCGAAACAATTTGCAAAATCAAAATCACCTTATCCATCATTACCAGAAAGAATGCAACGTTTACGTCGAAATACTGCATTGAGTGAATTATCTACAAGTCCTGATGTAAGTCAATTTCAGTTTTTTAGTTTCTATATTTATTAAAGACAAAAGGATGAGATTGCGCAATATGGTGGTTTCATTAAAGTTAGACAGTAGTATCAGCGAGTACCGGCCTAGAGGTTAAGCACTTGTACTGGATGTTGAGGTTCATAGAATCGATTCCCACCTGCCGGATTGTGGGTGTGCACTGTTGGTAAGTTCCATTATAGGATGAAACAGCTCCTCACTGTTATCAGGTTTCCGATGGAATCCTAATGCGGATCGATTCATAGTATCAACGAAATTCAACAATTTCCACAATTCTATCATAACTAACTGGAAAGATTAATCACAACATAAACACCGTTGGGTGCCAGCCCAACGGTCCGATGGTTAGGCGTTCGTGCACAATACCGAAGGTCCCGGGTTCGAATCCTGTGAGGTGCAGGAGTTGTGGATGCGCACTGCCACTGATGAGTCTCATACCAGGACTTGACGGCCGTCTTTCAGTGCTTCCAGGTTTCTGATGGTGGTCTGTCTAACAATGATTGATTGGTGATTTCAAATGTATAAATAGAGCAATTATAACCTATTCAAATGTTATGATATGTAATTCATGTATAGGAGGTCTGAGGGATTCAGACGAGCAAACAAATATTCTATGAAATAAATCTTCCCCTTCATTCCAGTATATCATTTTCAGGGGAACTCAGTTTTTGCGACGGCGGTAATAAGAAGCCTGGTACACAGATTGAATTGGATGAGTTTATTTCATACAATTGTTCATGTAGACAGATATAAGGATAAAAAGCGTACAAGCAAAGCAAAGTGAAGCATGGAAGGCGAGAAGGCCAACTCAGTGCCATAAGATATGACTAGCTATTTATAGGGAGGCTAAAATACACGCTAAACGTGTAACAAGCGAAGTAGGCGTGTACACTCACAGGCACTCATAGTAAAAGCAACCAAGATGATTATAAGCGAATGATTGACAAGGTAAGAAGACGTGTGAATAAATCATAACTCGAGAAGAGTCGATTCATGAAATTTGTCCACAGGATGAGAGAAACCCTGTGGACTCGATACTACACGTGTTTAGATGTTTGTTGGGCACGTTATATCCCCAGAACTCACTTGGTAAATGTCCTAATTTTGGAGTTTTTAGGTTTTCGAGCATGGGCTGATCAGCTGGCCGTGAGATTACATTTCCCACTCGGGAAATCTTTGACTGCTATTGGTTAATGTATTTATTTTAGTACGCTATTTTTGTGGCTCTCTCAAGGATGTTTCTATCATTGCATAAATAAACTCAATTTATGTGTATGTGAACCTCATATTTTCTGGGTACTTGTACAAAGCACTTTCTACTCCATATTAAGACTTCTTACTTATGTTAACAGGGCCTAAGACAATCGAATCAGAATAGCCTATCGTGCTAATGGGTCATTTGTGTTATGCTCGTCTCTAAGTATGCTTAAACTATTACAAATTCACCTTAGTCGAATAACGAGAACAAAACAATGAATCAGCGTCCAGGTAGGCTACTCTGATCCGTTCACCCAATTGTACCAGCCAGAAATCGTGATATAGCGTAGAAAGTGTATTCTACAAACATCCAGCCAACGCACACAATCAATCCAAGCACTCAAATTGCGTTTATTTATACTCTGTAGAGACATCCTTGGGACAGTCACAAAAATAGCACACTAAAATGACACAGTAACCAATCACAGTCAAGGATTTTCCTGGTGGGAAATGTAATCTCAAGGTCAACTGATCGGTCCATGAAATCAAATCCAAAATAAAGATATTTATCAAGCGAGTTCCGAGGGATCTAACCTCTCCTCCAACAATTTGTCTTCGCTCTTATTTACCGCGTAAGGTGAACTGGTAATTGGTTTTCAAGCAGATCAATATTACACGAGAATAAGTATTTCATTTCATAACAATTTTGTTTAAAATCGCATTCAATGTTTCATTGTTTATAAATCTGCTTTTTTCTTTTTCTTCTTTTCATTCTATGATCTATAGTTAAGTTTAAGTGATTTAAAAGCTATGGACAATTTAAATCATCAAATCAGTGATTATGAATTTTTCATCAAAGAATGGTCAGATCATGATGATCATTTAAAACAAAAAGATACTACTGATGATTTGCATTCCACATCGGATCTACAAAATTTATCAATGAAATTATTTAAAAGTAATAAACATTCACGAAAGAGAACTGAATCAACAACCATTGATAATAATTCATTTGAGGTAATTTATTATTCAATGCCCAATGATTCGAAATTATTCAGTAATCGAAACAAAGGTGCAAACAATGACAGGTTTAAGGTCAACAGCAACCAATCAAGATCGAGGTTAGCAGAACATGCTACAGGTTAAACGTGGAGAAATTTGAATACTTCACTTCTATCCGACGTTTGTGCTGATGATGTTGTTCAGAAGAAGAACAACGAAAGCTCTAGAACCAAAACATCCAGCTCAGAGATCGAAACACCACAACAATACCCGGAAGATTGATTAATTCGGTGGCCCACTTAACTATTTGGGCTACCTATTTCCAAATATCAGCGATTGTTTATTTAGCAAGTTACCTCGTTAGGTTTATTTGTCTGTTTCAATACGTTGATGATATCTGTTGATTGCATAGTCTACTTAGTTCTGTATCTAAAACGTGAACGACCTACTGCTGCATAAGGTACAAAAATTTACAATCCAAGATATTGTGGTGACTGGAAATGTGCTGAGATAAGAATCAACTATAATAAGTTATTGATTCCTGAATCGCCAGCTTCTAATTTGCCAATTACTGATTGTGTTACAAAGGAAACATTTGAAATATTCTGTGCTGAGAATTGTGCTAAGCATTGAATATTGAATAAGTTCACTGTTATTATTATTATGTTTAATGGTTCAATGATCAATTAAAAACAACACTTATTTGGCATTGGAGATCTTCGTATTTATCAAATAAATAAACTGTTTGAGATGTAACCTAATAAAAAGCCCAAAGTAATAGTCTCAGTCAGTCAGTCACTTACAACGTAGAGCTTCGTACGTAAGTACATCAGTTCATGTTGCCATACCGCGTCAGCACAGAGACTCAATTGTTGGTTCAAATTCCATAACGGTAGAGATAGTGTAGTGAAGGAGAACACAGGTGAGGGCAACCGAATTGTATTAAACGAAAATTACAGAGTTATTCAGTAAAATAGAAAAACCATATCGTAAACGGTTAATTTGCAAATCTTCAATCCATCATCAATCCATTGTCTGACATTTCACTTATTCATTCATGCGTTTCATACAAATTCCATTGTGTTCCCACTCTTCCTTTCTTGATCTTCCCCCATCTTCTGCTGCCAGACATTACGTTTACACTCGCGTCATATACTACTTATAAGTAGCACGCACCACAATAGTAGAAGTATTAACAGGAATGGAGAATAATAGGGTTCGAAGATATGATTCGAGAAGTATAATTCAGAGAGATAATTTTTGAAAGACAAAGGTAGAGGTGTTGACGAATCCAGTAGATTAGGATTTGAGAGAACACAGCGAGTGGATGCACCTGCGCCACTGCAAACGATTCTGAGTCATGTCGTTCAAGGTCTGTAACCATTGGTGACTTTCGTCTCGCGGACCCGAACCAGGTAGCCTACATCTATCAACATGACTCAGTCCACTTGTCAGTGACTCCATGGATTTTTTTCATGTTTTGGTTTGGCCGCCTCCAGCTTTCTTCCAACCTACTACTACACCACAAAATATCGCTCTTCGAGGCATTCGATGATTGGGTATTCGTAACGCATGTCCTAACCACCTCAGCTGATGGAATTTCACTACTTCATCAACTGATCTGTCATCCCTACTTAGTGCTCGTTTCCTAACGATAGCATTGCTTACTCGATTGTCACAGGATATACAGGCAATGCTTCGAAGACATCTATAATCGAAAACCAGGAACCTGCTTGTCATTTTCTATACTTCAAACGGAAGTGTTCATCTTGAAAAAATTATCAAAGTACAATAATTTGTATATCGAATAATTCTATAATAAACGATAATTACTTCTCTAATGTTAGAATACGAATAATTTGAATTGTCTTTCTATTAAATTAATTTAATTCATAAAAAAGTATTTATTTAGAAAATTTAGTTCATTTTCAATAATGTTCAATTGTGAATAAATTTGACTAAAGTTCAATGAATTTTACTGTGAAATTTGTAGTTCAAAATAAGATGATAGTTAGATTTGAACTTGCACTATGATATAATGTACAGAACCCGTTTAAATATATTTTCGTAGTATATGGGATTCATCAGTAGTTCACATCTATTAACTTCATATCGGAGAATCAAATCTAGGACCTTCGGTTTCTAGCACCGACGTGTCGTTTTAGAAATCGAAAGGACGAAAAGTGAATGTCTAGTCAGGGTTTAAACTAAGTTAGTAGGTATGAAGGATCTATCTAGTAGGAAAGTTTGAAAACTCTCATTCAAAGCCAATGGTACACATCGGCACAAAGAACGAATGGAGCACAAAACTGTTGTTGGTGACCATCTACCCTGAAAGATGATCTCCTAACGTTAATCCACTGCCTTGTAGACTAGACAAGTAAGTGAATGTTTCAGCCTATGACCCCTCCAGTAAACCACTCGGTCAGTATCACAGCCTGTTCGTGAATTCAGTAATTTGTGTGGCGCATAAATGTTTGATTGTCCTTTTGTAACAATGCATATGCGCTTAAATGATTACAAAAAACGAAATTAAGAAACTTAACATGCCAGTTAGTTAATACTCTACGATATTGTTAGACGGATAAACACTTCTCTGCTCTTCATTCTGCGCTATACTAAATTCGATTTACTTTCTATTATTCTTACATAGTTACTAACTTACACCTGGTACCCTTAATGGATCATAGGCCGCCCAACATTATTCGCAAACCTACTCTATCCTAAGCATACTTTTCCAGTTCTGTCCAATTGCTGTTCATAATTTCCATTTTTGTCTCCAGTTATCGAATTGTTGTGCTCCTTTGCCTTCCTCTTTCCCTTTTACCTTGAGGGTTTCAAGTGACG
Source organism: Schistosoma turkestanicum (assembly GCA_944470395.2). Lineage (NCBI taxonomy): Eukaryota > Metazoa > Platyhelminthes > Trematoda > Strigeidida > Schistosomatidae > Schistosoma > Schistosoma turkestanicum. Next base: position 20,822,281 of record OX103975.1, on the reverse strand, counting down.
GCTTGTCTTGTGACACAGTTGGTTGCTTACCGCAGTGTCTGTCCTATCAACTTCCAGTGCTTCTTCCTAATTTCTTCCTACACTGGAATCTGGTTTGTTCTCTCTCGCATAGTAGGTTGTCGCTGATGGTGCCTGATAAACGGATCAGAAGTAGTTGGCGTAGACAACTATCAATAAATATTTGAAACCATCAACCAGTCATTGTTAGACCACTACCATTAGAAACCTGGAAGCACTGGACGGCCGTTTCTTCCTAGTATGGGACACATCAGGGTCAGTGCGCATCCACGACTCCTGCACCTCACAGGATTCGAACATGGGACCTTCGGTATTGTGAGCGAACGCCTAACCATTGGGAATTCTCGGAGTTCTAGTTGAGAAGACGTGACTAATGGAGTTTAACCCTGTCGGGTGTAGGTAGTAACTACCAAAGACAAATGGGTGAGGTCGCGCAAAATCCCTAGATCAATCAGAGTTAGACTTTAACACCGTTGGATGCCGGTCCAGTGGTCCGATGGTTAGGGGTTCGCGCACAATACCAAAGGTCCCGGGTTCGAATAAGTCTCATACCGGAACGAAAGGGCCGTCATCCAGTGCTTCCAGGTTTCTAATGTTGGTGGTCTAACAATGATTGATTGATGATTTCAAATGTGTAAAAACACAAACCTCCAAAACTCTGCCTGAAAATATCAATAAATACTTGTATCTTCTGTTAGTTCGTTAATATGCCGCTCCATACAGTACAGATATCTTGTCATTTGTATTGAAAATGATAACTCTCGTGTTTGGTTGATCGACGTTTTTCACTTGTAGAAATGCTTCCCTTGCTTTAGCGATCCACACCTTCATATCTTCATCAGCACCACTTACTTACTTACTTTCGCCTGTTACCCCCAATGGAGCATAGGCCGCCCACCAGTGTTCTCCAACCTACTCTGTCCTGAGCTTCGTTTTCCAGTTCTGTCCAATTTTTGTTCATTCCTCCCATATCTTTCTCTATTTCTCGGCGTGATGTGTTCCTTGGCCTTCCTCTTTTCCTTTTACCTTGAGGGTTCCGTGTGAGGGATTGTCTCGTGACGCAGTTAGGTGCTTTTTGTAGTGTGTGTCCTATCCACCAACTCCACCGCTTCTTCCTGATTTCCTCCTCCACTGGAATCTGGTTTGCTCTCTCCCACAGTTCGTTGTTGCTGAATCAGCACCACCTTGCCCATAAATTATACTGCCCAAATTTTTTTCATAATTCAATTACTCGATAGTTATTTCTTGCTAATATACTTCCTTTTTTAACATTTAACAATATCACATTTCTAAAAACAATATTTTATCATTTAGACTAATCAAGAAAATCAACCACTGCTTGGGTTTGTTGAAAGAACTAAACAAGATCTTTTATTAGTTGGTCGTGCATCCAGTTTATCAAATCAACAACGCATTAAATATGAATCGAAATTTCTTTACTATCCAACCGATACAGAAAGTAATTGAATTTTATGTGTGTGTTTTTTAAGAAAAAAAAGTTGATAATCCTATTTAAAAATTGCTAGAAAGATGTTAAGATATTTATTGATCAGTGAAATCAAGTATATCTGTTACTCCTAGTTAAGTGTCAAACTGCCAACCCGGATTCTTCACCTAGTTCAGCCCTTTTGGTCCTGTTTTCCAGATGTGCCCAAGTCTTACTCATCCGTTTGAAGTCTGCCCTTAGTTGCCGCTAAAATGTGTTACTTGTTCAGTAACTTTTCGCTTTGTCCTGAGGAATCCATATTAGAACTTACCAAGTGATACAGTCTGGCGGTCTGCAACATGTGCACAGTATCTACCTTCAGTGTATTTTCGTGATTTCTTCTTCAGCTGGAAACTGATTTGTGGTCTACCACAATAGATTGATGCTAACTGTGTTTTGCCAGTGGATATTGGAGTATCATGAGTGACTTACACACCCCTCAATTCTCCAAAAGACTTATATCTCTTCTCTCAACGAGGTGTGTGTATGTATATAGTTTATTTTTAGCGAAGTCAGTAAATGCTTCCTATTCGCTCCTGGTTTGGTGTGAGCTACTTATAAGTAGTTTATGACGTGAGTGTCAACGTAATGTCTGGCAGCAGACGATGGGGAAAGATCAAGAAAGGAAGAGTTAGAACACAATGGAATTTGTACGAAACGTATGAATAGTGACAATGGATTGATGTTTTGTAACAGGAACAGTCCAGTTCGATATGATGAGTTGATATTTTGCAAATTAACAATTTACGATATGGTTTTCCGATTTTACTGAGTAACTCTGTAATTTTCGTTACATACTATTCGGTTGCCCTACCTGTGTTCTCGCTCACTACACTGGTATTCTCACTGAAGTATGACAGAGAGGCTATTCATTTAAGAAACTTATATATATTTCAGGAACAAACCTACTCAACGTCAGAACGTGAAAATGGAGATAAAAATCAATCCCGAAGTCAGTGAAATAGAAATTTATTTACTCTCCATTTGAATTCATATTTGAAACGTGATCAGTATAATCTTATTGGATAATTTAGACTATTCCCTGACCAATCAGAACAGAGTGTCTCATTCCTGCTTTGTTTTCCATTTTTGGTTAGTTGAAAATGTTAACAGTCACAAATTGTGAAGCATGCACGTTAACACGTCAAATTGATATGCTTGAGCTATTATGAGCTCGTCTTAGTTAGTAAACGAGAGCAAGGGTCAATAATCCGGCGACACGACAGGCTACTCTAATCCGAGTGTCCCAAACCCTCCCTTGAGTAGAAGAAGACGACTTGATATGAAGTAGAACATGTATTCTACAAGCATCCAGAAAGTACGAGGTCCGAGTGGACAAGAGAATCAGGATCCCGGACTAGGGATCCGGATCCGGCTTACAAAACGTTACAGATAATGCGCATTGATTCAGTTAGGTTTAATAGGAAATAGCATTGACGTATGTGACATTGATAGCTAGGACGACCAAATAACTGACCAGTAGGAGTTGACCAATAGAATTAAACTTACAAAAATAATTGTCTTGGGATATTTGATGAATACCCTAACACAAATTATGTGTCAACTGTTAAGACTCTATGATTTAGTGAAATATGTAAGCTCTTACAAACAGAGAATAACAATATTTCACACCAATCAAACTGTTAACAATACGAATCGTCTTGTGTATTTATGTTAGGCATGTAAGATCCTCAGAACTCGCTTGATTTATTTCATGGACCGATCAGTTGACCGTGAGATTATATTTCTCACCAGAAAAGTCCTTGGTTGTGATTGTTTACTGTGTCATTTTAGTGTGCTATTTTTGTGACTGTCCTAAGGACGTCTCTATAGAGTATAAACAAACGTGATTTGAGTGCTTGGATTGATTGTGTGTGCTGACTGGGTATGTGTAGACTACACTTTCTACACTATATCCAGACTTCTTGCTGGTACACTTGAGTCAAGGGATCACAGTAGCCTACCTGGACACTGGTTCGTTGTTTTGTTCTCATGATTCGACTAAGCTGAACTCGTAATATTTTAAGTATACTTAGAGACGAGAGTAACAATTTATATCAATCAAGTTGGTCGTATGAGTAAGCAGCACTTTTTAACGTATTCTCTATCGAATAATAACTACAGCAGAAGTATGATTGGTGAATTAATGTTGCAACATTTTTCATGGGGAGCGTCAACTCCCTCAGAATTCAATGGATACTTTAATATCAAGTATAAACCATCACAAAATCTCGGTCTAGCGAGGTTTCCTACCGATTACTTTTAATCACTCAATCTTAAAACATATTGCACAAGATGTGGTCTAGTCATTCCGACTAGAGTAGTGGTCATATGACAATGTGATCGATTTAACTCGATCATCTGTGAACACATTAATCCTTTTGTTATGTAACTACTCACTTTGTTCAAGATGACTGGATTGTTTTTTAATTTTCACTAAAGTTTCACTTGAATTAAAAACTGGCGGTAAACTACCACGATATTTGGAAGATGAAGGTTATTACATTGGAAAACTACCATATGTGGCGCCAACAAATCTACGTCGTTTGGAAAATCGTATACTCAAAGAAATTCAAATGAATGTCTATGAAATAAAGTCGATAAGTGATTTTCAATCAACTGATATGCAATTACTCAATGGAACATTGCAAAATGAAGAGTTTGAAAATGAGAAACGATTGAAATTTCAGGTAATTTTGTTTTAATTATTGATTAGTTTGAAAATTTATGGAAATAGGTTTCACTCCGGGTGGTATAATCGCTGAACTTCATTAGTCCCGAAATTTCAGTACAACTGTTTGAATCTCTATTGAAATTTGAAGGGTCGTCTTACGATATGTGGTGACGTAATCTAAAGGCGATCAATTCCACCCAATTTCCTCAAAAAACTATCTACTTGAGCAGGGAGAGAAGGTTTTATTTGACTAGCGATTAATGTGAAAAAAATAGTCGATCCCTCAGAAAGTAGAGTCATTTATAAACCAATAACATTCATTATTCCTGTAGGACATTTTTTGATGGTCATCTGATAGTATTCTCGGTATATCAAGTTGTTTAAAGAGATCGTTTCATGTAAAGGAAATTTCTCTAACCAATAACCAAATGGGGGACAATCGTAAATATGATTTAACTAATCAGTTAAATGAGAAATTAAGCTCTTACATTTTATGTTTTCTAAAAAAATAGTTATTAAGTTAAATGTTTCTCAATTATATGAAATTTTATCCGAATTTTTTGTATTTATTATAGTCATGGTTTCGAGAAGACAGTTTATTCGATATGTTACCGAATCCTTTACGAAATATTCCGTCGAGACCGACTTTATGGAATGATCAGTTTAATCCAGTACCTGAGAAGTTACAAATATTCTATGTACCTGTAAGCGTGTGTTGTAATGATTTGAGGTAAAATGCAAAACTCTTAGTACATTATATTAACTGCTAAACAAAGACGAACTGATCTTAATTAGGCTGTAGCGAATTGGAACTACTTATCGCGAGGTAACCAAGTTAAATCTCATTACGGTTAAAAATCAAAAGACTAGCTGTGATTGGAGGTCGAGGTATATTTACTGACGGTCTCGTGATATCGAAAAAATATCAAAATCTCAATAAAAACCGTAGGCGAAACCACCGAAGCAATCGAACAACGTTAGCGACACGTGACGCGAGCAATTACGGTTTTTTATTACAGTTGAACAAAAGAGTACAGTAAAAGAACCATTGGTTACAGTAATAAATGTTTCTATTAAACCAATCGCTTTCTCTTCATACAGGGCACTACAGCGCAAGTAATAGAAACAAGGGTGTCATTTGTGTTCGAGAGTCATCATTATTGAGCAGCCCTGACTTTGTCAGAACCTGTCTGACACACGAGTGCTTGATTTCTAGACCAGTGATAAAGAAATCACTAGTTCACATGTCTAGCTTCCAACGATTCGCGATACTAGACAACTATTTTCCACTTCCTAGAGTTGATATTAAATGTTTCACAGTAGATATGGTTGAATTCCAATAGTGTCGGCTGGTCAGAAGGATAGTTCAGTTAGAATCAGTCCATAATCTCTACTTCGAAAGTTCTGCCAATTCATCAAACTCTGAAAATTACTAAAGATAATTTAATCAGGAGCGATTAACTTCAAGAAGCAATTCCTGATGTTCTAGTAAGAAGCTATGAAAAGTGAAGTTCAATGATGAAGGATGTTAGACGGTTGTTTACTTCTGTCAATGAAAATCTGTTACGCAGTGTGGTGATTGATTGAAGTAAGATATGTAAATCGTCCATTTGCCACTTCATTTGTCTAGAAGTAAGGCGTTTGCATATCAGCTTCATGGTCCCAGGTTCTATCCCAAAATGCAAGGTCTTAGATGTGTACTATTGAGCAATCGCGTATTAGGATAAAATATCTCTCGTCTATACTACCTGGATTTTGATGATGATCTGTGTAAGATCAGTTCATCCTGTAAATTACTTACTTACTACTAGTGGAGGATAGACAGCCAACTAGTTTTAAGCTGTCCCAGACCATACTTTCTAATTTTATCGAATTGCTGTTCGCTCTTTTCATATCTACTTTTAATTCATACTGCGATCAGTCCTTTGGTTCATCTCTTCTCCTTTAGCACTTAGTATCCCCAGTGAGAGCTTGCCTTGTGACATGGTTGGATGCCTTCCTCTTTGAGTGTCCTAAGCACCTCCAGAGCATTTTCGTAATTTCTTCCTCCGTTGGAATCTGATTTGTTCTCTCTCACAGTGGATTGTTGCTGAAAATGTCTGTCTAACGGATCCAAAGTATGCTAAATAGGCAACATTACATTTATACAATTAGGTTTTATTTTCATTTGACGACCTATTAACTTATCCTTTAATAACATTTGATTTGTTTTTGTTAGCCGTTGTCATTTGAAATGACACAACATTTATTCAATATGGAGTCAAGAGGTTTGGTAACATCAAAAAATCTATCCACCACAGCAGTATCATTATCTCAACGTAATAAACATGATCACAGTGTGGAATGTCGTCTCCATGTGGATATTCGTAGAATTACATTTGATTTTCATCCAATCTTTAGTTTAGAACATGTTCATGCACAAAATTTACGTCAAATTATTCATGCTTATGAATTAACCTTGTCAAGAGATCAAGTGAATGCATGTATTCAACGTGTAAGTTGAATTGATTTTGTTTGTTTTACTGTTTTTTTTCATTTTGATGGCGTATTATTTAATTTGATTTAGTGAACCAATCAGAAGCGACCTAATGAGAAGGCCATTGGATGATTAGAAGGAAAATGACCTCATTAACGAATACATATCATTGGTGTAGAAATGGCCTACTTTTCTAAGGTGTTTGAATATATATACTATTCGGTAACCAAATAGATTTCCTATTCTAGTTTAGTCTTCTCAGTTTCATACTGGCGATTGAAATTCAGTTCTGTCAATACTGGTAAGATATCTTATGTAAGATTGTGCACGACCGTAATTCAACGACGGACAACGGTGAATATGATGTTATCCGTCTGATATATATATTATATGTAAACAAAATGATCCTCATTTGGAACAGATTTTTCAATAAAACGAAAAATTCCTTCAGAATGCACTTCAGTGATTCATAATACTGAATACTGAAAGTCAGTCAGCATCAACGTAGAACTTCGTGCGTACAAGTTCAGGTTGTCATACCACATTAGCAAACAGATGCAATTGCCAATTCAAATCCCACAATGGTAGAGGTAGTAGACGTATGAGTAGTAATCGAAAAGATCATGGTCCGATGATATTATTCCGGGAGTATAATACAGTGAAATAGATTAGAATTTGAGAGAACACAAAAAATGAATGCATCTGCGCCATTGCAAACCATTTTGAGCAGTTTTTCAAGGCCTCTAACCATTGGTTACGGTTGTCACGTGGACACTGACCCGGTAGTCTACACCTAATTATATGGCTCAGTCCACTTGTCGATATAACGTAACATGCGCCAACCAATTAGTTCTCGATGGAGATGCCGTGGCGGACGTTAAAACCTTTACATATCTTGACAGCATCATCAACAATCAAGGTGGATCCGATGCAGATGTGAGGGCGCGGATCGGCAAAGCAACGGCTGCATTTCTACAGTTGAAAAATATCTACAACTCCAAACAACTTTCAACCAAAACCAAAATCAGGGTTTCCAATACAAATGTCAAGACAGTTCTACTACTGTATGAAGCGGAAACTTGGAGAACTACGAAAGGCATCATCCAGAAGATACAAGTGTTTATTAACAGTTGTCTATGCAAAATACTTCGGATTCGTTGGCCAGACACCATCAGTACCAACGTACTGTGGGAGAGAAGCAACGAGATTCCAGTGGAGGAGGAAATCAGGAAGAAGTAGTGGAAGTGGATAGGACACAACTTACGAAAAGCACCTAACTGCTTCACGAGACAAGCCCTCACATGGAACCCTCAAGGCAAAAGGGAAAGAGGAAGACCAAGGAACAAATTACGTCGAGAAATAGAGAAGGATATGAGAGGAATGAACAAACATTTGACAGAACTGGAGAGGAAAGCCCAGGACAGAGTTGGTCGGAGAAAACTGGTGGGCGGCCTATGCTCCATTGGGGGTAACAGGCGTAAGTAAGTAAAGGACTTGTCAAAGACTTACTTGGTTGTCCTAGGATGTTTGAGCAATGCTTTCAAGACATCCTGCAATCGAATACTAATAATCTACTCTTACCGGCCATGTTTCGCAGCCATCTAGTAGTATGGTGCAAACTGATGCTCAGTAGAATCATCCCTTAATTAAAAAACGGAAACCTCGCCTGCGACATAAGTGATGCAGATTGGCAAAAGTCAATCGAGCCTTTTATATCCTCGCTGAGATTTCATCAGACACCAGGCTATCAGGACTGAGGAGAACCCCAAGGTAAGTGAAGCGGTTAACACGCTAAACCGCTGACTCAAGCTCAAATAAATTATACTGCGATCTCAAATTCATTTTGTTCAATGATCAATTTTAAAACCAAATTAGGAAAATTAGATAAGAATATTGTTTAAATGAATACTTATTGTGACTCCTATGCACCTACGAAAGACTAGTCCATGATCAAATACCTCTACTAGGGCTTCTGTGATTTGAAGTCAATATTTAAAGCACTCTAACAAACACCTCTTAATTACGTAAAACTTTACATCAGTACCGCTGTGAGTTTTATTCTTAGAGTATAGTTAAACGAAAAATATGAATTTAACAGAATATTCTAGATGAATTTAAAAATTCCGGTTATTATAAAATCATACTATTCTTACCTGATGATAATTTTTGAATAACTGTGAAATACAGACAGTCATTTTTTTAAAAATTTTTAGATTAGCGCCTTGAAACGAGCATTGAAACAACTGGAAGCAAAACGTAACAATAACGTGGTAAATTCCTTTTTCTTGAAATCAATTTATCAATTGTACTGATTTCCTTTTTTTAAAAAAAGAATTGAATTAGCTTCAAAATGTATTCTCGAATTTTTAATGAGATCCACCTGACTAGCGGAGTTCAAATCGTGTTAGTTATGAGACAGTTATTCACTAGAAAAGATGGATGAAAGCTGTAAAAAACCACGGATTGATTCGGATTGAAGAGTAACATCACTGAATGTCGTCTTTACGGTCTGCAGTTTAAGAGTTGGCCTAAGGGATTAAAGATTTTGGATTTTAATACAATCTTAAAACGCATTGAGGTTTTTAATGGTCATTTAGCTAATACTAGTTCGTGATTTCGACCGGGAAAATGATACCAACTCTAACAAACATGTTTTATTGATTAGCGTTTCTTTGGCGAGTTCGTTTCCTATGAGATAGGATCGCCAACCCTAAGCCCAACCCTCTCTTTTTATCCAAGCTTGGGATCGGCAGTAGCCTCAGAGGGGATCCAGGGAGAATAGCTTCTACAAATCTCGACAGTTTAAATACTTTTTGTGTTGCGGATGTTTGATCTCCAAAACTCGCTTGATAAATGCCTTATTTTTGATTTCACGTTTGCCAGCATGTGCTGATCAGTTGACCTTGAGATTTCAATTCCCACCAGGAAAATCCATGGCTGTGATTGGCTGCTGTGTATTTTAGTGTGCTATTTTCTTAACTGTTTCTATGATGTATAAATAAACGAGAGTTGTATGCTTGATTGTACTGTGTGATTGCTGGGTGTTTGTAGAATATACTTTCTACGCTTACAAAGCCTTCTTACTTTAGTTGGGGATTAAAGGTAGCCTACTTGGACTCTGGTAAAAGTCTTGTTCACGTTGATCGACTAAGTGACGAACCCAGTATTTCGCAATCGTACAGAATAACAAGAGTGGAGGCTAAGAACATGATTTATTCGACAATGATATCAGGTTAACTGAATAGTGGCTGAAAACCTAATAGTCTATTGATACCAGCCAATTAGTGTTAAATATATTCATTAATAATTCAATTGAAGGCTTCTCATCAGCTGCAAATGAATTAAGACTATCATTAGACTTTCATCAGTGAAGTCAATGAGTCAAATATGACGTAGAATTTGACACATGTGCACATCATTTGGCAGGAATCTTAAAGCAGTCGATGAATTAACCATATTAGTGCTAGTAGGAAAGATTTGTCATCCGCGAAACGATTGGAGGAAATGTGGATTAATAGGGAAAGTAGATAATGAGTTTAGAAACTTCAAACCTAATTTAAAGACAAAAAATAAATTCGTCTACGTCTGAACAAATGTCTTTGAATTGTATCGTTCAATCTCAAACCACTGTCCACGATAATCCTATGAACCACTACAAAGTTAGTCTACACGTATATGCATATGCTTCAACCTTAGTGATCAAACTGAACATCAGCAACAAGGAGAATAGACAAATTACTCAACACATTTGTTTGTCAGAAAACTAAGAATGAATCTGTTTATCATTGATCAAACTTTTTTTCAAAAATTAATTTACTACTAAAATGGTTTGTCAAATGATAAATCTCTCTCTTTATTCATACTCTTGATTTGTAGAATAGTTTCAGTGAAGATGAACTATTAGACATGGATTATCGTATTGAAGATTATTATCATGAAATAAGGTGAATTTAACAGATTTTCTGACATTTTGTGTCACATGTCGATTGTTGTTATCGATTTTTTGAATATCATTAGAGGATTGTGGAGAATTTTTAACGGAAATCAATAACTGATCAATGTTAGATGAATACTGGAAAACTGTGAACACTGGATGGTCCTTTCTTCTAAGTATAGGACTTACCGAAGGTGTGCATCCACGACACTGATATGAGGGAATCGAACTTAAGACTTTCAGTCTCGTACGCACAAGTCTTACGTCTGACAAATGAGCTGATATCTAACGGTGTTAATGTCTAACTTCAATCAATCCTAGATATTTTACGACCACTATCCATTGTGTTCCATGGGTAACTGGCTCACATTCAACACGGTTGGACTGTACTCATGACTGGAATCTCAAGGATTCCCTTACGATAAGCATCAGTAAAGCAAACTACTGATGAGTCCAGTACTAGGAGGAAACAACCGTTTCGTGACTCTAGGTTTCCAATGGCGGCCCAATAGTTCATAACTTAAATATTGGGATGTTTTTAAGAAAATAAATTGACTAAACACAACTCTGCCTGGAGTCTTTCCTAGGTTACTGAGGTTTTAAGTCCAGGTGAAGACGGAGGGTTATACGTCAAATCAGGGAAACTATCTCATAGAAAACTGAGTCTCTAAAAAACTCCAATCTGAAAAAAATAATTCAATTGTGCCTTCAAAGTTGAAGATATTGGGTTCGTCACTAAGTATGCTTGAGGCTATTATCAGTTCACCTTAGTTGATAAACGCGAACGAGACAATTACTAGCGTCCAAGTAGGCTACATTGAATCCCCAACTAAAGTAAGAAGGCTTTGTAAGCGTAGAAAGTATATTCTACAAACACCCAGTAATCACACTATACAATCAAGCATACAACTATCGTTTATTTATACATCATGGAAACGTCCTTGGGACAGTTAAGAAAATAGCACACTAAAATACACAGCAGCCAATCACAGCCATGGATTTTCCTGGTGGGAATTGAAATCTCAAGGTCAACTGATCAGTCCATGCTGGCAACGTGAAAACCAAAATAAGGCATTTATCAAGCGAGTTTTGGAGATCTAACATCCCCAACAGAAGATCCTTTATTTAAGAGAGTTATGACGCCTCATAATGAAAGCCAATTTCCTTCAAAAGTTACGAAGTGAATGCCTGATCAGACACCCGGAACAACCATCAGTAATCAATTAAAACTCAAATAGAATTATTATTTTTAAAATTAACTTTCCTTTGCTTATAATTTACGCGTTTTATTTTAGTTTAATGCGTCGTGCAAGAAATCATGCAGAAGCTTATGAAAAAGGATTATTAACTTCAGCACTTCGTGCATGGAAACGTGTTAAAGAATCAAGACAAACTAGCGGTTGTACAAATACTACAGTTCGTTTAAAAATCACAAAGTAAGCGATTGGATTGTGTAAGTTTACAGTAATATTTCACTATAAAATGAATCCGTTGGTACTGATTCTATCTGACTTAATCAGTAGTACAACTTCAGATCTTAATAAAGTACAATGATTATTAAAACAGACAAAGATATACAAAAGTTTACAAGAGCACAAATTTAGGAGTAAATTTTCAGTAAACTGAAATCAAACCTTATTGGAGAGATTGTTGGATTTTGTAGTCTTACAATATTGACTGACTTTAGATTCAGGCAACTATTCAATCGAGAAATTTATAATTTTAGGCTCAAACTTGGTTTTATAGTTATTTCATTACGGGGTTGTGAAGATTGTCAAGTTAAACATTTGAAATCATGTATCGACCAATGTCAGATCACTATTAGAAAACTAGGAAGCACTGGATGGTCGTTTCGTCCAAGTATGGGACTCATTAGCAGTGTGCATCCACGACTCCTGCACCTCGCATGGTTCGAAACCAGGACTTTTGGTCTTGTGCGCGCGAGCGCCTCACCTCTGGACCACTGAACAGGTTGGGTACGGAATAAGAAACTTAAGTGAATATCAAGAAACTAGGTATATTACCGTTGCTGAAATGATCAATCAATCATTGTTATACGACCATTAGAAACCTGGAACTACTGGATGGCTGTTTCGTCCTGGTCTGACACTCATCAGTAGAAAAAATACAACTTATTACTCATCTTATAAATTACATTCCAGGAAAATAACTAATTAAAAAGAGTGTGCGATGTTATTGGTTTGTTCAATAGTTTGAATCTACCAAGGGAGAGTTAGGACTACAACTGATCGGCCACCTTGGCATACATGTATCTTGTGAGGATTGCCTTGATATAATCATTACAACCCAAGCATTATAATGCCCAAATTTATAGTGTCTAGTAGTTGAATTCTAGACGCGCGTTTATATCAGCTGAAGGTATCTACATTCCAGAGTTGATGTTCGTTTCGGGACTCGAACCCTAGTGCCATTCATTTCAACCACACTAGTATTAGTCACTTAGTTTCCGAATCCAGATAGCCGCTCACTCATTTAAAGCTTTAGCATTTCTAGGTTCTAGTTCCGCAGTGAACAATTCATTCTGGAATACACATAAATTCAGATAATGAGGATACAATACACGATTTGAATCCTTCTGCTAGTCATTATTCATTTCTACATATAATAATAAGATATTGAGTAACATATGGACACAAGAATCTCTAAGAATAAACAGCAGCCAATAAGAACTTGAATGGTAGTCTAGAACAGGAGTCGGGTGGAGAATGCTGGTCGGTAACTGTCTAATGCTTTATTAGGGGTAACAGACGTAAGTAAGTAAGTAAGCAGGCATACAATAATCCACGTATTCCTCTTTTAGAGTTTAATGTTGACTAGCGTTTAAAACTATACAATCTCTCTTTTCTTTATCCTCTGTTTATTATATACATTTATCTGACATATATGAAATCATCAATCAATCATTGTTATACCGCCATTAGAAACCTGGAAGCACTGAAAGAAGGACATTCGTCCTGGTATGGGATTAGTCATCAACAGTGAAGATCCACGACTCCTGCACGTCACAGGATTCGAACCTAGGACAAAATGGGTGTTACTTACTTACTTACGCCTGTCACCCCCCAAATAGAGCATAGGCCGCCCACCAGTTTTCTCCAACCAACTCTATCCTGGGCTTCCCTTTCCAGTTCTGTCCAATGTTTGTTCATTCCTCTCATACCTTTCTCTATTTCTCGGCGTAGTGTGTTCTTTGGCCTTCCTCTTTTCCTTTCGCCTTGAGGGTTCCATGTGAGGGCTTGTCTTGTGACGCAGTTAGGTGCTTTCCACAATGTGTGTCCTATCCACTTGCACAGCTTCTTCCTGATTTCCTCCTCAACTGGAATCTGACTGCAGCCTTTCGTAGAATTGATCTTTAACGTCGTCATTGTAGTCGTTGGTAGGTGCATATCATTGGATGACGTTCATTGTAATGTCCTCTTTCTTTGTTTTGAAGGATGCTTTAATGATCCTTGGTCCATGAGATTCCCATCCTATCAGTGCCTTTTGTGCATGTTTGGACAGCATCAGTGCAACTCCTTGTGTATGTGAAGCATTTTCCTCTTCATGACCAGAGTATAACAGCAGTTCTCCTGAAGTTAGTCTCAGTTGTCCAACCTGTGTCCAATGCTTTTCACTGATGCCGAGCACCTCGAGGTTGTATCTTTTCATTTCTGCCGCAACTTGAAATAGTCTTCCAGTCTCCCACAATGTACGAACGTTCCATGTACCTAAAAGAATGGTTGCTCTGGTTATCAGAAGAAGCATCGGCCCCGTGACTTCCGAGGGAACTCGGCTTTCATCCAGAGACATCATAATTCTTGTTCCAACTCCCAGGGCAGAGTTAAAATGGTTTGGATTATTTTTTCTGGTTAGCGTTTTTTTGGCAAGTTAGTTTTTGACGGAATGGGGTCGCCAACCCCATGTTTAACCCTCCTACTTTACCCGGGCTTGGGACCGGCAGTAGACCCGAAGGTTCTACTGGCGGAGTTACCAAATGGGTGTGGTCACGCAAAATCCCTTGATCAATCAGATTTAGACGTGAACACCGTTGGATGTCGGCCCATTGGTCCAGAGGTCGGGTGTTCGCGCGCATATGACCGAAGGTCCCGCGTTTGAATCCTGCAAGGTGAAGAAGTCGTGGATGGGCACGGCCATTGATGTGTAGTCCCTTACCGGGACCAAACGGACGTCTTTCAGTGCCTCCAGGTTTCTAATGTTGATGGTCTAACAATGATTAATTGATGATTTCAAATGTGTAGAAACAATAATAATAATAATAATATTCATAATTAATTCTAATTGCAAAATAATACATTTATCTATCAATAAAGACAAATCACCAATGTTGAACAAGATCAAATCGATTGGGATCAAGAATTGGATGATATAGTCAATGAAGAAAAACATGAATATGATAAAAAAATTTTGAAAGAACAAAAACTTTACGAAGAAGAATTAGTAAAATATAAAAAAGAGAAAAAACAACTGGTTAGTTTGATTTGAAGGCTTTTTAATAATTGTTTATAGAAATTTATTAAACTATTGAATATTGAATGAATATGTGTTATGTCTGCACGTTAACACGTCATTTTGATGTTGTTTGAACTATATTACGAGTTTACCACTTAGTCGGAAACGCGTGAGCGAGGATCGAGGATCCGGCGACACCACATGCTACTCAAATCCGATTATTCCCAACACCCACATTTAGTAAAAATAAGAAGACTTGAATGTGAAGTAGAATGTGTATTCTACAATCATCCAGAAGAGAATCAGGATCCCGGACTAGGGATCCGCGACCGTCTCCTAGTCCCGGTCCTAGTCATAAAACGTTACAGATAATGCGTATTTATACATTTAGGTCGAATAGGAAACAGCATCGAATTCTGTGACGTTGACAGTTGGGACGACCAATAGGAAGCAACATTTGAAGTGACACTGATAGTCAGGACAACCAATAAGAAACAACATTGGAGTGTGTGACCTTGATATCTAGGACGACCATAAAATTGACCAGTAGGAATGAACCAATAGGAATCAACCAATAATTCTCTTAAGATATTGGATGAATATCCTAACAGAATGAAAGCGAGGAATTGTCATATATCAAATGTTCACTGATCAAAATTTGAATTATACTAATTGTTTCACAGTGAAATGCTTACTTCGAATAGAATTTATGTAAATGCTAAACACAATTGAAACTGACAAATGATGGTTTCATGACTATCTTTAATTTAATGTCAACCATTCACTGTTGGATCGTACAATAGTCAGTGGTTGACAATCCTGAAGACACATACCAGACATTGAAATCAGTGAGCCGATAAGCCTTTTATCGATGCGCTTGCTATTTATATCTAAATCTATGCAGTGTACTTTAACATTATTTCTGTCATACATAAGAACTACTTTAGACAGATTTGTGACTGAATGCTTACAACTTGCACATGCCCTCTACTATAATAAAGCCATATTTGTCAGCCATGTTTGCCACCTGCTTGGTGATATCAAGTTTACGGCTTTACAATGAAATTACCTCATAGTAAGAAAGATAAAATTCAGTATAGAACTCAGCTGAAGAAAGATAGAAATGGCGGAATAAATTTCACGTATATGAGACCAGATTTTATCAACCGTTATGCAATGTCGATCGATAAAGATTGCGTGAAAAGTGAAGAATACTCATCACACTGGAATAGTGTAATTCAACAGATTGTTTGAAACGATAGTATTGTTATGTAACCTGTTTAAGTTTGATTGCATCTTCTTCTGAAGACAAAACTGTTACAGTCATCTCTAGGTATACTTAAACTAATAAGAATTCACCTTAGTCGAATAACGGGAACAATGAACCAGCGTCCAGATAGGCGACTGTTATCCCTTGACCAAAATGTATCAGCAAGAAGTCTTGATATAGTGTAGAAATTGTATTCTAAAAACACCCAGCCAGCACACACAATCAATCCAAGCACTCCATACTCTATAGAGACGTCGTTGGGACAGTCACAAAATAGCACACTAAAAGGACATAGTAATCAATTACAGCAAAGGATTTTCCTGGTGGGAAATGTAACCTCAAGGTCAACTGATCGGTTCGTGAAATAAATCCAAACTAAAGATATTTATAAAGCGAGTTCTGGGGATCTAACAATAGATTGTTTGAAACGATAGTATTGTTATGTAACCTGTTTAAGTTTCATCTCATCTTCTTCTGAAAATTAAACTTAAATTGAGTGGTTAAGCAAACCTTCATAATACTTCTTTAAAAAAAACCTGCTTTTTTATTGTACTACTTAAATAGATATAAGTAGACAATTGGAAGCTATGAGTGAGTTTTACAAGATCACGTTGTTATATTAGTTGATATTTTGTAGTTTATTACTTCAGTTCAATCATTTTTAGTGTGGTTTAGGCAAATTACTAAGCAATTCTGTACTAAAACGAAACAGTAATAAGTTATTCGGTGACGCATACTACTTATTTACTTACTTACTTACTAACGCCTGTTAACCCCCCAATGGATCATAGACCACCGACCAGTTAAAAAAATGCTTCAGCAATAATATTCATCTTATTTAGTCAGTATTTTTCAGCTAATAAGACAGATAACCTGTTAAAAATATTTCCCATTATAGGATGCTGCCCTCAGGAGACAACGTTTACGTGAATCAGGTCAGATGGGCGGTGAGTTAGAGGTAAATTATATATATATATATATATATATATATATATATATATATATATATATATATATATATATATATATATATATATATATATATATATATATATATATATATTTAAAATCTTTATCGAGAGGTTACTATATCGTTCCCAGTGTGTATTTGTTCAGATGAATCTAATCGCTTTCTGTCGTGTCATGTTAAACGCTTATTGGTAAAAATAATCGAGAATGCTTATTTACGATCCATTTTCTTGCATGACTTGAGCTCTTTTTTGATTGACTTGCACAAATTTAGGGTGCTTACGGTCTGAGTACTTCAAGGTCATTGTTTTACTATTATGTTTATGCATGCTATTTCAAATTTTTCCGTTTGATATATACGTTTTTCCGATACTTAGTGTTCTTTCGATGTTATTGGATAATTTTTAAAGTGTTATATGCCATTTGTTGGAATCTAGTGCTAAACAGAACCATTGGTATCAGAATAAATCAATCAGTCCTTGGTTTGCGATTACCACAGGTCAACAGGAAATACCAGTGCGTCTTTAATCCTTAGATTCAGACCATCAGTAAGCCGTGAGCGTAATCTTGTCATATACAAGTAAATATTAACAAGAATAGCTAACGTTTCTGTTTAGTCTCAATAAAATGTGTGAGCCCAGAAGGTTGGTTACACAAAAAACAATGAGAAACATTCAAGTCTAGATGACTTGTTCATAATTGTTACCACAAATAACAAAAATATTTCCGATGGAGTAAAAACTTGGAAATCCTATTTAGAAAAGAGTCAAGTTGAATTGGCTCCTGTCATAAGTATCAAAGTTACTCCGAGTCATTCATCATCATGATGCGTATTACGTGGTACCCAACTAAGATGAATACGTTTACTAATGTAGGCCTGTTCAACAGATAGCATTCGTATATACAGATATCAAGTTGTTATTTAGCTAAATGTGATCCTCTTCTAGCTCCATCGGATCCCGTACAGTATAACATGCAAGACTGAGCAACGGTGAAACATTTTTTCTAGAAATTATTAGTGATTACATATCAATCTTTAGTATCCAATATCCTGTATCTTTTTCACGAGCTAATATAAAACGACTGACTTCTTTGTGCAAGTGGACGGAAGTCTAATCAATGGAGAAGAAACACAGATAATAGAGTTGGTGATCTGAGGAGATGGCCATTATAGTGACTAGCAAGTCTCAAGACATGCATCAGGCACAGCTTGTCCACGAGAGAGATAATAATCCGTATGTGAGCACGTGTTTATCAAGTCTCTTCTTAAAACTAGGCACTGAGAGGGCTGTGGCCACCCCGGCTGGAAGAGCATTTCAAGTCGTAGCGACTCTTAATGACAGAAAGTGTGCACGAACCTGTGTATTGGCTCTTTGATGCACAATTTTTTGATGATTACCTGGGAAAGCGTATTAGTGATGTTTCAATAAGATGCTCATGTTGCGATGGTCTGACATACTTGATATGTTGTACGCCATAATCAGCTCATCTCTGATTCTACTGTAACTCAGAGTGAATAATCCCAACCGCTTGAATCTGTCTTCGTGAGTTTTATTCTTCAACCCTATAAGCCATTTCGTCGCTCATATCGGCACACGATCCAACAGATATATGTCTCTTTTAAGGTGAGGGGTTGTGACGATGTTTTGAAACTCAAGGAGTAGACTGCATGTGGAGGCTTTCAGTGGTTATCAGAACGAGATCGCTCTTTGAGGAGACATTGAGAAGCCGATTTTTATTGACGATGTTAATCATGTGTCAAGTGGGGTAGAATATATATAAAGTGGCATTTTGACTGGTTAAGCTTCTTACCATTCATCAATGCTGATTCCTCGATAGATATAAGATCTCTTTGAAGCTCAGTTGAATCCTCGTCATTTCTAATGGACCTCCATATCTTTGCATCGTCCATTTAGATCAATGCCATCGAGTTAACTTTGTCTAACAGATCGTTAATAATTCTGAGACTAGCCAACTTGCATGCACAGTTATACCTTGGTACGGAACTTTCTATTCTCAAGGTAGTTTCAGAGCCAAGATAATAGTGGGTCAGTGAACCTCATTTCTGCAACCTTTGCAATTAGCAGAGAGTGAAGTACTGTGTCGAATACTTATTCAAAGTTCAGAAATATTTTGTGCATCGGTATTCTTCAGTTCCAGAAGGATTTCTAACTGTTTTATGCTATGAGAAGATTAGATGAGCTCGAGCTGCCTTTCCCAAACCCGTGTTGAGCTTCATGATGAATAGTGTTCGTATCCATGTACTCCATCATCTTTTCATTCACTGACCCTTACCTTATCTTCTATAATATTAGTAGTAATGCGACTGGTCTATAACAGTCAAGGTCCTTCCTATCTCCTTCTTTGAAGACTGATAATCGTCTTCCAAATTTTGAGTCTTCTAAGAAGCATCTGGTTAACATCCTGGTTCAGTTCCTAAGAATCACAATTTCAACTCATCATCGTTATGATAGAAAGCCAATCATAAATACCCAAACGAGGTCACTTGATGATAATTAGAAATGTCCTAAAGGATGAATGTACATCATTGGTTGAGATTCAGATCCACTTTCTTAGGGGAAGAAATGGACATACATAAATAAATGAGTGTTAACGCATTCAACTCCATCAAGTAGTATACTTCTTCAACCACTTCTAACTTCTCATTCAAACAATCAGTTTCATGCTCATGGCAAACGTGTATCACGTTCAGATTTTGAGCATCATAAATGGTCACATTTCTATTTTCTTCATAAATAATACAGGATAATGCTGAATTGGAACGTAACGATGCACAAATTTTAGCACAGAAAAAGCTAAGAAATCCACCAATCAGTCCAAAACCATTTAATGCTCAAGCAATACGTGATGAAACAGAAATGAATCTACGAAAATTTAGACGATTACCAAATGAACCAAAAATCAGTGTTAGTTTATTGGAGGATGTGATTCTATCGTCAAATAATGAATGTTCAAGGTAATAAATGTGACATTAGTTTTCTTTAATTGACATTTGAACGTTTAATGGCGATTGAGTCGCGATTGACTATGATCAGCACTAAATACTTATTACGGTCCTATCATTAAGAAGAAGAGTTACTCCATAGTAAAGAACGGTATCGAAATAATACCGAAATCTTGTCAGAAAAAAGGGGCGAAATTACAGAGACGATGGAGCCAAAAATTGGCAGCCACACAAAAACGGAAGTTTGCGCGTACAGAGTGTAATAGAAGACAAAAAGTACAGTTAAACAATCACTGGTACGACCATGCAGTACTTTCAGGTTTTTAATAATGATCTAAAAATGATCGATTTATAACTTAAAGGGAACCTAACAATCTTCACACTTGCAGAAATCTAACATAGAAACTTATGAATATGATGAAACTATGATTCAGACAATCAAACCGACTGAATTATTACAGAATATCGATTTAACTGACAACAAGGTTGTTAAGCATGCACGTAAACACGTCAGTTGGATATACATGAACTATTACGAGTTTAGCTTAGTCAGTAAACGAGATCGAGGATCGAGGATCCGGTGAAACGACAGGCTACTCTAATCCGATTGTTTCAACCCCCATATGAAGTAGAACATGTATTCTACAAACATTCAGAAAGTACGAGGTTCGAGTCTAGAAGAGAATCAGGACCCCAGACTAGAGATCCGTGTCCGGGTCCTGGTCATAAACTGTTACAGATAATGCGTATTTATACAGTTCAGTTGAATAAGAAACAACATTGAAGTCTTTGACATTGACAGTTAGGCCAACCAATAGGAAACGACATTTAAAGTACGTGACATTGTTAGCTAGAACTGTAGTTAACGAGAACACAAGAACATACAGAGTTACTCAGTAAAATAGGAACACCATATCGTAAATCGTTCATTTGCAAAATATCAACTCATCATATCGAACTGAACTGTTACTGTTGCAAAACATCAATCCATTGTCACTATTCATGCGTTTCATACAAATTCTATTGTGTTCTAGCTCTTCCTTTCTTGATCTTCCCACATCTTCTGCTGCCAGACATTACGTTGACACTCACGTCATATACTACTTATAAGTAGCTCACACCACAGAACAACCATAATATTGACCAATAGGAAATTGACCAATAGAATTAGACTTTCTCTCAGGTTATTCGATGAATATCCTGACAAAAGTACTACATGACGTATGAGTGAAACTGTTTATTTATAAATTGTTACCTCTATTTCATTTTATTTTTTGTTTTTTCTCGGTATTCTTTTTTGTTTTTTACGTAGAACTGAATTGAATCGTCGTTTAAAATTACTTGAATATTCATATTTTATTAAATTGTATTATAATAATAAATTAGTTGAAACTAGTCAACTTCAGTAAGTTGTTGCTTATTATTTATTTATAAATGATAAACCGAAAAAAAGGAGACATTTTTTTACTTTTTTTGATGTATATGTATGGTATTGATCCATTCTGTATGTGATATACGCTAACCCCGCCAAACTGACTTTGTGAGCATGAAGAAAAAGCTAGAAACCACAGTTTTATTGGTTATATATATATATATATATATTCCATCTCCTTAGAAAAAGAAGCCATTTGTTGACCAATGAAATATATCCATCTTTAAGGACATTTCCGACGGCCATCAAATGACCTTCTCATTTGACCGCTATTGATTGGCTCACTAAAAGATGCCTTTTATTGAAATCAAGATTATTTTATTCCAGACGTATATCAGGAAATCTCATGTTTTAAGTTTCTCTGGATGAAAAGAGGAATACAACCAAGTGTTGTGTTTTTTTCTGAATGATTAGCTTAAGACTAATATGTTGAACCAGCACTAATTATTCCCTCAGGATACATGGAATAAATGTGCACCATTCATTTGAAAGCAAAGTTTTCTAACTCCGCTAGATAAATCCTTTGTACTCAACAAACTTTTTCATGTCCTGGCTGAAACTTCACTTTTCGTTACCTCAATCTCGTGAACAGCATCCCGGTTGTAAGAAGTCAGTGAGTAGTCGACCCATGTCATTCACGTGTGTTCATATGACAGCATTTCGAATGAGAGTGATCTCTCTACACTCTCGGATGTAATAGAGCATTTCGGGGGCCTGATAATTACTGGCTCTTGTAAAAAAAGTCTCCATACAGAATATCATATCGTAATGTTACATACACAAACAAATTTTTATCGATTACCATTGGTAATTTGATTCATATCGTTTGATAAGTTGACAAAAGGATGTTTTTGAATTATATGAATGAAAGTTCTACTACTTCTAACTAATTTCACTGACCAAAAAAATGTTCATTATTCTATACGTCAAACATAATATGATTCCCGACCGTAGCTGCTACCTTGACGTGGTGGTCGGGCTTGCCTATCGTCATGACCCAACCGAGCTATACTGGCTGGAACATATGTTCCTGCAGGTCCTACCATGCCAGGCAGGTCGATTGGAGAACGATGAGACTAAAAGCAGCTACCCAAGGTCTGAGGGCGAAGTCGTACTGCTGACTGCAGAGGGGTGTGACAGCAGTAAGGTGTTTTCCTCGGACAACCAGCATCTGCAGCGATGCTGCGTTCTCACAAGGAAGGAAGGGTTAGAAAAGGTCGGCCCTAAAAATGTCACACCTCCCCTAACTCACGGATTTCCGTCTCCTTGGGTAAGGGTGCCCACTAAGGGCCTTTAAGAACGGAGCTAATCCTCAAAAAACATTTCATAAAAAGGCCATGCGTGACTGGCCTCAAGCAGTTGTCCCTTGGGCTCTGCGGTCACGCACCAACACTAATCTATCTTCCTTTTCAGGTTCGTCAAGAAACAACCTTCCACGGTGTGGGCAGCCGGGAAGTGACAACCGCCCTCATACACATAACAGCACGCGAGACCGAATTGGTCAAAATCAAATCCTTCCTACACCCCCTAGTACGTCTCTTATCTCCACGACTAACTCTTCTCACATTCATTCATCACAGTGCACAGCTAATGCAGACGATACGAGTTCGCGAAACGTCGTTCCTGGTCTCCTTAAACCTCGCTCTAGACTACATGTTGGAGCATTTAATGTACGGACATTGTGTCAAATAGGGCAACAGGCTTCCTTAGCTAAGACTTTAGAATCTCGTGCCATCGATGTATGCTGCGTCTCGGAAACGCGCATACAGGATCCGAGTCACGTCATACACTTGACCACACCATGTCAAAATAAAGAAGCAGCTCGATTTACTCTTCGTGTATCCGGTAGCCCTGATGCTGCTTCCCGCGGTCTTGCTGGCGTAGGCATAGCATTAAGTCCTAGGGCAGAACAATCTCTCCTTGACTGGATTCCAATAGATAGTCGATTGTGCGCTGTCCGACTAAACGGGACAGTAAGGACTCGGAAAGATAGGGACACTCGCCGTTGCCTCTTCATCGTATCTGCCTATGCCCCCACTGAATGCAGTTCAGACGAGGTTAAAGATGAGTTTTACAGAAAGCTTTCGGACCTCCTCCAAAAAGCTAGGCGCTCTGATATAGTAATAATGGCTGGTGACTTTAATGCTCAAGTAGGTAGACTAAGTGAGCAGGAGAGACACCTAGGTGGATGTTATGGTGTCCCGGCTCAGAGAACAGACAATGGTGACCGTCTGTTGCAAGCATGCTCAGACAACCGCCTATTCTTAGCAAACACTAACTTTAGGCATAAGGAAAAGCATCTGTTGACCTGGCGACCTCCAAAGTCGTCTCAACGTTGGACTCAACTAGACCACATTGCCATCAGCCACCGATGGAGGGGTTCGATAGAGGACTGTCGCTCGTTCTGGAGCACATGTCTAGATTCAGATCATGCCCTAGTGCGAGCGCGTATTTGTTTGAAGCTTACTGGGCGTAGGAAAGACACCGTAAGAAAGCCTCTTAGGGTTTTACTTAATGATAATAAGGCGAAAAATATATTTCAGGAACAACTAGAAAGACAGTTAGGCGACCATTTAAGCGATTCCCATCCGGAAGCAGGATGGAATGATATCAAAAAGGCTGTGGAAACAGCAGTGATATCTGCTAGTAAGGTTGACCATAAGGCTAGAATGAAACCGTGGATCTCAGTAGCATCCACCGATCTGATGGATGCCCGAAAACTCATCCCACCTGGCTCTGAACATGATGAAGAACGAAGTCAACTTAGGCGCAGACTTATAAAAAGCCTACGTAACGATCGCGAACAGTGGTGGGTGGCGAAAGCAAAAGCGATGGAAAAGGCAGCGGCGATTGGCAACAGTAGACAACTTTTCCGACTTATCAAGGAAACTGGTATTAGGAATCCTAGTGTAAGTGAGACTATCTCAGAAAATGACGGGACTATTATTTATTCTCAATCCAGGAGACTGGATCGATGGGCAGAACACTTTAGGGATCAGTTCAACTGGCCTCGAGCCACTCTTCAGTTACCCACGATCTCCAGTCATCCTGAATGGCAAATCGACGTAAGTCCCCCTAGTCTTAATGAAGTTGAAAAAGCGTTAGGAAATCTGAAGCGAGGACGAGCTGCAGGTCCTGATAGACTGACCCCTGAGATATTTAAGGATGGTGGTCCAGTTTTAGCAGCTAGGTTGACTGAGATCTTAGGTAGAATCTGGGAACTGGACGTAATCCCATCCGACTGGTCTCAATCACTGATTGTCCCAATCTATAAGAAAGGACAGAAGTCTTCTTGTGACAATCACAGGGGAATAAGTCTAACTAATATAGTATCTAAAATATTGGCCTCAATAATACTTCGACGCTTAACGAAAGCTCGTGAAGAGCAGACTCGAGAAAACCAATCTGGTTTTCGACCTGGACGTGGCTGTATAGACCACATTTTCACACTACGACAGGTCCTGGAACACAGACACACATTTAGGCGTCCTACAATAGTTGTTTTCCTGGACCTTAAGGCGGCATTTGACTCTGTGGATCGTGAGGTTCTGTGGCAGTGTCTGTCATTGAAAGGTGTACCAAAGAAGTACATTAACCTCATACAAGCTCTGTACTCAAACACCACTGGTCGAGTGAGAGCTTATGGCGAACTGTCACCGGAATTCTCTACTTCAAGTGGTGTCCGTCAGGGATGTCCACTTTCTCCATTCTTGTTTAATTTTGTCATAGACATGCTCCTAGATATAACCTTATCCTCGTCTGAATTTTCAGGAGTAGACCTTTTACCAGGTGGCTCGCTTATTGACTTAGAATATGCCGATGACATAGTCCTACTTGGTGAAGACGCTGACAAAATGCAGAGTCTTCTGACTACCCTAAGCAACAATGCAAGCATGTTTGGGATGCGGTTTTCCCCCTCGAAATGCAAAATGTTGCTTCAAGATTGGGTTTCATCGGCACCTGAACTAGTGATAGGGAGTGAAGTAGTCGAACGTGTAGACCGCTTCACTTATCTTGGGAGTGTCATCAGTGCCGATGGCCTGGTGACTGACGAAATCTCGGCACGGATACAGAAGGCTCGATTGGCTTTTGCCAACCTGCGTCACTTATGGCGTAGGCGAGATATCCGTTTGCTGACTAAAGGACGAGTGTACTGCGCAGTGGTTCGCTCCATCTTACTTTATGGCTGTGAAACATGGCCAATGAGAGTAGAAGATACTCGTCGGTTATTGGTTTTCGATCATAGATGTCTTCGAAGCATTGCTCGTACATCGTGGGACACCCGAGTGAGCAACGCTGTTATTAGGAAACGGGTACTAGGTAAGAATGGCAGATCAATCGATGAAGTGGTGAAACTTCATCAGTTGAGGTGGTTGGGACACGTGTTGCGTATGCCTAACCAGCGACTCCCTCGTCGAGCTTTGTTTTGTAGTGTAGGAATAGGTTGGAAGAAAGTTAGGGGCGGCCAGACCAAAACATGGCAGAAATCCATGAAGTCATTGACGAGTGGACTTAGCCATGTCGGTAATTGTCGACTACCTGGTTGGGGTCCGCGAGATGATAATAATCGATGGCTAGAGACCTTGAATGACATGGCTCAAAATCGTTCGCAATGGCGCCGGTGCATTTATTCTTTGTGTTCTCTCAAATCCTAATCTTCTGGATTCTTCAACACCTCTAGTTTTGACTTTCTAAACTTTTCTCACTGAATCATACTTCGTGAATAATATCTTCTAATTCTAGCCCCTCCGATTACTTCTAATACCTTTACTACCTCTTCTACTATTGGATTTGAATTGACAATTATATCTCTGTGCTGATGTGGTATGGCGACATGAACTGATGTACTTACGTACGAAGTTCTACGTTGCAACTGACTGACTGACTGACTGACATAATATGATTCGATCTGAATCTGTCTTTCATCAAAGTAAACAGGATTAATAAAATTGCAGCTTAGTAAATTAAAATGTTTTGCTTCATCTACCTCTGTTTAGGTAGTCTAGTAGTATTGTAGTGAACGAGAACACAGGTGAAGGCAACCGAATTGTATTGAACGAAAATTACACAGTTACTCAGTAAAATCGGAAAACCATATCGTAAATCGTTCATTTGCAAAATATCAATTCATCATATCAAACTGGACTGTTCCTGTTGCAAAACATCAATCCATTGTCACTATTCATGCGTTTCATACAAATTCCATTGTGTTATAACTCTTCCTTTCTTGATCTTCCCCCATCTTCTGCTGCCAGATATTAGGTTGACACTCACGTCATATACTACTTATAAGTAGCTCACATCACAGTATGATCATCTTTAAAATATAAAATCGCTCAAAACACAATACACCAATCCATATTTGTCAAATCAGTTATTAAGCAATCATTGAAATGAAATCTGTACGACAAGTAATCAGTCACATTTCGTTTTTCACTGAAAAATAAACTCATTGAAACACCGCAAACCCTAAATAATTCATATCATTTTTGAAACGTTTGATAAAGTCCATGAAAAATGACATTAGGTTTTTTCTAATTTCATGTAAAACTTATAACAGAGTTTGTGATTCTTAAGTACCTTACCTTACATTCGAACGAATTATTTTACAGTAGTTGAAAGTTGAGGTAATGGAAGACATGAAGAAAAACATGAAGAAAATTCTATTTCCACTATAAGGTTTTGGAGTCGTTGAGTTTCATAAAACTTATAAATTGATCAATGTTTGACCACCATTAGTAACCTGACAGCATTGGACTGTCGTTTCATCCCTTCGTGGGATTCATCAGTCGTGAATGTCTACGACCCAAACCGTAGCAGTCGAGCTTGCTTAACGTGGTGACCCAGTCAAGCTATGTATTCCTGTAGGTCCTACAATGCCCGGCAGATCGATAAGAGGAAGATTTGACTAAAAGCAGCTGCTCAAGGTCTGAGGGCGATGTCGTACTGATGACTATAGAGGAATGTGACAACAGTAAAGTGTTTCCTTCGGACAACCAGCATCTACAGCGATGCTGCCTTCTCATTTGAATCCATATCATAAGAATTCCGTATGATGTTAACTATCTTCTCAGGCACCGTAGTGTCGAAGAAGCCTCCACAGTGTTTTCCTATCCACGCTATCGAATGCTTTCTCGTAGTCGATGAAGTTGATGTAGAGTGGTGAGTTCCATTCAATTGATTGTTCCACAATGATCCGTAATGTAGCAATTTGGTCAGTACACGATCTATCCTTACGAAATCCAGCCTGTTGATCTCGAAGTTGGGTGTCTACGAAGTCCCTCATTCTGTCCAACAATACCCTGTTGAGAACGTTGCCTGGTATTGAAAGAAGAGTGATTCCTCTGTAGTTCTCACACTTGCTGAGATCGCCTTTCTTTGGTATTTTGATCAGGTATACTTCTTTCCAGTCTGATGGTACTTGTTCTGTAGTGAAGGAGAACACAGGTGAAGACAACCGAATTGTATTTAACGAAAATTACACAGTTACTCAGTAAAATTGGAAAACCATATCGTAAACGGTTAATTTGCAAATCTTCAATCAATCATCAATCCATTGTCTGACATTTCACTATTCATGTGTTTCATACGAATTCCATTGTGTTCCCACTCTTCCTTTCTTGATCTTCCCTCATGTTCTGCTGCCAGACATAACGTTTACACTCGCGTCATATACTACTTATAAGTTGCGCACACCACAGAGTAGCTTTTATATGTACCTAAACTCATCATTTTAAATAAAACTGTAAAAATCTACTTTTATACTTAACTATAATAAAGCTGATTACTTTTACTTAAAATGTTTTAGATTATTAAATCATAATTTCACACTTGATTTTCATTGGATTCTTCCTATACAAATTCGTCATAAACCAGAATCGATTGTAGCTAAAGTTAGTGAAATAATTTTTAATTTTGATGAACATTTTTTCGTTGTTTGACCGAGTTAACATTTCTGTTTACAGTGATTTTAGATAAATTTATATTTACTACTGTCATGTTACAGTTACAAACATCACTGGTGTTAGGAAATGAGTACCAGGTAAATATGACAGATCAGTAGATGAAGTGTTAAAACTTCATTGGTTAAGATGGTTGTGACATGTGTTACGTATATCCCAACCACCGACTGCCTGGATGAGCGATAATATCTGATGTAGGAGTAGGTTGGAAGAAAGATAGGAGCGGCCAAACCAAAACATAGCAAAAATCCATGAAGTCACTGACAACTGGACTGAGATATGTTAGTAAGTGTAGACAATCTGATCAGGATCCTTGAGACGAATTTTATTTATCTCAATTTACAGAGTTACTAAGTAAAATAGGAAAACCATATTGTAAATCGTTCATTTGCAAAATATCAACTCATCATATCGAACTGGACTATTCCTGTTGCAAACATCAATCCATTGTCTGACATTTCACTGTTCATGTGTTTCATACAAATTCCATTGTGTTCCCGCTCTTCCTTTCTTGATCTTCCCCCATCTTCTCCTGCCAGAAATTACGTTTTCACTCGCGTCATATACTACTTATAAGTAGCTCGCACCACACTACTACTTCTGCTACTATTGTATTTGAATCCACAACTGCACCTCTTTGCTAATGTAGTATGCCAACTTGAACTGATGTATGTACCTATCAATTTCTATCTTGTATTTGACAAACAGACTGACTAGAGTTACAGTAAACTGATGATATTTATCAAGAATTTATTTTCAATTCAAACTGATCTTTAATACGACCGTTAGGAATCAATGAATATTTAAAACTGACGGATTTTTTTTACACTGATTTAAACTACTTATGAATGCTTTCCTGATCATAGGTGCCTTTGGGACTTGAGAATAAGCAATAGAGTATACGGTAAGGATGATAAATCGATTTTTGAAGATGTGAATCTTCATCAGCTAGGATGGTTAGAATACCTAACCAAACCGCCTACGTCGATGAACAATGATGTCTGGTGTAGAGGAGCTGATTGTGTTATCCGACTGAAAATAGAAATCATAATAATTTAGGGGAAATAAATTGTTAGAGAATCTTTAAAACTAGTGATCATTGGTCTTGTGTTCTTTTTCTGCGTTCAAGACAAGTTAATCACGGATCGAAACCGTCAAACATAGAGAAAGAAACAGTTATTGTGTTCTTGTAGTATGTATTAGTGACTCGAAAGTTCTGCCAGCATACTAGTCAGTGTAAGGATTAATGATTCGCCAGAACTAACGCAGAAAAACTGGAAACTCAAGTATTTCGAAAGCCATCCCACACAGACGTAATTCTCAACTACGATAGCAACAACCCTAGAACTCACTAAATCAACTGCATACAAACTTTGTTCAAGAGAGCGAAGACACAGTGCAGCACATACGAAGCTCCAAAAAACGAGAAAAAACACCCTGTGACTATCTTCCAAAAGAACGGCTATCCACGCAACTTCATCAAAAAAAGCATCAACCGAAATCATCAACAAAAGCGAAATCAAGCACAGGAAACAATAAACGGATCATCTTACCATACATAAAAGGCATATCGGAGCATACAGCACGACTACTGAAACCATTTGGAATAGGTGTGGCACACAAACCAACAGAAGCACTTCAATCAATCCTGTATTGTAGACCAAAGGACGAATTGACAAATGAAGAAAAACCACATGTCATCTCCAAAATAAATGACTGCTGAGATTGTGAAAAACACTACATAGGACAAACTGGACGGCCTCTTCAGCTTCGTTTATGTGAACATCAATTAGCAGTCAAACGTCACGACAACGCTTCACTTATATCAATACACACCGACAATTATGAACACACATTCGATTGGAACAATGTGGAAATACTGGGTAGGGGGAGGACAAAGAACACTAGGGAATTTTTAGAAGCTCAGCTGGCGCTCAGGTCAATCAGCAATCAACAAACACATCGACATTGACTCAATTTATCAATCAATCAGGAAAATCATAGGTGACATAGGATCAAGAAACAGATCAAAAGGAAGAATGCAATCAAAACAAAGGTGTAAACAACGACAGGTTTAAGGTCAACAGCAACCAATCAAGATCGAGGTTAACAGAACAAGCTACAGGTCAAACATGGAGAAATTCGAATACTTCACTTCGTCTATCTGAAGTTTTTGCTGATGATGTTGTTGTTCAGTAGAAGAACAATGAAAGCTCCACAGCCAAAACATCGAGCTCAGAGAACCAAACACCACCACCACAATGATTCGCGTTCGCACTCCAATTTGGATGAATATTTGTTTGTGCTATGAAGGAAGTTCTTTCCCTTTGAATATCATCTACAGATGTACACATGATTATCTGTCAAATAAGTAGTCCTAGTTTTTATGTATAATCTTGTACCGAAGTATTTTGTTTCTTGATTCAATCAACGTTCAGTCACATCACAAGATGGTGATGAGTTCTTAGTCGTCAATGTTTTTTCCTATAAACATTGAACTAAACAATAACCTTATTCTCTAGACTATGAATAGAAATTCTTCTTGTTCAAGAAGAAACTTAGCGTTTATAGAATTAACCAAAGCTGATGATACTATAAAAAGACCGCAGTTTATCATACACACTGATTTAGTAATTTTTTCTAGTGAGCGTATCTTTAGCGAGTTAGATTTCTACCGGATGGTGTAACTAACCCCATGCCCAATATCTCCCCTTTACCCAGGCTTGGGACTGGCAGTAGCCCCATACCACGAATGTAGATCCAGTGATTTAAGATAACTCATTAAATATGATGTTCAAAGATTTAAGGTTTAGTTGCGTGTAATGTAGTGTAGTGTGCATTTATTACTGAGTACTTTCAGATACAGACGATAGAAGGGTTCAATACTGACTGGATTTCACTGATTCTTTTGGTAACTCATTTGCCGTCGTGGTTCAGGGGGATCAACTACAGAACTAGTCCACGTCAAAGCGGGTTGATAGGTTACTTGATCCTAGTCTGAGCAGCTTCAACAAGGTGCAAGTAGTTGACACATTGTTGTATTTAATGTTATTTATCATAAATAGTCTTATTTGTAACCATGAATCGATCAATGTTAGACCACCATTAGAAACCTGGAAGCACTGGACGGCCGTTTCGTCCTGGTATGGGACTCGTCAGCAGTGCGTATCCCCGACTCCTGCTCCCCACAGGATTCGAAGCCAGGACCTTCGGTATTGTGCGCGAACGCCTAACTATCGGACCACTGAGCAGGTATCTAACGGTGTTAATGTCAAACTTGATCAAATTCATGGAGTTGCGCAACCTCATACCCTGAATACATTCGAACAGGTTTGAACTTCACTGGTCACGACTTCCTACTAGAACTCGGAGAAGATTCCTCACCAAACTAGTCACTAGTGAACACATGTAATTGCATTGCGGGGGTTGTTGTGAAGATTGTTAAGTTTTGTATTTGTAACCATGAATCGATCAATCGATCAATGATGAGTCCCATACCAGGACGAATCGACCGTCTTTCAGTGCTTGTTCCAGGTTTCTAATGGTGGTCTAACATTGATCGATTCATGGTTACAAATACAAAACTTAACAATCTTCACAACAACCCACCGCAATGCAATAAATAATCTCAGTCAGTGTTGTTTAGTTTCAGTAAAATTATATATATATTTCTTTTAAAATGTAACAAGATTTCACATCATATATATATATTTATTAACTGTTATATTTTTTACAAGTTATTTGAAAAACATGGTTGGACTTCACATCAAATAGCTGAATTTCATATTGCCTTGCCAAAATATACAGATATTGAAAGTCGTTCTGAAGCAGATCAACTCAATATGACATCACCATCATCTGAGCTAGATTTACAGCATATACGATTCACTGTAACAACTGGTTCATCGCTGAAACTTATTCATCCCAGTAAATCATCTAGCCAAAAACCCTCCAATGTATCATCATTGACAACATTTCCATCATCAGCTACGCTATCGTTTGTCGGTGCACAACCAAAAATCCTGTTAGAAGATTTAGATGGTTCAGGTGAGAAAATTATTTGTTTGTCAACAACTGGTACATTGTATGCAACTGCCAAATGGATATCATCGAATCCTTCGTTGATGAATACATTGGATATTGAAGCATGTAATAGATATTCAACTAGGTAAATTGATTTCACATATTTCGTTGATATGAAAAAAAACGCTTATTATCTTAAATGAAACTCTTCTGGTACAGAGAGAGAGGGACGGAGAACATGAAAGTTAAATAAATGCTTATGAGTTTACTTTAGTCAGAAGACGAGACCCAGGATCGAGGATCCAGCGACACTACTAGCTACTCTGATTCGAGTGACCTAACCCCACAAATTGAGTAAAAGAAGAAGACTTGATAGGAAGTAGAACATGTATTCTGCAAGCATTCAGAAAGTTCGAGGTCCGAGTGCAGAATAGAATCATGATCCTATACTAGGGTCAGGGTCCGGCTTTTAAAACGTTACAAATAATGCGTATTTATACAATTAGGTCGAGTAGGAAACAACTTTGAAGTCTGTGACATTGACAGTTAGGGCGATTAATAAGGAACAGTATTTGAAGTGACATTGAAAGTCAGGACGACCAATCGGGAATTAGTCAATAGGAATTGACCAATAGAATTAGACTTAGAAAAAAAATAATTCTCATTGGTTATTGGATGAACATCGTAACAGATACTGAGTAGTGTAGTGAACAAAATTTACGCTGTCCAGTATTCAACATACTTCACAGGATCAAGTAATTTGGTTTGTACATATTAGGCTGGTTCAAAGTAGGGATTAATATTGACATATTCTTAGGTTAGGGATCTGATGAAAATTTGTGAGAATGTCTATCACAACGATTTCGATGACCATTGTTTGTATCTGAGATCTTTTGCATGTATAATCTCTTTGAACTCAACATTTATTCAATAGCGTCATTCTAAGTGTTGTTGAAGCTCTCTCTCTCAATCAGTTACTTTTATTTTGAATGCTGACAGTGAATCTGAGAATCAGCTTTATGTAATAAGTACTTGTCTGATAACATCCAATTTTCTGTCCATTATATCCTTTGTGGAAATTCTTTTCATTCTCACGGATAAAAAAGCATGTATAAGGTTCCGCTTCCTGTTCAACAAAAGACACCACTTCATTAGTCTGCTTAACGGCTGTTCTAGGTGGTTGGTTTTTCTTTAGACGTGTTGATCTTTTTGGTAAATTATCTGGTTGATTTTTTGCAAACTACATCAAGACAATCAATTTCTGAACTTATTTATTGTGAATTTAGACTTCTGGGAGCGTATGTGTTGAACTTATTAATTGAGGTGGCTATTCGCATCACACTATAATGAAAATATCAGCTTAATATACCTTTTGAAAACTCTTTAACTTACGAAATATAAACTGAAACTGAATGTTCCGATTCCTATGGCTTCTGTTATATATGTGAGAAACAAAGTTGAACTCCATTTGGAAATCATGTAGGTATATGAAAGATCAGTAGAAATGACTTACTTTTTATGAACCTCATGACTGCTATTCATCAAGTGTGCTAAAATACAGCCGTGTATTGTTTTTATCTGGCCATTTAATTAGTTGACTATGTCATACCGTTCATCTGATAGAAATCAGTGCTACAATATTCAGATACCTTATGCCGTCAATTTAAAAAATAAACAAACTAGATGGAATATGGGTAGTAGTAGTAGTGTGGTGCGCGCTACTTATAAGTAGTATATGACGTGAGTGTCAACGTAATGTCTGGCAGCAGAAGATGGGGGAAGATCAAGAAAGGAAGAGTTAGAAGAACACAATGGAATTTGTATGAAACGCATGAATAGCGACAATGGATTGATGTTTTGCAACAGGAACAGTCCAGTTCCATAGGATGATGGACTGATATTTGCAAATGAACGATTTACGATATGGTTTTCCGATTTTACTGAGTAACTCTGTAATTTCCGTTAAATACAATTCGGTTGCCCCACCTGTGTTCTCGTTCACTACAGTAGTAGTAGTGTGAGTAGTAGTAGTAGTAGTAGTAGTAGTAGTAGTAGTAGTAGTAGTAGTAGTAGTAGTAGTAGTAGTAGTAGTATAATTTCAGCTGAGTGTTTCATCTTATTTCACACCTATTACGTGGATGTATCTGCCACATAGCAGAGTTTGTCTAATCTCCTGGACTGAAAAACACGCATCCTCAGCTTACCTGTTAATCATATTCTTTTGATTCTATGTAAACTTGTATCATCATGGCTATATTAAGAGACAATGCTTAGTATCAACAACGGAAGATAAACCAAACTATTTCGAATCGAATTAAAATTATTAAATGTTTTGAATGTGGTCTGCAGAAGACGACAAACCTTGATGACATTGATACGAATGCATGTCACCACGTCAGTTGATACGCTTGAAACTATTATGAGCTCACCTTAGTTTGTAAACGAGAGCGAGGATCGATGATCCAGTGACACGATAGGCTACTGTAATCTGAGCGTCCTAAACCCCTATCGAAGAAGAAGACTTAATATTGAAGTAGAACGTGTATTCTACAAACATCCAGCAAGTACGAGGTCTGAGTCCAGAAGAGGATAAAGAGCCAGGTCATAAAACATTACAGATAATGCCTATTTATACAGTTAGGTTGAATAGGAAACAACATTTGAAGTCTGTGACATTGACAGTTAAGACGTCTAATAGGAATTAACCAACATTATTAGGATATTTGATAAATATCCTAACAGACGTACCACCTAATAATCTTGGACAAGGTATGAATATAATGGTGTGGGCAACGGACATATTCTAGCCCTAGTCAAATGCATGTCAATCACACTCTACAGCAGTCCAACACATGAATACTTATTTATCGAAAAGTCTGTGTGATCTTCTTTCTTTTTAAAAAAACAACAATAGGTCTTTGTATTCACGACATTCAATGAAAAAACATGCGACCGACTGGCAATCATTGATTTATCCAACCACGTTGTATTTACAATCGAATCCTTTATTTCTCAATGATCCAATGAAAACTGACAATCGACAAGATGACTACTACAATACATCAATCCTTGATCCGAATAATACAATGGATGCGAAATTGTTAAATTTAATACAGGTAAGTGTGATATTGTGTGGTTTTAGTTAGGTTACAAAGGATAGACATGATTAATGTTGTAAGTGGAACTAGTTCTTACACAAGACATTTCAAAAACTTAAAAGCAAGCATGGTTAATAAGATTTTTTTGAGTGATTGGTTGTTTCTAACCATCAGTAACGACTGTAGGATCCAAAATGATGTTTGGAATTGGGAATAACTGTCCAGGTAGTTTAGATAACCAAAACCAAAATCAGGATTTTCAATAAAAATGTCAAGACAGTTCTAGTGCATGGAGCGGAAACTGTGAGAACTACCAAAGCCATCATTCAGAAGATACAAGCGTTTATTAACAGCTGTCTATGCAAAATACTTCGTATTCGTTGGCCAGACACCATCAGCAACAACGAACTGTTGGAGAGAATAAGTCAGATTCCAGTGGAGGATGAAATCAGGAAGAAGCGGTGGAAGTGGATAGGACACACACTACGAAAAGCACCCAACTGCGTCACGAGACAAGCTCTCACATGGAACCCTCAAGTCAAAAGGGGAAAGAGGAAGGCAAAGGAACACATTACGCCGAGAAATAGAGAAAGATATGAGAGGAATGAACAAACATTGTACAGAACTAAGAGAGAGAAGCCCAGGACAGAGTTGGTTGAAGAAAACTGGTGGGCGGCCTATGCTCGATTGGGGGTAACAGGCGTAAGTAAGTAAGTAGTTTAGATACGCGTCTTACCAAGTTTACATCCAAAACAAGTGATTTGGGTAAATGAGAGTGGTTCTAACATTCATTATAAATATAAATATATACATCATTACCTAAACAAATATTACCACTTAGTTATTCCACCAACAATTGTTCAATTAATCAAATCAACAGCAACAGATAACTGATATTCTATCCCTCCTGGATAGATCAGATTCGTTCAAAAGATAATATCTGGTTGCTTTATAACACAGAGTGCTTCTTATTCTGGAAGAGTGCTTCAATTCACAATCAAAATGCACAAAGCCAGTCCATACAAGCAATCCAATCAAAAGAGGAACAAATCAATATGGCTGTCGCCATGACTAAGTATCAGCTCAGTTTAGAAGGAAACACGGAAACTCAGTGAAGGCAAAAGTAATAAAAACTATGGTAATAAAATGCAAATATTATCATCTCAAAAATGGAATCGAACAGATTAACAAAATATACAACTGAAGGAATCAATAAGGACATATTACAAATGTTTACATGGAGGGATTTTCACAAACAAAACCTTTAAAAATGAATCTGACGTTCAACCTTGGTTCTGTAATACACATTGTAAACTGTCTCGTGGACACTATCAGTTTGCTTGTGTTTAAGAGATGTGTAGTTGCATAGAAGGAGTTTGGTTCATTGTTATGCACTTTTCACGAGTTTAGTATTTTCTTATGAATCAGTCAAATACTATATTGTTTTACAATCAATATTGAAATGAATCGTTTGTTGGGTGACAAATGGAATTTCGATGAATACCGATCTATTTGGATGTTTGATCTATGGGTTACATTTTTCCTCGAATACCCTGATCACTTGAGAGAGAGTGGGAAGGACACATTTTTTCCTCTTATTTAGCCGTTATCACGGAAGTCCTACTCACTGACTTCTCATACCACTGATTTTGTTTAACAAGAGGATTTAAGCGAATATTCTTTTGGAGTCTAAACAAGGATGGTGGGTACTGAGAATCCATGTAGTAGGGGAGATGGAAAACCTTCACTGTTAACCAGTTGTTCACATCAGCTCAGAGGTCTTGATGGAACGAATCGCGTATGAAGCCAATATTGGTGACTGGAGTTGTTCCACTACCTAGTAGATTGGTTCAAATGCTCATGAAATGGCGCCTTAAGTGAAGTACTAACTTTGGTTTAGCACTTAAACATCATCACAGCCTATTCATAAATTCAAAATAAATTGTGTAGCGTAAACATCTAGATGCCGCCATCAACGTAACTTCAGCTGAATGATGTACACACCACCGTACATCAGTAAGTCAAGATACGATTTAATCTTTGATTCTACAAGAGGAATTTATAAAAATAATGTTTATAAACCTAACCTGAATAAAGTATTTATTTGAGACACTGGAAGTCTCTCAGAAAAATCGATAATTTAGTCATGAATAATCTCCTGTGTATCACAAAGGATTACAAGACAAGGCTGATACAAAGCTTTTCTTATGTTTTATTCACATCGATCATGGTTGAAAAGTAACGTAATACTTACCAAGGATACAATAATAAAGTTGTATATGACGAATATGTAAAGGGTGGCCATAAAGACGTATTTAGCTAATCATCAAGGAACTTAGGTGAGCCAGTTGAAGGGTACAGGGGGACACAATGTGGCATGTTTCACTAACGGTGTACATTTAGCTATGTTTATTGCTACTTGGCACCTGTCATCCAGGTGAACCTGTAATTTTGAGGGAACTAATGTCCCCTAACATGTTCAGTTCGTGTCATCCAGCTTCACTCACAAAGACGTAACTACTGAGAAATTTGTGCCGTCGTTAACCTGCAACTTCATCCTCATCGATTCACTCAAGAATATAGGTGCACTGATTGGCATGAAACCTAGGCCTAATGTTTCCTGTCGACAATTTCCAGACAGTACACTCAGTGATAAGTTAGTTACCTGGACTAATGACTACACTGCATCTAGACAGATAGATTTCGATCAACGTTAGGAAGGAGCTGACACACATGATATCAGTCACTACCCAGTGATCAATCATTTGTTAGTTCAGCTGGACTAATCGATTTAAATTGATAGAGTTAATCTGA
This sequence comes from Schistosoma turkestanicum, assembly GCA_944470395.2. Classification (NCBI taxonomy): domain Eukaryota; kingdom Metazoa; phylum Platyhelminthes; class Trematoda; order Strigeidida; family Schistosomatidae; genus Schistosoma; species Schistosoma turkestanicum. Next base: position 20,783,690 of record OX103975.1, on the reverse strand, counting down.
AATATTGATTATCGACTGAAATCTTTATATTGTGGCATTATTTCCCTACTAGTTACCGATTTTCACTTATATTCTAATTCCTTTTTCTCACAGACTGCAACCGGTACTCATCTCTTACCGAATACATTTCAAACAACGACATCGAATCCTAAAGTGTTATGTCATACCAGAGCAAGTGGTGTGAATTATTTTCATTTGAATTTCCTCACGGAATGTTTTGATTTTTGTACCGATGAAGATTTGGATAAATCTAAACGAATACGTTTAATACGTCTGAGACAAAATCGTGTACCAGGATTTGAAAATATTATTATACCAACATTTGTAAAATATATTCCTGATGAAATATTTGATGTAAGCTGATGGTTCAATAAATTTAAAGTGTTTTTATTTACTTATCTGCTTACTTACTTACTTACTTACTTACTTACTTACTTACTTACTTACTTACTTACTTACTTACTTACTTACTTACTTACTTACTTACTTACTTACTTACTTACTTACTTACTTACTTACTTACTTACTTACTTACTTACTTACTTACTTACTTACTTACTTACTTACTTACTTACTTACTTACTTACTTACTTACTTACTTACTTACTTACTTACTTACTTACTTACTTACTTACTTACTTACTTACTTACTTACTTACTTACTTACTTACTTACTTACTTACTTACTTACTTACTTACTTACTTACTTACTTACTTACTTACTTACTTACTTACTTACTTACTTACTTACTTACTTACTTACTTACTTACTTACTTACTTACTTACTTACTTACTTACTTACTTACTTACTTACTTACTTACTTACTTACTTACTTACTTACTTACTTACTTACTTACTTACTTACTTACTTACTTACTTACTTACTTACTTACTTACTTACTTACTTACTTACTTACTTACTTACTTACTTACTTACTTACTTACTTACTTACTTACTTACTTACTTACTTACTTACTTACTTACTTACTTACTTACTTACTTACTTACTTACTTACTTACTTACTTACTTACTTACTTACTTACTTACTTACTTACTTACTTACTTACTTACTTACTTACTTACTTACTTACTTACTTACTTACTTACTTACTTACTTACTTACTTACTTACTTACTTACTTACTTACTTACTTACTTACTTACTTACTTACTTACTTACTTACTTACTTACTTACTTACTTACTTACTTACTTACTTACTTACTTACTTACTTACTTACTTACTTACTTACTTACTTACTTACTTACTTACTTACTTACTTACTTACTTACTTACTTACTTACTTACTTACTTACTTACTTACTTACTTACTTACTTACTTACTTACTTACTTACTTACTTACTTACTTACTTACTTACTTACTTACTTACTTACTTACTTACTTACTTACTTACTTACTTACTTACTTACTTACTTACTTACTTACTTACTTACTTACTTACTTACTTACTTACTTACTTACTTACTTACTTACTTACTTACTTACTTACTTACTTACTTACTTACTTACTTACTTACTTACTTACTTACTTACTTACTTACTTACTTACTTACTTACTTACTTACTTACTTACTTACTTACTTACTTACTTACTTACTTACTTACTTACTTACTTACTTACTTACTTACTTACTTACTTACTTACTTACTTACTTACTTACTTACTTACTTACTTACTTACTTACTTACTTACTTACTTACTTACTTACTTACTTACTTACTTACTTACTTACTTACTTACTTACTTACTTACTTACTTACTTACTTACTTACTTACTTACTTACTTACTTACTTACTTACTTACTTACTTACTTACTTACTTACTTACTTACTTACTTACTTACTTACTTACTTACTTACTTACTTACTTACTTACTTACTTACTTACTTACTTACTTACTTACTTACTTACTTACTTACTTACTTACTTACTTACTTACTTACTTACTTACTTACTTACTTACTTACTTACTTACTTACTTACTTACTTACTTACTTACTTACTTACTTACTTACTTACTTACTTACTTACTTACTTACTTACTTACTTACTTACTTACTTACTTACTTACTTACTTACTTACTTACTTACTTACTTACTTACTTACTTATTTACTTACTTGCTTAAGCCTGTTTCACCTAATGGAGTACAGGTTGCCAACTAGAATGTAAGATTCATTTTGTGAAGGCTTTTCGTGTGAAAATCCCTCCAGGTATACTACATTTGTATTGTGTCCTTATAGATTCTTTCAGTTGTACATTTCGTTAGTCTGTTCAAATTCCATTTCGGAGATGATAATATTTGTATTTTATTATAGTTTCTATTTTTTGTGCGTTTACTGAGTTTCTGTGTTTCTTTCTGAACTGTATTTATGTTGTTTGAGCTGACGCTTAGTTATGGCGACCGCCATATTGATTTTGTTCCGCTGGCGGTTGATGCGCTTACACTGACTAAAAGTGTGCAATTTGGATTGGAAATTGGAGCACTCTCATAGAATCGGAAACACTCTGTGTTTTGTAAGAGGGATAGAATATCATTTATTTGAATAATTGGAGAAATACCGCTGTAGTATTGTTTAGAACTGTTACTTACCCAGATCACTTGTTTTGAATTTCAACTGGGCAAGACGTGTATCTAAACTACCTGGACAGTTATTCCTAAATCCAAATCTCAGTTTTGGATCTTACACAGAATTCTTCAACTTACTCTGCCTTACCCGACTGATATTTAGTCTTTTCATATCTACTCTTTGTGTTCTTTGGTGTTCCTCTTTTCTTTTGGTTTTGAGGATTGCAAATTAGGGTTTGTCTTGTGAAGCAATTTGGTGTTTTCTTCAATGTGTCCTAACCATCCTCATTAGTTTGTTCCTGATTTCTGTGTTTGTTGGAATCCTGTCAGCTGGATTCCTCAGTAAATTGTTTCTGATGGTATTTGGTCAAGAAGCTGGATGTACCAATCACCAGAAATGACACAGGGAGACTGGAGACACATCTAATTCTCAGCTACAGCGACGAAAACCGCAGAACTCACAAAATCAGCTCTTCACAAGAGCAAAGACACACTAAAACACGCTTGAAGCACAAAAACCGAATGAAAATATCGAATAACTAACTATCTTTCAAAAGAACTTCTGTCCACATAACTTCAGTAAAACCATGAACGGAGGCTAAATCAAGTACAGGAACCAATGAGCAGATCATCCTACCATACATAAAAATCATACCGGAAATTACGGCACGATTACTGAAACCGTTTGTAATAAGTTTAGCACACAAACCACCAGAATCACTTCAATCAATCCTATGTTGTAGACCAAAGGACAAAATGACAAAGGAAGAAAAACCAAATATCATTTACAAAATAAACAACTGTTCAGACTGTGAAAAACACTACATAGGCCAAAGTGAACATCCTCGTCAGCTATGCCTGCGTCATTATCAATTAACGATACACGTGTACAATTATGGACATATATTCCTTTGAAACTATGTTTAAATACTGGTTAGGGAGAATACAAGTCAATCACTATATAAAATATAATAGAGTTTTACTTTTAGGAAGTTTAAATACACGCTTTGCCCAGTTAAAATCGGAAAAAAGAAAGCAATTTACCTGAAAAAATAACGGTTCCATCATTAATCATAAAAACAAGTACAATTTATTGCCTAAACAATATTACAACTTATTCCTTCTGTAAAATAACACAAAGTGTTTCCCATTCTGGAAGGGGCTACAAATATTGACGCAAAACGGTACCCTTCCAGTTCAGATAAGCGTATCCAGAGCCAGAGAATTAAAATTCAATATGGCTGTCGCCATAATTCAGTATCAACTTAAACAACATACAAATATTAACATCGCAAAATGAGATTAAACGGACCACTAAATGTAGAACTGAAAGAGTCAATAAGAACATATTACAAATGAATTAATGAAGGGATTTTCCCAAAACAAAGCCTTCCAAAAAGGATTCTTCTACAAACCAGTCAACAAACATATCGACATTGATCAAATTTATCAACTGGTCCCGAACATGACAGACAAACATGGAGTCAAGAAGGAGATAAAAGTGGGATACAATCAAAATGAAGGTGTAGACAGCGATACGTTTAATTTTCGTAACAACCATTCGAGATAAGGGATCAACCGATCAAGCTACAAGTTATACGTGGAGAAATTCGAAAACTTCACTTCTATTCAGAGTTTGTGTTGATGATACTGTTCAGAAGAACAATTAAAAAGCTCCCCAGTCAAAACATTCTCATTTCAGATAATAAAAGGCCATCAGTTATATTGTCAAGATGATTTTGTGAGAAAACCCATGACCTGTTATCTTCAATTTGATTGGTTCATTCAAAAATTATTGTTGTTCCCTTTGTACCCGTCTGTTAATTCAAGGCATTTTGTTTCATTGTCTTTTCTAATAGTCATTAAATGAGAAGAAAGACTTCGATGATGAACAGAGTATTCTATTTAAAGGCATGAAAGCTTTCAAAGAAAAGCGTAAAATCTATATTGAGAAGGTGAGTTACTAATATTATTGCAATTACTATTACTACTACTACTACTACTACTCACACTACTACTACTGTAGTAAACGAGAACACAGGTGGGGCAACCGGATTGCAGTTATCGACAATTACACAGTTACTCAGTAAAATTGGAAAACCATATCGTAAATCAGTAATTTGCAAAATATCAGTTCATCATCATATCGAACTGGACTGTTCCTGTTGCAAAACATCAATCCATTGTTATTATTCATGCGTTTCATACAAATTCCATTGTGTTATAACTCTTCCTTTCTTGATCTTCCCGCATCTTCTGCTGCCAGACATTACGTTGACACTCACGTCATATACTACTTATAAGTAGCTCATACCACACTACTACTACTACCACTAAGGTCAATAATAATATTCACCAAGTATAAATATATGCAAACTTCGTGACTGCATTTTTATTTGAATAAAGAAATAAGGATTATGGTTATCAGTGATGTTAGTTGCGGCTTCATTTGAGAATAATTTCATAAATAGACTAATCATGCATATTCATAGTAGTTTACAAATGATTATTTGTTTTACGTAAATATCGTCCATCATAGTTTCGATACTACTGTGCAAAGCTATTTCGTCATTATAAGAGATTCCTCAGTGGTTAACAAATATAATGCCTAATTGAATAAAAACACGAAATATTCGGGTCTTATGACCAAGATATAACCACTGGACTAATGTCGATGTAGTGTAATTCTAGCTCCATGTATTTTCACATTATGTAGTCGCACACACATGATAAACAGCTTCTCAGTGTTTCTTGCTTTTCAACAATGTCACCAGCTGAGATCGTTGAAATTCGCTAAAAACGATGGTTTGATAGATAAATGAGAGAAAATTTGTGTACCATATATAAATACTTTTGTTATGTCAGCAATCAGTGAATACTACCACTAGTATGACTGGTTGTTATAGCTGTAACGTAATCGCTTTCGCGTACTTATTCAATAGCGATCGAAGATTGCTCGATTACTCGATTTCAAAATGTAATACTTGTGTTGTCATAGAACATGATTGAATATTGAGAAAATTGAACACTTGAAGAATTATTTTTTGAATTATTTATATTGTCTAATTATTGGATGACTGGATTGTTTGTTACATTTCTATTATAGTTCTTAAGGTTACACTTTTAATGGACACTTATTCATTGGCACTATACATTAATTAGCCTGCATTATTGTTTTAATCAGTTTTTGGAATGTTCGTTTCGTTCGCTACCTCTATTTGATACGACTATTACTGAAAGCATGATTTCTTATTTGATATTTTGTGTGGTTTACGCATTTCAAGTATATTAGGCTACGTGTGTCTTAAGTCCTTCTTCCCTCACTCGTCTTCTAATCGGCCAGCAGATAATAAAGAGATCAAGGACGAATAAAGGTTAAGGCCTCGATTGTTGCTCGTTGACTAGTGTACATAACTGAAAATCACTGTTTCTACCAGCTATATAACTGACTGGATTAATAATTGGAATCGTGAGTGAGCCCAGAAGCACATGATATTGATTTGTGATCTCAAGCGAAATAAATCAAAGCGTCTCAAGGCTCATTAAACTAATAGTAACCACTGGAGTTTAACTCCATTGGGTTACGTTGCGTAGAAACCTAAGAGTGATCAAAAGTATGACATTAACACCGTCAGTTATCGACTCCGTTATCTAGATTTTAGGCGACTGCATGGTGGACGGAAGGTCCGCGGCTGGATTCTCGCGAGCAGAGGTTGTGGATGCGCATATTAATCCAAGGTCAGCTGGACGAATCAGAATGTCTCATAAAACTTAAGTGAAGACGAAGCGTTATACGTAGAGTAAAACATACTATAGTCAGAATTTCGGTAAAGATCATCATCTCAACAAATAACACCGACAATCGTCATGTTTTAGAATGGACACCATATATACTATTCGGTCAAATCGACGACCTTGTTTTAGTTCACTGGTAATTGTAACGCTACATTTAAACTTACGTTTAATTCATGTTTGTATTTAAACAACTTCTCAATTGACATCATTTTGCTTTATCAATCACAGATTAAATCAGAAGTGAATCAACATTTTCAAGATGCATTAAATAAAAAATCCCTACGTGAAATTGTAATTGAAGAAGAAATACCGAATATTTTGTAAGTTTTTTTTCTTTTTGTTTTAATGAATTTCAACATTCAATAATGATAAGGTGATTAAAAAAACAAATATGTTCTTTCTATACAAATTGAAATCATGAATGAATTAGTGTATGACCATTATTAGAAACAACGAAGCTATGGACAGCCATTTCGTCTTGGTATAGGACTCATCCATAGAGCGCATCCACGACTCCTGGACTTTGTGTTCCCTTTAAGCAGAAACCAGTCAATCTACACTATTGTTGAATCATATACCTTGATATATCCTATAGTCTGCAGTCAGTAGTAATAATGAGCTAGCTGACCGTCATTTGAAAATTTTATACCTTCTGCTGATGACTCGCATGTCAGTACGAAACGGCCGTACATTGCTCCCAGGTTTCTAATGGTGGTCGAATATTGATCGATTCGTGACTTCAAATGTTGTAACTTAACAATCTTCACAAACCCTAACGGCAGTGATAATTCCCCAAATATTTGGTTGCTACTAACTATTTAATAGTAGTATAATGCTAATCCGTAAAATCTTTCTCTGATTTTTTCAATGTAGATTCCTATTGCCATTTTTCAAACGATTATTCCAACCGAAACGTCCGCTAAGACCTAGATATGAAGAACGTCGACGTATTGGTCCACAATATGTTCAAGATTCTGGTCTTGAATTAATTGTTACTATACAAGGTGCTTATAATTTACCAAATCGATCTGCAAGACGATTGGATCAGTCAAATTATCATAATAAAACTGAGAATATTAATGAAGTAAGAAACAACTAGTTGAGTGCTTCTATTAACTTTATAAGCATCCACTCATTATGGAAATTGATAATGATATGATTAGATTGTTTTTCCAACAGTATCGTTGCTCCAAAATGTTCACGTACGATCTGATATATCTAAAGCTTATCAAAGAATCATTCTCGGCTCTTAGGTGCGGACATATTTTTCTGTAATAGTTACTACATCTCCCAGTAATATATGATACAGTCTACATATTCTGTTATCTCTCTTTTATTTAGTAGTGACGCCGGGGATCTCGTTCTCTTAGGGGCGCCGAGGAACTCCTCAATAAATTTTACATAATCTAGAAGAACAACTGAAATCACTTCACTAGATCCCGATGAAATAGATACGTCTAGATAGAGAAAAGACTACATGTCATATTTTATTAAATATTTATTCATGTTATCACCATATCGAATGTGCTTCCAGAAGCTTCTAGGAGACTATAGCCTCGCCTTTAAACACATAAGTAACCTTGTTGTCAAGACCAAACTTAACCTTCAAGTAAATCTATTGTTGTTCAAATCTTTTCCCTAGTGTTCTGCACACGATTGTAGGAAAATACTGAGGGATTTAGATATTGACTAGGAGGGTGATTTAGTGTACACTTTTATGTCGATCCTGCACGGTTTGTTCCAGCTTTTGGTCAAAGTAATGCTTCTGGAATCAATATTGATGCGTACTTTGAACTTTGTAAATGTTTACTTACAAACTTGGTAGTTTTATCCGACTGTATGTGTGTCTGTGTGTCACATGCTTCATTCATTTTTGTCCGACTTTAAACAGGTAAACATACCTAATCGAAGAGAGTTCACTCATTCGATTTCTCCGCTTCGCTTAGCTTCAGTTTTCCACTTCGTATCTTCATATCTGTTCATAATATTACGACGATAGTACGGTAACCAAAAAAAATGAGACTAGTTCAAGTGATTGAGTTTATGTATACTACCACAGGATTCGATTCTCGAACGGTAGATCACGTGTAAAGCACTTCATCCGTGCACGAGTTTGTTTACTTTTGATTTGGTAAAACTCTTCGACTAATTTATTCAACAGAAAATATCAACTGAAATCATTGATCAATCACTGTTAGACCAGAATTAGAAACCTGGAAGCACTGAAAGATGGCCGTTTCGTCCTGGTATGGGACTTATCAGTGGCAGTGCGCATCCACGACTCCTGCACCTCACAGGATTCGAAACCGGGACCTTCGGTATTGTGCGTGAACGCCTAACCATCGGAACACTTGGCCGGCATCCAACGATGTTAATGTCTAACTCTGATTGATCTAGGGATTTTGCGCGACCTCACCCGTTTGTCTTTGGTAGTTACTGCCTACACCCAACAGGGTTAGACTCCATGAACTCAAAGTCATCTCAACTGGAACTCCGAGAATTTCTTCACGAAGCTAGTCACTAGTGAGCATTGTTACGATATTTTGGGGCGGAGTTTTGGTTGAGTGATGATTTCATAAGTGTAAAAACACAAACCCCCAAAACTCTGCACCAAAATATCAGCTGAACAGTATCTGTATACTATTACTATTATCATGTTATATGTGAGCATAAATGCTTTCGTCATTTGTTACAGCCAACGTACAAATTTCTCCGAGCAAGTAAAATGTTAGTCGCTAAAATATCTCGATGACATATCTGAGACCGTAATCGTTCGCTCGAGAACATTCGAACCATTCAACGTTATTTAATAACGATTATCAGACTGAGTAATATACGACGTTTACGAATTGTGATAAATATGAGCTGTTACACATTATTTCAGAGAACCAGAACAAAGAACGCTAGACAATACTTTTATCTTCAAAATTTGGGTTATAGCTTCAAATCCTTATAGTTTCTGCTATTTGTAAGAGACGGGGTACAAAGCCGTTCTCAAATGACAACAGTATAGGATAGATTATTCGAAATGATTCTGTTCTATATACACTATGACCTTCAGATATCAGATATGCCAATATAGTACTATGTGTTGTTGTTGTCAAGTTGTTTCCATCCGATCCTGTGAGATTTTCATTAGTTACCTTGTCTGGTAGTGTACACACAATGAAGCTGTGTAATTTAATAAGCAATTTTTCTCTGATGCATATCAATATTGTTTTGGCATCTTTTATTTACTCGTCATCTTCCTGCCTACTTCCGTTTGCATGTTTCACTGTTTACTTATTTACACATACCTCTTATTACGTAATTTCAGCAACATTTTGTGATCATCATTCTAACATATAACTATTAAGAGGAACATTTTGTTCGTTCAATGCTATTTCATGTATATTACAGAGTATAAAGCCTGATGACGACCTAATTGATCGGTTGTTATATCTGGTTTGCTTTGATAATGTTTTGGTGTTTCGTTCTCTAAGGTGAGGATGTTTCGGTTGTGAAGCTTTCATTGTTCTTCTGCTGAACAACAACATCATCAGCACAAACTTCAGAGACAAGAAGTTGAAGCATTCGACTTTCTGCACGTTTGACCTGTAGCTTGTTCTGCTAACCTCGATATTGATTGGTTACTGTTGACCTCAAACCTATCGTTGTTTGCACCTTTGTTTTGATTATATCCCACTTTTTGATCTGTTTTTTGATCCTATGTCACCTATGATTTTTCTGATTGGTTGATAAATTAGGTCAATGTCGATGTGCTTGTTGATTAGTGATTGACCCGAGTGCCAGCCGAGCTTCTAAAAATTCTCTAGTTTTATTTGTGCTCACCCTATCCAGTATTTCCACATTGTTCCAATCGAATGTGTGTCCATAATTGTCGGTGTGTATTATTGATTTAAACGACTAACTGTCGTGGCATTTGACTGCTGACTGGTGTTCACGTAAACTAAACTGAAGAGACCGTCCACTTTGCTCCGAACTTAGCGTGCAACGGAGGGTGATCGATCGCTGTTTTTTCTAATATAATCGCATAGTGAGTTATTGTATAAAATCAAGTGAACAGACAATTTTATTTTAGAGTTTTTGAAACTAATTTCAAGTATAACAAATGAAAGAAACTCTATTTGTTTTCTCTATTTATATTAATTAATTAGCCTTTAAAACCATTCGCTGTGATACGATTTCAACAGAATGAACGATCAACTATTCCATCAGAAGGTAGAAATCCTTGCTGGAATACAGAATTTCGATTTCCATTTTTGTAAGTTTCAACCTGTTAGTGTTATTTGTATTATGAGAGTTAGTGGTCAACAAAAAAACGATGCTTCATGTTGGATTCCAGCTGAAGTCACTTATTTTCTTAGCCTGATGGCGTTGACAATGATGTGCTTTTGAGGTATTATTAGGAAGTGTGAAGTCGTAAGTAGTGAAATCCAAGAGAGATACAATCGAAATAAAGAGGTAGACAATAATAAGTTAAACGTCAATAACAACTAATCAAGATCGAGCTCATCAGGACAAGCTAAAAGTCATTCATAGCTACGTGCTTACGATGCTCTTCAGAAGAACAATGAAAGCTCCACAACCAAAACATTCACCTCAGAGAACGAAATTCCACCACAATCATCCACATGTACTGCGAATTTTTTCCACCATCTTAAAAGCCTTCATTTTTATGCATTTAGAGTCACATTCCTCGATTAATTAATCACTCATCTTACTTACATGTTATAAACTGAATTAAATTAGTGAGTTAGAGTTACAATTCTCATAGGATGATTATTCAATTACTAGTGGCGTCCAACACTATCGACTGTAGGTAGTTGCCGACCGAAGGTTATGGATAATGGTTGCGCAATATTGTGGATTGAATACGGTAAGACATTACACCGTTACACGGCGGCTCAGTGGTCTAAAAGTTGAGCTTTTGTATGTGAGATTGTAGGTCCCTATATTCGGTTCCTACACCCACCAACTGACATTAAGTATTACATTACGGGGTTGTGCAGATTGTTAAGTTACATATTTCAAATCATAAATCGATCAATGTTAGACCACTATTAGAAACCTGGAAGCACTGGATGGTCGTTTCGTCCTGATATGGGACTCGTAAGCAGTACGCATCCATGACTCCTAAACTTCAGTGGTCTAGAGGTTAGGCGTTTGGCGTCAAGGCCGAAGGTCCTGGGTTCGAATCCTGAGGGGTACGAGGTCGTGGGTGCGCACTGGTGGCAAGTCTCATACAAGGACGAAACAGCTGTCCAGTACTGCCGTGTTCCTAATGGTGGTCTAACATTGGTTGAGTATTATGTATAAAGCTTTAAGTTAGATAAGTGACTTAACAAATTAGTGTTATGTCTTTCATTACAAACTGATGGTGTTTGCGAATTATTTATGACTTGCATTTATTTTCGTTTACTTATGATAGTGAGATAAGGAAATAAAGTGTGAACATTGACAATGCACTGAATTGAACTCTCAAATTCTAACCTTCTGAATTCCTCATCACCTCTATCTTTCTCTTCCTAAAGTTATCTCACTGAATTATACTTCTGGAATCATATCTGAGATCCCTAATATTCTCCATTACCGCTAATACTTCTTCTACTAGCTCTACCATTGTGGGATTTGAACTGACACTTGCGTCTCTGAACTAATGTGGTATGGCAACCTGAACTAATGTACGTACGTACAAAGTTCTACGTTGTAACTAACTGACTGACTAACTGAGATCTGGTACTTTGACACAATTTGCTTCAAATCATAATGATTGTGTAGTTTTTTCTCAATTTAAGCATTCTAGAGATTAAATACTGTCAATTTCCACTATCTCGTGGTGTTTTTTGAGTTTTGCGCAAAACTTCATAAGGCGCTACCATGATTGGTCAACTCAAGGTCATTTTACTCTCACTTATAACTCAGTCAGTATACTTCAATTTAAAACTTAGTAATTGATAGAATTATCAAATCGTTCTCTCATTTTTACACATACACATATCACCCTAAACAGTTTATCATCGGAACATTCAAAGTTGGAAACGATGAATGATCCAATTATTATCAATGTCTATGATCAAGTGACTTTCAGTCAAACTGATTCAACTCAAAATGAACCTGCTTCACATATTATACAACGTATAGAACATCGTTTGATTGGTTCAATTGAAATACCTTTGTCAACGGTTTATTTAAATACTAAGGTAAATTTCATGCTGATTTATTTATATACGATTTCATATTTGTTTACATAAATTTCTTTTGTTAATTGGTGTGCCTTGGTCGACTATATCAAGTTGTAGTGAAAGTGACCTTTGAAATGCGCGGTCTTGACCTTCTGATTACTTTGCATTTTGATCATAAGTGTAAATATAAAAGTTTTCATGTACTGAACATCTTTATCAAAAAATAATACCATAATACCATCAAAATTATGATAGATAATATCCACAGAACTTTGAGTAAGAATTGAATTCGTTTCACAAATCAATGGTTTCAATGAAAAGTAAATCTGATCCTAACTGCCTGCGAGATATAAGCACAAAGGCTAAAAGGTGTACGTTTAATACAAATTAACCCTCATTTGACAATGGTCATCTTACATTGGTTTTCAGTAGAACCAAGGAGAACGCCCACTACAACGCGAACAGTTCGGCTTGATCCCGTGGCGCGTAACCACCACACAGATACCTAACACCCTGGTGGACCATTCACACCATTTACATACACTAGTACATATATATAGTGATTATTTCCGGTCTATGATCACGTCAGTCAACATACACAGCATGAACACAGGTCAATTCGACGCATCCCGCTTACATGACTGTCAAACTCATTATTATTAGCAATGGTGATATGCAGCACTACAGCACCCCAGTGACAATGGCCCTCGGGAATGTTGCAAAACAACCACCAGTAATCAATGAAATCGGTCTCCCTGCTAGTCATATTTGTAAATGGATTGTTAGCAATGCCAAGCCATTCACATTGTTCACAGCGAACCTCTAGTCTCATAGGAAACCTTCAGGTCTATATGTCAAAACTGTTCAGCCTTTATTCCATTCGTATGGTCTCACCCTTTGTATACATTTACGTATATAAAATACTTAAGCTTTGAGCTTTGTGATTGACGGTAATCAGTTTCGGTGTTTGAGAATGAGTGGGTGATCAGTCTCGTCTCCACTGACCACTTAAATTCTCCAACAGGTTTTACTCGGCTGCGCCTTAAGTTCAGTTGCATATCATATTTACAAATCATCAATAAGTCATCGTCATCACGTTAATAATAACTGCTTTACGTTTCTTTTAAATGAAAAAATCTATTTATAGATTAGCGGTAAAATCAATTTATCAATTCCGATAATATTACAAGGCTATGAGACTATCAATCCTGTCAAATCATCCATTCGACCAATGATTGATGTTTTAATGACATTGGAACCATTGATTTTCCCGCCATCTGCATTAATTGATACAGTAAGTGCTTAATTAAAACATACGGATTGAACATTGATCAGTGTAGTTAAAATAGTATTCAATACTCAATGTTTTAATCGATTGTGTTCGAATAGTTTAGTGATAACCTCTTTGAGTGTGTAAGTCCAAGTGATTTGGGTTTGAATCCCGTAAGAATTATTAGTTCTTGCAAGATATCTGTCGGACAAACGGAAATTAGCGTGAAATCTAAACAAGACAAATATTTCATTCAGTTCACATTTAATTCCAGAATATGATTTAAACCATGAATCAATCAGTGTTTGCTTATCACACGAAACCTGAAAGCAGTCGCACATGAGACCGAAGGTGTTGGGTTTGTTTTCTGCTTGCTAAAATTGTGAGTGCGCGCTGCTATTGAGTGGCATACTAAGAGGAGATGGCTATCCACGGCTGCCAAGTTTCTAATGGTGGTTTCTTATATTAATCTATCCATGATTTCAGTGAAACTCAACAATTTCTATAATCTTACAATCACAACTCTAAGATTATTTGTTAGCTAGCTGATTCGTTCATAATAAACTTTTATATTGTGGTAGTGGTGCTTGGTTCTTTGAGCTGGATGTTTTGGTTGTGGAGCTTTCATTGTTCTACTTCTGAACAACAACATCATCAGCACAAACGTCAGATAGAAGTGGACGGCCTCTTCAGCTTCGTTTACGTAAACACCAATTAGCAGTCAAACGCCACGACAACGCTTCGCTTATATCAATACACACCGACAATTATGGACATACAGTCGATTGGAACAATTTGGAAATACTGGATAGGGTGAGCACAAATAAAACCTAGATAATTTTCAGAAGCGTGGCACTCAGGTCAATCAGCAATCAACAAACATATTGACATTAACCCAATTTATCAATCAATCAGAAAAATGATAGGCAAACATAGGGTCAAGAAACAGATCAAAAAGTGGGATACAATCAAAACAAAGGTGCAAACAACGACAGGTTTAAGGTCAACAGCAACCAATCATTATCGAGGTTAGCAGAACACAAGCTACAGGTCGAGCGTGGAGAAATTCGAACACTTCACTTCTTCTATCTGAAGTTTGCGCTGATAATGTTGTTGTTCAGCAGAAGAACAATTAAAGCGCCACAACCGAAACATCCTCACCTCAGCGAACCAGACACCACCACCACAATCATCCACCTGAGCTACAAATCTTCTCCATCATCCCAAAACTTTTATATTATCTATGATTCATTATAAAAACCCTGGTTGACAAAAATGATTTTTAGGCAATTTAAGAAATTATTCAATGTTTAACAGTTGTTTTGTCTTGCTTTAGAACGACGTCATAAAATGTATTCATGGTCCTTTAAGTTCTTAAGACTAGTATCGTATTTCACAGTGTTGGATTTCGATAACGATATGCAGTCATTATATACGGAGAAGAACTTTTATGCGCTAACTAAAACGATAAACATTTATACCCTGTCCATTAGAAACGCAAGCTGTAAATAGTTCATTGTCTCATTCCTCAGAAGTGAGAACCCTCGCTGACAATTATCATTTGACCGATTTTTGTATGAAGCAACAAAGATCACGTGATATCTCAATGTCACAATTGTCACGTCTGCACGTCGTTAGCTATTGATTGTAGTGACGGCAAACACTTCTATTCATCAGAAATTCTTAGAGAGCTAGCTTTTTGAGTAAGTGTTAGAAGTATGTAGTATAATCAATGAATCAAATCTCAGATTACTGAAGTACATTGCCACACAGTCTCTTATAAAGTATGCTATCCAGTGATTCTTCAAGAGACTTCATTAGAACAGTTGGATTAGAAGTTGAACAAGTTGTAGAATAGGATTTCCATCTAAGCTTAAATCCTTAAGCTTTTAATCTTAAAGTATACAATTTCAACAATGATGTTGGTTAAAGATGGTCAGCACCAGTGGTGCTATTTAGCATTTAATAGTGAGGAGTACTTATTATATCGAAGAAACCGAAGCTTTCTAAAGCATTCGGCTTATGTCACGCAGTTTCACAGTTGACAACGTTACCACTAATCTATCTAGGCTGCAAATGACCTCCTGTAAGACCGAGATGCACTTGAAAATGATTGATTAATGATTAGTTTATGTGAACACTCTCTTAGTGCTCGCCGAATCAAAACAAGCACGACTCTAAGATGGTGGTCGTATGACAATGCTCAATATAACAGGTACATTTTCTGATCGATGACGTAACAGCATGAAACCTGAACTGTACAGAATTTCATGTCAACTATTTATAGGCATCACTCTCCACCCCAATATTGTATACACAGTTTTCGACCATTCCGACTAGTGACCACATGACAAGTTGGCTGATAAACTTCGTTTAGTCCTAAGAATTACTTAACATTCTTGACATTGGTCATTACCTAGCGATAATGTTTTTCATGTATGTACACGATCAAAAGTAATTATGCATTTTTACTCTGTGCACTACCATTTAGTTTATCTCAATTGAATCCACTGAAATACAAACAATTCTATCGAAATGGTATCACAAATTATCCAAGCATAAATTTATGCATGAAAGACAATTTAAACCGTTAGTTATGAATTCTGATTGTCAAGAATTATTGATGAATCGTTTTTTAACAGCACTTAATCCTCCAGAGGAATTCTTACCAGGAATAAAGAATAATTTGAGTATATCCGAATCGATGGTAAGTAAGCTGTAAGTGATTGTAATGATTTTCTGTTGTAATGTATTAGGATATTCATGCGATATCCTTAGCGAATTATTTCTATTGGTCTATTCCTATTCGTTAACTCTTAATGATCAATATTATGGTCGTCCTAATTGTCAATGTCACAGACTTCAATGTTGTTACCTATTCGACTTATAACCTGTATAAATACGCATTATCTGTAACGTTTTATGACCCGGACATGGACCCCCAGTCTGGGATCCTGATTCTCTTCTGGACTCGGACCTCGTACTTTCTGGATGCTTGTGGAATAAAGGTTCTACTTCATATCAAGTCTTCGTCTTTTATTCAATGGGGGTTGGGACACTCGGATTAGAGTAGCCTGGCATGTCGTCGGACCCTCGATCCTCTCTCTCGTTTTTCGACTAAGGTGAACTCATCAGCAGTGCGCATCCACGACTCCTGCGCCTCGCAGGATTCGAACCCGGGACCTTCGGTATTGTGCGCGAACGCCTAACCATTGGACCACTGGGCCAACATCCGACGGTGTTAATGTCTAACTCTGATTGATCTAGGGATTTGTCTTTGGTAGTTACTGTTTACACCTGATAGGGTTGAACGCAATCGGTCACGTCTTCTCAACTGGAACTCCGAGAATTTCCTTACGAAGCTAGTCACTAGTGAGCACTGTTATTTTATTGATAACTTTTGAAGAAATAAATGATATTTAAAGCAATTATTTCCTTTTTAACAATGTGAAAAGGCGTAATTGATCTGAAAATAGGTGTTGTATTTGCGCGTGATCCATGCTTCGAACAACCTGCTCACACACATATGTACACTTGTCAAGGCAGTTAATATAAAATTACTACTAAGGTCAATGAAATAAAAAGTGAGATAAACACGGTGAAAAGAGAACACACAGAATGGATGCATCTGTGCCACTGCAAAACGGTTTTGAACCGTAACATTCAAAGTCTCTAATCAATAGTTACTACTGTCTCAAGCCACCATAACCAGCTAGTCTACATCTACTAACATAACTCAGTATAGTTGTCAGTGACATCATAGTTTTCTGCCATGTTTTGGATCGATGTTGTAGGTTTTGTTGATAATAATTGATTGGCATTGAACTCTGAATTATGTTGATCCACATTGTTCAATGGTTTAGATTGAAATTCTAACAAAAAATATAAAATATACATACTTTGAAAATGAATTTAGGTAGAACAATGGTGAGAAGATGTAACTGATCTGATAAGAAATGTTTTGATGTATTTGCGCGCTATATACATGTTTTTGGAATAATCTGATCATGCACACACATATGTGTACACTTGTCAAGGCATTTTAATATGAAAATTAATAATAAAGGTGATAATTGTAAATGAAGGAGAGAGAGAGAGAGACCATTAACGTAACATTAGAAAATATAAGAAAGGGTAGGAAAATTGTCACATGACCCTTTTGGCTTAAAGATTACGAGAGTATAAAATTCAAGGTTTATGACAAATTGTTTCTGTACATATAAGAGGGGAGGGTTTAAGTTACGAATAGCCGACAAGGCTTCTATTAACCTCAAAATGCATCCTTCAACCTATATATACAATGTTTTGCAGGCTGTCTTTGATTTAACCTTGAATTTATACTCTGGTAATCGTTAAGCCTAGGGTAATGTGACAATTTTCCTACCCTTTCTAATGTTTTCTAATATTACGTTAATTTTCTATCTTTCCTTTATTTACAATTATCACCTTATGTCTATTTGAACCTTTTATTTAATTGACCTTTTATTAATCTTAAGTGTGCATGTGTGACCAGATTGTTCGAAATGTTTGAGGCGCAAATTCAACACATTTCTCATCAGCTCAATTACGTCTCCTCAAATCAAATGTTATACAGTGATATTTTAAAAATATACCCATGCCACTGTAAATAAAGAATGACAAAACAGTATTACTTTTAAAAGACGACGCAGATTTCACAAATAACTGGGCTATTATACTCCTACACGTAACAACAAATCCAGGTGAAGACAATCAGTATAGCAACGGCCTTCTCATAACTTGTTCTCAATATTCACAAGGCATAAAGTAACATTCTTCGAAACAACACACCGAGCACCACACAAATCACAATAGATGAAGTAAAAAGTAGTACTCTACAGTGATGCATATTTATGAGACTCAGACTCAAAGTTGAATATCAATTACTCAAATTTCAGATCAATGAATCTGCATCCAGTGGCGTACACTACACCACATCAAAGTACAAAGATGAAAGTCTCAAGACTAATTGTCAGAAAAATGGGAGCATTAACAGTATCATTGGTTGAAAAAAAATGTTAGACATAAACGATTTCAGGAAAAAAGTGTATAAGATATTTTGAAATCGCAACAGTAACGGGAAGATATTGAGATGGTGGAGAAAACTTGTAGCTCAGGTGGATGATTGTGGTGGTGGTGTTTGGTTCTCTGAGCTGGATGTTTTGGTTGTGAAGCTTTCATTGTTCCCCTGCTGAACAACAACATCATCAGCACAAACTTCAGATAGAAGAAGTGAAGTGTTCGAATTTCTCCACGTTTGACCTGTAGCTTGTGTTCTGTTAACCTCGATAATGACTGGTTGCTGTTGACTTTAAACCTGTCGTTGTTTGCACCTTTGTTTTGATTGTATCCCACTTTTCGATCTGTTTCTTGATCCCATCTCACCTATGATTTTCCTGTTTGGTTGATAAATTGGGTCAATGTCGATGTGTTTGTTGATTGCTGATTGACCTGAGTGCCAGCAGAGCTTCTAAAAATTCTCTAGTGTTCTTTGTCCTCCCCCTACCCAATATTTCCACATTGTTCCAATCGACTGTGTGTTCATAATTGTCGTATGTATTGATATAAACGAAGAGTTGTTGCGTCGTTTGACTGCTAATTGATGTTCAGGTAAACGAAGCTGAAGAGGTCGTCCACTTTGTCCTATGTAGTGCTTTTCACTATCTGTGCAGTTGTTTATTTTGTAGATGATATTTGGTTTTTCTTCCTTTGTCATTTTGTCCTTTTGTCTACAATACAGGATTGACTGAAGTGATTCTGTTGGTTTGTGTGCCAAATCTATTCCGATAGCTCAAACGTGGAGAAATTCGAATGCTTCACTTCTTCTATCTGAAGTTTGTGCTGATGATGTTGTTCAGCAGAAAGACGATGGGTGATTACAGTTACACATTTCTGAAACCATGAATCGATCAATGTCAGACCACCATTAGAAACATGGAAGCACTGGACGGCCGTTTCGTCCTGGCATCGGAATCATCAGCAGTGCACATCCACGACTCCGGCGCCTCGCAGGATTCGAACCCAGGACCTACGGTATTGTGCACGAACGCCTAACCATCGGACCACTGAACCGGTATCCAAAGGTGTTACTGTTTAACTTCGACCAATTTATGGATTTGCGCAACCTCATACACAATCTTCGGTAGTTGCTGTCTACACCCGAACAGGTTGAACTTCACTAGTCACTTCTTCCCACTAGGACTCGTAGAAGATTCCTCACGAAGCTAGTCACTAGTTAGCATAGGTAATTTGCGTTACGGGGTTGGTCTAACATTGATCGATTCATGGTTTCAAAAATGTTCAACTTAACAATCTTCAAAACCCCGTGATTACATAGACTTAGTCAATAACACTGTCGTATACTGACTCAATGATTTAGGGTTCAAGTGTTCGCGTGTGAGATCGAAGGTCTTGGGTTCGATCCGTGCGATGGAAGAGATCGTGATTGTGCACTGCTGATGAGTTACATACTAGGACAAAACGGTCATCCAATGCTTTCAAGTTTCTTATTAATGGTAGTCTAACAATGACTAAATCATTATTTCAACGGTACTTCACTCATACCAGTGATGGCTAGTAGATAGAAGCATTTTAGTAAATTTATCTTCTATTCTGTTATGCCTGCACGTGAACACGTCAACTTGATAAACTTGAAGTATTACGAGTTTATCTAGTCGGAAAATGAGAGCGAGGATTGAGGATCCAGCCCGCGACACGACATACTACTCAAAACCGATTATCCCAACCCCCATATTTAGTAAAAATATGAAGACTTGATATGAAGTAGAACTTGTATTCTACAAGCATCCAGATTGTACGAGGTTCGAATCCAGAAAAGAATCAAGATCCCGAACTAGGGGCCCGGGATCGAGCCCTGTTCCTGGTCGTGGTCATAAAACGTTTCAGATAATGCGTATTTATACATTTTGGTCGAATAGGAAACAGCATCGAAGTCTGTGACATTGAGACTTAAGATGAGAATAGGAAGCAACATATGAAGTGACATTGCTATTCAGGACAACCAATAAGGAACAACATTGGGGTACGTGACATTGATATCTAGGACGATCATAAAATTGACCAGTTAGAATTAACCAATAGGAATTGACCAATAATTCTTTTAGGATATTGGATGAATATCCTAACATTTACTAATCATTATTGCTTAATTAAAACAAACTAATTTGAAAAAATAATCCAATTCCATTTGTTCATTGAATGATTTTTTTCAGCTACGTTTAGCTCGTTACGTGTCTCTAATTCCATATGAATCAGATGTGGCATCATTTCCTGGATTGACACAAGTTTGGTGTACATGTGATGTAAGCTGCAATGAATTTTTTGTAAAATTATTTAATCGATTAATGAGAGATGATACCTAGCGATAGAATGTCTCTTTTTCTGCTTGAATCTTTTGAATACGCACTGCTAATGAGTCCCATATCAGGATGAAACGACAATCCAGTGTTTCCAGGTTTCTAATGGTGATTGGTCAGTATTCGTGCATGATTTCAAGTTAAGACTGCTATCTACAGAGTACTTTAATGCAAAATCTTCTGTATAAGTCGAATTAATTAACTTAACAATTCGCTAATCGGATGATTTTTAAGAAGCGACATAAAAGTATTTTCTAGTCATCATCATATAAAACTGTGTAGAGGTCATGAAGAATTCTGAAGATTAGAATTTCAAAGTACACAAATAATGGACGGATCTGCGTTGAAAACGATTTTGAGACATGTCATTCAAGGTCTCTAACCATTGGTGACTTTCGTCTTGCAGACCCCAACCAGGTAGTCGACACCTGTCGACATGACTCAGTCCACTTGTCAGTGATTTCATAGATTTCTGCCCCTAGCGTTCGTCCATCCTATTCCTACACCACAAAACATAGCTCGGCGGGGCAGTCAGTGGTTAGACATACGCAGCACATGTCCGCACCACCTCAACTGATGAAGGTTCTTTACGTCATCGATTGATCTGTCATCCTTACTTAGCACTCATTTCCTAACAACAGCATTGCTTACTCGGTCGTCCCATGATACACGAGCAATGCTTTGCAGACACCTATGATCGATTGTGGGGTCGTCATATTGTGCCAGATTCTCAATTCATGACTAAAAATTAAGAAGCAAAGTATACGGAGAATAATGATAAGCAATTTTATTCGACATTTCTCTCTTCTTCTGTTCTTCTCATATCAACATCTAAGTAACGCTCAGCTGCACACACTACTTACACATTCCCTTATCAGTAGCATCCACCGCATCATTCCTAGTTTCGTTTTTGTAGAAAGATGTTCAACTTTTATTTCAATGATAAAGCAACATATTTCTAAGTTCATCTCTTGTTTAAACATTTGAAATCATGAACTGATCTGTGATAAGCCACTAGTGAAAACATGAAACCAATGGACAGTCGTTTGGTCCAAATATATAGGGGATTCATGAATATTTCGAATTCACTACCTTCAATCTAACACACGCAATTATTAGTGTTAATGCATAGCTTACGCGACCGTTATCCATTATTTCCGATGGGTTTCTGCCTGACATCCGACACGGTTGTACTTCAGTTGGTCATTTCTTCTCGCTTGAACTCTGAGATTTTACGTAAGAAACCAATCACTAATGAGTATATATATATATATTCATTGTCAGTATAGAACATCAGTGATAAGTTCCATGCTAGGAGCAAATGGCCCTCCCCAGTACCGACGTCTTCAACCCTAATTTAACACTGATCTGTTTATAACTTCGATTATCAATCGTCTATTTTTTCGATCATAATTTGTTTCAAAATCTTTATTTCTTTTTTAGCAATTTTTAAGTATGTTATGTGGTGATGAAGAAGAACATGCAGTATTATTAGCTTGTTATTTTATGTACATCATGAAATATGCTAGTAGTAGTGGTACAGTGGAGAATCATAATGAAGAGACTACAACAACAATGAATGATGCTAATAATAAGCAGACATACGATCAGTCATCAATCAATTCAATCTATTTATGTATTGGTGAAGCGATTCCTGAAGGTAGGTAGAATTTATCATTCTGTTTTATAAGTATGGATTATATATATATATATTATGGGGTTGTGAAGATTGCTGACTTACTATTACGCCTGCATGTAAACACGTCAACTTGATATACTTGAACTATTATGAGTTTACCTAGTCGGAAAACGAGAGCGAGGATCGAGGATTCGGCAACACGACATACTACTCAAGTCTGATTATCCCAGCCCTCATTTTGGGTAAAAATAAGAAGATATGATATGAAGTAGAACTTGTATTTTACAAGCATCCAGATTGTACGAGGTCCGAATCCAGAAGAGAATCAGGATACCGGACTAAGGATCCGAGACCCGGTCCTGATCCTGGTCGTGGTCATAAAACGTTACAGATAATGCATATTTATACATTTTGGTCGAATAGGAAACAGCATCGAAGTCTATGACATTGACAGTTAAGATGACCAATAGGAAGTAACATTTGAAATGACATTGACAGTCCGAATGACCAGTAAGAAACAACATTGAAGTATTTGACTTTGACATTTAAAACGACCATAATTATGACCAATAGAAATCGAACAATAGGAATTGATTAATAATTCTCTTAGGATATTGAATGAATTACACATTTGAAATCATGAATCGATCAATCATAGATTATTATTAGAAACTTGGAAGCACCGAAAGACGTCCGTTTCAACTAGCACCGTGTGGAACCTTCTTCGAGTTCTAGTGAGAAGTCTTGACCATTGGAGTTCAACTTGTTCGGATGTAGACAGTAACTACTGAAGACAGTGTATGAGGTTGCTCATCTCCTTGGAGTGATCGAAGTTAAGCAGTAACAGCGTTAGATACCGGCTCAGTAGTCTAGAGGTTAGGCTTTCACGTGCAAAACTGAAGTTCCTGGGCTCGAATCCCGCGGGATACAGCAGTCATGGTTGCGCACTGCTGATGAGTACCATACCAGGATGAAACGGTCCTTCATTGCTTCCAGGTATCTAATTCTGGTCTAACATTGAATGGTGACATTTAATCCCGTCGAGTGTTGGCACTGTTTACCGAAGACACGGTTGGACAGGGCAGAGACGATATTCCGACTAGCAAGGTTAACGGGAAGTAAGAAGTCGAAGTGAAGGCCAAATAGGGAACAACGTTAGTAGCTTTATAGTTTTCTCACATGAGGAGCTTGTAGAATCTACTCCAAGTATCGACTGGCGCTGATTGGATAGGAATTAGCTAATCAGCATGCAGCTAACGTAATCCTGCTTGAATGTGTACACGCATAGATAGACTTGTAAGGTAACATAAGGCGAAACTTTATACAAAAACGACTAGCCTTATGAGTTATGATAAATATTCGTATAAACTTGCAAAAATCACGTCTCTGAAATGTGAAATAATTTTATAAAAGTGCTTACCTGGAGTGATCTGTGTTCTTTCTCAATCTGAAATTGTTGATAATTTTTATCTGATCTCGATTTCAATCATCTTACTTGATCTTTACAGACAAGAAAGAATAAGTACACTAGCCAGTTTGGTTTATTCACGCTTTGAAGGCAACCTAAATCTTAATTTTGACTACGAAATATCAGAGAAGATCAGCTGACCAGTGGCTGTTTTATGGCCTACATAGACCATAGACAATCAATAAGTTTATGTGCGTCATTCTAGGTTCATATCAATTTAGATAGACAACCTGAAAGTAATATACGACGATTCTTTACAGTGGTAAACATTGGTTGGCCAGGGACTTCAGGTTGAATATCATGCATTGAACTTTCAGATCACTGAATCAACAACCAACGGTGTGTTGAATTAACACTTGACTCTACCGAATTTCATTGGTCATGATGCCTCAATAAAACTTAAAGAATCATCACTTGTATGAATAGGATACCTGTTAATTATGGGTTCATGAGTAAACAATTTATTTTACCGCTCAAATTTTTTAAATGTAATCTAAATTTGTACATTGTACTCGTGTTTTTTTCCGAATATTCCTAGGTCGTACTGTTTATGTATTGACTGAAGATTATATATCAACTAAACAGACTAACAATCTTGTTGGTTGGCGTGTATGGAATCCTGTCACTGGTCAACATTATTCAGTTCATGATGTAAATAGTCCATTACGTTCTGTTTGGGGATTGGTTAATTTAGAGAATGTGAGTTTGGGTTCTTACTTACTTATTTACTTACTTTCCTACTTACACATGTTACTTCTTGTGAAGCTGTTGGGGATGTTAGATCCCCAGAAGTCATTTGATAAATGCCTTCACGTTTGCGAGCATGGGCTGATCAGTTGACCTTCAGATTTCAATTCCCACCAGGAAAATCCATGTCTGTGATTGGCTGCTGTGTATTTTACTGTGCTATTTTCTTAACTGTCCCAAGGACGTTTCTATGATGTATAAGTAAACGAGAGTTGTGCGCTTGATTGTATTGTGCTTGTTGGGTCTTGTAGAATATACTTTCTACTGTCTACTTACAAAGACTTCCGTTTTGCAGTTTTGGGATTGAAGGTAGCCTACCTGCATACTGGTAATTGTCTCGTTCGCATTTATCGACTAAGGTGAACTCGTAATAGATTCAAGCGTACCTACTGACGAACCTAACAGAAGCATAGATCGCTGACCATCATAATTCTTCATCCCACTCTGTGCTCTTTTCTCTTTTACATTTGTCCCATAAGTCTTATTGATTCTTTTAGTGTCTGCATTTAGTCCTGAGTTTAAAGGTTTACGTCGGAGTAGTTACTTTCTTTTCGCTCTGAGGATTTCAGATCAGTGTTTACTCTATGTTGCAGAATGAAGATTTCTGCGAAGTGTATGGCATCCACCTCCAAAGTCTTTTCACAATTTCATTCTCATTTAAAATCTGGTTTGTTGTGTACAACAGTATAGCAGTACAACAGTTACTGATGATATCTAAAGTATGTTGTGCAGAAAGCTGTTTATAAATACAAGTATCTCTCGGATTATTGGTGTTCTAAATTTTGCAAGTTTCAGCTCCATACAGTAGCACAGTCTTGATGTTTTCGTTTGAATATTAGTTTAGAGAATGTGAATTTGGTTTCATAGTTACTTACTTACGTACTTACACACATTACTACTTGTGAAGCATAGGTCGCTGACCATGATTCTTCATTCAGTGCTTCATTCTCCTTTCCACTTGTCCCCAAGTCTTATTCATTCTTTAGATACCTGCATTCATTTCGGAGTAAAAATTTTTGATCAGACTGGTTGCTTTCTTTTTACCTTGAGGATATCAGACTGGAGCTTGCCTTTTGATGCAAAGTGAGGATTTTAAACACCTGTGTCATACAACTCCAACGTTTCCTCACAATTTATCCCTGAGTTAGAATTTAGTTTGTTTTATGAAACAGTAGGTTGTTACTGATAGTATCTGGCGAACGGATCTAAAGTATATGGCGTAGAAAACTGTTTTCAAATAACTATATCTCTTGGATGATGGTTTTCTCAGTTGTACAAGTTTCAACTTCATATAGCAGCACAGTCTTGAGTACTGGCTGACAGTGGTTTAAAGTTCTACATGTTCTTTGGTTGTCAGAACACAATTATAGATATGCTCATTCATGCCTTGGTTTCTCTACCAGAAATCCCTTGTTTACTGGTGATACTGTCCAGGTGTGCAAAAGTACGCAACATTTGCCAGAGATACTCCGTCAAATTTTGATTTGGTTATTGTTCGTTGTGCTTGTATGCAAGGAGGCTGTTTTTGTCCTTGTGTATGTTAGGATTGAATTCTGAAAAGTCTGCTGCGAAATTCAAATCGTCTAACATCATCAGGACTGTCAATTGTCTTCCATGCTTCAATGAGATACTTACACACTGGATGAATGACAGAATGTATCTCATATTTAGTAAAGTGGATTCGATCTCTGTTTCAAACATCACACACTTCGCTAGACCGGAAAATGATACGTTCGACTAAGTGACCGCTTTTTATGAAATTAAATTTCTACGTTTAAATTATAAAGATTAGATATAATTTTGAAATTATGAAAAACATTTTTACATGCGCATAAACGCATAGTCTAATTACATTAATGATGTGTCAGTCATTGTTAGAACACCATTAGAAACTTGGAAGCACTGGATGGTTTTGTGGTTCTGGTATGGGACTCATCAGCAGTGCGCATCCACGACTCCTTAACCTAACAGAATTTGAAACCAGGACCTTCGGTATTGTGAGCGAACGCCCTAACCATTGGAAATTCTCGGAGTTCTAGTGAGAAGACGTGACCAGTGGAGTTCAACCCTGTCGGGTGTAGGCAGTAACTACCGAAGACAATGGGTGGGCGCAAAATCACTAGATCAGTCAGAGTTAGACATGAACACCGTTGGATGCCGGCCCAGTGGTCCAATGGTTGGGTCTCCATGGGTTCGAATCCTGTGAGGTTCAGAAGTCGTGGATGCGCACTGCCAATGATTAGTCCCATACCAGGACGAAGCGGCCGTCCAGTGCTTCCAGGTTTCTAATGGTGGTCTAACAATGATTCATTGATCATTTCAAATGTGTAAAAACACCAATCTCCATAACTGTAATCGAGAATAATAATGGTTTATATATTATAGATGTCTGGTAAGTTAATTTCTATCTGAACTCGATATCCACGCTTGCATCTGAAGATATTGGATTCCAGAGCTGACATGCATGTCAACATTAGAATACAAGTGTTTTTAGCCGATGAGTTCAAAACAGGATAGAAAGCGCTTTCTGGCCATGATCCATATATATTCTATGAAAAATTTTTTGAAACCGGATTACTTCAAACGACAATTTGACATTTACTCTCATTGTGAAAATTAGAACAACACAGATATAAGCGAACAATAGTGTTGTTGTTTTCGATTAGATCGTCATCAGGCTTTACTCTCTAATATACATGAATATTTATCATGAAAATGTTAAACCAAATCAAGGCGAATTGTGAATCAATAATCACAATGAAATGAAATAGATTACGTCACTACACATAATAGGCAAAAGTACAAGATGATAGTAGGAAGACAGAGATGTACTGATAGTGTGGTGTGAGCTACTTATAAGTAGTAAATGACATGAGTGTCAACGTAATGTCTGGCAGCCGAAGATGTGAGAAGATCAAGAAAGAAAGAATTAGAAAACAATGGAATTTGTATGAAACGCATGAACAGTGACAATGGATTGATGTTTTGCAACAGGAACACTCCAGTTTGATAATGATGAACTGATATTTTGCAAATGAACGATTTACGATATGGTTTTCCGATTTTACTGAGTAACTCTATAATTTTCGTTAAATACAATTCGGTTGCCCCACCAGTGTTCTAGTTCACTACAGTAGTAGTAAGAAAAATAAGATACAGTTACAAACGTTTTATCAATAGTAGGTCAAACCTCATGGATAAATAGACTTAAAACAATAATCATTACAAAACATTAAAACCATTACGTAATAAGCAAATGTGTAACAATAATTAGTGAAGTATATAAACGGAAAGAGGCAGAGAATTGCCAACTAATACAGGACGTGAAAATAATGCTTATAATAACCAAAATAAAATTCAAAACGTTGGTTAAGTCATATCCGGCCATGGAAGAGATAGGGCTGTTACAGATTTCATCTGAACACATAAATTGAGGTTGAATTTACGAATTCCTATGGCTTCTTCCATGTGTAGGAAACAGGATCGAACTACGTTGAGAAATGATTGAGGTATACAAGATAGATCACCGGAAAAGATCTAGGACTTATCTACAATCTGACCACTATCAACAAGATGTGCTCAGATAGAATTGCGTATTGTTTTTAACTGACTCTTCATGTATACTAAAGAGTAAAGCATGATGATGACGATCTAATCGAAAACAACATCATTGTTCGCTTATATCTGAGTTGTTCTAATTTACTCTCAATCGTTATTTTCCCTCAAAGATTTTAGCTAATGTTCAATCCAAACATGAACCATGGGAATTAGTTTGGGATTTAAAATCAAAAAAACATTGGTTACCGGTTTTTGAAGAGAAAACCCTATTGAATCGTGATAGCACAACGAGTAGTTATGGATCTACTAGTTTACCACAAACTATACAACCAGAAAAATTAATTTATGTTAATTTAGAACAACATGAAGTGGATTATATTAAATTTGAATTAGAAACTGTATTAAGAGATGCTTTGATGGATTGGCGTAAGACAAAAGTAAGTTAATACATATGTATACATGTACATATTACTTATTTACTTACTTACTTACTTACCTAGTTACCTACTTACTTACTTACTTACTTTTTTACTTACCTAGTTACCTACTTAGTTACTTACTTACTTACTTACTTACTTACTTACTTACTTACTCACTTACTTATGCACTTACTTACCTACTTACTTACTTACTCACTCACTTACTTACTTACTTACTCACTTACTTACGCCCTTTGCTCATAATGGAGCATACACCTCCAGCATGCACTTAGTGAAAATTGGATACCATGAAAAGTTTTTAAACAGATAGATGATTGAGAAATTTGGAAGAGGCCGAATTCAAATGGTGACCAATTAGTACTTGTTCAGGTGCCTAGTATATACGGGTGTTGCAGGTAGTGAGATATTAATCCAGAGACTAAGTCGAGCAATCGAATATACATTTTAACGAGCCTAATATTTCAGTTACATACAAAACCACGTCATTTCGCATTTATTAACTCACCTATTCTTATAGGACAATTTATATTGATTGAAGTTCTAGAAATCTACACTTTCATGCAGTGAACAGCTGATTATTAGGATAGTTAAAGGAAACTGATCATAGTGTCAACCAACCATCGATTTTATAGACAAGTAATGCTGTCTGACATAAAACCACGCTGGTAGAAAGTTTGAGGTGATCAAACAAAGACTTCATATCACTCAATGAAACAGTCGACAATTGTACTGAGCCATAATTAATCGATACAAAGTAGCTGATTCAAATCTGTGTGATAATTGTTACCAGTGGTTAAAGATTTGAAATGACATGTCTCAAAACTGTTTGGCATGTGGTAAGTAGACACATTCATTGTTTGTCCTCCTCCAAAAATTCCAAAGTTTCGGAACTCAATTTGCGTGATTTTCCTCTTTGTTCACTGATTGATATTTTCTAGGAATCGTGTATCTGCAAACTATTCTATTCTTACTCATACTGTAGTGAACGAGAACACAGGTGGGGCAACCAAAGTGTATTTGACGAAAATTACAGAGTTACTCAGTAAAATTGGAAAACCATATCGTAAATCGTTCATTTGCAAAATATCAGTTCATCATATCGAACTGGACTGTTCCTGTTGCCAAACATCAATCCATTGTCAATATTCATGCGTTTCATATTAAAATTCCATTGTGTTTTTCTAACTCTTCCTTTCTTGATCTTCCCCCATCTTCTGCTGCCAGACATTACGTTGACACTCAGGTCATATACTACTTATAAGTAGCTCACACCACAATACTGTTACTACCTTTAATGCTTTAGGATTTATTGTGACAATTTTAACTCTGTTTGTTAATCTAATGTACGCATGTACATACAGAGTTCCATGTTGCAACCAACTGACTGATTAATTGTTATTCTGTCACAAAGAAATGTAATACAATTTTCAAAATATTCATCTTCATTGATAAAAATTTGAATAACTAACTCATTCATACTGATCATTATTTTGCTTGATATTTTTTAGATAACAAAACTTAATTATGAATATATGAAAGATTTTAATAAAATGCTTGAAAAGTAAGTTTATTTTCCGAAAGAAATAATTAATTTCAATCTTTTGTTTCACTGATAATTTAAACAAAACTTGAGGCACAATTTTAAAATGGAATTTACTGAATTCCTCATAATTTTCATTATGATTTAAACGACACATATCATGACCAATGTATGAGGATTGTACAATATGATGCAATGTTATTTCGGTGATATGAAGTCTAGGGCGTATGTTGGGTGACTTAAGGATCCAGGATTCATCAAATCTCCTTCGGTATTGTGCGCAAACGACTAACCATCGGGCCAATGAGCCGGTATCTAACGGTGAATTGATCAAGTTAGACATTAATGGGTTTGAATCCTGCGAGCTGCAGGAGTCGTGGATGCTCACTGCTGAGGAGTCCCATACCAGGACGAAGCGGCCGTCATCCAGAGCTTCCAGGTTTCTAATGGTGGTCTAACATTGATCGATTCATAGTTTCAAAAAATGTGTAACTTAACAACCTTCACAACCCCGTATTTATAAGTCCAATTCTACTGGTCAATTCCTATTGGTTAATTCCGATTGGTCGTCCTAACTATCAATGTCACAAACTTCAAATGCTGTTTACTATTCGACCTAAATGTATAAATAGGCATTATCTGTAACGTTTTACGACCCGGATCCTTAGTCCGGGATCCTTGCCTTCTTCTGGACTCGCAACTGGTACTTGCTGGATGTTTGTAGAATACACGTTCTACTTCAATATTAAGTCTTTCTCTTCTATTTAGTGGGGTTTTGGGACGCTCGGATTAGAGTAGCCTATCGTGTCACTGGATCATCGATCCTCGCTTTCGTTTACCGACTAAGGTGAACTCGTAATCCATTCAAGCATATCAAATTGACGTGGTCACGTGCATGCCATTACAGTACCATCGTTCGTTGGGTCACTTCCGCACACATTTAAGCTGTCTGATTCTAAAGTCAGTCAGCTGAACAATGCTTTCCGGTTTTCATTAGTTGGTCACCTTAAGTGTCTTACTTGATATAAAACTCTAAATCCCTATCGAGTAATAATGAGTAGCAATTTTTTGCATTTTTATACTACTTATATTTACTACTGTTATCACACATTGATCACTTGAACATACTACTCGATTTAAACAATTTAATTGTATTATGTGTTTTATTGTTTTAGTTTAGAAAAAAATAATGGCGCCTACTATGATGGTTTGAATCAATTACTTGATCGAATTTCCAGTAAATATTACGTAAGTCACATCTACACAGCAATCTCATGTTTGTTTGTTTGTGTGTGTATGTGTGTGTGTTAGTCTGGGGAAAAAAGAGAACACACAACATTTCCTTAGGGTTGTATGCAATAGGGGAACAGTTGTGTTATCTGAGAAAAAAAAACGGAATCGCAATTGAATAGGATCAGAAAGGAGGCCGTCAGAAAAAGAGTTGACTGGAAAATGCTGATCGGCCACTTATACTTCATTGAGGGTGTTAGGCATCCGCGTGTCAGCAAGTTGTACTATCTAGTTCAAGTATTGATTATTTAGCCAATACGTTTGTGTCGACGGTGAAGTAACAATCCAAGAACTAGAAATTTAGAAATCAGTTCTTCGATGCGAATGTTCGGTCATTTTGGCAAATTTTTCGTCGTGTGTGGATTACGTTGACGCTGTGATTAAGTCATAAGCAACATTAGCTTAAATAGATGATTCCGAATGCCAGTTAAGTCCTATTTTGGAAGAGTGAGTTGGATGTTCCTTCACCGAGCGCAGAGTTGATATTCATTTCAGAACTTCTGTAACAGTACAGTTTACTTCAATTTAATGAGTGTCGTCTGGACTCAGTAGTCAAGTGCATAACACCATGACATTTTAACCAAACAATATTGGGTTAGGGTGTATGCATGAACATCAACTCTGGAATGCAAGTATACCCAGATAATGAGCTGCACATAAGACCAAACATTGGTTCAATCCTAGAAAATATCCCTCGCGTTATAACAACCAGAAACAGATGTAGTGAGTGACAAGGTTTATGTACTGATCCGCTATCATTCACTTTAGCTGAAACAGAGAGTGTCGATGTCATTCGAACTACGCTTAACCGAATCGTACCACTATCCTTCACACTTTAATTTTCACTCATAATAC
Organism: Schistosoma turkestanicum; assembly: GCA_944470395.2. NCBI lineage: Eukaryota > Metazoa > Platyhelminthes > Trematoda > Strigeidida > Schistosomatidae > Schistosoma > Schistosoma turkestanicum. The sequence goes on along the minus strand of OX103975.1, from coordinate 20,750,913 downwards.
AGTACATGAAGCTGTGGAGAGAAGAGAGGTATGTGTGGGTGTAGCAAGCATTTGATTTCGACCTATTTGGTCTCTCGTGCTGTTACGGGTATGAGTGCGGTTGTCATTTTCCTGGCTGCCTACACCGTGGAAGGTTGTTTCTAGAGGAACCTGAAAAGGAAGATAAATTAGTGTTGGTCTTGGAGACTTGGGAGAGTGACCGCAGAGCCCAGGGGACAACTGCATGAGGCCGATCACGCACGGCCTTTTTATGAAAGGATTTTTGAGTATTAGCTCCGCTCTTAAAGGCCCTTGTTGGGCACCCTTACCCAAGGAGACGGAAATCCGTGAGATAGGGTGAGGTGTGAAACTTTTAGGGTCGACCTTTTCTAACCCTTCCTTCCGTGTGAGAAGGCAGCATCTCTGCAGATGCTGGTTGTCCGACGGAAACACCTTACTGCTGTCACACCCCTCTGCAGTCAGGAGTACGACTTCGCCCACAGACCTTGAGTAGCTGCTTTTATTCTCATCGTTCTCCAATCGACCTGCCTGACATAGTAGAACCTTCAGGAACACATGTTCCATCCAATATAGCTCGGCTGGGTCATCACGAAAGGCAAGCCCGACCACCACGTCAAGGTAGCAGCTACGGTCGGTCAGTGAGAGTAGAAGATATTAGTAGGTTACTGGTTTTCGATCATCGGTGTATCCGAAGCACCTGAGTGAGCAAAGCTGTTATTAGGAAACAGGTGCTAGGTGAGAATTGCAGATCAATAGATGAAGTAATGAAACTTCATTAGTTGAGGTGGTTGGCACATGCGCTGTATATGCCTAACCACCGACTGCCTCGACGAGTTTTGTTTTGTAGTGTAGGAATAGGTTGGAAGAAAGCTAGGGGCGCCCAAACCGAAACATGGCAGAAATCCATGAAGTCATTGACGAGTGGACTGAGCCATGTCGGTAATTGTCGACTACCTGGTTGGGGTCCGCGAGATGATAATAATCGATGGCTAGAGACCTTGAATTACATGGCTCACAATCGTTTGCAATGGTGCAGCTGCAATCATTTTTGTGTTCTCTCAAATCCTAATAAAATCTTCTTCTTCAAACCCTCTAGTTTTGTCTTTCTAAACTTTTCTCACTGAATCGTACTTCTTGAATAATATCTTCTAATCCTAACCTCTCCGATTACTTCTAATACCTTTACTACCTCTTCTACTATTGGATTTGAATTGACAATTATATCTCTGTGTGCTAATGTGGTATGGTAACATGAACTGATGTACCTACATACGTACGAAGTTCTACGTTGCATTTGACTGACTGACATGAGGCTGTACGTAATAAACTAAATGTATTCATATCTTTAATATCATTTAATCAAACATAACCCAGTTAGTTACTTAAGGGAATAGAATTCAAATAAAAAAAAAACTATCACTTTCAGATTTATGGATTCCCAATGAATTTCTCATATATGGAACCAGATGAAATTATTGCACGTGTTAAATCGAAAGGTATTCATGAATTAATCGGTAATCAACAATTTACACCGACTGATTTACTAGAACAACAAAGAAGCCAATTCATACAACAGCGTAGTTCAATAATGAGTTTTTCAAAACCTACACTAAATAATGGCTCTGATTCAATGTTCCATTCTAGTAGACCATCATCAGCCTCGTTGAGAATGTTACAATCGGATTCAATGTTCAATGTTCAATTTGCATTGAATGTTTATGTGAAAGCTTATCCAGGACCAGTTCTATCTATATGGATATATATGGCAGCATTATGGCGACGTAATTTGACAGAATTATTGTAAAATATTCACAATTCAATGTTTTTCATAGTACTTTGCTTTTTTTCTATGACACCTATTTTGTGGGTATTTGAATGAATAAATTTGTTTTAAAAACAATTATTGATTTTCGTCAAATCGATTCAATATTGAATAGAATGTGGAATTCTTGATATTGTGAGTCACTGAGATATCTCAGACTGTACCTCTCCATTGTACATTGTAAAGTAATAGATCATAAGCGTTTTTCAACACAATTTTCAAGTAAATTTGTTGAAATATTACGATGTTGCAAAGTAGGTAGGTAACTGAAATATTCAAACACATTGCCTAAAGATGACAGGATTGTGATTAATGAAGAACAAATTAGGAATTTTCAGTTATACAGAAAGACTGTTTATCAGTTCATTATTATATTTTGTAAATATAAGTACGTAATATAAAAACAATACTTCAGGTTGGAAATCATTTTCAATCATTTAGTGTTAACATACACATACAATGAAGGACAGACAAGTTTCCCTAGAGTGATGTCAGAGGATGGTATTTTATTCTTCGGAATGATTAGTTATCTGTTTACAATTGTGGAGATTGCTGAGTTTCATTTAGATCATGCGCCAGTCAGTCCTAGATTACGTTTGACAATGCTAAAGCATTGAAAGGTCGTTTTGTCTTTCTATGTGGTTCCATAGTAGTGTTGTTCTATGACCTTGGGGGTAAGAATTGAAACAATGATCTTGAAATTCAACTGTTTCAAGCATGAGACAGTTACTGTATGGTTTGTCATTAGGTACGCTTGAAGCTAGTACGAGTTCACATTAGTCGATAAACGCGAACGAGACAATTACCAGCGTCCAGGTAGGCTATCTTGAATTCCAGGTTGAAGATAAAAAGCTTTGTAAGCGTAGAAAGCATATTCTACAAACACCCAGCAATCACAGTACAATCAAGCATACAACTCTCGTTTATTTATACATCATAGAAACGTCACTGGGACAGTCACGAAAATAGCACACTAAAATACACAGCGGCCAATCACAGCCATGGAGTTTCCTGGTGGGAAATGAAATCTCAAGGTCAGCTGATCAGCCCATGCTGGCAAACGTGAAATCCAAAATAAGCGAGTTTTGGGGATCTAACATCCCCAGTAGTTACCCACCGAAAACAATATATAATGGTCATACATTATCATAGACTGTTAGAAATTAGATATTAGTACTGTTGTATTCCAACTCAGTAGTCATGAACTAGATCGAATGTCTTCGAGTTCATGAGACGATTGTGCAAATAATTGAAATGAGCGAGTACGGCAATTATAAACCAACATGTTGCCTACTGGAGTCTTTAGTGATGTATAAGTAACAATATGTTGAAATCTGTTAGCTGAATCATTCAGTCAGTCAGTTTAAATATCATTCGTACGTACATTAGTTCAAATTGTTATATCACAACAACAAACAGTGATGACATTGAGTGTGTGATAAATGAGGGAGATCAGCAGCAGTGAAGTCCATATTGTGCAACTACATCGGAGCTATCTACTGTATTCCGCTCATCTGCCCAGAAGTGTGTTGATACCCTGCTTGACTAATGTTACCTTACATTAAAACACTGTATAGAATTTACTTCCAACTGATAAAAAATATCATTATCCAATTTTTACGCATGATTACAACACCACCCAATCGATAGAAGTTCCAATATTCGATTTCCAAGTATGGTATCGTCCGATGGATGAGGATCTAGCCACTAGACTGCACTGATTCTAGTCAGTTGTTTGTGAGTTTGCATGTTCCGTGATATGAGTGATTACGTTTGTTTCATTGCAGTACAGTTTCTGGATACAAAGCAATAAATCACAATGAAACAATATTTAGGTTATTGTTCAGTATTCACTGCGTGTACGAATTATTTCTGTGTTCATGATGTATGGTAAATATGACTAAATTGTGGTGAATAGTTTATTCATCAAACTGATGATGAAACTCACACATAATAGGTTGTTTTGGTGATATCATTACCGGAAGGTCTTACCCTTCTATCAAAATCAAACTTGAATTTAACATTAACATCGATGAAAATGATATGAATTTGAAATGGTGACAGTATGACATTGAAAACACTGGTTCTAGTTCGATCACGGTAGTTAGACAACGATGGGCCTGGTTAGTGTTTCTATGGGTGGCCGGATGGGAAGACTAGGTGAAGCCAAGCTTCTTTTAACTGATATTCCTGGTTAAGTCGAGAATAGGTAGGGCGCACTTTCCTTGTTCAAATGCTCTGATATGACCATGTGTGTTTAGCCACTGTCAGAGAAGTCCTACTCACTGACGTCTGAAAACAGGGGTGTCGTTTAGGAAATTTCGAAGAATAAAGGAGAATGTCCATTCAAGGCAACAAGTGGAACACTTAGAATGGAGAATTCACCTCAAAGGGTAGTTGGAAAACCCTCATTTCACACTAATGATTTGCATGAGCTCCATGATCTTGACAGATCGAATGGCGTATGAATGGATGGCTGAATATCGACTATCATGGAAGTGCATCATCTCCTTACTATGAAAATAAATGAGACCGATTTATAGCATCGTAGAAGAAAGGCTTTCGTGGTGAGCGAATGATCTGATTTATTGATTGGTTGGATCGATATTTTTATTAATTAGTATGTGACGTAGTGACTTTCAGTGTAAAACATTCAATTATTTGACCACTTTGTGGATGCCAAATACTGTAGCTATTGATTTGAAAAAGTGAAAAATAATGAAACTTCTGTCGTTGACATTATCTCAAGCGTAATTTTTACGTATGAACAATTTTTTGTATGACATATTAAAATTGTTGATGAAAAAATAAGCAGTGAATTTTAAGTTTAAAACACTTTTTTTAAATCAAGGTTATCGATAGAGATATTTACAGTGAAATATCTCTGCTAACGTTCTTAGATAGAATTAGATTGTGATTAGTGATAGGTATCATAGAGTTGATCTGTTGCCGTTCGGCAATTTTCAACCATAATATATACCTCACAGTGCTGTTCATTCAAAGAGTGTTTAAATGTACTCTAGTGCTGGGTGTTTGTAGAATATACTTTCTGCGCTATATCAAGAACTTTTGGTTAGTTATCGGATCAGGTTAGCCTACATGGACACTGATTCATTTTTCTCGTTCGCGTTTATCGACTAAGGTGAACCCGTAATAGTTTCAAGCATACTTGAAGACGAACATAAAAACTGGCTACGGGGATGTGATCATATTGCTTCTTCGGGACTTGAATTCTTACACGAGTAGCAGCTGAACTTATGAAGATGTCGACACATACGAAGATGCATCATGACAAGACTGTAGTGGATCAAGTTAATTTGCCCCTTGCTACACTCAGTCTCACCTCACTTCAGCTCAGTCCGACAGCCCATCTAAAATTACTCGGTTCGATTGATTCAAACAGTTAAAATTAGCAGATTTCCAATCAAGCATATAAGATCAAGCCAACCCGCTCAGAAGTACCCAAGACTGGTCCTCATGTTCGTCCCAGAAATATCCTCTCCGACAGTAGCAAACAACAGTCCAGATCCAAATAAACCGTCGTGTGTCATTTCAGTTTCTTCAGAGGGAGGTGTTAGGATATTCATCCAATATCCTGACAAAATTATTGGTCAATCCCTACTGGTTAATTTCTATTGGTCAGTTTTACGATCGTCCTAGATATTAATGTCACGTACTTCATTGTTGTTTCCGATTGGTCTTTTCAACTGTCAGTGTCACAGACTTCAATGCTGTTTCCTGTTCCACCTAAATGTATGAATACGCATTATCTGTAGCGTTTTATAACCCGGACACAGATCTCTAGTACGAAATCCTGGTTTTCTTCTGGACTCGGACCTCGTACGTTGTGGATGTGAACTGAATTATGCAGTGCAAGCACATCTTTATGTCCGAATATGTTTGTCGACAAACGGTATTAATTTAGAAATTATGATATATGTGTAGAGTGATATTAACAGTCTTGATAGAACAGTGAGAAGACGTAATTGATCTGAAAAATGTTATGGTGTATTTGCGCCTCATACATTTCGAACAATCTGGTCACACATACACATGTCAAAGCATTTTATCTGAAGATTAATGAAAGGTCAATTAAATGAAAGTTCAAATATACATAAGGTGATAATTGTAAATAAAGGATAGAGAAAATTAACGTAATATTCAGAAGAATAATAAAGGGTAGGAAAATTGTCACATTACCCTAGGCTTAAAGATTACCAAGGTAAATTCAAGGTTATGACAAATTGTTTCTGCACACATAAGGGGACTTTTAATTTTCGAGCAGCCAAGGCCTACATAAACCTCAATATTCGTCCTTCAACATTTCTATACAATGTTTTGAAGGCTGTCTTGATGTCAATCTTAAGCGCCCTGTCTCAATTATGTGTTTTGCGATCGATGAACATGGTTTTCTATTTCCAACGCTAATCGGCTCATCTGAGGTTAAATGATTTTAAAGCCACTTAGGTACATGTTTCCCATAACCCTTGATTACAAAGTCCGATTACTCGCCGCTATGTATGTGTGTCCACACGGACATGTAAATTGATAAATACAATGGGATGCGATGTCATCATTCGATGACGGATTTTTCAATGATAATCAGTTTAGCAGCGTTGTATGTTAACTCTGTGGCTGCTTTTAGTCTCTGTCTTAATATTAGACCATCAGCTTCACCTCTAAATGATAAAGTGATATAAACCTTTTTCTTCTCAACAGAATGAAAACTTGCTTTCGTCTTAACTGATCTCTACACCGATTGATAAACTTTAGCGGATAGCCGTTTGAAATCAATGCTTCAGTTAAGAATATTTTGCATTGTCGTCAAATGTATCCGTTGATGCAAATCCTTTGAACCCTATTGAAGAGGCATTTTACCAACTTACTTACTTACTTACGCCTGTTACCCCCAATGGAGCATAGGCCGCCCACCAGTTTTCTCCAACCAACTCTGTCCTGGGCTTCCCTCTCCAGTTCTGTCCAATGTTTATTCATTCCTCCCGTATCTTTCTCTATTTCTCGGCGTAATTATTGCCTTGGCCTTCCTCATTTCCTTTGAACTTGAAGGTTCCATGTGAGGGCTTGTATCGTGACGCAGTTAGGTGCTTTTCTCAGTGTGTGTCTTATCCACCAACTCCACCGCTTCTTCTTGATTTCCTCCTCCACTGGAATCTGGTTTGTTCTCTCCCACAGTTCGTTGTTGCTGATGGTGTCTGGCCAACGGATCCAAAGTATTTTGTGTAGACAACTGTTTATAAACACTTGTATCTTCTGGATGATGACTTTCGTAGTTCTTCAAGTTTCCGCTCCATACAGTAGAACTGTCTTGACATTTGTATTGAAAATGCTGATTTTGGTTTTGTTTGAAAGTTGTTTGGAGTTGCAGATATTTTTCAACTGTAGACATGCAGCCCTCGCTTTGCCAATCCGCTCCCTCACATCTGCATCCGATCCACCTTAATTGTCGATGATGCTGCCCAGATATGTAAAGCATTTTACCAAACCTCGTTTATATTGCAATGGACAAAAGAGACTGATTGTTTTAAATATTAACAGTCATTAAAAATATATACTCACTCCAAGAAATTCTTCTGTAAATATGTACTTTGTTCAATGTCCAGAAATACTGATGTGAATTATTTTGAATATAGATTTTTAAATACTGATTACACATAGTGCTTCTCAAAAATAATGAGAAGAATATAAGTATTTCTAAATTAATTCTGGTAAATTATTGAACAATGAACGTGGTTAATATTCAACAAGTATATGTATGTACGTATATGAGGATAAGCACCAGAATATAAAACATAGTAGAAAGATAACTAAAAACTCCTTACTAAACTCTACAAAATGATACAGGCAACTGATAAACGAAGGAGGATCATTGGTTTTGTTTATCATTTCATGGCATTTGGAATAATAACAACTTTCACAGTATCCAACTATAGATACATTTATCCAGGACAAGCATTCAACCTTATGAATTATTTAGTTTTGTTAAAATATATCATATTCATAATAATGGTAAGATGGATGATTTAAATGTGTTTTTTTTTCTTCTGTAAATGATACATAATCCCTCATGATTATTCTGTCCATACTACTTCTGATCCTTTCTCTTTGTCTTCCATTTCTATCCACTAAAGAACTTGGGACTAGTGTATTTCGGCATATCAACGCCATTATTATTGTGTAAACAATATACCATACATAGTTAGTTATCTGTATGTATTTGCATTTACACTCGCATGGGTAAGTGATTTGATGCATTTCGAAAAAGAAAAAACAAGCTGTTTTCGGCATCTATTTCACTGCATTTTTCTATGGATTCAGCTATAACAACAGATATGTCCGGGTTGAAGAATATGCCATGGTGGTTCAATCATATATTTGTAAGTTAAAGGCGAATGTTTTTATTTTAAGTGAAAAGTTTATATGTCATGATTATATGTGTGGTTTTGTTGGTCAGTGTTTGAGATCATTCAATCGAAAGTTTGGAGCATTCATTCACGTTCATGATGACAACACACCCAGAAGTGCGAATCTTCAAGTCGGATTAAGAAGCTCCTAGATACGCATGATCATTATTGTCGAAAATGAATTTCATATAGATTGTAAGCTGATGTGAGGAATGTAGACAGTGAGTTGTTCCAACCTCACGGAAATCATCACGTACGAGCAGACGATTTGCTCAGTTGAAATAAATTTCATCCACATTTTGTAAATTTCAGTTAAATCTTACATTGATTTGCTAGCTAGAATATTTCATTTGTCCTGTAGACTGTCACATGATACAGTCGTATTTTCTTCCAATAAGAGAGTCATTCAGATCGGTTGACAGTATTCTGAATTACACACTTTATTCCTTATGAAGAAAAATGATCAATGGGTGATTAGTTTCGGTCTATCGCAGGCCCATTGTTCATTCATCTTATGCAAATTGATAGTTTTATTCACGTAGTAAGTCGTTACTGGAGTAAAATGTTCTTTTAATTTTGTCGTTAACAAACATCACTTGGTTATCACACTTCAGTGATAAATGCACAAGCCTCAGTTTACTCATGATTACTGCATCATGAATATTGTTTATCGAGAATAAATTGTATTAAGGGTGACCGCTATGATACTACACCTGACAATTCCATGACATATTCACATGACTGAAGTGATTCGCACTTCAGGTAGATTTATGAACTTGGTAGTTTTGTCTTAAGAGATACATTCACAAGTAAACGTACACCAGAAAATCAGCATAAACAAATTGAACACACGATTTTAACCATATAGAATGACAATGATATGCCTCCTAGTGACTAGCTTCATGATGTAATCCTTGAATCCTAGTGGGAATTCGTGGTGAGTAGAATTCAGTGCATGTTGGGTAGCAGATAGCGATGCAGTGCAATTATTGGATTAAGGTTGTATTATATCGTCGAGTGATTAAAGCTAGACATTCACAGTGTTGGTTACTGATTAGGTAATCAGAATTTGAAGTGTTCTCACGTGAAACTGAAGGTCATTGGTTGGATGTGTAAGATGCTGCTGATACTTCACTCAAGGCACCATCAGCTGTATTCTGCTGTGGCAGGGAATAAACCAGCTTCTGAGTGAATAGCAGCACCTAGGAACTGACGTTTTTCAGGTGAATAGGACATAACGCAAAAGTTACCGAACTTCGTGATAAGTTATAACCTCACATGCAATCCTTAGAACAGAAGGTAGAATGGAAGACCGAATAACACACTGGGTCGGAAAACGAGATACAGACATCAAAAAGAATGAACAGCTACCAGGAATAAGTTGAATAGAGCGCAGAGGACAGAGGTGATTGTAGACTGCTGGTTTGCAGCCTATATTCAGTTGTAATGGACGTAAGATATTAAAAGTTACTTTGTACTCACACTTAAACAATAAATTGCTTTATGTCTTGATAGTCATCAATATCAATGAGCAATCTATCAGAATGCTATGAAAGTTTGTTCATCCATCTTTATTCTCAAAAATATATCACCTGAGGAACGTTGATCACCACTGAAATATATTATGAACAGGATTTAAAACAATCGATTTTCGAATAAACTCATATGAGACCAAAAATATGAGAATGTCACGTGATGAGCATCGATCCATGAAATAATATGAAACAATTTTTCTGAACACTTCCTCAATCATCATTCACATACATGTTCGCCATTAATTAGGATTTGGATTATGCGAAATTTATCTTTATTCCACTTGACATTTCATTCATCAAATGTAGTGTGATAAATTGTGACACTGTCGACATCTTTTGCGTTTTTACACATTTGAAATTATCAATCAATCATTGTTAGACCACCAACATTAGAAACCTGGAAGCACTGAAAGACGGCCGTTTCGTCCTGGTATGGGACTCATCAGCAGTGCTCCTCGCAGGATTCGAACCCAGGACCTTCGGCATTGTGGGCGAACGCCTTACCATCGGACCACTGGGCCGGTACCCAACGGTGTTAATGTCTAACTGTGATTGATCTAGGGATTTCGCGCGACCTCACCCATTTGTCTTCGGTAGTTACTGATTGATTGATGATTGCGAATGCGTAAAAACGCAAACCTCCAAAACTCTGCCCCAAAATATCGTAACAGTGCTCACTATTGACTAGCTTCTTGAGGAAATTCTCGGAGTTCTAGTTGTGAAGACGTGACCGATGGAGTTCAACCCTGTCGGGTGTATGCAGTAACAACCAAAGACAAATGGGTGAGGTCGCGCAAAATCCCTAGATCAATCGGAGTTAGACATTAACACCGTTGGTTGTCGGCCCAGTGGTCCGATGGTAAGGCGTTCGCCCACAATGCCGAAGGTCCCGGGTTCGAATCCTGCGAGGGGCAGAAGACGTGGATGCGCACTGCTGATGAGTCCCCTACCAGGACGAAACGGCCGTCCAGTGCTTCCGAGTTTCTAATGGTGATCTAACAATGACTATCAACATCGCAATATTCTTGTCTTTGATTGTTAAACAAAATGTTGAGTTTATTCAGACCAGACTTCTTTGATTCATTGGAAGGAATTCATGCATAATCTATTTTTCTCCAAAAATCTTTTCTGCAGTATGGAAATTTCGATTTTTGCATTTAAGTACAGTCCATATCCTAAATTAGATAAGATTGCTGTTCGTTATCCTATATATTTAATCAGTTGGTTATTGGTCACGATATTCACATTCACCGGTTATGGGATTATTCGACTTGTCAAGCGTAATGACAATCATACTGAAGATTAGACTGATTAAGTCAATTTTATCGGGTTTAGTGTTAAATCAAAATATCTACCTGTATTCATATGTAACAACTCCGCCAGTAGAACCTTAGGGGCTACTGCCGGTCCCAAGCCCGGATAAAGGAGGAGGGTTGGACATGGGGTTGGCGGCCCCATTCCGTTGAAATCTCACTTGCCAAAAAAACGCTAACCAGAAAAAATAATTCAAACCATTTTAACTCTGCCCTGGGAGTTGGAAGAAGAATTATGACGTCTCGTGATGAAAGCCGAGTCCCCTCGGAAGTCACGGGGCCGATGCCTCTTCTGACAACCAGAGCAAAGATTTTTTTAGGTACACGGAATGTTCGTACATTGTGGGAGACTGGAAGACTATTTCAAGTTGCGGCAGAAATGAAAAGATACAACCTCGAGGTGCTCGGCATCAGTGAAACACATTGGACACAGGTAGGACAACTGAGACTTGCTTCAGGGGAACTGCTGTTATACTCTGGTCATGAAGATGAAAACGCTTCACATACACAAGGAGTTGCACTGATGCTGTCCAAACATGCACAAAAGGCACTGATAGGATGGGAATCTCATGGGCCGAGGATCATTAAAGCATCCTTCAAAACAAAGAAAGAGGACATTACAATGAACGTCATCCAATGTTATGCACCTACCAATGACTACAATGACGACGTTAAAGATCAATTCTACGAAAGGCTGCAGTCAATCGTCGAGAAATGTTCACCAAAGGATTTGACGATTCTTATGGGAGATCTGAATGCCAAGGTTGGAATGGACAACACTGGATATGAAGACATCATGGGACGACATGGACTGGGAGAAAGAAACGAAAACGGTGAGAGATTTGCAAACCTATGTGCCTTCAACAAACTGGTCATCGGTGGCACAATATTTCCGCACAAACGCATTCACAAAGCCACATGGATTTCACCGGATCACACTACTCAAAACCAAATTGACCATATCTGTATCAACAAAAAGTTCAGAAGTACCATGGAGGATGTGAGAACCAAGAGAGGAGCTGATATAGCTTCAGATCACCACTTGCTGATCGCCAAAATGAGATTGAAGCTAAAGAAGCACTGGACAACGGGGCAGACAACATCACAGAAGTTTAATACGGCCTTTCTTCGGGATACCGTAAAACTCAATGAATTCAAGATAGCCCTCACCAATAGGTTCCAGGCCTTTCAGGATCTACTCAATGGAGAGGAAGCAACGTTGGAGAACAATTGGAAAGGGATTAAGGAGGCAATCACTTCAACATGTCAGGAGGTCCTTGGTCGCAAGAATCACCATCACAAGGAATGGATCTCTGTTGGTACTCTTGAAAAAATTGAAGAAAGGAGGAACAAGAAGGCAGCAGTGAATGTCAGCCGAACAAGAGCAGAGAAAGTTAAGGCGCAAGCCGAGTATACAGAAGCAAACAGGGCAGTGAAGAAGAGCATCAGAGCTGACAAACGAAAACATGTGGAAGATCTAGGAATGACGGCGGAAAAGGCTGCAAGAGAAGGAAACTTGAGACAATTGTACGAAACAACAAAGAAGCTCGCCGGAAACTATCGTAAACCAGAACGACCAGTGAAAAGCAAGGAAGGGAAAATAATCAGCAGCACTGACGAACAGCGAAATAGGTGGGTGGAGCACTTTAAGGAACTATTGAATCGACCAGCTCCACTGAACCCACCCAACATCGAAGCAGCATCCACGGACCTCCCAATTAATATTGGCGCACCCACGATTGAGGAGATCAGTATAGCCATCAGACAAATCAAGAGCGGCAAAGCAGCAGGACCAGACAACATTCCAGCAGAGGCAATGAAAGCAGATGTGGAAGCAACTGCGAAAATATTTCACATTCTCTTCAAGAAGATTTGGGATGAGGAACAAGTACCATCAGATTGGAAAGAAGGATACCTGATCAAAATACCGAAGAAAGGTGATCTCAGCAAGTGTGAAAACTACAGAGGCATCACTCTTCTTTCAATACCAGGCAAAGTCTTCAACAGAGTATTGTTAAACAGAATGAAGGACTTCGTAGACGCCCAGCTTCGAGATCAACAGGCCGGATTTCGTAAGGATCGATCATGTACTGACCAAATTGCAACATTACGGATCATTGTGGAACAATCAGTTGAATGGAACTCACCACTCTACATCAACTTCATCGACTACGAGAAAGCATTCGATAGCGTGGATAGGAAAACACTGTGGAGGCTTCTTCGACACTACGGTGTGCCTGAGAAAATAGTCAACATCATACGGAATTCTTATGATGGATTCAACTGCAAAATCGTGCACGGAGGTCAGCTGATAGACTCTTTTGAGGTGAAGACCGGTGTGAGGCAAGGTTGCTTACTCTCACCCTTTCTCTTTCTCCTGGTCATCGACTGGATTGTGAAGACGTCAACATCTGGAGGGAAGCACGGTATTGAGTGGACAGCTAGGACGCAGCTGGACGATCTGGACTTCGCAGATGATCTGGCTCTTCTATCGCACACTCAACAACAAATGCAAGAGAAGACGACCAGTGTAGCAGCAGCCTCTGCAGCAGTAGGTCTCAACATACATAAAGGGAAAAGCAAAATTCTCCGATGCAACACAACATGCACCAACCGAATCACGCTTGATGGAGATACCTTGGAGGACGTTAACACCTTCACATATCTTGGCAGCATCATCGACGAGAAAGGTGGATCGGACGCAGATGTGAGGGCGCGGATTGGCAAAGCGAGGGCTGCATTTCTACAGTTGAAAAATATCTGGAACTCCAAACAACTTTCAAACAAAACCAAAATCAGGATTTTCAATACAAATGTGAAGACAGTTCTACTGTATGGAGCGGAAACATGGAGAACTACAAAAGCCATCATCCAGAAGATACAAGTGTTTATTAACAGTTGTCTACGCAAAATACTTCGTATTCGTTGGCCAGACACCATCAGCAACAACGAACTGTGGGAGAGAACAAACCAGATTCCAATGGAGGAAGAAATCAGGAAGAAGCGATGGAAGTGGATAGGACACACTCTACGAAAAGCACCTAACTGCGTCACTAGACAAGCCCTCACATGGAATCCTCAAGGCAAAAGGAAAAGAGGAAGGCCAAGGAACACACTACGCCGAGAAATAGAGAAAGATATGAGAGGAATGAACAAACACTGGACAGAACTGGAGAGGGAAGCCCAGGACAGAGTTGGTTGGAGAAAACTGGTGGGCGGCCTATGCTCCATTGGGGGTAACAGGCGAAAGTAAGTAAGTAATTCATATGTAACAGTACATTGTAAGAAACTTTTCATGTTGTTTGAATAATTTCTGTATTTCATTGTACATTGTTCTACAGATTGATGTGCAAATAACATTTGATTTCAATTATGTATTTGTCTAGACAAAACTTATGAATCTTATTCTACTTCAAATGTATTTCACTTGTCACTAAGTCGTACATTGTAAGCTGGAAGTCAACTCGGTAGTTTACATAGAATTTAATGACCATTGGCGCGCAAGAAAGCTGGTTTCGGGCTCGATTTGTCCTGATGCTTTTCGTAGACGCACACAGATCATGAATGTCATACTAGAATGAATAGATCATCTAGGATTGATAGGTTTCCAATGGTGGTCTCATGAGTTTTAAAGTGATAGGACAGTATGAAGATATATTAATACTTCGTATATTGAACATTGTCAGTCTGCTTTCACGTAGAACTTCATGCTCACGTACATCAGTTCAAGTTTCCAGCCCGCATGATATTGCTGATAGACTTGTCTTTTGGAAATATGTGTCATGTATTTTGTCAAACAGTCTAGTTATACATATAAAAATTATTGAACTATTAACAACGTTTAAGTTTATTTAAACAAAACTGCAATAATCATAAATAAACGAGAGGAAATATTATCTAAGTATTTAAACAATGAGGCATTGTAGCATTGAATTATGTCATAAGATAGTCTCAAGTGTTAGATATCGAGTACTACCAGTTCACCAGAACTCAGCATATTCAATAACTGGAGACAAACTGACGCGAATTTAAGCGAATTCATCCATTCACTCCTGGTAAGAACCACTTCCGTGAATCTAAACACCTGATTAAATCAATATTTTCTCTGGTTATTCCAATTATTTCAGAGGAAATTTTAGAATAACATATTCTCACAGTTATACTTTAGATTAGTACCGTTTTCATAAGCAACTCAGCAAATTTCACAGGTCTAGTTTACTAAATTATATTTGACCAATGAAAGATTGCGTAAAATGTTTGCTTACTATAGTATCATTTAACGTGGTTCGTTGAATTTCACCACGTATGACTTACAACTTATCCTGTTGACGTCTATCTCTACCAATTTATAAAACTCGAAATCAACAGATTTTATGCTTCATAGAGATATAAGTTCTACAGGTTCATTAGGCACGCCCGATTATTGATTAGAACTAGAATTCAGAGTATGTTCAGCACTTGTCGTTACGAATTATTTGCCTTTCAGGGTTAATGTTTATTCAAAGAGTGTTTCAATGTAATCATGTAAACAGTCTAGCGATTTGATATTCAAACACTCTTTGAAATATCCTTCTATTTCGATTTCCCCACTGGTAAAATCATGCTAGCATATTACAAAGAAGTATCATGAAGTATTGTATTGAAGTATTTGTGAAAAATAAACATTATTGTACTCATTTTGTTTAATTGTACAAAAAAACGCTACTTGCACGCAACGTTCTCTTCACGTTGCTGCCATTTTTCTCTACTTGTTGTTCCCGATGTAATGCCTACTGTCTCCTTCAATAAAATCTTGGCACATAGATTTATCTTGATATACGTGACAGGACTGAATGGAACATTTACTGGTGATGATAATCAATCTGGTATCTTGACTTGCTCACTAAACTGTGATGAAATATTCGTCTGTTATAATATGAAATTTTAATCACCGATAAGGTGATACTACTGGTTCGAAGATATTCACGTCTACAGTAGTACGGTATATATTATTATTGAACATTGAGTTGTAAAGAACAAGCACATATATATCTATATATGGATAAATTTTTTTCCGGCCAATAATTTAAACTTTATGTTACGTAAAGAATAATTCAATCGCTCATTATGAATATATTCACTCTTAAACACAGTTCTACATTCTGTAAGCTTGTACTATGTATTTTAAAAGTAAAGAGAATGTGAAAATTGATGTATGTGTGTATCTCTTTTTTGTCAAGATTTTCATTAAAACCTATGAATCTATATTAACAAGTATTTACAAATTATTTATGGTAGCTTATTGAAATTGTAAACAATAAGTCATACAACAGTGATATATTCATATATGCATATATATATATACAACGGAATACAATGCATAGTCAACAGTAACAATGGAAAATAATCAACAACAGCAACAACATCAACACCATGAAACAACTCTGCACAAAAAGAAACCGAAAGTCAGAGCACGAAGAATAATTGGTATCGTCTATCATTTAATGATACTGGCAGTATTAAATACTCTCGCGATTTTCAGTCATAAATACATTTATCCAGGACAAACAATCAGTCTATTGAATTTTTTACTTCTGTCGAAATTTATTACATTTATAACAATGGTAAGATAAGTGTTTATTTTCCTTCTATTTCAATACATTGAAGACTATGGTACAAGTTTATTTTATCATGTCGACACCATTACAACTATGTAAACAGTATACAGTACATAGTTGTTTCTATGTGCTTGCATTTACATACTCATGGGTAAGTGATTCCATTTCACATGTCTAATGCACATTTTTTGTTTGAAAACAAAACAGGGGGTTTACATAATCTATTTCATTGCAATTATTATTTATCCATCTGGGACAAACGATATTGCTGACTTGGGGGATATGCCAGTATGGTTCAATCATTTATGTGTAAGTTGAGGAAAAATGTTTTTTCAATTTTTTTGCAAAAAGGTGTAAACTTGCAAAAATGTACATGATTTTTGTTTAGTCATTATTTGCTGATATCATTATTCAATCAAATGTCGGGGACATAGAACAATAAAAGTACTTGCGATCATGAAGATACATTAGCAAAATCATTATTTCCGTAACCTGATGTAAGAAATGTAGTTATTGTGTGGTGCGAGCTACTTATAAGTAGTATATGACGTGGGCGTCAACGTAATGTCTGGCAGCAGAAGATGGGAGAAAATCAAGAGAGGAAGAGTTAGAACAGAATGGAATTTGTATGAGACGCATGAATAGTGACAATGGATTGTTGATGTTTTGCAACAGGAACAGTCTAGTTCAATATGATGAACTGTTATTTTGCAAATTAACGATTTACGATATGGTCCGATATAACAGAATCATATTTTCAAATGAGAGAGTAATTAATAGCATTTGACCATAAATCCACAGTACATACATTAACCGTATCAACAGAACTTATCTGCGTTAACCAGCATTGGTCTATAATAAACAGTCAACTGTTTATTCATCTCAATCCTGTTCAGAATTCAACAAAAACTCACGTCTATCTAAGTGTTTTCATTGATTTGAGTAGTATATTTAAGTTTGACAATGAAATACTCATTTTTATTTGATTTTCTCAATTGTAGCATCTCTTGCCTGCAGTTGTAGTTTTGATCGAAGCGTTTATTACTCGACCAAAACGTGTAATACTGTGGAAATCATTCGTTGTTTGTTACACATTAATATTAGCCTACAATACCTAGTAAGTTGTTACTGGACATATAAAATAAACTAATTTAGCAACAAATAAACCAACTTGTCACTGTAATGATATAAAAAATACTTATTTATCCATCTTTATTCATGTGAAAGATTACTTAAAAAAAACATTGATCACGATTGAGATATATGCGGAACCTAACCTAATAATCCATTTTTATGTATGATCAAATGAATTCACATGAGATCAACACACACGATGAGTATCTCGATCTATAAAATGATATTATACTATTATTCTGTATCGCACAATATAAATGAACACTACATATTGATCCAACTCAGTAGGATTAGTATTGCACTTGGACACTTTCTCCATCATCATTCTCAAAAACGTGTTTCTCATATACTCTGATTTGGATTATGTAAAATTCATCATGATTATACATTATATATTCTATTCGTCGAATCGAGTGTAGTGAATTGTGACATTGTGGTGCTGTGGTGCGAACTACTTATAAGTAGTATATAACGTGAGTGTCAACGTAAAGTCTGATAGCATAATACGGGGGGAAGATCAAGAAAGGAAGAGTTAGAAAACAATGGAATTTGTATGAAACAAACGCATGAATAGTGACAATGGATTGTTGATGTTTGGCAACAGAAACAGTCCAGTTCCATAGGATGATTGTTTGATTAAAATGTTGAGTTTATTCAGATCATAAATTCTCTGATTCCTTGTTATTATCATGCCCTAATGTATTTCTGTTCAAAAAAATCTTTTCTTGCAGTTTAGAAATTGCAATTACGATGTATGATTACAGTCCATATCCTAAATTATATGAGATTGCTGTTTACTATCGTTATCTTATATATTTGATCTGTTGGTTACTGGTAACTGCACTTATCTTTGCCAGTTATGTACTACTTCGATTTATCAGGCATAATGATATAGAAATTGATAGTGCCACTGTTTAAGTCAATTAAGTCCCTCAAGTTTGCTATTGAATCAAAGTTGAATCGTAATTTCCAAACAAAATATATCAATTTGTATTCTTACAAACACCTATTTATAAAATTTTTGTTAAAAATTTCTATATCTCATTGTACATTCTTTTAAGTGTTATTCAGAATGATGTGTAAAAGTCATTGCATATATGAATGAATTAAGTATTTGTAAATATAATTACAATTGAACTTTGTTTCAATTTCAACTCATTTTCAATTTATTTTTCACTAAAAAAAGGTTACAAAATGTTCTAAAGTAGTTTTATAGTTTGGCAATCACCTAATTTTAAATGACTTGTTATGGAAAATGATATGATCATTAGGCGGTTGTTTTAACCAGTTAAGGACTGTTTGAACTTATCAACTTAGAGTACAGGATAGAAAAATTTTGAGTTCTCATGCAAGAATACTCATAGATATATAGCTAAAGTCAGTCTATTTAGAGAATGAAACAATGTGAAAGAAATATACACCTTTTAACTATACTCATTCCTTGTGGAATCTCTTCAGTAAATGTAAAATAGCTAATAATATCAATATTCTTTTGTGTTATACTAGTAGTTGTAAGATAAATTACAAAACGTTATATTCCTAGCATCATACAGTGTGATACAACTGTTCTACAAATAATTCAGCAAAGTTGACATTTCCGATTAACTAGGTTATTCTGAAATCGATAAGAGTACCTACAAACTACATAAATGTTGAACTTTGTGCGTTGAATTTTTGTGCTAATGAATAATAGTTTATCAAAGATAAATCAGTGTAAACGTTATTTTATGATAATTATGGTTTAAAAAATATAACGTGGTGAAGGGTAGTATAACAGAATTAATTATGAAACTCATTTATTTCTCAACAATTTTACTTAAAATTGTAAACATCGGAACAAAGACGCACTTAATTTTTATGAGTTGCAGAAATTATTGAACTTGTGAGTTAAGTGCCGTATTGACCAGTTGATTTGACTAAAGAAGGTGACTTTCTCTGGAAGCTATACGTTGAAGCTACCAACAAAATGTTTATTCACTAGTCAGTGACAAGACGTTCCAAATCTTAGGTTCCGTCGTTTTACAGCAAACGTTCGGTTGACTGCTTTGACGAAGAAAAAGAAATTTTTTTCATTGAAAGGTTGTATGGATTGTTGAATTTCATCAAAATCACGAGTTTATCAATTTAAGACCGTCTTCGAAAAAACCGAAGCATTGGAAGACCAATTTACATAGTAATGCTTCTCATCAGTAGTCAGTGTGTATCAATGTGTATAGTCGACTAGAACAAATGATAGTCGCTCTGAACCGCCAAAATGTCATCTATTGAACACATAGCCGGATTTCAACGGAGTCGTGGTTTGACTTTCTACAATTCTTCGACTCATGATTTCAATGGAAGTACGTGATCGTAAGTTCAACCAATAAATAAAGAGCCTATGTCGGGTCCGAGAATAGATACTCGTTCATAGTTTATGTATATATGTGTGCATGAAAATAGTTTATTTATATAAGGAAATTTTCAGCAAATCGTGGACAGAACACTGTTGAAATAACTGACTACGCAGTTCAGTAGTGGGGCCATGTTATTCTGTACTTTGAAGTGAAATAAAGTGAATATCTGTTCAATCATTGAACACAATGTAAACGAACAAAGCGCAGAGAACCGATATACAGAATTTGTTACAACAAAATATAACATGCAACATGTATATGTGACATCTGTATCGAAAATTCAGTAACATGTATTGTCAAAACGAAGAAAATGAGGAACATATGCACCAAAACACTAAATAATTATATGAATAGTAAATGTATAGAAGTTTTAACGAAAATGGTAGATATACAATGAAATAAAACATATCTATAATATATAGTAACAGTGTACGATTACCATAGTAGAACAGCTGAATGGCATCAGCTTACATCAATATGTGAGTGATGACAGAAAAATCATTTTTCACTAAACGCTTGAAAATTTTAGCAAATCATTGAACTACTGTGTATTTCTGAGTAGTATATCTGTGCATCAGAAATTAGTACGAAACTATGAGACTAAAGGCAGAGTAATGTCCTAGTGAAGACGTCACTTCACTAACACAGTAGTAGATGAGTATTTCTTTTAAATATTTGCCTAGCATCTTTAGCAACGAGCTGAAATCGAACAGTGATAATACCTGAATTGTTTATTTTCGTATAAATCCATGAGTGCATGTGTGTTAACATCACTCCAAACCTGTGTTTTCAATCTGTAAACTTCTCCCCTTACTCATATCGGCAAAACAGTCTGAAATTAGATGATACTCTAAGACAAATTATAGTTATCAACTGAATCGTACGAACCGTTTATTCGCCTACTTTGTTCTTGTTTATTGAATTTATATAACAGAGGGGCGTTCGAAAACCATTCTGAACAAAATGATTTTCAGTCTTAACCCAGTTGTCTTTTCAAAGCTATTAAGTTACTGATTGAAGAAAGTTCGTTTTTAAACAACTAATGTGCAATCACTGGTTTCATACAAGCAACGTCAGTGCGAAAATCAACTATCTGACAAGATGAAACAATACACTACGTTTAAATAGATAACAAGACACTGTCCTAACTGTTATGGTCAACTGTGAATTTATGTATGTTTATATAAGCACGTGACTAGTATGAGAATGACGATTTCAATGAAAAATCAACATAGCGTTTGCTTTCTACATCAAAACAGCGAAAGTACACACCTATCAGAACGGACACATCATAGCGTCTCTTATAAGCGACCTACAATAGTATATTCAAAGTGATTAGGACTAATGATGAAATTGCCACATTGGATTAGATTGGAAAAACAGACATCATTAGCATCAACAACTTCAAAACTAGCCTTCATCCAAGAGCACTACAATTCAGTATGTAGGCATAATCATACAATCATCAGATTACCAAGGTGAGATTTCGAGCCATCTGCAACAGCAACGGAAGAAAACCTGACGATCGTAATGATAATAATAATAATAATAATAATATTTATTATACAACATGTTCAAAAAAACCTCTAGACCAATCTTACTAATGTAATAAGTCTTATATATTTGGACAGAACCGAGAAGTCTTAAATGTTAAAAGATTCAACTGGACAGCGATATCTATACTTCAATGGTTTGATGGCAATAAATATTACTAACATGCTCATAAATATAAATCTATTTGGGATACTACGTATTTTTCATATATTGTTTTTTTGAAACCATGAATCGATCGATGTTAGACTACCATTAGAAACCTGGAAGCACTGGACGGCCGTTTCGTCCTGGTATGGGACTCCTAAGCAGTGCGCATCCACGACTCCTGCATCCCGCAGGAGTTGGATACCGGCTCAGTGGTCTAACGGTTAGGGCGTTCGCGCACAATACCGAAGGTCCTGGGTTCGAATCCTGCGGGATGCAGGAGTCGTGGATGCGCACTGCTGAGGAGTCCCACACCAGGACGAAACGGCCGTCCAGTGCTTCCAGGTTTCTAATGGTAGTCTAACATTGATCGATTCATGGTTTCAAAAAATGTGTAACTTACCAATCTTCACAACCCCTGTAATGAATATATTGTTTTAACGATAATATATATATATGTACAGTCAAATACAATTTCTTAAACAGTAAACATGGAGGAAAAAATGTCTCCATTACCTAAACAGAATTACATACAAAAATTACCAAACGTCACAAATAGTTGACTTGCGGAAGAATTTACTCAAATTGTAGTCACAATTTCCTAACTTTATTTTGATTTGAGCATTGAATAACACAGTGTTGTAAAGTGACATGAATTGCCTATCACTTTCAGCAATGTGGATGTCCATATTTGTAACCAGGTAACTAAAAACTTCTAACGTCAGTTACCATCGATTCATGCGACGCAATTCCGCATTACACATAAGATGACGATCATCACTAAATATATATTTCCTTATACTGAAAGGAGATTTATGGATCCACAGACTCGTCGGTAATGAAGTAAACTGAAGGAAAAAATTTATTCCAGTTGACGTACTCTGTATACTCAGCAGATTAGTGAGTTAAACTGTATCAGTGCGCCATCGCGTTGATGCTCAAGGTATATAATAGCACAATAATTTATCATAGTTTCAGTCAGTATATCCGAATGTCTGTTACTGAATACATTCAGTGTGATACTTGACGCTTTGCCTGCGTCTATCTTTGTGCATTTTCATGAATGCGCGTCAATTCACATTTCATCTGAATGAACACAGCTAGTTAAATACCATGAATACGTAACCACAGCTTCCAATCTTGAGTAAAATTGTTGATCATTTGAGCAATGAAACATTTGCTGTCTTATTAAAATAAAGCGTGTCGAACAAGTGAGACATAGTTGTGAAAGTGAAAAAAAGATTCTGAATTGTGAATTAAAAGAGTTTTCAAGCCATTCAACACCTATCTACACTGAATATCATCGTGAACAAACAGCACCTCAAATCATCCATCCATTACTAAGCTTCTTGAAAAAAATTCTGCGCAATAACATCACCGGTGTGTGACAATTGACTTTTGAAGAATTCCATATTTCATCAAAATGTGTATAGAGCACTCACTAGTTTTCGAAACTTTCTGAGCATCAATGTTCGGTCATTCTGTGTGGAGCAAGCTGCGTTGAAATCATCATTCTGAATGAAACAGACTCTTGCCAATGCTTTCAGTTCCGATATAATACCACGAACGAGCAGATATGCAAGGATGCTTTGTCTCACACATCGCATGATTTGGATGTCGGAATGGCATCAACTATTCCATCAAACAAATGATAGTAGGGGACGTTTGTTGATCTGGTGAACATTCCTCATTGAAATCACTATTGTAACGTATTCATCAACATCGAAAACTATTCAAATCTCATGATTTTACGAGTTTGGTAAGTGAAGAAATAATTGACATTATTCTAAGAAATCGATAAATTAGATAGATTTGAATGACTGATTATCTATGATGTGTGCAAATTTATAAATCAGATGCACATTATGAGTACTCTGGTTGAGATGCTGATATTGATCTGTAATTACTGCTAATACTTTTCATATATTTACAAAGGACTATCTATACGTTACTTTTCATCATATGAATCACTGTTTTTAGCGGGGTAAAGTAACTTCAAAGTTTGTGTGTATATAGGTCAAATTTTTATTTGTCAGTACCAATAATATAATTAATTACATTGAGTAATACAAACATTCTTTTCAACGTATAAAAAAAACAGGTTTATAATATAGTTAGTTGTTAAAGAATAATTTAGTCAAACTATTGTGTGTATTACGGTTGATTGGATGTGATATCAGAAGAATGAAGCCACACAACATAGAATCCAAGAAGTTTACAACTATTCAATCTCTTAAGATTCTTGCCATCGTCTATCGTCTGTTAGTTCTTATCGCCCTTAGCACAATATCAATTTATGGCTATGAATACTTTTACCAAGATGAAACCTACGACATTTGGAGATTGTTAAGGCTGTTCAAATGTCTTTCTGTAATTATATTAGTAAGTGTACATTCACTCCATAATTCATATGGCTTTCATCTAGGCTTTATTGATCGTGTATTTTATGACTGCTTCATTGTTTCAATGGTTCAAATTTCATAAAATACATGGTTACTTTTATGTTGTTGTACTCACATATAGTTGGGTAAGTGTTCTCATTTTAATAACTTTGGCTAATTTCAACACATTTTTTCTTCAAAATTAATGATAGGTAGCATTGTGTATGTATTGGTTATTCATTTTATTGGATCCCAGTATTTTTACTTGCAATACAGAAATAAAAAATATACCATTATGGTTCATTCATATGAGTGTAAGTCATCTATAAAAAATGTATATTTTTATGTGGTCAATTTCTTGATTCATGTTAAACAGTGTGTTTTTGTAACTTAGTTCTAAAATGTTCTTGATCATGTTGATAGCATTAGGTTCTTGTAATATATTTTCACTATATCGACGGCAAACATTAGGATTAAGGGTTTTCTTTGAAGGATCACTGAACTTTGATAGATTTTCTCACTGGTTTGTGTGATCAATAGGATAGACTTGTGTAAATGTCGGACATTACGTCTCACCACAACCACTGGATGCACTTCAGACTGTTGAACATCAATTCTTAATGAAATACCTTAACGTGATAAGACGAAACTCGAGTGTTAAGCATTCCAAGTCAAATTCATCCTAATCACAGCTGTTATTTTTTGAAACATGGTGATATATCCAATTTCTGATTCCTGGTTTACAGTTTTTTTAAGTTTGATGTTACTTCCTGACGAGACATCAACTGAAAACAATTTGAATTAGGCATACGATTGTTGATTGATCATTTCAACAGAAGAATGTTAAATTCTTCATGTTCGATTAATATGTTGATTGAATTCACACGCAATAAATATACTTCTTTCAATTTACTATTGAAGAACCTATTGATACCAGTGGTAATCGTAACTGAAGCTTTGATATGGGTACCAAGAACCGTTAATATACTAATTTCCATTCTGATATGCTGTACATTGGCGTTGATCTACAATATTTAGTGAGTTTAGTTTTTGCATATAAATAATATTCATAATTGCTTGTTACTGATCACATCACTGATGTTCAACTGAATAATTATCAACAGTTATTTTCATATTTTTCTAATGATATTGTGTTGTGGTAATTGATTGATTGAATGGTGAGTGCTCTGTTTGTTGATGGCAATAAATGCTTCTGTGAAAGCTGTTTAACGAGTCTAATGCAGCTGAGAGAAAGCAACACAACAAACTGGTTTCTCTTCAGTCTTATTTTATTATTCTAGTAGTTTTCTGCCTACTAACAAAAAAAGAAGCATCATTCAGATAACCAGTGTCTGAACTTATTGCAGAAGCAGTGATACGAAGATTAGAAGCTTCAATTTAACCACTAATCAAGCTTACAATGCGGGATTATTTTGTGGACGACACAACAGGCAAAAGAAAGACATAGTGAGTCCCTACAATCCGATAAACGATCTGTTTGACGACATAAATTTTATCAATGGAAAGGAGCCAAACAACATATTATTATTCTTGGATATGCTGACCATGAGAACAAACACAATAAATCTAGAATTTAAGTTTGATCAAAGCCATCTTACATATATCTGAATCGCAATGATTGTAGCAACAACCCAAGACCCCACGAAATCAACTGCATGGAAAATGTACTTAATTGGTATAAAATACTCTGCTTTCGACATAAACCACGAAAAAATGAGGAGAACCACCCGAAAACCATATTACCGAAGGACGGCTATCAACGTAACTCCATCAAAACTTATCAATTTACACCATCGACCGGAGTGAAATCAAGCAAGGGAACCTTCAGACGCGTCATCAAACGATACAGTAAAGACTTATTGGAAATATCATTGAAGCTATTGGGAACAGCGGAAATATGCTTAGCAAAATTGATTCAATCAATCACCTGTTGACAAAAGTATGGATTGATTAAAACTGTAGACAACAATATATCAGACGTAGTTGACGTCCGCTTCAGCTTGACCTATGTGAACATTAATTAGTTTTGTAAAACCAAGTCGCATTTTTTCCTCATATCACTGCTTATGAACAACTATGGACAAGTATTCCGTTGGAAAAATGGTGAAACAGTAGATAGCGAAAATGCAGAGAATATCGAATATTTCTGGAAGCTTAGTACTGAGGTTAGTTGGTAGTCAACAAACACTTGAAGATTGAGTCAATGTATCAATAATACAGAAAAGTCTTAGCGAAACATGGGTTCAAGGTCCAGAACAATGAAGGATACAATTAAATTACTAACCGCCAACCATTGTAGAGATCGACAGAACAATCTTGAAGTCATATATGGAGACATTCGGATTCGTCACTTCGACTTCAAGCTTGTGCTGACGATTTTTTTCAAACAAAAAACGAAAACTCTACAACCGGATCATTCAACTCAGGTAACAAAACTTCACCATGAATTTTACGATGGTTAATTGATCTATGCATCAATATATATAAAAATGTGTCATCTTGAACAATAGAATTTCGTGAAGAATGACCACCATTTTCAAATGTGAACTGAAACAACTAGTTTGAATATAAATACACTCTGTGGAGTGAAAAAAAAATGTTGGACGAGGATAGATTTACTATCCTAACGTCTCAACATATTTCAGTATTAATAGTAGCCTTCAACCCATTGTTTAAATGTTAGTTACAGTGAACTAACAGATGTATATTCAGAGTAAATTTCAGTTCTTCCATTATACAGAGTTAAATCACATTGATGAGTATTCGCAGAACAAACTTTAAAGCACCTATTTAACCAATTTCCTCATTAATAGAAAAAAATAATTAACTTTTCAAATGTACGTTGAAATCTGATCTAGAATTAAAGTCAGCTGACATCAGACCAGTAATCTTGATGAATGCATGACAACAAATACGAACACACTCAGATGATAAATTATATTGTATTGAGTGATTTAACTCAGTTTATATCCAGTCGATTCAACCATAGTAAATACATGTTGATCGTAGATTTTGAAATAGAAATTTAACTTTTAAAGGTTACTTATAAGCAAGTAAGAATCGATTGATCGTACATCTAAAAACAATTTTATGAACCTTAGGTTCAATGATATTAAATTCTTTAATAAGAATCCCGGTGAAATCGTTAAGGAATGCATATATTCAAATTTTGATGAATTCGTTCTAACAGTAATTCCATTAAGGAATGTTCACCAGATCACCAAACGTCTCCTACTCTCATTTGTTTGATGGAATTGTCGATGATATCCCGACATTCAAATCATGTGCTGTGTCAGACAAACCATATTTGCATATCTGCTCGTTCGTTGTAACACGTTGGAACTGAAAGCGTTGGCAAGAGTTTGTTTCATTCAGAATGACGGCTTCAACGCAGCTTGCTCGACACAGGATGACTGAACATCGATGCTCAGAAAGCTCCGAAATCTAGAGTGTGCTCTGTATACATTTTGATGAAATACGTAATTCTTCAAAAGTTGATTGTCACACATCGGTGATCTTATTGCGTAGTTTATGGTGACACGTGCTCACCATAACTAAATTTATTATATGCGATTCAGTGTCGATCAGCATCATCTCAAGCACACTGTGATGTCTATTAAAACATTTAACTTTTAAGGTTTACTTATTAGCAAGTAAGAATCGATTGATCGTACAGCTAAAAACAATTTTATGAACCTTAGGTTCAGTGATTTTAAATTCTTTAATAAGAATCCCGGTGAAATCGTTAAGGAATGCATTTATTCAAATTTCGATGAATTCTCTGCAACAGTAATTCCATTGAGGAATGTTCACCAGATCACCAAAGAGACCACTATTATCATGTGTTTGATGGAATAGTCGATGATATCCCGACATCCAAATTATGTGGTGTGTTAGACAAACCATATTTGCATATCTGCTCGTCGGAACTGAAAGCGTTGGCAACAGTTTGTTTCATTCAGAATGACGGCTTCAACGCAGCTTACCGAACGCGCAATGACTGAACATCAGTGCTCGAAAAGCTTCGAAAACTAGTTAGTGCTCTATACACATTTTGACGAAATACGGAATTCTTCAGAAGTTTATTGCCACACATCGGTGATCTTATTGCGAAGTTTGTGGTGACAAGTGCTCACCATAACTAAATATATTATATGCGATTCAGTGTCGATCAGCATCATCTCAAGCACACTGTGATGTCTATTAAAACATTTAACTTTTAAGGTTTACTTATTAGCAAGTAAGAATCGATTGATCGTACAGCTAAAAACAATTTTATGAACCTTAGGTTCAGTGATTTTAAATTCTTTAATAAGAATCCCGGTGAAATCGTTAAGGAATGCATTTATTCAAATTTCGATGAATTCTCTGCAACAGTAATTCCATTGAGGAATGTTCACCAGATCACCAAAGAGACCACTATTATCATGTGTTTGATGGAATAGTCGATGATATCCCGACATCCAAATTATGTGGTGTGTTAGACAAACCATATTTGCATATCTGCTCGTCGGAACTGAAAGCGTTGGCAACAGTTTGTTTCATTCAGAATGACGGCTTCAACGCAGCTTACCGAACGCGCAATGACTGAACATCAGTGCTCGAAAAGCTTCGAAAACTAGTTAGTGCTCTATACACATTTTGACGAAATACGGAATTCTTCAGAAGTTTATTGCCACACATCGGTGATCTTATTGCGAAGTTTGTGGTGACAAGTGCTCACCATAACTAAATTTATTATATGCGATTCAGTGTCGATCAGCATCATCTCAAGCACACTGTGATGTCTATTAAAACATTTAACTTTTAAGGTTTACTTATTAGCAAGTAAGAATCGATTGATCGTACAGCTAAAAACAATTTTATGAACCTTAGGTTCAGTGATTTTAAATTCTTTAATAAGAATCCCGGTGAAATCGTTAAGGAATGCATTTATTCAAATTTCGATGAATTCTCTGCAACAGTAATTCCATTGAGGAATGTTCACCAGATCACCAAAGAGACCACTATTATCATGTGTTTGATGGAATAGTCGATGATATCCCGACATCCAAATTATGTGGTGTGTTAGACAAACCATATTTGCATATCTGCTCGTCGGAACTGAAAGCGTTGGCAACAGTTTGTTTCATTCAGAATGACGGCTTCAACGCAGCTTACCGAACGCGCAATGACTGAACATCAGTGCTCGAAAAGCTTCGAAAACTAGTTAGTGCTCTATACACATTTTGACGAAATACGGAATTCTTCAGAAGTTTATTGCCACACATCGGTGATCTTATTGCGAAGTTTGTGGTGACAAGTGCTCACCATAACTAAATTTATTATATGCGATTCAGTGTCGATCAGCATCATCTCAAGCACACTGTGATGTCTATTAAAACATTTAACTTTTAAGGTTTACTTATTAGCAAGTAAGAATCGATTGATCGTACAGCTAAAAACAATTTTATGAACCTTAGGTTCAATGATATGAAATTCTTTAATAAGAATCCCGGTGAAATCGTTAAGGAATGCATTTATTCAAATTTCGATGAATTCTCTGCAACAGTAATTCCATTGAGGAATGTTCACCAGATCACCAAAGAGACCACTATTATCATGTGTTTGATGGAATAGTCGATGATATCCCGACATCCAAATTATGTGGTGTGTTAGACAAACCATATTTGCATATCTGCTCGTCGGAACTGAAAGCGTTGGCAACAGTTTGTTTCATTCAGAATGACGGCTTCAACGCAGCTTACCGAACGCGCAATGACTGAACATCAGTGCTCGAAAAGCTTCGAAAACTAGTTAGTGCTCTATACACATTTTGACGAAATACGGAATTCTTCAGAAGTTTATTGCCACACATCGGTGATCTTATTGCGAAGTTTGTGGTGACAAGTGCTCACCATAACTAAATATATTATATGCGATTCAGTGTCGATCAGCATCATCTCAAGCACACTGTGATGTCTATTAAAACATTTAACTTTTAAGGTTTACTTATTAGCAAGTAAGAATCGATTGATCGTACAGCTAAAAACAATTTTATGAACCTTAGGTTCAATGATATGAAATTCTTTAATACGAATCCTAGTGACATTGTTAAGAAATGCATATATATTCAAATTTCGATGAATTCTCTGCAACAGTAATTCCATTGAGGAATGTTCACCAGATCACCAAAGAGACCACTATTATCATGTGTTTGATGGAATTGTCAATGCTATCCCGACATTCAAATCATGTGGTGCATATCTGCATATCTGCTCGTTCGTGGTATGATATCGGAAATGAAAGCGTCGGCAAAAGTCTATTACATTCAGAATGACGGCTTCAACGCAGCTTGCCCCACACAGAATGACCGAACACTGATGCTCAGAAATCTTCAAAAACTAGAGGGTGTTCTGTACACATTTAGATGAAATATGGAATTCTTCAAAAGTTAATTGTCACATACCAACGATGTTATTGCGTACTTTCTGGTGACAAGTGCGAAGCAGTATCGATCAGCATCATCTCAACAGCACTGCGATGTCTATTAAAACAGTTAACTTGATAAATTTTATTATTGTGTTTTGACAGTTATTGAATAACTTATTTCGAAATCTCTCATTTGTCCACAGTGTCGAGATTCAAATCATCAGATTCCAACACAGTATATATCCACATCTAGACAAGTTACGTGTTAGTCATCGATATATGATTTATTTTGTTGGGTGGTTATGGATCATCATATTCACTTTCATTTCATGCCTGCTTGTACGTTCACTGAATCCACGTGACCGCCTTCAATGTTTCCAAACAAAAGTAAACAAGAAAATCTCTTGAATAACAATAACTGAGAGAATTAGTTTCTATCGATATAATGACAAATTTCTGTTGCATATGTTTGACATTGAATGCTTATATATATATATTAAAATACATGAAACTCTTGTTCTTGCTGTTTTGGTTTGTGAAGTGTTTGTTTGACGTGTTTGATAATTTTTACCAGTAAATCTTTCCTTATATCTGTGTATGTCTGAATATCTACCATTTGTGTAATGATTTGCGTTGTTGACAGTTGCAGAGTGTTGATACGCGATTTGTTATCATGAATTTCGTTCGACAAATATTTGATGTTCATCTCCTTTTTTGTTTGTGTGATTGTATATCTGTTTCTAAGCCGTTTAAGCAAATGGATCAATTTGGTATATCTAACATGTCAGTGTGATCGGATTCTGTGATAGATCGATTTGGTTTTATGTTTAGTATCTATTTGGCTGGCGGATAAATATGATTTTGAATCAACAGTGTACAGTGAATTTGAAATCAACAGAAAAGGTGGTAGTTTCAGCTGCTTTTAGTTCACTGTTCAGTGTATCTTCCTTCATGAAGCCAGGTTATTGTAATCACGAAATGAATACTGAAAAGTATCTTTAAAAGTGTAATATATGTACTTGAGTTTCACTAGTTTGAATGTGAACCTAAAGAGATCACTTTTTGTGGAAGTTTTTACTTTGTACTTACTTGAATAAGGTGCATCTCTCATCATTTGATAAATGATTCCTGTGAACGATGATAGTTTAAATGAAGTGTTGTTTTTCCTGGATGCTGTTCAGTGTAGGCATGTGTTGAATCGATTTGAAACTGTCTTTGTGATCTAGTCAGGATCTTCGTGTCTGTGTCACATTTGCATTCCACTTGTTGTGTATGCTTCATTTTGATGAGACAGCAAATATTTCACTGCTCCAAAGATCATTGATGTTACGCTAGATTGGAAGCACTGATTATATTGATGGTATAAAATAAGTTTTACGTTTCTTCATATGAAATGTGAACTTACCGGAATTTATTACCATGAAGGTAGATAGACATAGACGAAATTTCAGTTACCACGCTGAATATATTCATTAACAGACAATCGGATAAACTGAATGAATCATTGATGAAATATTGTGCTTCTTTGTGGTAAGAGAATCACCACGATGGCAAACTGATGCAATTTTATTCATTATTCTGTTTAGTAGACAGAATATGTCAATCGAATTCCCTTTGTTTTACTTCATTTCTCTTCACTAACAACTAGTAGATAAATCGATAAAATCAATCTTGAAAATGTTATTATATAAATTCGACTGAA